>CM051387.1:5782019-6469519 GCA_028015245.1 Cardamine occulta | reverse complement strand
CTATGAGTGTCACAACCTGATTGGCCATTCACGGTTAAGACAAGAAGTATTGTCCATACGGCAAAGAGAGCTGACTTTGGAGATTGTGTTCGATCCATTTTGACAAAGTTTAAGGGACCGTGTTCTGTCCAAAGTCTGTGTTCTGTTTTGGAGTTTGGCTGAGTTTTGGGTTTTGAAGATTATTTATAGAAAAAGCAAACGCGGATGCTTTTTAAAAGGCTAAGTAAAGTCGGAACTGTTCTTTGTTGACTATTTTGGTTTCAATTTCTTCTTTTCATATATGACGTAATTAAAACACTCAAATTTCGTCAAATTTAAGGGTGTCGTTTTTTTCTATTTCTCTTTTTAATAAAACAAATATAATAAACATATCTGGGGTCAATAACAATAAATCCCCATTTTTCCATGAAACAAAACAAAAGTCACTACGTGATTGAGAATAAGTAAAAGCTAAGACCGGTTCTAAGCTAAATGTTACATACAACTTGCAACATTTTCCTTTATAAAAAAACAAAAAAAAAACTTGCAACATTTTCCTTTATAAAAAAACAAAAAAAAAAAACTTGCAACATTTTAAGGTTTTAATCTGTAATACGTTTGATGCGTTGAGATGAATATTCCAATCGTATCGGGCGGCTCACTTGGTAATGGCAAGAATTTCTAAAATATCATAAATTGTGGAATCCGATTAATTTTAGATTTAAAAACGTTTCAATCGTTCTTACTATCAAAATAAATATTTATTGTTGAGAATAATAGCGTGCCATATGATATTGACTCACTATTTACTATTTTGATTTTTACTGTTTGTTATGTACTAATAGTGGGGACTTGTTTATGAATTAAGAAATTTTATACGGCGCATTTCTCATAACTAAACCTTTTATAATCGTCAATATGAAATATATTGAAGGTTATAAGAAGAAAAAAACAAAAGTTGACATGGTTATTCGTTAGAATTTTCAAAGAAAAGGAACACAAAAGAGGAATGCTAAACAGTTTATACAGTTTTTTAATTTATATAATTACAGTGGATTAGGTAGATTAGTTGGAAATCATTGTCGAATTCACACTCACGGGTCTGTTTTCTGATTTCCTGGAGGGTAAATTAAATAATTCTCACGAATGTGATTCTTAAATTTCTTAAGAATAATAAAAGATTGCTCGTAAATTTGGACAAAATATAGTCAAATGTCTCGCCACCTTCCACGCGTTAACATGTGGTCTTTACTTCCTTTTTAGGGGGTTTTAAAAGGAGGAAACTTGTGAAATGAGCAGCTTCTTTTTGTTTCAAATTTGTTTAGTTTATCGTTATTTTGTGTTCGGTCAATTCGATGTATTAAATCAAAAAAAAAATTGAAAATGGAATCTATAAGATATTATAATTTTCTCACAGAGGGCACTAATAAATTGATTATATAGTAGACCAAATTAATCTCAAACAAATGATAAAAGAAAACACTCTTAATGTATTATGAGATTGTTCTCATTCTTATGTCACGGATTACATAATCTAGAGTCGTCGTAGACATTAGAGCCGGAAATATCGCTCAATAGAATTTTTTGGTAAAAGTTTATTTGAAATATTACAATATGAAGCATACCATGATGACTGATGAGGTATCTTCTCACAAGTTATAAAACAATCAAATTACCAAATATCAAACATACTGTTAAATTGATATTTCATCTGGTTCACATTTAGGGGATATATTCAATAAAATATTTATAATTGTTATAAAAAATATATATATATATATGTATATTATAGAATATAATATTCTAATATATTAAAGGTAAGAAATATGTGTGTATAAGAGGTGTGTATTATTGTGACTAACTTCTTTCATACGCTCACAATTCACAACTTACAACATCATGCACCTATATATAACATGGGTAAATCGGTTACATTACGTCGGTGAAAGTAAAAATATTTTATGGATAATTATTTATTTTAACAACTATTTTCAACACTCCTCCTTAATTATCCATCACTATTGATATATTACGTACTGCCTCGTTAAAAACTTTATCATGGAAAAACCCAATGGGATAAAAATCATGACAAAGAAAAAAGAGTACAGTAACGTAATCTCCCCCTGAAATGCTGGATGTAGTTTCTCTTTCATAAGTCTCGTAAATGACGCATTCCGATACTATGAACATATTTTCTGAACTTTGTAGTGGGAAGCGCCTTCATGAATAAATCCGCTGCATTGTTAGTAGAACGAACGTATTGGATGTCTACTTCTTGATTCTTCTCGAGTTCTCGTATGTAAGAGAAAAGTCTTGGGGGAATATGCTTCGTTCTATCACTTTTGATATAACCTTCTTTGAGTTGGGCGACACAGGCAGCATTGTCTTCGAACAGTTTTGTTGGCTCATTATTAATGACTATTCTTCTTGATTCTTGTATATGTTGAGTCATCGATCTGAGACCACACATTCTCTACATGCCTCGTGAAGTGCAATGGTCTCGGCATAATTTGATGAAGTAGCAACCAAAGTCTGCTTTTGAGAACGCCAAGAGATTGCAGTACCTCCAACTGTGAAAACATATCCTGTTTGCGATCGGGTTTTATGTGGATCTGATAGATAGCCTGCATCTGCAAAACCAGCTAAAACAAAAGTGGAGTTTCTAGGGTAAAATAATCCCAAGTCAATTGTTCCTTGAAGATAACGAAAAATATGTTTTATTCCATTCCAGTGTCTACGCGTGGGAGATAAACTATATATTGCAAGTAAATTTATAGCAAATGTTATATCTGGTTGGGTACAATTTGTAAGATACATAAGTCCCCCAATAGCGCTCACATAAGGTACTTCAGGATCTAATACTTCTTCGTTATCCTCACAAGGTCGAAATGGATCTTTATCAACATTAAGTAACCTATTGACCATTGGATTACTCAAAGGGGTCGGTTTATCCATATAAAAGCGTTTTAAGATCCTTTTCGTATAATTTGATTGATGTATAAAAATTCTATCTCGATGATGCTCGATCTGGAGTCCAAGAATAAATTTTGTCTGCCCAAGATCTTTCATTTCGAACTTTTCTTTCATATGAGTTCTGACATCATCAATCTCTTTTTGAGTTCCAATTATGTTCAGGTCATTCACATATACAGCGATGATCACAAATCCAAATAAAGATTTCTTAATAAATACACAAGGGCATATCGCATTGTTGGTATATCCTTTACTCAACAAATATTCACTTAGGTGATTATACCACATGTGTACAGATTGCTTTAATCCATAAAGTGATCGTTGTAATTTGACTGAACATATTTATTTAGCTTTTGAGCTTAATGCTTTAGGCATTTTCAATCCTTCTGGGACTTTCATATATATCTCATTATCAAGTGATCCATATAGATATGCAGTCACAACATCCATTAGATGCATTTCTAGATTTTTTGGATGCCGCTAAACTCATCAAAAATCTAAAAGTAATTGCATCCATAACCGGGGAATATGTTTCTTCATAATCAATTTCTGGCCTTTGAGAAAATCCTTGAGCAACAAGTTGGGCTTTGTATCTTGTTATCTCATTTTTCTCATTTTTTTCGAACAAAAACCCATTTATATCCAACGGGTTTTACATGTTCGGGCGTTGTGACGATAAGTCCAAAAACCTTTCTTTTATTGAGAGAGTTAAACTCAGTTTTCATGGTCATTTTCTATTTCTCCCAATCAGATCTTTTCTGGTATTCTAATATGGACCTTAGATCTGGATCATTACTTTCATAATCAATTTTCTTGGATACAGAGAATAAAAAAAATTCCATCATCATCTTTTATCTCATTTCTACCCCATATTTTTTCATTTTGGGCATAGTTGATGGAAATCTCATGTTTTTCTAAATCATTTTCATCTTCAGGACTTTTATTTTCGTCTTCAGGACTTTTTGCTGTATTTGGTTCTTCTGGACCAGTCTCATTCATTTTTCCCAATTTCTTTTTCTTTTAGAGATTTTTATATTTTGATCCCACTGATCTCTCCCTTTTCAATTGAACTTTAGATTCATTTACTATTTTCTATCATTTTGTTCTTCTGGAACATTAATTCTTGATGGAACATTTGCAGCGGGTATATATGATTTTGTTACCCTTTTGTATCAGTGAACGCATCTGGTAATTGATTTGCCAAATTCTGTAAATGTACAACTTTTTGAACTTCTAGTTCACGTTGTTTCGTAGAGAGATCAAGGTACAACAACGACGATGTACACCAAGTAATATCTTTTGGAACTTCTTTAATTCCTCCCCTAACGCTGGGAATTTATCTTCATTAAAATGGCAATCGGCAAAACGTGCCGTAAACATATCACCAGTTTGTGGTTCAAAATAACGAATTATACTTAGAGATGTATACCCGATATATATTTCCAATCTCCTATTTGGTCCCATTTTTGTTCTTTGTAGTGGAGCTATAGGAACATAAACCGCACACCAAAAAACTTGAAGATGGGATATATCTGGCTCCTGGCCAGATGCTAATTGTTTTGGGGAGTACTTATGATATGCACTTGGCCATATTTGAACTAGTGCAGCAGCATGCAAAATTGCATGACCCCATACTGAAATTGGAAGTTTTTCTCTCAATATTAACGGTCTAGCAATAAGTTGTAACCATTTAATTAAAGACTCGGCCAAGCCATTTTGTGTATGAACATGCGGAACCGGATGTTCAACATCAATTCCTAATGACATACAATAGTTATTGAAGGCTTGTGAAGTGAATTCACCAGCGTTATCAAGTCTCACTTTCTTTATTGTTTGATCAGAGAATTGTGCTCTCAACCTAATTATCTGGGCAATGAATCTTGCTAAAGCCGTATTTCGTGTAGTCAACAAACATACATGTGACCATCTGCTGGATGCGTCAATCAATACTATAAATATCGCAATGGCCCGCATTGTGGGTGAATAGGCCCACATATATCGCCATGTATTCTCTCTAAGAATACTGGAGAATCATTCTCTATTTTAGCTGGTGACGGCTGAATTATTAGTTTTTCTTGAGAACAAGCATTACATGAAAATTCTCTCGATTGAAAAATCTTCTGGTTTTTCAACGGATGGTCATTTGAATTTTTCACAATTTTTTTTATCATGACTGAACTAAGATGTCCTAAACGTTCATGCCAGATTTTGAATATACTTGTAAACTTTGGGTTTACTGTAATATAGGATTTAGTCATATGTATCTTTGTGGAATATATTCCAAAGAATAGAGCTGCTAGCTCTTCTAATATCTGTTTTCTCTCCGAAATAACTGATGTAATGCAAAGATATTCAATGCCATTCATATTCGTAGTTTCTATGTGATATCTATTTTTGCGGATATCTCTGAAACTTAAAAAATTTCTGTAAGATTTAGGGGAAAATAATGCATCATTTATTTCAAATTTTGTTCTCCTTGGCATTGAAAAACTGACTCTTCCGGAGCCCATAATAATTTTTGCATTACCAGATATAGTATTTACGCTTCCAGCGGAATCTTTTATTTTAAAGGAGGAGAAATATTTTTTATCCTTAATTATTATCTGCGTTGTAGCACTGTCTGCCAGACATATGTCTCCATCCCCAATGTCAAAGATTGATATTTTCTGAATTTAAGAATATTCATAAAGATGCATTAATATAACAAAAACAAAAAGTTTATATTACAATAAAACTATCTTACAACAAGCAAAATAAAATTAAAAAACACAACTAAAATATTAGGAGTTTTATTTTATTTTCTTCTTCAGGAAGATTAACAAACATCATGTCATAGTTTATTCTTCAGGAAGATCTTAGTCATTTGGTTTCTTATTGATGACTTCTGGATCAACTACAAAATCAGCAATATCGAGAGAGGTATCATCATTTAAGCCATCAAAAGAAGGTCCGGAGTCGCCATGAATGAAGTTAGTTTCATTTGCTCTTTCTTTAGCCTTTTGTGATTCTTGATACAGATCGGCCAAATGTTTAGGCATACGACAGGTACGAGACCAGTGTCCTTTCATGCCGCATCTGTAGCAAGCATTCTCATGCTGCTTATTTGTCACATGACCAACTTCGTTCTCTTTGAACCTTTTATTATTTCTTTCAGCGTTGAAATCATTAGGATGAAATCTTTTTCCTTGTCCACATCCACGTCCATGTCCATATCCTCCTCGACCGCGCCCTCATCCATAATTATTATTGGATGATGCAACATTCGCTTCTGGGAATGAAGCTGATCCAGTAGGACGACTTTGATGGTTTAACATCACAAGTTCATTATTTATTTCAGCTACCAATAGAACTTGCATCAACTCTTAATACTTCTGGTATCTATTCGCCTGGTATTGTTGCTGTAAGATTACGTTTCTAGGATGAAAAGTTTGGAGATTTTTCTCGATCATATCATAATCACTTATCTTCTCTCCACATAGAATTATCCTGGAAGTAATTCCAAACAAAGCAGAATTATATTCACTAACACTTTTGTAATCTTGAAACCAGAGATTCAACCACTCATGTTTTGCTTTCGGTAAGATCACATATTTCTGGTGATCGAACCTATCTTTGAGTGATTGCCAAAGATCTGCGAGATCTTCTTTTGTCATATATTCATCTTTTAAACCATCATGGATATGGTGGGTTAAAAATATCATAGCATTAGCCTTTTCTCTTCTGGAGTTGGTTTTGATTTATCGATGGTATCAAAGGGCCATTTTCCTTTTAAATGCATCCTTGCTGCAACTGCCAGATATATCAATATATCTAGAATTTTGCTAAATTTGACATGATAACTGTATAACAATTTATTAAGCATAAATTTAATTAAAATTCTACTTAAAAAATCAAATTTAAATGACATAAATTAAATCTCACATTTTCGGTATTAGAGTGGATCGTGCTGATAATGTATTATAATATATATATATATATATGTATATATATGTATATTATAGAATATAATATTCTAATATATTAAAGGTAAGAAACGTGTGTGTATAAGAGGTGTGTATTATTGTGACTAACTTCTTTCATACGCTCACAACTTACAACATCATGCACCTATATATAACATGGGTAAGTCGGTTACATTATGTCGGTGAAAGTAAAAATATTTTATGGATAATTATTTATTTTAACAAATATTTTCAACAATAATAACTTTTATTAAATTGATAAATCTTGTGTTATTAAAAAATAAATTTTGAAAACTTTTATAAATTTTAATACATATACATATATATATATATATTATTTTTAATGTGAAGATTTTATAACTTGTTGAAAAGTACAATTTATTTCTACCAATATTTATGGTTCAGAGGATAATCATCAAGCATGAACATGCTAAGACATATAAAGAATTATAAAGACATCCAAAATAAAATTCAAGAAGAGAATAAGAACTTGATTGGTTCATCCGCAATCACCAGCCACCACTGCGTTTGCAGGCAGTTGCAATTGCAAGTGTTTGTTACCAATCATAGAAATCGCAGCAAATCGTTCTAAACAGTTTGAAATCGCTATATTTTAAAAGCTCATTCCAGCTAACGTTTGCGGCTGCGGACGGTTGTGGTTTGTTAAAATTTTTTGAAAACCTATAATACTAATAAAATTTTACAAAAAATAAAAATAAAATTTTAAGATAGCAAAATTATTATCATAAATTCTAAAATGCTTTATATATGTATTAACTAAACTAAAATATATTTTAAATAAAATTTTTTTCAAACCTCTTAATATAAATAATTTTAATTAGTTATTCTAAAATTGATTTAAAACTTCATTTTTATATTTTGGTTAAATTAATAAAAATTTTATTTATAGAAATTATATATTTTGAATATATTTGATAATGTTAAAACAACAACCACAACCGCTGTCAACCAGTCAATAATTTCCTGTAAACACACTCGTTTCTAATTATTAAACTAGTAGTACAAATCGCTTAAGAACATTTATAACTGCAACCACCCATTTCTGCAAACTTCTACACCATCAACCGCAATCGCTGCGTTTAAACCAGTTGTGCCCTAAGAGTGCTGAACATGTGTCAAGAAGGAGAACAACATGTTTTGGATAGTTCTATCGATGAGCAAGCGGATTGTAGAAGAAGTGGAGCTCGGGGTGATGAAGAGCGTAGAGTTTATCTTTTTCCAAATATGGTAGAGAATCGACTGAAGCAAAAGTTTAGTGATAATGTTAGCCGAGGAAGACTGGTTAGGTCGGGCGCCAAAGATCCAATAAGATACTTCGCTAAGCCGGGAGGAAGCAGAAGGTTGGACTCTAGATGAAAGTTGTTGCCATATTTTTGAAGAGAAAGAATAAACTAAAAAATAAGTGTTCATAGTTTTCAATATTAGTGGAGTACAAGAGACAAGTTGCAGAAACATCCATATCTTGTGATCTGAGTCTATCATGAGTATGTAAATGATACTTCAATGCTATCCAATTAACAAAGGAGAAGCGTGGAACATGGTCCTCGAACCATATTGCCTTTACCCACGAGACTCTAGTGCAATAATCCCAGAGTTTCTTCAACTAATTTATTGCCTAAACCACTTTCATCCTTGGGTTTTCACACATCATTTCATGCCACTATAACCCCTATAGCTGAAACGATCTTATTTTTCTAGAGAAAAAATGAACAAAAGGAGTCTACCTTCTTATAGAACTGTTTGGATAAGGTGAAGACACTACTCCAAAAATTCACCATCCCATTATTAATAGAGGGTGTCAAGGAGAGGATTGTCTTGGTGTGATCATATCTGACCTTCAAAGAAACCTGATAGTTCACCATTGATTGAGATAGTAAACCAAGTGGAGGTGATATATTCTTTGATCCAAACTCTAAAACTCTAAAGAGAGGGGGGGGGGGGGGGGTATTGTGTTTTCATGAATATTTTAACACAAAATCCTGACAAACCGTGTCAAATTCGTTTCTTATGTCAATCTTCATTATTGAACTTTTGGCACAAGATGCATAACCATATTTTTTTTTTGTTTGGTAGCCAACAACATGTTTTCTCCAAGTCCTCTACCCATAAGAAAAGCATCATCGAGATATTGATCAGTTTTGAAAGAGAGGTTTCAGGCGATTTGCTATGATTTTAGAAGTACCTTGTATAGGAGGTTGCAAGAACTGACCAGCCTATACTCGGTTAGCATAGAAGCTTCAGGAGTTTTAGGTATCAATGGTATTAGGTTGGACTGTGCTCCAAGGAAGCTCGAAGAAATTCAACTGAATAGCCATCAGGACTAAGGCTTTTATTCAGTGGTAGAGTAAAGATGACAACTAAGATTTCCTCTTCTGAAATTTTCATCAAAAGATCCATGATTTGCTGAGGGGAGAAATAAAATAAGAGCATATTCCTTAGCATTGATATGGAAAAGGGAGAGACATGTATGTCATAATGCCCAAGAATTTCCTAAAAGTACGCAGCAACATGAGACTTAATTTCCTCCAGTGTTCCACTCCATCTTCCGCTTTGATCTTTGAAGAAGTGAAAATGATTCCTTGATGTTCTTTGTGTTAAAATCTTATGAAAGAACGCATTATTCCAATCCCAAAGATGCAACCATTGGATTCCTTGCATGCAATATCCAGAGTAGGGTTAGTGAATAGTTTGTTTATTCAGGTCATCCAATTTAGATGCATGTTCCTTCATCCTGCTTGATATACCAGTGAAATGAGTTATGTTCAATCTAATCTTTTAAGAACTTATTTTAGCTTCTTTAGTACCTTTGTAGCCTTCTAATTATTTGATCCTTTAATTCCATCACACTTCCAAGCTTCCACAACTCTCTCTGGTTATTGTGGGTGATCCACTGCATGATGAAAAAAATATAAACGGTTTTTCTTACCGTTCGTATGCATTCGAAAACTGATACGAACAATTCTGATTTATCAACGTATGATTTACTTTCTTTGAGACAAAATTTTCATCACTATGGACTAGTCCTGGGCTAACGGTTTTTTGGGGTTATTCGGGTTGGAAGAAATTTGGTTTAGGCAAAATGTCACCGAAATTGAACCAAAATGTCAACGTGCTCTGTCACTTGATTTAAAGTCATGCTTCAAATGCCATAGTCAACATAGATTAGACATTTAATTATGAAGTCAACGAAAAGTTAGACATTTAAATGAAATTTTTTTAAAAATTAAGGATTTAAACGTCCACAATTTGAAAGTTGATAATTTTTAATAAAATTTGAAACAACATTATTTTGATTAAAAGAAAGTTGCTAATGGAACCTTTAACGCCGTAAAAATCAAGTTAACGATGTGCATCAAATGGTTCACTCAATGAAAATTTGCTATTTAATTACGAGTCAACAAAAAACTTTAGCATTTAAATGATATTTTGAAAGTTCAGCCTTTAAACATACACAATTTGAAAGTTCAGCTTTTTTTTTTTTTTGACATTTTTCCTGTTATATAATGTATTAATAAGAGGTAAACATAAAAAAATAGTTTTTATTACGTGTGAAAAATAAAATAAACGACATTTATAACAAAACCAATAGAGTAGTTTGTTTATGTTTGTTGGGTTTGGGAAGTTTTCAATGTAACAAAATATTTTCAGTAAGTCAATAATTAAGAATTATACAAATTCCAGATTTCAATTCACAAGTCTTCGACTTGTTGAAAATGAGCAAATGGCAAAGAATTTATTTCAATGAGACTTTTTCCTATACTGTCTATAAACAGATAAATATCACTTAATGGTTTGTAACATGTAAGTATGTGTTGTTGTTTCTTGTCGTTTGTTACATCTGTAAGAGATTAACACTTTACAACCGATAATAGCTGTTTTTAATGTCCCAGTTTGGACAGAACTGACTGAAACTACTTAATAAACTACTTTGGATTCGGATTTTAGCTACTTTTATTTTATTTAAATTTGTAAATTTGGTAATGATTTTTAGGGTTTAATTGGTTCATCTGCAACCACCTACAAATGCTGCATTTGTAGACGGCTGCGGTTGTAAACGCTTAATACTAATCATGGTAATCGCAACATATCGCTCTGGACCGCTTGAAATTCCACGATTTCAAAAGCTTATTCCAGCTAACATTTGCAGTAGGATAAAAAAATTTTATATAATTTATAATACTAATAAAATTATACAAAAAATTAAAAAAATATTTTTAATCAAATTTTATTATAAAAAATTCGTCAATGTTTTAAATATGTATTAACTAAACTAATATATATTTATCAATATAAAAATATTTTTTAAATAAAAAAATGTTTCAAACCTCGTAAAATAAATAATTTTAATTAGTTATTCTAAAATTTATCTAAAACTTCACTTTTAAATGTTGATTATAGTAATGCAATTTTTTCTTACAGAAATTATATGTTTTAAATATGTTAAACGACATCCGCAACCGCTGTCAACCAGTCAGTAATTTCTCACAAACGCATCTGTTTCTATTTGTTAAACTAGTCGTACAAATTGCTTAATAACATTTATAACCACAACCATCCGTTCCCGCAAACTCCCACATCCGTAAATGCAACTGCCACATTTAAACCAGTCGAGCTCTAATAGGGATGGCTAAATGGGAATGGCTAAATGGGAATTCAGGAAAAGATTTTACAGGAACAAAAACCGGACGAGAGTTTGAGAATAGCAAAATATGTTCTATTTATGTCTCATATAAATTTTGAAACGGAAACGAGATGTGATGTAACCGGGGGGGGGGGGAATAAGAATTTCTACAAATAAACTATCACAAACGTATTTGTTTAATACTCAAAAACTTAAAATTCAAAAACAGTCCAACATAAACTTCATAGTCATCAATCATCAAAGATCAAAATAAAATCTAGTAATCTAAAATTATAATAAACCAAGTAACTTCTGAAAAAAAAATTAAATAAATTAAGTAATTAATCTTCATCTTTCTTCACATTATTTCTCATTTACTTGTTTATTGAGTTATATGCATACAAGAGTAAGAGCTAATTGGAAAGAAAAAAAAATATCTTTAAACATACAAACTATCAAAATGTTTATATCCAACACACAATATGGTATGCTCTAAGAAATGGTCTTTTGGGTTCAGCAATTACTCCAGATTGGTCGGATTCATTACTACGTGTTCTTCGAGTTAAGCTTTACACTCTTGACTTTATCTTCATTGACTTGCTGCTTCAAATAACTATTTACCAGGGAGGGGAACTCGAGAAGGCATACTACTTATTGGAATCTCACTCGTATTATTGATAAAGCTATGCAAAACAGGATTAGCTCACTTCGGTACAAAGATCCACACAGATTGGAGGGTCTTTTACAATGTTGGTTTGATGCACGATCTCTCTAATACTATTCTCTAATTGTTTTAGCAAGTTTAGTTCCATCATCTTGTATATATCATTTAAACATAATAAATTTAAATTTCAACCAAACAAAAAAGTTATATTTATGAGATTCAATATTTAATAATGTTCTATTATTATATTTATGTGATATATATATATATATATTATATAATATCATTCATCTATATATAATTTGTTCCGTATAGAATTTCGAAAATTTCCATTCTTGTCCCATCCCGTTTCCAAATAAAAATCAGAAACTTATACTATACATGAATATATTCCAAAATGGGACGGGAATTTATGAACGGATATAGGATGGGATGAGGCAAAAATTATGCCCACCTCTAGTGACTAGTACATTTTAATTTATTTTGATTTTGTCGTCAGCAATGACTAATACAATTTGGTAGAACTATTATTCTTATTATTATTTTTGAAGTAGGAAGTACTTTTTCTTTTAAACTTAGATCTCAAGAGGGATTCTTACACCTTACTCATCGAATTTTCGTTCATCAACCCATGATCTCTTTTAAAAAGAACCCATAGACTCACAAAACTGTGTACTATTTCTTCACCCGTGTAGAACTAACTTTATTGTAAAACTTGATAGAATTGATTAATTTGTAGAAAATTCATTTATTTAAAAATTCTAAAATTTTTAAGAGATTATTGCAAGTTCTAAATCTGCCTAGTTTTAACTTGATTCCAACTAAAACTGTGGGCCAACTTTAATTTTCAAAAATCTTCTAAATTACAAGCGAATGTATTATAAGTTCAAGTAACTACATAGTTTAATTTTAGATTTTTCTGCAACACAAAATATTTCAAAGTACTCTCAAATTTGTATAGAGACAATCAAACATATTAAAGAGTTCTTCAAGAAAAAATTGATTTCTTTATTATGAATCTTATAGATCTGTTTAATTATCAAATTGAAACAAAGTTTGTCGTTGACCAATTAATTTCTAACTATCTAAACTCTCATAAAACCATTAACCCTTATGCACTCAACAAGAAATCTGACATTTTCTTCTTCTTGTTTTTTGTGAATTCTATTTCTAAGCGACCAACTAACCCTGGGGCTTGTCAATCGATCGATATATATATATATATATATATATATATAGACCTTCTATTTTCTCGTTGGAGATCTACACATTCATTTTCTTGATATCTTCAAATTCTCCATTGTTTCAGTTGGAAACTCTAACGAGTCAATAGAAATGCACCATGTCATCTTCGTTCCTTTCTTGACAACTTCCTTCCGCTCAGCCATTAATTCTTGCGTAATACAGTTACTTTCTGTTGGAACATAGACCATTGTACTAACAAATCCGCCAATATAAAAAAAATCACACGCAATATAGTAGCAATAAATGTTGGTCACAAAAGAGAACGGATAATAAAACACATTGTTTTTCATGTATTCAAAATGACAATGCAACTTAAAAATCTTGTTGTTTGAGGAAAAAAAATATCTACATATTGTTTTCTTTCTCTTACATATTGATTTCACCGCGCATATCATTCCGACAACCATGATTACACCATTCTCTATCGATTAAAAAAAATGCTTTATAACTATACTAACTGGTGCTCGTTCGTCAGAGTGAAGAACCACGTCGCCAGCCCAATCCATAGGCATCATCAGACCAACGCCTTTTCGAATCTCTTCTTTCTTTATGTAGCTTTGTGTCTCTTAATTTGGAGATAATTGACAAAGAAGAGGTTATAATGGAGAAGGTTACGATGGAAAGGTAAAAGAATACTGTTTTATTTTTCTTAAATTGTTAATTTCAATGAAAATAATTAAAAATCATATTTAAAACGACATGTTGTAAATTCTGTCACTAATAAAATTGGTTATTATTTTCGATATCAACATTATAATAAAACAGTGTGTCTCTTTTAAAATGACATATCAATATTTTTTGTGCATTGTTGTGTTAACATGTCATTAAATGAAAAAATTTGAACTTCCAATCAAATTATTTCATTAATACACATAGTAACCACATAGGATTTTTAGAAAAAGATGCCACATCAATTAATGAAAAATTATGTAAATCAATCAAATCATTTTAATTATGCACATAAGATATTAATCATAATATTTATTTTTTCACCATGAATAAATTAATAAAAAAAGGTTTAAACTAATTATATCATTTTAATTATATACATCATATTATATTTATTTTTTTACCATGAATAAATTAGTGAAATATATTTCTAAACAAATCAAATCATTTTAATTATACACACTATATAATAATTATTTTTTTACCATGAATAAAGCTACATGTGTTGATTAGCTGAATTTTTAACCGACCTAACCAAGTCTCATGTCGTTGATTAGCATTGGTTTAAGGTTTTCTTAAGCTAATTTGTTTTTATTTAGATTAAGAGTCAAAAGTTTGGATTCTTTGATTATGGTATCCTCAAATTGTTTTGAAGATCCAGATTTTGCTCAATAATGTATATACATGATTATCAACTCTCCGGATATTTTCTCATGAATGAAACTTTTGGGAATTATTAATGAACATTTCCCCATGAATAAAAGCTAAATAAAACATGGCAAAACATTGTTTGATATGTTAGATATGAATAAGGAAGCATCCCTAATAAAGATTGTTGAGATAACAATGGGTGAAGAAGAAGAAGGAGAAGAGAAGAGGATTAACGGGGGAGAGTTATACTTCATGTGAAAAATAAATAAAAAATATGGTTGTAAAACTTATTTTGTGGTCCAAAAACTTTATTATATGTTTCATGTCACTATTACAAAGTATGAGATGAGTTGTCCATAAAACATTAACTAAAGTTTGTTTGTTATTGTTTGAATGTTTTAAAGCTTTTTTATAGAGTTTAAAATATATTTGTATACATAATATTTAAACTTTTCGATAAAAACAAGAGTTTTTAGTTAAATGTAAATCATTAACTATTTTCCAAATGGTTTTTCAGGATCAACCATTAACTATTTTGCTAATGATTTGATTTTGCTATATTAAAAAACATCAAATGATATACTAATAGACTAATGTGTCATTAAATCAAAGAAAATAAAATAAAAAATACAAATAAAGAAAAGAAATCTGGGCATAGCCCATATATTTATCTAGTAAATTGTAATATTGTGGGATTGACCTACTACTCACTTTGGTTTATATTAAGTGTTGTTTTAAAATTTATTCTAGTATTACTTATACGATTTTAATATAATGATTAGAGATAAAAAGAGATAAATTCATTATTTTTTTAAGAGTTTATATGAGACATTTTTCAAACTTGAAATGGACAAAAAGATCAAGTACCGTTTACAATTGGTGTAAAGAGATATACACTGTAGCTATTAGAAGCAACTTGTTATGTAATACATCAAATGTAAATGATCTTTATATCCTTAATAGCAACTTACGCGTCTTCTCCTTTTTTTCTTTTCTTTTCTATTTCCTCTATCTCTTTTCTCTTTCACTATCTCTTATTTTCTCTTTCAATTCGATTTCTCTTTATTATAATTCAAATATATTATTAATAAAAAAATTTCAAAATTTTATTTATTATTTAAAATATTTTTTCTCTTTCAATTCGATTTCTCTTTATTATAATTCAAATATGTTATCAATTTTCAAAATTTTATTTATTATTTAAAATATTTTTATGAATCTAACAAGATCCATTTTGTATGTATATATACTGTTATAACTATCAATTCATATACTAGCTTGTACACCGTGTTTTTACAACACTTTTTTCTTTTAACCTCTCTTTCCCCTTGTCCATCCAAAAATAAAATAAAAATAAACATTTCTCTTAAAAAATCTCTAAGGGACATTTCATATTTGAAGTGTGTGTGTATTTTTCTCCAATGATAACACTTCAAATACAACTTTAAAACTATTTATAATTTGCATTATAGTTTTTATATTGATTACAATTAATTAATATCTAAAAAAATTGAAAAGATACATTAAACAATTTACAAACAATATTTAATAAATAAAAAATTACATTATAATGTAAAATTACATATTACTTAATTTATGTAACTTTATTTTTCTTGTATTACTTTATTTTGTATTTCATTTTAATGTAATATATTGTTATATAATTTCTTATTTAATATCATGTAATATTTATTAAATATTAACATTTTATTATTAAAAAAACTTTCAATTTTATGTTAAAATTAAATAATAAAAATATATATGAAATATTTGTGAATTATAAAATTTTCTAGACTCAAATGATAAAATAAAAAAAATAATAAGATTATGTATATGATATATAATTATAGGGACTAAAATGCAAATATAAAAATAAAACTTCAGTTTTGAAGGCTTGAATAGTGACACTTGAAAGTTTGGAGTGTCAAAAAATTTATATTTGAAGGGATATAGTGTTTTCTTGGAGATGCTCTTATCAACTTTTTCTTCCCCTCAAATCTATTAGTTTGATTTTCTTTTAAATTTTCACTTAAATTTTTTACGACAACTAAATATTAATTCTTAATTATTTTTTACGAATCTATAAAGTCCACCTTTATTATATTTTACAGATTTTTAAATTTTTATTTTATTATGTTATGTATACTACTATGTTTTGTACACTACATATTTTTTGTATACTGTCACGTCCCGTACACCATAATATTTTGTACATTGTCACGTCTAAGAACGTTAATAAGGGTTCAAAAGTTTAGGGCTAGCCCTGGCCCTCCACAACTTATGTTAGCCATGACCCTAAATTAATGTACCTGGGAGACTTCATGACCAATTTAGGGCCGAGATTAAAAAGTATTGGGTTAGCCTTTTTAGCCCTATTACTAAAATTATGTTGATTAACTATAGTTTATTTTTCTTACATTAAACTAAAATTGTGTATTAGAATAGTGAAATAATTTTCTCTCCTCAAAACTGCAAAACCACATAATTATGTTTTACCACCAAGATATTTTAATCTTCGAATTATGTTTTTCCATCAAAATTATGAAATCACAATATTGGCAGGAAAATTATGGTTTGTTTTTGTCAAAATTGAGGGATAAAAAATTCCACTAAAACCGCAAAATTTTGAAATAACATTTTCTGCCAAAATCGTGAAATTGCACTTTTTGGCGCAAAATTTTAGAATAAAGTTTTTCCGCCAAAACTATAAAATTCCAAAATAAGGTTTTTTCCGCCAGAACCACAAAATCTCAGAATTGCGTTTTTCTGCAAAACCGTAAAGTCTCGGAATTACATTTTCTCACCAAAACCATAAAATTTTTGGAATAACATTTTTCGCCAAAACCGTAAAATCTCAAAATTATATTTTCCCGCCAATACCACAAAATCTCAGAATTATGTTTTCTCACATAAACCATAAAATTTTGGAATAACATTTTTTTATCCAAAACCATAAAATCTCAGAATTATATTTTTTTGCCAAAACCACAAAATCTCGGAATTGTATTTCTGCTAAAACCACAAAATCTCGAAATTACGTTTTTCCACCAAAATCGTAAAATCTTGGAATTATATTTTTCCAGCCAAAACCGTAAAATTTTATAATTATATTTTTCTGCCAAAACTATAAAATCTCAGAAGTCACTTTTTCCTGCCAATACTGCACAACCTCAGAATAATGCTTCTCTGACAAAATTGTGAAATTGCACTTCTTAGCGGAAAATTGGTAAATAACGTTTTTCGGCCAAAACCACAAAACCTCAGAATTGTGACTTTTAACCAAAACCGTGAATCTCGTTTTTAACGGGCAAATCATAAAATTATGCTTCTCCGTAAAAATCACAAAATCATCGAATTACACCTTTCCTTTGAAAATTGCAAGTGTAATTTTGCGATGATGTAAAAAAAATTAAATAATAAAAAGTTAAAGTTTTTGTTAATAAACCTGTTTGGTTTGTACTGGGCTTACATAGAGTTTGTATAGAATTTATGGTTTTATATATTATATAGGGCTAATATAGAGTTAGGACATGACCGAGCTTCAAAGGGTTTAAGCAGAGTCGGGCTTTAAAACCCATTTTAATATCCTAGACTCACGTCCTGTACACCATATTGTCTCGTGCACCACTATATGTTGTACACTACCATGTTATGTAGACTACTGGTGTATAAAGATGGTGGACAAATACCGTACACGAAGGTGTGTACAAATAATGGTGTACGAGACATCAATGTACACAGTAGTTTACAAATACGGTGTACAAAAATGGTATAAAAATGGTGTATAAATACGATGTACGAAAATGTGGTGTACAAGTACAGTGTACAAAGTTGTTGTACAAATACGGTATACAAAAATATGGTGTATAAATATGATTTACAAATAAAAATTTAATACAAATATGATATACAAAATAGATCTCATTAGATTCATAAAAAAGTTTTAAATAATAAAATTTTGTGTTTTTTTAAAAAAACTTATTTATATTATAATCAAAGAGAATATTGAATAAAAGAAAAGAAAAGTGAGAGAGAGAAAGCAAAAAAAGAATCAAAAGGAAAAGAAAAAAATAAGAAAAGAAAAAAAGAGAAAAAGGAAAAAAGAAAAAAAAATCATAATTAGCACATTTGTACATATGTAAATATAATAGGTAATGACATTTACGTTAATACGGATTTTTGTTGGGTACGTTACCGTCCCAGAAAAATGTTACAGAGTGTCAAAGCATAATTAATGGGAGGTTCTAAAAGAATCCTTAGGAGGGGTTCTTAGGATTAAAAACATATAACCTCCATTGGTAAACGTGTTTTAAGAACCCCTTCTTAAGAACCAGTTCTTAAATAAGAGATATTAGAATCAATTTCTTAATTTTAATAATCCGTTCATCTCGATTTGTACAAAATTTATAATAAAATATTAGTAAGAACCCTATAAGAGGTTCTCCTATTAATCATGTTCTCCGTGTCTGTTTTCTCTAATATTAAATAGTAACAGTATCTCATAACCAATTAAGTTTTAAAAATGTCTCCCTCCATCAATTCTTCCTTTTTTAAATTATTATACAAAATTCTTAAACTACAAATAAATTGTTATTTTTTTTGCAACGGTATAAAAACCTCCCATAAGCTCCTTTACACCAACTTGTCCAAAAACTCGACATTTAACGCAAACATACAATCACGATCTAAATCAATTATGAACTTTCATTTCAACGGTATTAAAGAGGAATCATATCATGTCAATGACTCAGTTTTAGTTTGGTAATTTAACCAATGACAAGTTGTCAAAACTGTTATTTTCCTAAAGACTTTGGGACAAACGACTAAACCGCAAAAAACTTATACAAAAATGACAATAGGAGAAAACCTCCCAAGGAAGATGGAAAGCACTTTCGTACTAAATGACGCCGTCAAAGAAATGCTGAAACATCTTCGAATTGGGACCCACCTGAAATTCCTTCTAGAAGGTGAACTTAAATAAAGTGGTTTTATTCTATTTAATTTCCTCAAATCATGTCTTAAAATCTAGTTATTTAAGCTAGATAACCTGACTCATAAACTTTTCGATAGACCCTTACAATTTAGCATAATCACCATACAATTATTTACAAACAAATTTGCAAAAAAAATAAGTTGAGCGACCTTGAAGAATCAACTCTACACCAAACCCCTTATTTCTAAAAAGAAAATATTCAAACAAAGGGAGAAAAATTCTTCACCTAAAAATAAACGATTTTCTCTTCACACAAAAAATAAAATAAAATAAAGTTTTGACAAAAGTGGTGACTCGAGAAAGAGACGCGTGCTCCAAACGTGTCAATCCTGCCGTCTATATTTCATTCAACATATTTAACTCTCCATGCAAGACTTTGTTCTCGACCACACCTAAACTCGAGAAACTTTAGTCCAAGTCAACCTGAAAAACAGATCACCTGTAAGGTCAAGAAAATATGACTAATCATTTATTTGAATTCCCAAAATATTTCTGCAACTAAATGTTCTCCAAATACATATAGTATATTGTTTTCCATACAAGGAAAATTGCCTATTACTACAAAATTATTTATCGCAAACATCCAAAAACCGAAGCAATATGAGTATTTATTACGGATAGCAACAAACAAAATTTCAATGCTTTATTTAAAATTTCTTTTTTAATGCTTTAGTATCGTTCCAAACTGAATTTCGTGGTAGTTCTTGGCAAAAATGTTACGAAGTACAACAATTTTTTTTTTTTTTTTTGATAAATTTATCCAACTAATTGCCACCAAATAATTTTGGCTTAATGCCACGATTTAGCGCAAACTAATTATGGCACATTATCATGAAATATCACAAAACAGTTCTAAAATATTTGATTTGCCACAATTTTATGTGTAGTAAAATTACCAAAGATTACCACGATTTTGGTAATTTTACCACGAGTTGCCAAGATTGTTATCGTTACAAAGTTACCATTAAAAATACAGTAAGAGCCACAGATTGCTATAAATTCCTATGGTAAAATTTCCACTAGAAAAACCATGACATTTAGTTAAATCGGAAAAAAAAATTGTTTAACAATTTTAGTATAAATATAGAGAGTTGATATAACGTGTTGTATTATTATCAAAGGGATTACATCTCAATATATACACAAGACTGAAGCTACGTAACCTAAGGAATTAGGAAACTAGAGATATACAATATTAATGAGAAGATACAATGGCTTGAGATTAGCGATTCCAATCTTGCCAAACAACAACGCAAAGCGAGCTCTCGGTAATAGCTTGGTTAAAGTATCAGCTAACTGATCAGTGGAAGACACATGAGTAACACGCAGAGTTTCAACTTGAACTTGCTCGCGGATAAAATAATAGTCAAGAGCAATATATTTCATTCTCGAGTAAAACACCAGATTAGCACAGAGATAAGTAGCACCAATATTGTCACAATAGATTACCGGAGGTTGAGAAGGTTTTAGCCCAAGTTCAGTTAGAAGAGAAGTGACTCAACATACCTCAAAAGCAGCAGAGGCAACGGCTCGATACTCTGCATCGGTGGAAGATCGTGTCACACCTTTGAGCTTCTTGCTAGACCAGGAGATGGGATGTTGACTTAGGAAGACAACATGAGCTTGTGTGGACGTGTAATCATCCTTGTTGGCAGCCCAGTCCGCATCTGAGAAAGCATGAAGTGTAAGATTGTTGTTGCAGCGTAAAAGAATTCCGGCATTCTCCGTGCCTGCTAAATATCAAAGTAATCTTTTAGCTGCACTCCAATGTTCACTCGTAGGTTGGTGCATGAACTGAGGTAGTGTCATCACCGCAAAAGAAAGATATGACCGTGTGAGTGTAAATATTGCAAACTTTCAACAAGTGCCCGGTATTCCATTGGATTATCAAGTTTCGTACCTCCAAGTAGTGTTAAGATTGTAGAAGCACATAGCGGAGTAGAGACAGGCTTAGCATTTTCCATTTTGATCTGGCGAAAAAGATCAATAATGTATACCCTTTGTGTAAGAAACAAACCAGTAGATGACCTTGTTGCTTCCACACCAAGAAAATAAGATACTTCACCAAGATCTTTTAGAGAAAATCTGACCGAGAAAAGATCTGTGAATGCTTGAATATGACTGCTACTTGATCCAGTAATGATGATGTCGTCTACGTACACAAGGAGATATAGAATCACACTATTAGACCGAAAAATGAACAGAGAAGCATCAGCAAGAGAATTTTGAAACCCGGAATGCAGGAGGAATTTTCTTAGTTCATCGTACCATATCCTCGGTGCTTGCTTAAGCTCATATATAGGCTTCTTGAGACGACAAACATAAGTGGGATTATCCTTGTCAACAAATCCTGGTGGCTGCTTCATATAGACTTCTTCATTGAGTGTGCCTTGAAGGAAAGCATTGTTGATATCAAGTTGCTTAATGGACCAGTCTTTTGATGTTACATCGCCAAGGAGAATTCGGATTATTGTTGCTTTCACCACTGGACTAAATGTCTCATTATAGTCAAGACCCGGTCTTTGATGAAAACGTTTTACCACCAACCTTGATTTAAACATGTCAACAAGACCATTCGGTAAGTATTTAGTTCGAAAAACCCATTTGCATCCAATGATATTAGTCGCCTCCTCCGGTGGAACGAGGTCGAACGTTCCATTCCGAACTATGGAGTTAAACTTGTCACCCATTGAGTTCCTCCATCGTTCATCAGCAAGAGCTTGAGAAACTGTTGTAGGTTCAACAGTTGATTCCTTAGAGACTGTAAGCTTGTACTTGGTGTTGGGCTTGTGGATATTGTTCTTGGACCTTGTTTTCATTGGGTGCTGATTTGTTGGGACATGCACCAGAGCATCTAAGATGGCAGTAGGGGTTGGTGAAGTTTTGCTAATGTCTTCAATGGGAGTATTCTCAATCTCAACGTCCGGTGAGGGAGATAAGATAGGAACAACAGGCGGCAATGAGTAGACGAGTGGCTGACAACCTGGTGAAATAGGTGAAATATCTGGGAGCCAAACAAGATCCTCAGACGGAGGAGAGGAAGTTATAGTAGATGAAAGCGATAAAAACAGAAACTGAGACTCACAAAACCGTACATGTCGTGAAACATAAATATGAGAAGTTTTTGGATCAAGACAATAAAAGGCACTTTGAGAAAGAGAATACCCAAGGAAGATACACAGAAGAGAGCGTGTATCAAACTTGTGTGCTGCATATGGCTGAAGCCAAGGATAGCACAAACAGCCAAAAACATGAAGCTTTTGATAATTTGGTTCTTTGGCAAAAAGTTTGAGAAATGTAGACTGCATGCCTAGAGTAGGAGTGGGCATGCGGTTGATGAGATATACCGCGGTAGCAAAGGCATAGGTCCAATAAGTGATAGGCAGTGATACATGAGTGAGTAGGCAAGGCCTGTTTCGATTATATGTTGATGTCTTCGTTCGGACATACCATTGTGCTCCAGGGTATGAGGTGGTGTCCGATAATGATTGATGCCATGATGAGCAAGAAACGAAGAAAGGGCTAGATACTCACCACCATTATTGGAGTACAATGAGCCAATTTTTGTATTGAAAGCATTATCCACGAGAGCTTTGAATCGAATAAATGTCTCCTTGGCTTCATATTTCTGTTTTAACGAAAAATACCATATATAACGAGTGAAATGATCAACCATTATAAGATAATATTTATAGTTATTGAAAGAATAAACATGAGAGGACCAAAGATCTGAGAAAAGTATTTCCAGTGGGCGAGAGGTAGCAATAGAATTTCATGAAATGGCAACTTGTGTGTTTTATTACTTAAACATGCATGACAATTGAAAGAATTAAACAGTGAATCTCCAAAAGAGTTTAGTTGAGATTTTGAAAGAATATATTTTAAAATCGTAGGTGCGGGATGACCTAGACGCGAATACCACTCGGACAAAGTGGGCTTGGAAGTAGAAAAAGCTGAAATAGAGGCAGGTGCAGTCGGCCACTCGTAGAGACCATTCCTAGCTGGTCCGGTTAGTAGCCATGTCCCCGTTTTTAGGTCCTTCACCTAAAATTTTTGAGGAAACAATTTAACAGAAACATTGTTATCAGCATAACATTTGTTTGCAGAGATAAGATTCTTCTTGATCGAAGGTACATAAAGCACATTCTTGAGAGTATGAGATGTAATGGGTAGAGAAGTTAAACCAGAGTGGGTGATTGGTAACTGAGAACCATCACCAATGACAACTAGTTCGCCGCCGGTGTAAGGATTATGAGCAGCCAGGTTGTTGAGATCAGAAGTCACATGGTGAAAAACGTCACTATTGATGAGCCATGGCTCAACATCTGCTGGGTAACCATACATCAAGGTATTAGCCGCTGGCCGCTATTGATTGAATGATGAAGGAGAAGGTTGACGGTCAGGTGTTGGATAGTGGTGTTGACAAACTTGAGTGTAGAACTTGACACTGTTACCCCGAACACGGCAAAGATGACACCTTCCCAAGTAAGGACGCCTAAAGTTTTCTCGTTGTCCTTGATTAATTGGAACAATTGATGGTTATCACCAGTTACTTTATGTTTTGACGTTAGTAGTGTTTGTCGTGATAGAAAACATTGGTGATGCAGACTGGAGATGAACTAGATCTGCCTCTCTGTTTAGAAGCTTTTCATGGAGTTCAACGAAAGACATCGGTGTCTCCTTACCATTGGCTGTGTCAACGATGGGTTTGTACTTTTCTGGAAGGCCATCAAGGATGTAGTCAATGAGATCTTCATGATCTAGTGGCTTACCCAAATGCACAAGTTGATCAGCTTTTGCGCGAGCTCCACGCATGTAGTGATCGATCGATTTGGTGCCTTTGCTAAGATGTTTCTTCTGGTTTTTGAGTTGCTTGATGTGTCCCCTGGTTGGGAGACCGTAGGTGTGCTCAAGTGTGTGCCAGACTTCAAGTAAAGACTGGGCTCGAGACACAAGGGTCTGTGTTGTGATTAAAATAGCTCTGAGAAGTGAAGCATGGATCAGTCGATCTTTCCGGTTCCAATGGGTGAGCGAGGGTTTTTGGTTTGGTGAGTCCCACCATAGTGACGAGCTCAGACGGGATTTCTGCTTCACTATTAATGAATTGGTGAAGACTATGACTTTCAAGAAGAAAGCTGACTTGTTGACTCCAGCCGATGTAGTTACAAGAAGTTAACTTTGTCATGTTTGTCATATTGATCGTGAGCATGGGACTGTTGGGGTCAAGAGGATCGAAAACAGTGGATGTGATAGGTGCTCGAGTCACTCTGTCCCACCATGATAGATTCTCGTGGTTTGGATTAGCCGGCACGAGGATTCCAACAGAGAATAGATTGGAAGAGGTTCCGATATCCGGTAAGTAAAAGGGTGAAGCGGTTACACCTAGGGAGTTGGAAATGAGCTCAGAGAGTCCACTGGAGGAATCTCACCCTCTGGGAGCTCTTTTCCAAAGTCCGGCTATAGATCTAATACCAAAAAGAAGAATCCGGACATAAACTTGTTATATCGGATGGTATTCCTCGAGGATCTAAACTACGGATCCGGGTAAGTGTTTGGAGGTAGAGGATGGGTAGAAAATAGAGTCCTTTGATGGACGTCTAAATTCTAGACGAAAGAGAAGATGAGATGAGGATGGGGAAGTAGTCCGAGAAGTTTAGTTTGTCGGAATACTTCAAAGAAAGGAAGGTGGGATGATATGCGACACCAACGCTATGGAAAGGCCAAGGATACGGCGGAGCTCTTCTTCACCGAGTAATTCACGTCAGGTGATAGAAAGAGAAAAAGAAAATGGATAAGACCGAAATAGAATAAGTCTATTATGAAAATGAAAACGCGTGATTTTTACAAGGGGGAAGCACGCCTTTTATAGCGGTTAAAGCGCCTTCTAGAATGTGAAATGAAGGAAACCAACCCTTACAAGGTTTGGGTTCGACCTGTTACAACGCGCAAACTAAAAGAAATAAGACCTTTTATTTAACTATAGGCCTCATAGACCCACTTTACACTAAGTATTAATTTTCATAGAAGTTTCCAAGAATACTTAGTGTTTGGAAGAAGATGGTAGTGCCAAGGTTTAAAACCTCATTAAAAACCCTCTCGGACCAAAACTCCGTGGAAAACATCCGAAGTAGGGAAAAAGAGTATTCCTCCTTGGCGACTTTAGGGGTCCTTACTCTTGGGTAAGAGTAAGGACACTTAAGCTTTTCTCCCTAAAGCTTGGTGTCCCCTCCTCCTCGGAAAGTATATGGAGTGGCCTCGGTCTTCGTCTTTTGTCTTGGTGCTTCCACGTTGCGCTCCTTCCATGCTAAGGATCCTTTGCATATATTGGTTGAAGCGTCTTCTCTATTTCCTTGCATTGATATTTCTCGATGGTAAGATTGGTATCGAGAGTTGTTGTGTCGGCTCCAGGTCGTCATTGTTTGGCTCCGACTCCATGATCTCATCATCTCCTCCCTCTTGTTGAGGTTTTGTCCTCAAAACTAGTTCTTCCCCTACATCGAATGGAGCCAAATCAGCAACATTGAAAATGGGTGAAACGTTAAACTCACCTGGTAGGTCTAGGCGGTAGGCGTTGTTGTTGATTTTCTCCACGATCTTGAATGGGCCGTCTCCTCGTGGTGCTAGCTTGTTCCTGCGTTGCCTTGGAAACCCCTTGATCCTGAAGTCGAGCCAAACCCAATCTCCTTCACGGAATGTAACTGGCTTCTTTCCTTGGTTCGCTCTTTGGGTGTATCCTTCGGTTTGCTTCTCGATGTTGGTTCGGACACGTTCATGCAGCTTCTTAACAAACTCAGCCCGGGTCACTCCATCTTGGCTTTCACATTGTAGCTTAGGCAGAGGTTTAAGATCTAAGCCTCTATCTGTTGCGGGTCGAGGACTCTTTCTCCTTCCCCTTCTTCAAACTCCGATTTGTGGACGTCAAAGGGTTAAAACCGTAAGTCGCCTCGAATGGGGATAGCTTGGTAGTGGAATGGACGGAGTGGTTGTAGGCGAACTCAGCAAACGGAAGGCATTCTACCCGATTCTTCTTATTTCCCCTGAGAGTAACTCTTAGCAAAGTTCCCAAGCTCCTATTAACCACCTCGGTTTGACGATCCGTTTGCGGGTGGTAAATCGTGGAAAAGAGAAGCTTGGTTCCCAAGCGCTTCCAGAGGATCCGCCAAAAATGGCTCAAAACTTTAGTGTCCTGGTCGGACACAATGGTTCTTGGGAGTCCATGTAGTTTGACAACTTCCCAGAAGAATATATCGGCAGTTTATGGCGTCGTTAGTTTTGGCACAAGGTATGAAATGGACCATCTTGGAGAATCTGTCCACCACGACAAAGATGGAATCATAGGATTGAACCTTGGGGAGCCCGAGTACGAAATCCATCGATAAATCGATCCATGGTCCGGTGGAGATGGGTAGCGGTACGTAGAGGCCGTGAGGATGGACCCGGGACTTGGCTCGCTTGCACGTGATGCACAAGGCGCAAAATCCTTCAACAGTTTTCCACATCTTGGGCCAGTAGAAGTGACCTTTAACCATGGCCAGCATCTTCGTGATGCCAAAGTGTCCTATAAGTCTCCTCCGTGTGCTTCACTTATTATAAGCTCCCAAATGGAACCTTGGGGCACACACAAGCGTTTTTCCTTGAATATAAAGCCCTCATGTAGGTAAAACTTGTGGTGGATCCCTTTTCCATGGTTTTTGTAGATTTCCTCCATGTTCGGGTCGGTAGTATACGCATCTTTGATTCCTTCGAATCTAAGCACTTTAGCCTCCATGGCCGTGATCAACGCATGTCTTCGTGATAACGCATCGGCTACAACGTTGTCCTTGCCCTTCTTGTATTTGATGTTGTAAAGGAACATCTCAATAAACTCTAGCCACTTGGCGTGCTATTTTTTCAAGTTGGTCTGACCCCGAAGGTGCTTTAATGTCTCATGGTCGGTGTGGATTACACATTCCTTGGCAAGGAAGTAATGTTGCCACGTATCCATTGCTCGGACGAGGGCATACAGCTCCTTGTCATACGTGGGATAGTTCAGGGAAGCGCCGTTCAGTTTCTCACTAAAGTAGGCTACCGATCGTCCTCCTTGAGTCAAGACAGCTCCTATGCCAATTCTGGATGCGTCACAGTCCACTTCAAACGTCTAGTAAAGTCCGGTAAGGCGAGAAGAGGGGCATGGGTTAGCTCGTGATTTAGGGCTTGGAAAGCCTTCTCTTGGGGATCACCCAATTTGAAACCAACACTCTTCCTGATTAAAGCCGTTAGTGGTGCGGCCAAAGTGCTAAAGTTCCTCACAAAACGCCGGTAGAAGCTTGCTAGGCCATGGAAGCTTCGGACTTGGTTGACGTTGGTCGGTGTGGGCCATTCTTCAATGGCTTGGATCTTCTCGTTATCCACATTGAGCCCCTGGGAACTAACAACAAAACCAAATAAAACAAGTTCGGAAGCTCCAAAAACACATTTAGCCAAATTGGCGTATAAGCATTCGGATCGGAGCGTGTTAAGAACTTGTTCTAAGTGAGCAATATGATCAGCCAAGTTTTTACTGTATATGAGGATGTCATCAAAGTATACTACCACGAACTTGTTGATGTAGGCCCTCAACATATGGTTCATGAGGCGCATGAAAGTTGACGGAGCTTTGGATAGTCCAAACGGCATGACAAGCCACTCGGTGAGCCCTTGTTTGGTCTTGAAGGCGGTCTTCCATTCGTCTCCTTCCTTCATTCGTACTTGGTGGTATCCGCTCTTCAAATCCACCTTTGAGAAGATGGTGGTGCCGCTGAGTTCATCGAGCATGTCGTCTAGCCTCGGGATTAGGTGCCAGTACTTCACGGTAATGTTGTTGATGGCCAGGCAGTCCACGCACATTCGCCAAGTGCCATATTTCTTTGGGGCTAGAAGCACGGGGACGACGCATAGGCTGAGGTTTTCTCTCACGTAGCTCTTGTCTAAGAGTTCCCAGGCTTATCTTTCTAGCTCTTTGGCTTCTTCCAGGTGGACTCGATATGTCGGGCGGTTCGGTAGTGGCGCCCTAGGGATAAGGTCGATCTGATGCTCAATGCCTCGGATGGGTGGTAAACCCTTGGGTACTTCTTCTGGGAACATGTCTTTAAATCGACCAAGGAGTTTGGTAATGGCTTTCAGTAGCTCCGATTGCACTGCACCTGTACTTAAAACATCTTTGAACACGATTAGCAACATTTCACAAGCCTTATTATTAAGGTTTTTTCTCACATCGCCAAAAGAAATCAAGAAATTTGGCTTATCATGACTATTCTTAGAGAAGTTGGCTTGTAATTCATGGACTTGGGTCGGGGTAAGAGGTGCTAGACTAATCCATTTATGTTCATGTAGGAAGGAGTAATGATTGGTTCAGCCAGAATGGGTAGCATCTTTATCAAACTGCCAAGGACGTCCCAAAAGGTGGTGGCAAGCTTGCATTAGAACCGCGTCGCAAAGAAATTGGTCCTGGTATTTTTTAATGCTAAAAGGAACCAATACTTGGTCGCCTACACTAAAAACCATTTTATCATTAAGCCATTTAAGTTTATATGGATGTGGGTGCTTAGTGGTTTTAAGTTTTAGTTTATCCACTAATATTGAACTAGCGACGTTAGTACATGATCCTCCGTCTATGATTAACCCACAAACCTTTCCACTTACTGTACACCGAATGTGAAAGATATTGGTTCGTTGGTCGGTGGCTTCCGGGGCGTGAGCCATGCTAAGGATCCGCCCAATCACCAATAGTTCTCCTTCTTCCGGGTACTCGATGTCCTCCTCGGGTTTGCCGGTTTCTTGGGGTGGAGTTTCCTCATCTTGGGACTCCATGATGATCATGGCACATTGGTTTGGGCATGTCTGGGCGTAGTGGCCATGTCCTTGACACTTGAAGCAAATGATATCCTGGCTCCGGATCGTGTTGGAGTCTTTTCGGAGATCGCCTCTAGTGTCCCGTGAAGGTTTGGTCACCTTGGATTTGAACCAGGAGTCGACCACAGCTGGCTTGGATCAGTCATCGAGGCGGGTCGCGTTGGCGCCGGTGAGAGGGTTTAGGGACCAACTGGGGTAATGGATCCTTGCTTCCGTTTGACTTGTTGTTCCACTTGTATAGCTAGATGAAGCAACTCATCAAACCGGTTATAGGTTTGCCTTTCCACCTTTCGAGCAATTCGGTCTTGTAGTCCATTTAATAAGTGGGCCATGAGGGTTTCCTCAAAGTCATCGATTTGAAGCCGGTTCCGAACGTGTTCAAACTCTTCATAGTATTCCTCGATTGTCCAGCTGGCTTGGACAAGCTTCCGAAATCTCTTTTGAAGTTCCCGGTGGAACATTGGAGGCATATAGCATCGCCTCATGCATTCCTTCATGACATCCCATGAGCGCATGGCCGGCTTGACGTTTCTTTGTCGTTGGGCTTGGTGACGATCCAACCATGTGAGAGCATGGTTCGTGAGCTGAGCGGCCGTGTAGGATACCTTACAGAGTTCATCATATTCGTAGTATCCGAATATGTGATCCATCCGGCGCTCCCAATCTAGGTAGGGTTCCAGATCAGTCTTCCAGGCAAAGGTGGGTGCGGTGAGCTTAAAGTTGGGTAGATGAGGTCGTGGATGTGGCTTGGCTGGTCCGTCCTTGTTCTGACCAAACTGTTTACGGACACGAGCTCGCTGTGGAGCCCAATCTCCTTCATTTGGTTCCCCTTATTCGGGTGGCGCGGTCTCTAGTCGGTCGAGGCGTTCCAAGATTTGTTGCAGGATGTGGGCCCATGGATCGGCCGGGTTTGAAATCTTGGGATCGGGATCCATTCTTGATTACCTTGCACAAGACAGTAAAAAGAGATGTGAGTAACGATTCCAGAAAATTCTGGATAAACACTTAACCTAGGAAAATAAACTATACATGAAATACTTGTTGCCACGAGAAACCTAGCAATAAGAACGAGCCTTATTGGATGAGAATCTATTGGCTTTTGACTCTACTAGGACTTAGTTAGGACAAAAGATGAAAACAAAAGGAAGGCTCCAATCGTGGTAAAGTTTTGAAAACATGGTAAAACTTTGAAAATACCACAACCGGGTCGAGTTGGGATGCAGATCTTCGTCAAGTGGCGACTGGATAAGTTTATGGATACGTATGTATCTGTACCTACGCCAAACAAAAATACATGCGACAGAGCGTGCGGTCAATGATTGGTGCCAGCTATTGGCTGTACCGTGCCGAGAATTATGCATTCCCGGGTAACGACAAAACCCTTGGTTTGAAAATCGGTTGACCAAACGGATCAAAACGTTTACCAAGTGAGAAGACAGAGAACAATGCGAAAAAAGAAAATGAGAAATGAAATGAAAGTTTTGGTTTTTGAAAATGTAAATGACGCTTAGGTAGATACAAGAGGATAAACACGACCTGTTTAGATCTTCGGCTCTGATACCAAAAGATGATATGTGCTCGAGTTACTCTGTCCCACCGTGATAGATCCTCGTGGTTTGGATTAGCCGGCACGAGGATTCCAACGGGGAATGGATCAGAAGAGGTTATGATATCCGGTAAGTAAAAGGGCGAAGCGGTTAGACCTAGGGAGTTGGAAATGAGCTCAGGGAGTCCACTGGAGGAATCTCACCCTCTGGGAGCTCTGTTCCAAAGTCTGGCTACAGATCTAATACCAAGAGGAAGAATCCGGACAGAAACTTGGTCTATCGGATGGTATTCCTCGAGGATCTAAACTACGGGTCCGGGTAAGTATTTGGAGGTGGAGGATGATTAGAAAACAGAGTCCTTTGATGGATGTCTAGATTCTAGACGAAAGGGAAGATGAGATGAGGATGGGGAAGTAGTCCGAGAAGTTTGGTTTGTTAGAATACTTCAAAGAAAGGGAGGTGGAATGATATGCGACACCAAAGCTATGGAAAGGCCAAGGATACGGTGGAACTCTTCTTAACCGAGTTATGCATGTTAGGTGATAGAAAGAGAAAGAGAAAATGGATAAGACCGAAATAGAATAAGTCTATTATGAAAATGAAAATGCATAATTTTTACATGGGGGAAGCACACTTTTTATAGAGGTTAAAGCGTCTTCTAGAACGTGAAATAAAGGGGACCAACCCTTACAAAGTTTGGGTTGGGCCTGTTACAACGCGCAAAATAAAGTATTTTTAACTATATGCCTCATATATAGATATCCCACTTTACACTAAGTATTACTTGTTATAGAAGTTTCCAAAAATACTTAGTGTTTGGAAGAAGATGGGATGCGCCAAGGTTTAGATCCTCATTAAAAACCCTCTCCGACCAAAACCCCGTTGGAACATCCGAAGTAGGAAAAAGAGTATTCCTCCTTGGCAACTTTGGGGGATCCTTACTCTTGGGTAAGAGTAAGGACACTTAGGCTTTTCTCCCTAATGCTTAGTGTCCGCTCCTCCTCGGGAAAGTATACGGAGTAGCTTCGGTCTTCGTCTTCCGTCTTGTGCTTCCACGTTGCGCTCCCTCCATCCTAAGGATCCTTTGCACATATTGGTTGAAGCGTCTTCTCCATTTCCTTGCATTGATCTTTCCTGATGGCAAGATTGTTACCGAGAGTTGTTGTGCCGGCTTTGGATCGTCATTGGTTGGCTCCGGCTCCATGATCTCATCAGAATGTTTCGACGATTTGGTTTGAGCTTGCAGAGGGTGCAAATGATATCTCTCTAATAATAAAACCTTTTTTGCTTTTTTTTTTTTTAGTTATTAGTTAAAGCAAACAAATAAAACAAAACATAATAGATATATTACAACAGAAAGTTGTTGAAGTACAAACGTTATGACTAACGTTAATACAAAAATTACACATCTTTAAAAGGTACAAACATTTTAATGTTTTATGTATTACATAGGAAAAGGTTGTTAGAAGACTAAATAAATTTTCATTGTACAGCTTGTTTAGCAAAAAACAATTCACACAGTTTTCAATCATTCTCTTTAAAGACACCGTGAAGTTTTGGCTAGGTAGATTTGCAAGGTTGAGTTATTTGCGAATTTTTTTTTAAGTCTGTCAATGATTTTTTTCAAAATATATATTAGTGTTGGGAATAATTAATTATCCATCTAAAAATATTTTTAATATTTCTTACTTTCACCGACTTAGTATTAGCCGACTTATCATCCTTATATATATGTATGGTGTTGCAAGTTGTAATAATGCATGAAAAGTAAGTCAAAAGTAATGCACTTCTCTTCTTCACGTGTTATCTCATTTTTTCCATATTTACATACAAACACAACTATACATATTATATAAAAAAACATATATCTGATATATCGCACCATATATTATTAGTAGTTTTTAACACGTTATCAGCACGACTTGCTCTAATACCGAAAATATGAGATTTAATTTATGTTTTAATTCATATTTAATTTATTTTTTGTTAACGGAAAGATAGGCTCTGCCTTCTCCGTTTATATGTTATTTCGGGATGATATCCCCTGTCTTCCCCAAACCGATCGTTATTGGAGGCTATGTCTTTTTACGATCATAATCATATGGTAGGCCCTGCCATCTCAAACGGCTTATAATCATATGGTAGAATATATCACCTTAGATCAATGCCTTATTTATAATTAAATGTCCAGAAAACATTTATTGAAAAAGTTTCAGAAGAACTCTATGTCCAGAAGACACACATGAAAAATTCTTGAAGAACTACATAATAAATTTGTCCAGAAGACAAATCATACACTTTAAATTATTGTTCTCTTAATTTTATTTATTATCGTAAATTATATGTTATTTTAATTTATGTTTTTGTTATGCTTACAAACTTTAAAATTTTATCATGTCATTTAAATTTGATTTTTCTAAGTTGAATTTTAATTAAATTTATGGTTAATAAATTGTTATACAGTTATTATGTCAAATTTAACAAAACTCGAGATTTCTGCCCTTGATATATCTTGAAATAATTATATGAGGTGGGCAGTTGCAGTAAGGATGCATTTAAAAGGAAGAAGACTCTTTGATACCATCGACAAATCAAAACCAACTCCAGAAGAGAAAAATGCTAATGCTATAATATTTTTAACCCACCATATCCATGATGGTTTAAAAGATGAATATATGAAAAAGAAGATCCTGCAGATCTTTGGCAATCACTCAAAGATAGGTTCGATCACCAGAAATATGTGATCTTACCAAAAGTTAAACATGAGTGGTTGAATCTCTGGTTTCAAGATTACAAAAGTGTTAGTGAATATAATTCCGTTTTGTTTGGAGAGAAGTTAAGTGATTATGATATGATCGAAAAAACTCTCCAAACTTTTCATCCTGAAAACGTAATCTTGCAACAACAATACCGGGTGAATGGATACCAAAAGTATTCAGAGTTGATGCAAGTTCTATTGGTTACTGAACAAGATAATGAACTTGTGATGTTAAACCATCAAACTTTCCTACTGGATCAGCTTCATTCCCAGAAGTGAATGTTGCATCATCCAATTATAATTATGGACGAGGACGCGGTCGAGGTTATTATCGTGGCTATAGATGAGGAGGATATGGATGTGGACGTGGACAAGGAAAAAGATTTCGTCCTAATGATTTCAACGCTGAAAGAAATAATAAAAGGTTCAAAGGGAATGAAGTTGGTCGTGTGACAAATAAGCAGCATGAAAATGCTTGCTACAGATGCGGCATGAAAGAACACTAGTCCCGTACCTGTCGTACGCCTAAACATTTGGCCGATATGTATAAAGAATCACAAAAGGCTAAAGAAATAGCAAATGAAACCAACTTCATTCATGGCGACTCCAGACCTTCTTTCGATGGCTTAAATGATGATACCTATCTTGATATTACTGATCTTGTAGTTGATCCTTAAGCCATCAACGAGAAACCAAATGACTAAGATCTTTTTGAAGAATAGACTATGGCATGATGTCTGTTAATCTTCCTGAAGAAGAAAATAAAATAAAACTCCTAATATTTTAGTTGTGTTTTTTAATTTTATTTTGCTTGTTCTAAGATAGTTTTATTGTAATATAAACTTTTTGTTTTATTATATTAATGTATTTTTATGAATATTCTTAAATTTAGAAAATGTCAATCTTTGATATCGGGGATGGAGACATATGTCTGGCAGACAGTGCTATAACGCACACAATAATTAAGGATAAAAAGTATTTCTCTTCCTTTAAAATAAAAGATTATATCTGCTAATGCAAAAATTATTATGGGCTCTGGAAGAGTCAGCTTTTCAATGTCAAGGAGAACAAAATTTGAAATAGATGATGCATTATTTTTCCCTAATCTTACAAAAATTTGTTAAGTTTCAGAGATATCCGCAGAAATGGATATCACATAGAAACTATGAATAAGAATGACATTGAATATCTTTGCATTATATCGATTATTTCGGAGCAAAAACAAATATTAGAAGAGTTATCTGCTATATCCTCCATAATCTATTACACAAAAATAAATACGACTGAATCATATATTACAGTAAATCCGAAGTTTACAAGTACATTCAAAATCTGGCATGAACATTCAGAGCATCCTGATTCAGTCATGATGAGAAAAATTGTGAAAAATTCAAATGGCCATCCATTGAAAACCAAAAGATTTTTCAATCGAGAGAATTTTCATGTAATGCTTGTTCTCAAGAAAAACTAATAACCCGGCCGTCACAGCTAAAATAGGGAATGAATCTCCAGTATTCTTAGAGAGAATGCATGGCGATATATGTGGGCCTATTCACCCATAATGCGGACCATTTCGATATTTTATGGTATTGATTAACGCATCCAGCAGATGGTCACATGTATGTCTGTTGACTACACGAAATATGGCTTTCGCAAGATTCATTGCCCAGATAATTAGGTTGAGAGCACAATTCCCTGATTATACAATAAATAAAGTGAGACTTGATAACACTGGTGAATTTACTTAACAAGCCTTCAATGACTATTGTATATCATTAGAAACTGATGTTGAACATCCGGTCCCACGTGTTCATACATAAAATGGCTTGGCTGAGTCTATGATTAATCGGTTACAACTTATTGCTAGACCGTTAATGTTGAGAACAAAGCTCCCAATTTCAGTATGGGGTCATGCAATTTTGCATGCTGCTGCACTAGATCAAATACGGCCAAGTGCATATCATAAGTACTCCCCAAAACAATTAGCATCTGGCCAGGAGCCAGATATATCTCATCTTCGAGATTTTGGGTGTTCGGTTTATGTCCCTATAGCTCCTCCACAAAGAACAAAAATAGGACCACAGAGGAGATTAGGAATATATATCGGGTATACATCACCAAGTATAATTCGTTATCTTGAACCGCGAACTGGTAATATGTTTACTACACGTTTTGCCGATTGCCATTTTAATGAAGATGAATTCCCAGCGTTAGGAGGAGGAATTAAGTAAGTTCCAAAAGATATTACTTGGTGCACATCGTCGTTGTTGTACCTTAATCCCTCTTCGAAACAACGTGAACTAGAAGTTCAAAAAGTTGTACATTTAGAATATAGCAAATCAATTACCAGATGCGTTTACTGATTCAAAAAGGGTGACGAAATCATATATACCTGCTACGAATATTCCATCAAGAATTAATGTTCTAGAAGATTAAACTGATGGAAAAATAGTAAATGAACCCAAAGTTCAATTGAAAAAGAGAAGGCCAGTGGGATCAAAGGATAGAAATTCCCGGAAGAAAAAAAAATTGGAAAAAATGAATAAGACTGGTACAAAAGAACCAAATACAGCGAAAAGTCCTGAAGACGAAACTGATTTAGAAAAACATGAGATTTCCATCAACTATGCCCAAAATGGAAAAGTATGGACTAGAAATAAGATAGAAAATGATGGTGGAATTTTTTCATTCTCTGTATCCAAGGAAATTGGTTATGAAAGTAATGATCCAGATCCAAGGTCCTTATTAGAATACCAGAAAAGATCTAATTGGAAGAAATGAAAAATGACCATGAAAACTGAGTTGAACTCCCTCAATAAAAGAAAGGATTTTGTACCTATCATCACAATGCCTAAACATGTAAAACCCGTTGGATATAAAATTAGTTTTTGTTCGAAAAATAAATGAAAAAATGAGGTAACAAGATACAAAGCCCGACTTGTTGCTCAAAGATTTTCTCAAAGGCTGGGAATTGATTATGAAGAAACATATTCTCCGGTTATGGATACAATTACTTTCAGATTTTTGATGAGCTTAGCGGCATCCAGAAATCTAGAAATGTATCTAATGGATATTGTGACTACATATCTATATGGATCACTTGACAATGAGATATATATGAAAATCTCAGAAGGATTGAAAATGCCTGAAGCATTAAGCTCAAAAGCTAAATAAATATGTTCAGTCAAATTACAGCGATCACTTTACGGATTAAAGCAATCCGGACGCATGTGGTATAATCGCTTAAGTGAATATTTGTTGAGTAAAAGATATACCAACAATGCGATATGCCCTTGTGTATTTATTAAGAAATATTTATTTAGATTTGTGATCATCCCTGTATATGTGGATGACCTGAACATAATTAGAACTCAAAAAGAGATTGATGATGCCAGAACTCATATGAAAGAAGAGTTCAAAATGAAAGATCTTGAACAGACAAAATTTTGTCTTACACTCTAGATCGAGCATCATCGAGATGAAATTTTTATACATCAATCAAATTATACGAAAAGGATCTTAAAGCTTTTTTATATAGATAAAGCGACTCCTTTGAGTACTCCAATGGTTAATAGATCACTTAATATTGATAAAGATCCATTTCGACCTCGTGAGGATAACGAAGAAGTATTAGGTCCTGAAGTACCTTATATGAGCGCTATTGGTTGACTTATGTATCTTGCAAATTGTACCCGGCCATATATAGCATTTGCTATAAATTTACTTGCAAGATATAGTTCATCTCCCACGCGCAGACATTGGAATGAAATAAAACATATTTTTCATTATCTTCGGGGAACAATTGACTTAGGATCGTTTTATCCTAGAAACTCCACTTTTTTTTTAGCTAGTTTTGCAGATGCAGGCTATCTATCAGATCCACATAAAGTCCGATCACAAACAAGATATGTTTTCATAGTTGGAGGTACTGCAATCTCTTAGCGTTCCCGAAAGCAGACTTTGGTCGCTACTTCATCAAATTATGCAGAGACCATTGTGCTTCATGAGGTATGTAGATAATGTGGTTGGCTCAGATCCATGACTAATCATATACAACAGTCAAGCGGAGTAGTCACCGACAAACATCCAACAAAATTGTTCGAAGATAATGCTGCATGTGTTGCCCAACTCAAAGAAGGTTATATCAAAAGCGACAGAACGAAGCATATTCCCCCAAGATTTTTCTCTTACATATGAGAACTTGAGAAGAATCAAGAAGTAAACATCCAATACGTTCGTTCTACTGACAATGCAGCGGATTTATTCACGAAGGCGCTTTCCACTACAACATTCAGAAAACATGTTCATAGTATCGGAATGCGTCATTTACGAGATTTATGAAAAAAAAACTACATACAACATTTTAGGGGGAGATTACGTTACTATACTCTTTTTCTCCTTGCCATAGTTTTTATCCCATTAAATTTTTCCATGATAAGATTTTTAATGAGGCAGTACGTAATATATCAATAGTGATGGATAATTAAGAGGGAGTGTTAAGAATAATTAATTATCCATCTAAAAATATTTTTAATATTTCTTACTTTCACCAACTTATCATCCTTATGTATATGTATGGTGTTGCAAGTTGTAATAATGCATAAAAATAAATAAAAAATAATACACTTCTCTTCTTCACGTGTTATCTCTTTTTTCATATTTACATATAAATACATATATATATATTATATAAATAAACATATATCTTATATATCGCACCATATATTATTAGTAGTTTTTAACAATTAGAATATTTTTGCACTGATGAAGACGGCGTTGGTTCGTCTCGTCGATCGTAAAGTTGATGTTATTGGGCCATGAAGCTAAGCCTATATTTTAACTTTTAATGGGTCATATTGTCCCTTTCAACTTAGTCTTTAGTGGGCCAAAATCGAAGTATCTTGACTTTATATACAGCCCAGCCGAGTTAAATCTTATTACATTATACTTTTATCAGTTACCATTTGCGTTACTCCTATCTTCTATCATGTCTCTTTCATGCTCTCTAACCCTATATTACATTACACTTTATCACGTTTGGTATGACTCTCGAGTGAGCTCTCCTCTCGAGTATCATTCTCTCTTCTTCAGTCTTTAGACAGAACAGAAACCTAGACCGAGTTATTAACTGTCCTGAGCATCCTTGTCCATTTTCCTCTTCAAAGGCTTTTGCTCACTCACCTCACAGTTATGGCTGAAGAAAAGTTAAGACTCACTGGTTTGGAGAAGCTTAGAGCTGATGCATTGTGAATAATAAGCTGCGTTGGTCAATTGAAGAGTCTACACAACCATTTTCTCATGGTTGAAGCCAATGTTGAGAAGAGGTCTCGAGAGCTTGACTTGAAGGAGAAGGAGCTTGAGAAAAGGCGTGAATTTTTTTAAGTAGAGAAGACTAAAGCTGGTGATTTGAAGAAATTGGTTGAAGAATGTACTCAAGAACTAAGGACCAAGCAGAATCAGCTCTCTGCAAAGCTTGATGGTTTGAAAAGGATTCAGATAGAGCTTGACTTAAAGGATAAACAGTTGAAACAGGTTATGGCTGAGATTAGAGGGCGTTGTAATGAGGCTCGTAAGGTTCAAGAATGGAAGATGGAAATGGAACAAGAAACAGGTAGAAAGAGTCAAGATTTGGGATTGATTCTTGTCAAGATTCAAGAATCTGATAAGCTGCTTGAGAAGATGTCTCAGGAAGTAGAGTGTAAGGAGAAGGAGCTGCAGATTTTGAACTTAAACTTTGAAAAGAGAGGTGAAGATTTTGAAGTACAGAAGAGTGAAGCTGATTTGAGGATGGAAATTGATGGGTTAAAGAAGGACGTTGAAGAGAAAGGAAAAGAACTTAATTTGGTTAAGAGTCAAGTCAAATCATGGGAAAAGAAACTCATACAGATCAGAAAATTGGTAGATGATGATGATGATGATGATAAGTTTGAAGCTATGAACACTCCAGTCCTTCACACATACAAGAGGAAGAAGAAGGAAAGTAGCTAGGATAAAGATCAAGGCTTTTGCAACAAGGGAGAGACGTGTCATCTAGGTGTGGTGGGGTTACCTTAAGTAGTATCAGGAATAATCACCACTATGAAGGATTATAACTTTTGACTATTCACTTTGTCAAGGCTAACTAGTAGTAACTCAAGTAGAGACTGTGACTCTTTATGTTTTAAGCTGTGCTCTATGTAAAACTCGTTTTGTTTTTGGTAAATGTAAGACTTAAGAGTTAAGACACAATAACCATTTTTATATATTAAAATTTAAAATAGGCACAAATAAAATCGTAAAATCTCACATTGCCAAGGAAGTTAAGTTTGAGTGAATTGAAATAATAACCAGTTCTTGTTAGCATTCATATTGATGCTTTGTGCAAGTGAATTTTTTATTTATTTCCTTTCTCCATGTGAGTTTGAGTGAGAGAAGAAGAACTCACAAGGCTAACAAGAATTGGTTGTTTCTTATGGAGAGAAGATCTGAATCTCTCTGCACCACTCATGAGATATATAATACTTAGCCTAAAACTATAATTGAGTAATAATTGGTTGTTTCTTACGGAGACATATTGTATGAAGTTCTTGAGATTGTGGATTCAGAGTAGGCTACAAGGTTTAATCACCATACCAAGTCTTTAGCTTGTTGGTGAAGCAATAAGACAAGTTTCCACTCATAAAGCTTTGTCAAGTATGAAATTTATATATCTACTGGTTGTTTAGATTGTGACAGTATGGTGTTTGCAGAGATATCATCCGAATCTTGTGTCTAGAGACTTATTAAACAGAACTTTAAGTTTCAGTTACTTCATTGGCAAATGAATTGACAAATGGAACTTCACATCAAGTAGGTCAAAAGCTGATGCAGGATATCGTTAAGTATGAGAAATACTCTGGAGGAAACAGAGGGTTAGATGGTTCAAGCGAATAAAACAACGGTAACAAGAGTGACACGTGTACGGATTATATACAATCTGGAAAAGTTGTTATGCTTATAACAAACAGAACATTCATTTTACATGTATTCGAAAATTGATAAAAAATTGGTTCGTTTCTGTAATCGCCATTGAAGAGCTTTCTTAAGCTTGATATGGTGAGTGTTTACCTGTTTCTTAATGAACAGCTATTCGTATTGATTGGAATAAAGGAAACTTGATTTCAATTGGATTGTTCTTATTTTGATTTCTGAGATTGTGGTTTTCCATCATTAAAAGTATCAGAGCTCAATTCGAACCTCGGAATCAATAAAAATGGTGGAAACTCGAGCTAATACATCATTGCGAGACTCGGAATTTCGTGATTAAGAAAAAACATTGAGTTTGAAGCTGGAGCTGAAATTCGAAATGATGATCGATAAAAAAAATCAAGAGTTGAAAGATGAGTTGTTGCAAGCGATTAAAGCAATGAACACAACGCCGGTTTCTGGGAATGGAGATCAAAATCGAAATTCACCAGTTGGCATCAAATGTTAATTGGTCAAGTGTGAAGAACAATAATCAGGTGCAGCAACCTAAAAACTATATTCCGTACAGAAAGGATTCGGATAACAAAGGGGGAGGGGGAAAATCCATGAATTCTATACCAAAAGGTAATAATTTAGTGCCAAAGAAATTTCTATCACAAGAAGAGATGAGTGATAGGAGATCTAAAGGCCTTTGTTACCATTGTGATGAAAAGTATACCCCTGTTCACTATTTGAAACATAAGACTCGGCTATACTCAATGGAAAGTAATAAAGAGGATGAAGAGGAGTTTATGGATGCTATGCAGGACCATGAAGAAGGAGAAATGATACCACAAGTATCTGTAAATGCAGTTTTAGGTGTGTCCGATTTTACAACAATGAAAATTAGGGGAGTTCATAAGAAGAAAACAATTTTCTTGTTGGTTGATTCTGGATCGACACATAACTTCATTGATGAGAAAATGGCTGAGAAGTTAGGTTGCAAAACTGAAGCTGCAGGTTTAACAAAAGTGGAAGTAGCAGATGGAAGATTTTTGAAAGTAAGTGGATTGGTAAAACAATTCCAATGGGAAATCAGACACTATACTTTTCAAGCAGACTTTATGATCATTCCATTGGGAAACTGTGATGTGGTTCTTGGTATCCAATGGTTGAAAACTTTAGGACCTATTACTTGGGACTTTAGTTCATTGGAAATGGGATTTATGCTGGGAAAACAGAAAATAATGCTACAAGGCATTAAACAAGGTTCAGTGAGGGAGATAAAATTGATGAACTGGAGGAAAAGACAAGAAGAACAAGCTCAACTGTCAATGATTTTTGTAAAATCAATGGAAGAAGAAGAAAAAATGACATTGTATTCTCTAAGTACAGAGATAAAAGATGCAGATAATGTAGATAAGATAGATGAGCTAACAAGGCAGTTTGCTGATATTTTTGAGGAACCAACTGCTTTACCTCCATTCAGAGAAAACTATAATCATAAAATACCATTGATGGAGGGATCAAATCCAATAACCCAGAGACCCTACAGGTACGCATTACACCAGAAAAATGAAATTGATAAAATGGTTAAGGAATTGCTTAGTAATGGAACTATACAACCAAGTTCTAGTCCTTATGCATCACATGTAGTATTGGTTAAAAAAAAAGATGGTACATGGAGACTTTGTGTTGATTATAGAGGATTGAATGGAATGACTGTGAAGGATAGGTTTCCTATTCCATTGATAGAGGATCTTATGGATGAGTTAGGAGGCTCTAAAGTGTACTCTAAGATTGATCTAAGAGCTGGATACCATCAGGTTAGGATGGAAAAAGAGGATATTCATAAGACTGCTTTTAAAACACATAGTGGTCACTATGAATACATTGTCATGCCTTTTGGTCTCACAAATGCACCTGCTACTTTTCAAGGCTTGATGAATGCAGTGTTCAGAGATCACTTAAGAAAATTTGTGTTGGTTTTCTTTGATGATATTTTGATATACAGTCAATCAAAAGAAGTTCATATTCAACATCTGCAAATGGTATTCCAACTGATGAGGGAGAATAATCTTTATGCCAAAAGAAGCAAGTGTTCATTTGCTATAGAGAAGGTAGAATATTTGGGACACTATATTGAGGCTAAAGGAATATCCATCGATCCAAATAAAATCAAAACAGTTTATGAATGGCCAGTACCTCAGAATTTGAAACAGTTAAGAGGATTTTGGGTTTGACAGGATACTACAGGAGGTTTGTTCGAAATTTTGGAGCTATTGCCAGACCTTTGACAGCTCTAACTAAAAAAGATGCATTTTGCTGGAACAATGAAGCTCAAGAATCGTTTGAACAGCTTAAAAAGGCCTTGTGTGAAGCACCTGTATTGGCTCTACCAATGTTTGATAAGATGTTTGTAGTAGAAACAGACGCTTGTGGTCAAGGGATTGGAGCAGTATTGATGCAGGAAGGTCACCCTTTGGCATACATCAACAGGCATCTTAAAAGGAAACAGAGACATCTCTCAATCTATGAGAAAGAATTACTAGCACTAGTGTTTGCAGTTCAGAAATGGCGTCATTATCTACTTCCTGCACATTTCATAATCAAAACAGACCAGAGAAGTCTCAAATACCTTCTAGAGCAGCGTTTAAACACGCCTATTCAACAAGAATGGCTGCCAAAGTTACTGGAATTTGATTATGAAATTCAATACAGACAAGGAAAAGAAAATATAGCAGCAGATGCTTTGTCAAGGGTTGAAGGAGCTGAGATTTTTCACATGGCATTATCTGTACTTGAATGTGATTTGTTGAAGAAAATACAAGAAAATTATGATAATGATGCAAAAGTGAAACAGAACATCGAAGAAATCAAGAAAAAACCAGGGAGCAGAAAATTTTATTCTTGGACTCAGAACATTCTAAGAAGAAAGAGCAAGATTGTTGTTCCAATGGTATTGGGAATAAAAGAAGAGATATTACAATGGTTACATTGCTTAGGTTCTAGTGGACATTCAGGAAGGGATGTTACTAATCAAAGGATCAAAGGGTTATTCTATTGGAAAGGCATGTCTAAGGACATACAGAAATATATAAGGAGCTGCACTGTCTGTCAAACATGCAAGTATGATAATGCTGCTTCACCAGGTTTGCTACAGCCACTACCTATTCCTGAGGCTATTTGGTGTGATTTGTCCATGGATTTTATTGAAGGATTGCCTATTTCTGATGGTAAAACATTCATATATGTGGTGGTGGATAGATTGACTAAGGCAGCACATTTCATGTCATTGCAACATCCGTATAGTGCAGTGACAGTGGCTCAGTCGTTTATGGACATGGTTTACAGATTACATGGCTGTCCAAGGTCTATCATAAGTGACAGAGATTCGGTGTTTCTCAGTGATTTTTGGAAGGAGTTATTCACTTTACAAGGAGTTTCTCTGCAATTTTCTACAGCATATCATCCACAGAGTGATGGCCAAACTTACTTAAGATGTATGTGTAGTGACAGACCAACCTTGTGGAGTAAATGACTTTCATTAGCCGAATATTGGTACAATACAATCTTTCATACATCTACTCAAATGACACCGTATGAAGCTGTATATGGACAACCTCCACCAGTTCATCTACCATATCTACCAGGTGAAACGAAAGTGGCAATGGTAGCAAAGAGTTTAGCAGAGAGGGAACAGATGATTCTTATATTAAAGTTTCATCTACTGCGTTCTCAACAGGATGAAACAAATGGCAGATCAACACAGAACGGAGAGAGTAATGGACATCGGGGATTACGTGTATGTTAAGCTCCAGCCTTATAGACAACAGTCTGTAGTCTTGAGGTCGAATCAAAAGCTTGCTCCGAAGTATTATGGTCCTTACAAAGTGATTGATAAATGTGATACAGTGGCCTACAAACTGGAACTACCTGCTGGATCACAAATACATCCTGTATTCCATGTTTCGCAATTGAAAGTTTTGGTGGGGAACGTACATACAACAACACAACTGCCATCTATTATGACATATGTTATGATCAAAGAACCGGAACTGATATTGGAGAGGAAAATGGTTAAACGCCAGAATAAACCAGTCACAATGGTTTTGATAAAGTGGCACAATGAAACAGTGGAAGAAGCTACTTGGGAGTTACTGTTCGATATTCAACAGAAGTATCCTCACTTTGAACCTTGTGGGCAAGTTTCTTTGGTCAGGGGGGATTTGATGCAGGATATCGTTAAGTATGAGAAATATTCTGGAGGGAACAGAGGGTTAGATGGTTTAAGCGAATAAAACAACGGTAACAAGAGTGACACGTGTACGGATTATATACAATCTGGAAAAGTTGTTACGCTTATAACAAACAGAACATTCATTTTACATGTATTCGAAAATTGATAAAGAATTGGTTCGTTTCTGTAATCGCCATTGAAGAGCTTGCTTAAGCTTGATATGGTGAGCGTTTACCTGTTTCTTAATGAACAGCTATTCGTATTGATTGGAATAAAGAAAATTTGATTTCAATTGGATTGTTCTTATTTTGATTTCTGAGATTGTGGTTTTCCGCCATTAAAAGCTTGGTTTGCCTACGTTTCCTTATTGAGGTGTCACATTCATCATTGAGTTGGTCTTTTGTAATGGTCAAAAGGGCTAAACTATATGGACTTTTGTTGGCATCTTCTGCTTTGGTTTGGGAAAAAGAAGAAATCTTGTAAGATATCAGTAGCTCCTATGTTGTATATGACTTGATCCAACTTCTTCCAAGTATGTATTTCCATTACATTCATGGTCACACTTGTTCTTTCACTTCTAAACAAAATGAGACCAATGTTGTGTCCATCAAACCAAGATCATGTACACATCGGTCATGGGTGTTCTCTCTCAGGAGAGTTTTCAATAGTACCAGGTTGATGTATCAATATCATTAATATCACAGAATAATCTCAATGCACAGTACAAAAGCAGATTGCTTCACTAGCTTCTGAAAAAAGCACACATTAATGTTTTTCCTATTTATCAAAGACTGAAGAGTAATGAGAGAAGAGTCTCTGAGTGAAGCATATTACATTGATACTACTTTGGGAAAAAAAAACATTACAAACTGAAGATGTATAAATGCAAAATCATAGCTTTTCATCTTTTGCTGTCTCGTTTGAATTAGGGGCTGTATTCATAATGGCAAGAACCATGACCTGTACCAATCATATCCAGATCAGATGCAGATGGTTCACAATATACTAAGATTCAAGGGAGAGAAATAGAAAGAGAGAGCTTACTAGGGTCAATCTCTGTGATCATGGCAGCACCTTTGAAGTAACAAGAACCACCTTTGTGCTTATAAGTTTGGTAATAACTGTTAAAAGCAAAAGAAGCATGATCTCTGATTGTGTTAGGCAAGAAGCAAGGTTGGTTTTCTTGCTGCATTTGGCTGCAGTCTGCACCGCCTTTACCGCAAGCCCAGTTAAGAGCTGCCTGTAACTCATCGTCTGGTGTCTGTTCATCCGCTACACACCATTGTTCTAACTCTGCATCTGTTTATACATACACTCACATACACCATAAAGGGACATATAAATGTGAAACTTTGTAGTGATATTATTACCTGACTGTTGAGGAATTATCATTGCTATGACAAGCAAAGGAAGAAGTATCCTTATCAAGAAAGTTGACATGTTTCCAAAGAAGGAAATGAGTGGTGCAGAGAGATTCAGATCTGATATAGTTTTGAAATTTGAGAGCTTAAAAAAATGAATGCAACTTGACCCTTTTTATACTAGTTAGAATGAATCAGTACAAAAGTTTCAAGATCTGTGACTAGAGAATCTTGCTTTGCTTCAGATGCAATCATGTGCCAGATTTTGTTCTGCTTATGGAAAGCTTTACAGAAGAAAGAGTCATACATACGTTGAGAAAAGGGTCATTACTATTACTACACAACATCCAAGCTGTTTTATAGTTAAGAGGGAGAGAGTTTGGGTTTATAAGAATGAATATAATAGAGCTATACACTAGAAATCTACTATACACAAAAGCGGAGATCAAAGACGACAAACTGTCTATACAAAGAGAAAAAAAACTACAGTATTCGCAGTTTCTTCTCATACTCAACCAGAATAGGTCTTCAAGCAAAAGTTGAATTGCAGGCCATGGATGCTCAATAGTCAAAGATATATTACCCGACGTCAAAAAGCTCTCGGGTTGATATATATGTAATCTTACCAGGGGAAATGGCTTTTTAGTCTTTGTTTTTAACACAATTCGAAGAATCTTGCTACCGCAGTGTAGAGCACTTCCTCTTCAAACGGTTTCGATACATAACCATCCATTCCACATTTCATGCATTCTTCGTTAGTAGCCTGAATCACATCAGCTGTCATTGCTAATATCGGGACATGCCAGCTCCTGAATTTACTGAACATTTCAGCAGAAATTTCTCCAGAAGCTATTTTCTTGTTGATTTCCCTCTCTAGATCACGGATTCTTCTTGTTGCTTCAAATCTGCACAAGAATCATAAAATTATCAAGGAAAACATTCAAGAAACCAAGAAGCTATATAGGTACAAGATTTAGAAATAGTTAGCTACCCATCCATTTCAGGCATCTGGAGATCCATGAAGCAAGCATCAAAGTTGTGAGGCGGCTTAAGCATTGCCAAAGCAGCCTTGCCACTCTCAACACATGTAACAATAGCTCCATATTTCTTAAGCGCACCTTCAGCTACTCGCCTGTTCACAAGATTATCATCAACAACCAGAATCTGCTTTTCTCTGATTAAGCGTCCAAGATTTATTCGCTTTCTCGGTTGCCTCTTCTTGCCATTAACAAGGGTTTCTTGCAAGCAACATATTAACACACTCATCCGAAGAGGCTTTATTACCACCTCGTCAATGAGACCAGAAGACTTCAGCTCACTGCTCTCAACAAGAGTTGCAGAGGTTGCCAAAAGTAAAAACTTTGGGACTCTTGCAGATGATTCTTTGCTACCGGAAAGCAACTCGTCAAGTACTGCAAAGTCTTTCTTGTTCCACATGTCAATTTCGATTAGAACCATAGCCAAATTTCCTAATTTACTGCAAAGATTACGAAAAAATAGAACAGTTTTAATGAACCAACTATAATCTATACAAATGCCAATCATTTCAATTCATTCGAACAAAGCAATGCAGTTGGAAGAGTAAAGAAAAAACGAAAAAGTACCTGACAGATGTGCATGCCATTCTCAAACTTGAAACAATGTCTACAGATATTCCCAATCTCCGAAGATGGTAACTTGTCACCTCTGCTCTAATGTTTCTGTTATCAATAACCAATGCTCTCAATCCTTTAAACTCTTGGATAGCTAGATCGAATCGTTCCAACTTAGCAATCGAAGAATTCGTTTCAGCTTTCCCAAAAACTCCAGTGAATGAAAATGTACTGCCTATCCCAGGCTCACTCACAAACCCCATCTCTCCTTGCATGAGTTCAACCAAACGCTTGCTTATGCTCAAACCTATACCGGTACCACCATAAGTCCGCGATGTAGAACTATCGGCTTGCATAAAAGGAGTAAATATTCTGCCTTGTGCATCCACAGGTATGCCCACTCCTGTATCTTCCACTGTAACTAACAATTTGATTTTATCAGAATTATGATTCTCACTGCTATAAACTGTCTTGAAGTGGCTCCAGCTTCTCAATGCATTTACCGCAGGAAACCCGCTAACTGTCTCACCAGACTCGCTGCATCCTAAAGCTAGTCTTTGTTTTAGCACTGCATCTTCGATATTAAGTGGCTCCTTTACTTCATCTGCAAGGTGCACTGAGATAAATATGTGTCCCTTGTCCTGTGTGAACTGTTATTACAGAAAGAACAAATGTGTTATTACGATAGTAGTAGAGAAGCATGTTGTTTTGTAAGAAGGAATCAATCATGTTACCTTGATTGAGTTTCCAACCAGGTTTGTAATTATCTGTCTGAACCGACACGAATCCCCAACTACAATATCAGGCACTTGACTAGAGACATAAACAGCCAACTGTAACAAGAAACCAACATTTCATTAGGTATGGGATTTGTTAGTCTTTTGAAAACATTAAGAAGCATTTTACATTATACCTCAATTCCTTTTTCATTTGCCTTGCCAGAGAGAAGAGATGAAACATTATCCAGAACAAAACGCATATCGAAAGGAACATTTTCGAGCTCAAGCCTTCCTGATTCAATCTTTGCTTGATCAAGAACTTCATTTATTAGTGATATAAGATCCTTCCCACTGCCATGAGCAGTTTGCGCATAGTCCATTTGCTTCACATCAAGATCTGTGTCCATCAGCAGTTTTAGCATTCCTGTAACAACATGAGCAAATGACTAAACTTTCAGCTGATTTTACAGAAAACATGCAATGACAAAGGTTCAGTCAAAAAGTACCTAAAACACCATTCATCGGAGTCCGTATCTCATGAGAAACAGTTGCTAGGAACTGCATAAACAATAAACATTTCAGTGCTTAAGTAACTCTTGTTAACAAAACTATAAGCTTTCAAACTTTAGAGACTAATTGATTCACAAAACTCACCTGTGACTTTGCAACATCAGCAGCCTCAGCACGAGCTTTCAGTTCCCTCATCTTCTGACAGTCCTCTTCAACTGTCGCAATTCGAGTGAGGGCTTCATTGAAAATATAACCAACAAGAAAAGTAATAACTAGAACTAAGCCCGACGGTATTATTGCTGTCCAAGGAATGGGAAGTTTATGTTTAAACCTATAATGAAAAACAACATTTTTCATACATCAGAAAAGAGAGAAGTGAAACATATCTTACAGAAAGATCATTAGAGTTAGAGCTAACCTGCAGTGCATTTCATGATTCCTTGATGGATCACCAAAATCAAGGCTACTTATGTGCTGTTCACTTATATCCCCAGTCTCTGAGCCATACATTTTAATTAAACCTGAGGCGTTAGTTGTGTCGTAAACATCCACAGCAATTGTCTGTTTGCTGGCAAGTTGGTGAAGAAGTTTCTCCACCAGTGATGGCATATCATAAGATGCACCAAGGTACCTGTTTCAGGTGTATCTTATTAAGATTTTGCATTACAAAATAAACATTTCATTCTTTACCACATATATTCAAAGTAAAAGCTCTCTAGAGAAGATCTTAGAAGTAAAAGCAGTACCCAATTGTTGCTTCAATACGCTGTTCTTCTGTAGCATCGGGCGGTAAGTTCGCATCATACACAGCAAACGTCAACACTACGCCAAGATGATTTGACTTAAGAAGCTTAAATGGAGATGTTAATACTCCTTTTCCTGATGCTCTTGCCCGCAAGATGTTTTCGCGATCTTCCTACAAAATAGTTAAGACTTTTTGAGTTCTCTTTTTAGCACATTGGTTTTGGCAACAAGATATGAAACTTTTAAACTTTACTGACTTCTCCAGACATCATGTCGACCGATACAATATGGGAAACAGTTTCTTGAGCAAATATAACTGGTGCGTATTCGTCTTGAATAGGTGCTGGATCAAAATTTTCAGGAACACAATCTTGGACAAGTGTTTGATCCTCAGTTTCCATTTTCTTTATTGTCCATCCATGCTCCTTTTCAAATTTCTCTCTTTTTGAATGTGGGACTTTCAAAGCATACGCAACACCACTTGTTAGAGGCCTCTCAAAGTTTGTTCTCTCAGTATATTCACTAAATGTTTTCTGTAAAATGTAAAAGAAGTTGATATGATAAAACATCATCCAAAGTATTGTTCTTTTTATTAGCAGGGAAAAAACAACACATCACCTGATCAATAGCAGATGGAGTTTTCCCATGGTGAAATGTAGATACAAGAATAGACAAGGCATGAACATGGTTCAGACTAACATTGAACTGATCTTGTAACACACGAGCTCGTTCATCACACATATTTTCTAAAGTCTCCCTTCTTTTCAATATTATCTCTTCATTGGTATCCCAAAACCACCAAACAGACAAGGAAACTCCTGCGATGACACCGAGGAGAAGTATGTTCTTCCTCCATTTCCCAGCTCCTCTAGAATGGGTCTGAGAACATTGTTGCTGCTTCTTTTGAGCTAAAGGCTCTTGCAAATATACTTTTTCTTGTCTCTCACTTGCTTTATTAGAAGGAAATACAAAAATCCTATGGCAGACTAAAATACCAAGGATTAGACACCACCATGTATTTCTTAAATAAGATAACAAATCCCAATCCAGTCCTTCTTCAACGTTTTCGTGTTCTTTCGGTTGCTCTAAACTCTACTCACAACCAAAACATTCAAAAACAAAGTCTTGTGAGAGAACTAGATACCAAAATTTGAAGGCTTTTTCTTCACATGATAGTTATGTTTACCTGTTGAAGATTATCACACATGTGAACAGCTGATGAGATAGAATGTGATAAGTCTAATGGATTTAGATCCCATGGAAGCTCTCCATCTGGAATAAAGCACTTTGCTGCAACACGTCTACCATGAAAGCTCTCAGTACTCTCATGTTTCTCCAAACGCATATTCAGGGCACATGTAATACCATAGCTTGCCCACATTCCAGGACTTGATTCCTTACGACATTCAAATGATGTTACCTACAACACATAGAGACAGAGAATGGTAAAGTATTTGTCTTTTTCAAGGTCACTTTCAAGGCCAATAGCATAATTTTTGTGTCAAAGTCAATTTTGATAATCTACCTGATCTGAATCAGAGAACAAAGAGACCAAAGCATGAATCTCACTTCTGGTGACGTTTTGATGTTTGTACAACACTCTAGCTTCTCCATTACAAGACCCTGTCTCCTCCTTACTTCTACCAAACCGTGAGAACATCAATAGAACAACAATTACCATAGAGCCACACAAAATCAGGAAGAAGAAGAGAGGCTTTTTTAGCCATTTCTCGCCACAGCTCAACTCCTTTGCCTTCTTTGAAGTAAGATTCGAGAGTTCACAAGTTATAGACATGTCGACTTGTGTTCAAGGACAAGACCCCTAATCTCAGATTCAGCTGAAGACAAGGAAATTCAGATCTTTTCCAAACAAAAAAACTAAAATTCCATCAGCAGAACAAACATCTCATGATGTAAAGTTGAGTTCTTGAAACACCTCAAGAACAAGAACAAGAAGCTTTTTTTTTTTTCTTCTTGTTTATGACGCAAGACGACAAGATGAACTAAACCCAGTAGCTGCAATGGGAGAAAGACATTGTTCATTAAATAAAGAGACGAGAGAAGTACAAAGCTTTATCTTCTTTCATGGTTTCAGGGTGAATGTTAAAGCTTTCTCTGTTTCTATTTCAGATGTTGTGTGAAGAGAGCTTAAAGAAGAGACCCTGCTGGTGTCTCTCATTACCCAACTGGACTCAATGATCAGACTTGGATAAAAGAAAGTGCGTTTGTTAGGAATTATGAGAAAAAAGAAAAGAAAAAGAATGTCTCTAGTTCTCTTCTTTTACTCTATTTTTTAATATTATTATTATTATTGTCTTTTGGTGTTCACTTTTTTTTTAAATTGAGGTTTTGGGGTCCATGATTACCTCATCATCTAGGTGGGGAAGATATTACAAATAATTTTAATTAAATATAAAAAAAATGGATATTGAAAATATAAACCCCAACTAGACCAAGAATCAATAGAGTAATATATAAACTCATCATTTTTTGATATTTTTTTGTTTGTTTTTTTTTGATATTTGTAAATTGTTTTTATCAGGATAATTTAACTTCAACACTAAACATATTTTTTTTAAGATTAGAAACTTATAATTTTATAAGCAAATAAATAAAATATTTTTTTAAATACTATATATAATAGAAATGGATCCAGACATTTAATGTAGTGGCGTGTGTTGTAATCGATATTGTACCACTATCTGTGTTCAAACCCAACATAATCAAATAAGTATGATGAAGTTTTTTTGTTTGCATACCTATTTGGTTAATGGTTAGTGTTCGATGAAATTTTTGGTTTTAAAAAACATTTTGGATTGATCCATTGTCCCAAGTTATGATCTTTCGACCCGTTAAAGAAAGTGCATTTGTTATAGCACTTTCATTGGGGTCTCTAATTTAGAGACCTCTTATTAAAAAAAAAAAAAAAAGGATAAGAGATGTGAGATGAGTCTCTCATTTGAGAGACTATAGTTTAGACACTCACTTTACATTTTCTATCTTTTCATTGGTTCAATTTGTATTTTAAAATTAAAAAATAAATACATAGTTAAGTTATATCAAAATATTAATATAATAATATCGAGATCTATTTTGGGTATCTCACTAATGTACATGCTCTTAAGAATTATGAGAAAAAGAAAATAATAATAACGTCACTTCTCTAGTTCTCTTTTTTTACTCTAGTTTTGAATATTATTATTATTATTGTCTTTTGGTATTCATTTTTTTTAAATTGAGGTTTTGGGGTCCATGATTACCTCATCATCTAGGTGGGCTAAGTATTACAAATAATTTTAATTAAATATAAAAAGATTGTGTATTGAAAATAGATAAACCCCAACTAGACTAAGAATCAATACCCTACTCATCAATTTTTTAATATTTTTTTGTTTGTTTTTTTGATATTTGTAAATTGTTTTTATCAGGATAATTTAACATCAACACTAAACATATTTTTTAATATTAGAAACTAAGGATTTTATAAGCAAATAAATATAATATTTTTTAAAATACTATATATAATAGAAAAGGATCCAGACATTTAATGTAGTGGCGTGTGTTGTAAATTACAACTTGTAATCGTTATTGTATACCTATTTGGTTAATGGTTAGTGTTGGACGAAATTTTTGGTTTGAAAAAACATTTTGGATTGACCCCATTGTCTAACTTGACCCTTCTTCCTGTTAAAGCTATTTCTTTTTTGTTTTTCTTTTTCGTTTTTCGCTTTTACATATATTAAGCTGCATAACTCTTTCCACTAATATATTTTAAATCTATATTCTAAATCTTATTAAATTTTATAGTTGTTTAATATGTTTTCTACCTAAATGGACCTGAACTTAAGCAGACACAAAGATGAATCAAAATAAATATTTTACAATAAAAATTTAGATAATTAAAATATATCATGTTGTTATAAATAATGATTATCTATTATTTTAGGATAAGATCAAGTGTTTTTTTAATGGTTCAGTTATTTGGTGAGCAAGATTAGTATCAATACATAGTCTCACTTGATGTAATAAGACACACCACAACATCAAGAGTAATAATATAAAGTTTGTTTTTTTCTCTCTCTACGTCACTATTTCAAATTTCTTTATAAAGTTTTTATTATTTTATTATTTTACAACAGATTTACAACAAATTATCACCATGAGTAAGTGAAATTATATAATTTTTATATGATATAAAAAAGCCCAGTTTGGAGTCCAGCAAGCAACGGTCAAATCCCTTTTTACCCTTATTCTACCTCCATTATTACAGTCTTGAGCCAATCCTTTTAACGAACCGCTTTTCTAGTAATTTCAGACCCGTCGTCGATGGCTCCGGTGAAGAAGAAGAAGAAGAAGCCTGACAAGGTGAAAAAATTGGCGAAGAAATCGAAGAAAGACAAGAGAATCAACGCAGTGCCTTTGGATCCGGAGGCTATCGACTGTGACTGGTGGGATACTTTCTGGCAGCGAAACTCTTCTCTCTCAGGTTTACTATTGAAATCCGCTGATTAACAAGTTTAATTGCGCTTCTGGTTTCTCTTAAATAGAGTGTTCGATCTATATAATAGATCCTCTCCGGAGATTAGGCTAGCTTCGAGATGCTTTTGTAGCTCTTGGGGTTTGTGTGAACTGAGACTGTAGCTGTTTGCAGGTGTTTCAATCCCCTTAGACGAAGATGGTGCATTCAAGCACTTCTTTAGGGCTTCGAAGACGACATTTAGCTACATTTGCTCGCTCGTGAGGAAGGATCTTATCTCTAGACCTCCTTCGGGACTCATCAACATCGAGGGCAGGCTTCTTAGCGTAGAGAAACAAGTCGCCATTGCTCTAAGAAGATTGGCTTCTGGTGAATCTCAGGTCTCCGTTGGAGCTGCCTTTGGTGTTGGCCAATCCACAGTTTCTCAGGTACCAAAAACGTCAGCTGCCATTTCCCACTTTTACATTTCTGCTTTGAAATCTTGACAACATTGATTCCAGGTTACTTGGAGATTCATCGAGGCACTTGAGGAACGCGCCAAGCAACATCTTAGATGGCCAGATTCTGACAGAATAGAAGAGATCAAGTCCAAGTTCGAGGAGTTGTACGGTCTCCCCAATTGCTGCGGAGCCATAGATACAACGCACATCATCATGACTCTCCCGGCTGTGCAAGCATCAGATGACTGGTGTGACCAGGAGAAGAACTACAGCATGTTCTTACAAGGAGTCTTTGATCACAAAATGAGATTTCTCAACATGGTTACCGGCTGGCCTGGTGGCATGACCGTCTCCAAGCTACTCAAGTTCTCAGGCTTCTTCAAACTCTGTGAAACGGGTCAGATTTTAGACGAAAATGCGAAAACTCTGTTTGAAGGAGCCGAAATTAGAGAATATGTGGTTGGAGGGTGCAGTTACCCGCTTCTTCCTTGGCTTATAACTCCTCACGATAGCGATGATCCTTCTGATTCCATGATGGCCTTCAACGACAGGGATGACAAGGTGAGGTCAGTCGCAGCCACGGCCTTTGCACAGCTTAAAGGAAGCTGGAGGATTCTGAGCAAGGTTATGTGGAGGCCAGACAGGGGGAAACTACCTAGTATAATACTGGTATGTTGTTTATTGCATAACATCATAATCGACTGGGGGGATTATCTGGAAGACGATGTTCCTTTATCCAGTCATCACGACTCCGGTTATGCAGACCGGTATTGCAAGCAGACGGAGTGATACACAGAGTTTTAACCCAAATAAATCTGCAAGTGCACAGACAATCGCAGTAATAGAAATGGGATCGAATCCACAGAAGGTTACACTATGTTTTTATGAGATTTGTAAATAAAACTAAGACAAAAGTATGTGGTTGGTTTTGTAACAGAATTGTAAGTAATTAAAACGGTGTAAACTTAATAAAAAAAAAGCACTAGATCACGGTATTTCGCCGGTGATTCAGAGATGAAAACTTTAGCAATTATTAAGGATGTAATTCAGCACAGGTCCAGAACTCAAACATAAAAATAAGACCGACCCACTTTCGTGGCGCTGACAACTTTATCTAGCAACTAAAATACCTAAACTCTCGTTTGGACCTAAAGATGCAGACTGGTATTGCAAACAGACGAAGTGATACACAGAGTTTTATCCCAAATAAATATGCAAGTGCATAGACAATCGCAGTAGTATAAATGGGATCGAATCCACAGAAACCAAGGTTACACTATGTTTTTATGAGATTTGTAAATAAAACTAAGACAAAAGTATGTGGTTGGTTTTGTAACAGAATTGCAAGTAAATAAAACAGTGTAAACTTAATAAAAAAAGCACTAGATCAAGGTATTTCGCCGATGATTCAGAGATGAAAACTTTAGCAATTATTAAGGATGTAATTCAGCACAGGTCCAGAACTCAAACATAAAAATAAGACCGATCCACTCTCGTGGCGCTGACAACTTTATCTAGCAACTTAAATACCTAAACTCTCGTTTGGACCTAGAGATGCAGAAAAGCATTAACAAATGGGTTCAATATGTTCACACTCAGCCGTAACATCAACTCTCGTTGGCTACGGACTGATTGTTCACCAATGTCTTTTCTAGCAACCTAGAGCACTATCGTGAATAAGTTTAACCTGAAATCATAAACTAAGTGATCTGTTTAATCTAAGCATTAAATTCAACTAGAGGCGAAGACAATATGTATTTATGTATCATATTTGTGCTTAGTTTATCATCTCATGAATACCTTTGAAAACCCTAATCTAGTTAATGGACTACTCAGACATGGAAGAAGAAAACACAGTAATGAAATAAAAGGAATTCATGAATAATATTGAAAGTAAATAAGGTTCAGAATTCTTCTCAAAACAAAGTAGTGGATGATCTCCAAGTCTTAAAATCGAAAACAAAAGAAGATGAAGAGAAATAGCTAGGCGATGGAGAACAAGGAGGAGAAGGAGAGAATCTCTAAGTAGCTTCAAAGTCAGCTCCAAGGTAAGACGTGTGTTTTAAGAAAGGCAGCTTGACCTATTTCAAATTTGGTATTTTAGTGTTTCATTTTTTTTTCATCTCCAACCACAACACCAAATCTCACACTATTCTCTATATTATATTATTAAATTTAGTATTCTTTTTATTTATAATAGTTTAATAAATATTAATCATACATATAACTAATGAATTATAAGTAAAATATAAAATTACAATCGGTAACAAAAAAAATTACAATCGATAAATTAAAATAAAGAAAAATAAATTACATTGTTTGCATTTAGCTTTTCTGTTTGTTTGGTTTTAATTTTACAATTTTATGTTTTAATGCTTTAATTGAACTTTAATATGTATTTTCATTTAATCAATTTGTGTATTAATTTAGACATCTTGTACAGATTAAAATTTCATATTAATTACAATTATAATTTTATACTATAAAAAAAGTAAGATTCTATAAATATTGATGACATATTTATTTTTTAGTTGATAAACAACAATTTAATTATAACTCTAAATCAAAAAATAAATAAATAAAAATATTTTTTTGTGTTTTATAAACAGTATCACACCATATTTAATAAAACACCAAAAATAAAAATTTGGTGCAAAATATGGTGTTCCATTGGAGAGCATTTGACACCATATTTGGTGTTATGTCGTCCTATTGGAGTTGCTCTAAGCTTTCAATCCGACCATATCTTTACTGCTTCAGATCCAACGAAGTAAGCTACACATTTGATTATTTTAATTCATAAATTTATGTTTATATAACATAAATATTATAAATATTGTAAAACTATGACTTATCCGGATTAATCGTAATATATGGTAGACTCTGCCTCCTCTACGATCAAATAAAAGACTATATATTATTTCCAAATTGATCTTTATATAAGGTAGGTTATGTCTCCTCTGCGATCAAATGTAAAGTTATGACTCTTAAATAATTTTTATGAATTTATTTCTTTAAGTATTCAATTTATTTTAAATAATAATTATATTTTTATATCAAGCTTAAAGACTTTAAAATATGTCTTTAAAGTTGAAATATGATCTCATATTGAGAATTTATAATGCACATGTCAATACAAGATTAAACAGTGCAAAAATAATTACAAAGTCTAGATGAACTAGCCTCTCTACTTCTGTTGATACCGGATCCATACCGAGGATCTACTCTCTCCAATTATGACACGTGTCAAGCACATAGCATGTTAAAGTAAAGGCTGGGTCAGTTTGGACTAAGAAGGGACGGGCGAACTGTACAAGAGCTCGACGGAGCAAACTGGAATCCGATCAGTGGTGAAGCCTCGCGGAGGGAAGGAGCAAGCGAAGCAAAGAGTGTCCGAGAAGCGAGGGAGATCTGCAAGCTGAAGGAGAAAATAATTCAAAAGTCAAGACGTTACGACATTAAATACCAAATCGAAACCGACAAATTAAAGGAGAATCATAAGATTAATTAGATTTTATTCGTAGTATTTAGTCTTGAATTGTTGTAAAAATATAGACCTTCATAGTCTTGTGAGAGGGTCGATCATTTTCTTACTCGGGATCAATGTAGACAAATTCATACTTTTTACTTTGCAAATCTATTTTTATTTTCAGTTCATTTTCACAAACAAATTCTATTTTACTTTAATAATAGTTCAATATATTATTGGGTGTGAGCTCCTGTATCTACATTTTAGCGCTGTCTGTGGGAAAAATCAGAATTTCAAGCTATAAATCTACCGTTTCAAAACAGTTCTCCTCATCAAATTCATCATGGCTGGTGGTAATAGTGGAGACTAAACTGGTGTTAACAAATGATCATGCCACTATTGCTACCGTCCAGGAATCTCTTTCAGCAATCACTCCGAACATAACCGATCTGTCCATAAAACTCGGTATTATCAAAAAAAAAGATGACCTCTTTGAAGAATGGTCAGCTTGACTAACAATCAAGCGACTATCTTTCTCATTTGGATTCCATATTTGTTGGGCCTTCCTCTGTAAGTCGTAGTGCCCGTGTACTTTATAGGCCCACAAGGATTTACAACCCTCAAACTCCTGCCAATCCTTCTCAAAGTATCAACCTTCAAACACCGATCAATCAAACAGCGGCTTCAAGCTGGAGCCAATTCTAGCAGAAAAGTGAATCCTTCCAATGACGTAGTCGGTGATGGATTCAATCATGTAGTTACGGCAGAAGCGGTCAACAACAACAACAATGACATCCCAGTTGAGATAGAAGATACTTGGGGACACACAATCATTTCATATTTTAACCAAGTGAATCGTGCTCTTCATATGCTTAGTTTTATGTTTGCTTGAGGGAAAACAAAAGATAAGTCTGGAGAAGTTGATATATCTTGGTTTTTATGGGTTTTCAACCATGATATAAGTCTTATTTATAAAGTATTTTTGGTATTTCTAGAGTCTTTGCAGGTTTATGCACGTTTTGGACTCATTTGGAGATTTTGGAGCACTTTGAAGTAAACCAAGAAGTTGTGCTGAAGAAACAAATTCGGAGAGCAATTATGGTGTTGGTTTCAGTCGACACCACCCACTGGTGTCGCTCGACACCGGTCGCAAACATAAACTGATAATCTTTTGTGTTTAGCTTAATTCATAAACTGATGATCTTTTGTGTGAACCTTGAGTCTCTGTGGAATTCGGCCCCTAAGTACTACAATCAAACTCTTAATTTGAGAGAGTAGCTCTAGGGTTAATTTGAGCATATATGTTCAACTGCTCTTCTTTTGATTACACTAGAGCTGGAAAAAGTTGAAAATAAACACCTTTTAACGATGTTGGAAAGTTGTTGAACTCATGTATTCCTATGATATAATGTGTAAAAACAAAAGCAAATACTCTTTAGAAGTTATGAACCATTGAACCAATTTTTCCAAACTGGTGCCAAAAACAGTAAAAATAATGAAAAGTTATTGAAGAGTTTGCATACCAGCAAGCGAAGGCTAATGTCATGAGCATGTCAAACAATAATTTGAGTCTATGTAAACCATCAACACTGAATTTCGATTGTACGCTCACTAAATAGAAACCATGAAGTGCCATTGATGAGTCATGATTTTAAGGGTTTTATGCCTTTGATTTCATATGTTTTTAATGTCTTTATTGAATCTAGGATTAGAATTCGTGTCTTTTTGGTTCTTTTCAGTTTCTTAACAGGTTTATACTTCATTAGAGCAAAATGGATGAAATGGAGCAGTTTTGGACGTTTATACACTTCTAGGAATTCATGAAGATGCTCTGGGATCGACCGATCCTGAGGAGGATCGACCAGATTGACGAATTAATGGAGTGGTGCATTTTGAAGAAGGAGATCGACCGATCCCGATCGCGAATATTCTCCAAATCTTTCATTTCCTCCGATTTTAACCTAATGAATCCCTATAAATAAGAAGAGCTCGTGTCAGATTCGAGGGGAGGCCGTCATAGGCTATTTTCAGATTTCTTTTCCTTTGTTCTTTTGAGATTTTTAGATCTATACTCTTTTCCTTTGAATATTGGATCTATTGTTCTTATTTCTTCATATCTTTCTATGCAATCTAAGTTTTCATCCATCATGAACTTTGATGATGCGAGGATGAGCTCGGCTATGGAGACTTGATCGATTACTCTAGACTATGTGCGATCTTCAGATTAACTTACCTCGTCTAAAGAAATGATGTCTAAGAGATGATATATTTGATGTCGAAGAGATGAGTGTGGTGAGCCGTTTTGATGACTTGGGAGTTAAGTAGTCTTGATGATCCTTTGACTTTCTCTTATAATTTCGAGTGCAAAGCTTGACTTCTTGAATATTAAAATGACGGATGCAAGCGTTGAGCTCGGCTTATAGAATGACTTGTATAATTGCGAATTTTTGAGCTTGGCTTTGAGACTTTCTTGATGATTGCGAGACTGAGCTCAGCTTTCTTAATAGTATGAAACTGAGCTCGGCTTTCTTGGTGATGCGAGACTGAGCTCGACTTTCTTAACGATCCCGTAATTGGCTCATGATGCAAAACTAAGTTTGGCTTAAAATGAGTTGATGAGACCGGCTTACAAAGTGAGGCAGAGCTCGGCTTAAATTGCGAGGAGGAGATTGGCTTATGAAGCGATGAGGAGATCGGCTTATGATGCAATGAGGTCGGCTTACACTATGAGTAAGGGATCAGCTTATGATGCGACAAGGTCGGCTTACACTGCAAGGAGGAAAATATCAAAAAAATGGTAGAGTTTTATCCTTGGGCGGGATGTCTCTCGGCTTAACTTAGATAAATTTACACTTGTGTTTTTGTAGTGAGCACTTAAGCTCGGCTATTTGTGAGATGACTCAAATTTTACGGGTTAAAGATGCGAACTAAAAGCTTAGCTTATAATTGGCACCCTTTTTTATATTCAAGTCATTATCTGATTGTGTTAGATGATCGACTTATTTGTCTTAGGTGACTTGGAGCGGTAAGTGCGAGACTTGGCTTGGCTTTTTAGGTTATAGATGCGAGTTGCGACCTCGACTTATACCTTCCTTTTAATATTCGTAAATTCAGGCCCCAATAGTGTGAAATGTCGACTTATTTGTCTCAGGCGACTTGGTGTGCGAGGCTTGTCCTTGGCTTTATTAGGGGATTGAACAACTGGCCAAAAAGACGATTTATCCCTTTTAAAATTAAGTCAAGTTTAAAACTTGACTACAATACGAGACTAGGCTCGGTTTACATAGAAAATGAGGTTAATAGTTTGGATTACACAAGAGACAAAGCGAGGCTGGTTCACATCGAATTCGGAGTTTGATTCGGCTTATTTCGAACACAAGGTCTAGCTCGTCTAAAAACTGAGTTCATTCATCCGAAGTCAAGGCTTATCACTCGGATTACATCAGAAGAATAATATTCGGTTTTGTGCTGCTCGGCTTATTTGTATGCAAGGCTTACATGCAGAGATTTTCGAAAATCAATGGAATTTTATTAATGTAATAACAAGCAAGTTGTGCAGAAAAGTTTTCTTGATGATTGCTAGGAGGTAATGAGTGATTAGAGATGATCTTGGTAAGACAACTTGGATTAGCAAATTGAATATGCAAGCTTCAATTATTTTCGAAGTGATCTCGGCTTATTTGCAAAAGACTTCTTCATGTAATTGTGAGCGTTGAGCTCGACTTAAGTAATGCGAATGTTGTGCTCGGCTTAAGTAATGAGAGGCTGTGCTCGGCTTAAGTAATGAGAGGCTGTGCTCGGCTTTAAATAATGCGAGGTCATGCTTGGCTTAAGTAATGTGAGGCTGTGCTCGGCTTAAAGATGTGTGAGGCTTTATGCTCGGCTTAGATGTAGATAAACTATCGAAATTCATGTGTGTTATTTGCTGGTGTAAAAACATTTCTTTTAGCTGCCTTGGAGATGCATGTATATCTTGAAACTGAACCGTTAATTCTTTGATCCCACCGTTGAATCGTTAGCCAATAATATCACGAAACTCTCTACCAATTTTCAGCCAGATCGGACTTCACATAAGCGCTCCACGTTCTCTTGAAGATGCTGCAACATACCAGTCTTCTAGATTTCTGCAGATTTGAATGATTTTGAGCCAACTTCCAGGGAGATTTGTGAATTAAGCTGAACTCTGATTGATGATGCGTCGGTTTCTGTAGATTCCTTGCAGCAAGATCTTTTCGCTGACTTCTTGATGGAACTCTTAACTCTTTCTGGATCATCGGGAAATTATCTTGAAAAACCTCCAGTCGCACAGAGTTTCAGACTTCCCACAGATTCATGACAGTTTATGTTGTTTCTTCTGTAGGAAGCAATGTGTATAACTTGTTGAGTTTAACTCCGAACAAAGCTCCGTGAGTTGCTATGGACTCCTGAATTGATCGTGGTCATGCTCGTACATTGATTTTACATGTTCGACATTAGGTCTGGCGCTGGAGAGCCTCCAAAGTTGCCTCTTTGACATTATTCTTTCTCTTACTTCTCTTTTTAGCTCGAGTGTACTTTGTTGTTTAGCTCAGCAGATGATCATCTTCTCTTAGTTCAGTTGACGAGTGTTTCTCTCATTTTATTTTTGTAGCTCGGTTGACGAGTGTTTAGAGATGTTCGATGTACGAGGCTCGATGCTCGGCTTAAAGATATGTGAGGCTTCGATGCTCGGCTTAGAGATATGCGAGGCTTCGATGCTCGGCTTAGAGATATGCGAGGCTCGATGCTCGGCTTGATACCTTGGAAGATGAGTGTAAAGTGTTGTTAACATAAGGTCTTGATCTAGGTTGAACTCTTTTTTGGACGAACTGATGTTAAATTTACGAGTTTATGAGTTTGTGGAGATCGAATTAGGTGAATTTTGATGTTGTTTGATAGACAGAGAAAGCGTTCCTAGTGGCGAATGTACAGATGCAGCGATACAGCTCGGATGAGCTCGGCGATAAAGACGAGTTTGGTCTCAGTAGAAAGATAAGCCCTGGGGCTTTCCGTTGATAGGTTTTTTTCTTCGTGGTTCCTTGTGGTTTGCTGGAAAACAGGTCTCGAAGTAGGTCAATCTGACAGCAGCGAACAACGTTTTAGAGCGTCGAGCAGATTGCGCATCTCTTAGGAAAACGATGATAAATTTTATTACAGAGCTCCGATTGAATCGAGGTTGACTTCAATGAAAATATGATGTGCAGGGCTTTCCATGGATTGGTGAATCGTCACATGGGTCATTCTATTCCATTGGAAAATCGCTTCGAAAGAGGAGATTTGTATATGTACTTCCGAGTTTTGGACAGAGTTCATCTGTTGTAGAAAAACGGTGATAACTCTCGATAGATAGCTCTAATCGAAGCGAGGTCGGATTAGATAGAATAATTACGCTTGGGGTCTTCCATGGATAGGTTTGTCGTCACCTGGGTCGATCTAATTCGTTGGGAAATCGGCTTGCAATGAGGCGGCTCGGTATGTCTTTTATGTTTTTAGACAGAGTGCATCTGATGCAGAAACTAGACAATAAATCTAGGATGACAGCTCAGATCGAATCGAGGTCAGATTTTAGAGAAATATGACTCGCAGGGCTTTCCATGGATAGGTTATTACTCCCCTGATTTTTCTTACTCCATCGGCAAATCGCCTCATAATAAGGCGGCTTAGATCTTCGTTTTAGGGTTTCGAATAGATTTGACCTGGAATCGGAGAAGAGCGATAACTTTCATATGATAGCTCGGATTGAGGTGATGTCAGATTTTATGGAAAGATGATTCTTGGGGCAATCCATGGATAGGTCGAGCTTCTCCTGGTTCGTTGATTTCTATCAGGAAATTTCTTTGCAAGGAGGCGAGTTGGATCTATGCTTCAAAATTTTGGACGGAGTTCATCTGTTGTAGAAAATGGGTGATAATTGTCGAACGACAGCTTGGAATGTGGCAAGGTCGGCTTCTATAGAAAGATGATTTGCGGGCCTTTCCATGGATAGGCTGTGCATCATTTGGGTCGACGTGTTTCGTCATGATAGTGCTTCACAATGAGATGACATGGATCTGTTTTCTAGGGTTTCGTACAGAATTCGTCGGTTTTAGTAAAACAGTGATAACTCTTGGGATATAGCTCAGATTAAAGTGAAGTTTGATTCTATGGAAAGATGACTTTTGGGGGCTTCGATTAATTAATTGTGTGCCACCTGGGTCGATGTTCTTTGTCAAAAAATTGCCTTGCAATTAGGCAGCTCGGATCTGTTGATTGTTATAGGCTTTGATCTTCAGGTCGAATGATACCTTCTACTCCAACCATCTTTGAACAAGAACTTTTTGTAAGAATCCCCACAGACGGCGCCAATTGTTGAACCATCGAAGTTCAATTAGGGTTTTTGATGTTATAGCTGCACCTTTGGGAAAAAGGCTGCCTACGTACCTTGAGAAGGGATCAAGCCATTCGTAGTTCATTAGAATTTGGGGTATGTTTTAGTGTGTTTCGAGATTATTGGATCTCTTGTGATGATTTCTTGATAGATTTTCTGTAGAGGAGAGAGCTTCTTATTTATAGTGATTTGAGGAGGTTTAGGGTTTCATTTTCCTTCTTGAATTATGTTTGCTTTTTCGTCCAAACTTTCCTTTTCCGAGTAAATTTACCTTTTTAACTAGGTCGGTGCATTAAGTTTCGTGGGCCAAAGAGTATTGGGCTTTTGAGGATAAATAGATCTTGATGTGGGTCGGTTATAAAATACGGTGCTAAACCCGGTATCAAGGAAATCTATAAGGGCTGAGGATCACGTCAAGATTGCTTCCAAACCCTCAACCTATACGGAATGAACAATGTTCTAAATATCTAGCTAAGCGGCTCCTAGGCAGCAATTTATATTCAGCCACCGTGATTTTCTTAAAATCATTTGACTAAGTCGAGAACCCGATTCATAAACTCTAATTTGGTTTAATTTTTGGTTTAAAAATGTTTTTTTTCTAAAATTATGTTGTTCGAGGTTGACTAACTAAAAAAATAACGGAAAGTTTACTATTGAAAATTATATGGATTTAAACTTTGTTATTTTAGATTTGTTCGGAAGGAGAAATTCAGCAAACGAAAAAGAAAAGATGAATTGGTTAACCAGAATTAACCTCAGCTATGGAGATTCCGCGCGGTCAGAAATTCATACAGACACAAATGGGCTCGACAGGAAAGTCCTTTCGATCTAATCCATTCTTGGGGTCAAATAAAGACAAAGGATATGTAAGTGACCTAGCATGACAAAGCATTCTCCGAGGGCATTGAATGTCTAATTTTTCGGTCAGAATCTTGACAGTAATGTCTCTGTTAGATTTTCCGGTCGAAATACGGAAAAACTCCATTCAATTCTCGATGGAAACGGTGTTTTGCAAATTCTCCCCGGAACTGGAAGATCATTTGGAAGATCATTTCGAGATCTTCGAACATATTCGAGGGTTCAATGTGACTATTATCACTTCGGCCAAACCGAATCCGAACTTCCATAATGTGATATTCAATGTGCCGTTGCTCAAACCGAATCACGCCAACGTTATGGAAGTTCCTGGATCGTGTGAAATAAGAGTAGTCCCAAAGGCACCCTATAATTTGTAAGAAATTATATTAGTTGTCACATCAAATTTCTTGATCTGAAACAAACATCTTTGAAATCGAACTTATGAAATGGAACCAAAAGTAACTCGGTACTTTTCTGAAGCAAGAGTGATAAGTAAAAAGTAAAATGATATTGGCCACATTTTATACTAAGGTTAACAAATAAACAAGGAAATACAGAATTGTAAATAAGCAACAAGTCAAACTATGTTTGATTCTTCAACATTTTGCTAATACAACAGCTCCAATGAACAAACAGAGGCTTGCGCGTATATAGTTCCTGACATAATAATTATAATCCATAAAATCTTGTAGATATATAAGAGTTGGGTTTCTACACTGAGTCAAAAACCGTTACTTTGGGATATAAAGCTCTTACTCTTGTCTCTAGCAATCAGTTCCTTCTCCCATGTGAAGCAACTCCTCTGGTATAGCAGCTGGGTCCAAGTCCCAGCAGTTTCCGGGCACACCGATAGTTTCTTCTTTAAGAAACCAAGATGGCACTTGATGCGAAAACCGCAGCATCTCTTTCCTCGGTATCCATTTTGTACTCTCTTCCTTATCTTTCCTACAATACACGGTTTTGTAACCTTCTACTTTCACAAGTGGGGCGATGCAAACCCCAAACTGTTCAGAATATTCGTCCAGAATCTCAACCATTTCGTATTGGTGCCTCACTTCATCTGGGGTTGAGTTGTTCCAGTCTGGTGACCAGTTCTTGTAAACAGCCCAAATGTCTCCGGTTTTGGGGAATATCCTAACACAACCGCCTCTTCCTGTCTTCCTGCCTTTCAAGAGATGGGAAAATATGTTAACGTGGTCAACTATGTCAGTGTTTCGTATCCTGAAATGTCCGCACGACTTTGTAAACCCGTACTGCACCCATTTCATTGTACCAAACTCGATGTCAGTTTTGGAGCTTAAATAGGCTATGTCAATCTTAAAAGGTTGAACAGAGAGTACTTCCCGGACCATGCAATATAGGCGTGGCATACCATCATCTTCATCATAAATTGCCCATATTTGCCTAGCCTCAAAGCATTCCTCTGATCTGTTTTTATCAAAGTCATGGAAGTCGGAGTCTGGAACAGTTATTGGTCCGTTGATTTTTCGGACAGATTGATGACCAGAGGAAACAGAACTTCCTATTCTGGTTACACCATCCCCTTCATTGGAGGAGGCATTTATTTCATCAAGGGGAGTCACGTCCTCTGTAGCCGCTGCTGCCACTGAAGCCAATCTCATCATCTCTAGTCTCTGCTGAATATGTGTTTTTGCTTTGTTAATCAATAGCTTCCGGGTATCCAATCCTGTTCCAGAAGACCACCGTCTCATAGAACCATAGCTTTGCCCAGGATGTTTAAACTCATGTTCCATGTTTGCATCCAAGGTTGTCGTTTTTGATTCTGGATTGGATTTTGTAATGTTCTCAACAAATCCATTACAAGATGACCCCAAACCAAGATTCCTCTTTTTCTCAGGTCTGCTGGCCTTAATCACTGAAGGATCAGCAGACCAATTGGGTGGGCTTGGATATATCAGCTCAGAGGGTGTGCCTTTCGTCAAGCTTGTCCTGATAGAGCCTTCTTTAACTTTCTTTCTTCCCTTACAGACTACTCCATTGGTGAGCTTATAAGGATATCCGTTGGATACTGAAGACATGTGGTTTGACTCGAGATTCGCAGGAGATGTTCCCACATATGAGCTCCAGTCATATGACTCATTTGTAACATATTCATATCCATGCGCAGGATACTGACCCAAGAAATAAGTGGAATTGGTAGGCACGCGTGAGACGGCATCATAGCCATGAGCTCCATAGCCATTACTTGTTGTATGAGATGGAGGCGCATATTGAATTGATGCACTAACAGGAGCCGGCCCAGTCTCCACAGCAATAAATGCTCCTCGGCAGTTCTTACATGAAAGCCGCTTATTCACATACTTCCGCAGATACTCGTACTGAACTTTGCAAGAAGTGCATACAGTCCAGAAAGTATCAACTCTTTCTGAAACTGGTGGTGGACAACAATCAAATCCTGCAGTCCCGGGGGCATACTCTGTATTGTGGGCATGCTCTGTATTGTGGGCATACTCTGTACTATTCTTCTGAACCACCATGGAGTCGATAAGTTTCTTTCTTTTGTAATAAAAAGTGCTTTTCTTAAACTCATTTGACAGAAAATTCCAAGCTTCAGATATGATCTGGAATGCCCCATTAGCTCCAAGGCATTTGTTCTTGTCGGGATTAAGCAATACAGCCATCTTCTTGAACTGTTTCTTAACTTCTCTTTTCCCAGCTGATGGTTTTAGTCCAAGAACTGCGTAGTAATCAATTTCCCCACTGCATCTACCCTGAGAAGCTATATAAACGTCATACGTCGTGACCATCTGAGACAAACCCTCCAAGTCAGGAAACAGTGACTTCGCCCTCAATGCATAACTCCTTGCGCCAGTAAAATCCTTTTCTGCAAATCTTCTCTCAGCGATCATCTTTGCTTTGAGAGCCTCTTCTCTATATGCTTCCATTTAAAATCAGCTCAAATTCACCCACAGTTTTGCAAAAGGAAACTAAGACCGTTCTGGCAAGCTAAATCGCACAAAGCTTTCCATTTTCAAGCATCATCTGCAAAAACATTTACAAGAGTAGAATTATTATCTTTGTTCACTACCAACATAACCAAATACTCAACCAAAGAAGTCAAAATACAACATTTTGACACCGGCTCATACTCGAACACAAGAACGCAAAACAGAACCCATCCCACTCACTAAAAGATCAATCTTGAACTTAAAACCAAGTAGAGCCTTAAAATAGAAAGAAACCCCACATCTCCAAGCTCCATTTTTGGAAGCTACGTCAGGTAGAATTAACAAAAACCCTCAAGTAGATTTGAGTATCTCTAAGCATCTTGAAGTCAAAGTTAGCTTAAAATCAACAAATTTTTCACTACAAAGCCTGACCTTAGAAACTTCACATTAAAAGCCCTTAACTTTAGATTCGCTAATTTCTCAAACCTAATGATTCACAAATGGAACTCGATTTCATCTTAAAAGGTAGCGATCTTACTGGGATTTTGCGTAGAAATGGAAACAATGCTGCAAATTCTTCCTCCAGAGCTAAGAACAGATCAAACAAGACGAATCTTAAGCCTTTAGCTTAACACGAGCAAATCCCAAGAGATTTGTGGATCCAGCAGATACACTACACTAAAATTAGGGCTTCGGATGAACTGAAGGTTGCTCAAACTCAAACATCCCGAATGAATTGCCGGCGAAAAGCTCGAGATTTGCCGTCGATCGGAAATCGAAAATTTAGGGGAAATTACCGATAAATAAAAATAGGAAATTTTATTTCTTTTTTGTTTGGTTTAAGTAATTTTCTTCAGTGAAAGTAAACGATGCTAATTTGCTAATAAAGTAAAACTGGACCATGATATTTTATTAATATATAGTAATATTAATTTATAGAAATTTTTTTGTCAAAAATTAAAAATAAATAAATTAAAAATTTTTGATCTACATAAAATTAATGTATTGGATATTATAAAATTTAAAATAAAATTAAATTATTTTGATAATAAATAACAAAGATTATAGATGAATTCACTTATATAAACAATTAACATAAATTTTAAGTTTATTATTAGTAACCTTAATTGTTGTATTTAAACAGTCTATACAACTATTGAAATAAAAATTATACATATTTATAATTTAAAAATTTATAGAAAAGTTTATTTTATTTTATGAAAAATTTATTTACATTATAATATTAAGATAGTTTAAAATACAACATAATATTTTCTTATATAAAAAATTTATTTATGAGTTCTAACATAAATTCATAAAAACAAAATTATATTATCTTTATATATATATATATATGAAAATTACATGATTATTAATTTATGTTATTAATGGAACTATATATTTACACATAAATTGTAAAAAAAATATTATCTTATTATTTTATCGAATTTTGTTCATTTTTACACGGTCTAAGTTGGAACCAGCAAATTTTATTAATTTATCTGAGTATTAATTTATAGAGGTTCTACTGTAGTACTTCATGCTATCGTGCACTGTAATGAGCAGTGCGCATTTATAATTTATAATTTTTGTTTTTAAATCATATATCTAACATTTCTTTTCTATAAATTAATGTGATCATAATACTCATAATCGTTATGAAAATAATTATTGGAGGCAATACTGAAAACATGAAAAAGGAATTTCCCGCCGGAGCCCACACAAATTTGCGCCAACGAGCCAACAAGATTGAAGGCATGCAAGATCAGTTATGGTTAGTTATTGTTGAGTTATTGGCATTATTTTCGTATCAATTGATGCAGGCAGTTCTAACTAGACATGGGATATTAGCCGAACCGGTTTACCCAAATCAAACCGAACCAGAATTTGGAGATTTGTTTAATCGATCGGTTAATAAAAATGAACTGATTGGCAACTTTTTAAAATGGAAATGGATTTGGTTACCAGTTCGGTTAGATGAACCGAACAGTTGCATGTTTCCCCCTCTTCCCCCCCCCTCCCGGATTTACCAACTAATTTAAACTGGATTAAACCAAATTTATATTAAAATCCCTTTAAAATCGTTACTCGAACCGATAATCGAACTGATCCGATCAATAAAAAATTTCAATAAAATCTCTCTTGTTCACTCTACCTCATGATCTCTCTTTGTTTCTATTTTGCAGGTACCTTAGAAAGAAACAAGAAAACTTGAAGCCAATTCACTCGTGCTTCGAAAGTAAGAGGAAACCAATAAACAAGAAGAATAAATACAAAATATCTATGTAAACTCGAAGACCCTCAAGACAAAAGAAAATAACTCTTTTTACCGGAAAGTAAAAGGAAACAAACAAACAAGAAGAATAAAGAAAAAAAATCTGGGCCACGAGAGTTCTCTCTCGCCCTGCTTTACGATACTAAAGCCACAAGCATTGAAATTAAAAACTACACGAAAACTAAAACATTTTTTGTGGCAATACCTCTTAGGTTACCTGGCTACAATTCAACACATGTATTACCGACATATTAGTCGAGACAAAAGATGCCCACTCTGTGGTGCGGAAGAAGAGACGATTAACCACCTTATCTTTGAATCCCCCCCCCCCCCGGCAAGACAAGTTTGGGCATTATCAGACATTCCCTCAGCTCCAGATATTTTTCCCACACAGTCATTGTTCTGTAACCTTGACTATCTGTTTGGGCGTGGGAAGGATTATGGGGCGGACGAGGAAAAGCTGAATGTATTTCCATGGGTTATGTGGTATATGTGGAAGGCAAGGAACCGAGAGATTTATGAGAATGTTTGTGAGCTACCCCAAGACATTCTCGGTTTGGCCAGCTTAGAAGAAGAATCTTGGAAGCGCGCTAACACCAAGGAAGATGTAACTGAGACAATAGAAGGGGGCGAGCAAGTTGAGAGTCTGCCCACTGACACCCCACTGTGCTAGACGGATGGATCGTGGATTAGCATTGATCCTAGCAGCGGCCAAGGGTGGATACTCACTATAGGAGGGGTGATGCAGCATATAGGATTAGAAGATCGCGACTATGTCTTTCCCCACTCCATTCAGAGTTGGAGGCACTTGTATGGGTTATGCAGTGCTTAGTCGCCAATTCATATCTGGAGGCAATGTTTCTCACCGATTCTGCAGATCTCGTCAGAATGGCGGCGAGCCCGGAGGAATTGCTTTTATTTGCTTCAGAGTTACATAACTTCTTAATTTATAGGGATTCATTTAGGTCCTTCAGGATTAAATATATTCCGCATAGTGAGAATTCCGTGCAGATCATCTTGCGAAATGTGCAAGAGCACGAGGTTACTGTTTTCCCATGTAAGTACATTGGTTCCTGATTGGCTCTCTTTTGTGGAGAGTCATTAAACCAATAGCTTAATAAATGGGGTTTGACGACAAAAAAAAAAAAGACAAAAAATCTATGTAAACCCGAAGACCCAAGAAAACAAAAGAAAATAACTCCTTTTTACCCAAAAACCTCTCTCTCTCTCTCTCTCTCACTCATGACAGGCAGCCCAGTCCGCGTCAGAATATGCTGTTATTTTGCCAACATGAGATCAAAAAATCTTTAACCAATGGTGTAGTATACCTTGAGATAGCGGAATATTCTCTTCAAAGCATGCAAGTGTTTGACTCGTGGATCATGCATAAAGAGCCACACTTGTTGCACTGCATATGTGATGTCCGGACGAGTAAACGTCAAGTATTGAAGGGCACCCACTAGAATTCGATACTCAATGGGATTTGGAATTGGATCACCTGCATCGACTGACAGTTTTGAGTTAACATCAGCTGGTTGGCTAGTGGCTTGCAATCACTCATGTCAGACCGTGTAATGATATCATGTGTGTATTGTCCTTGTGATAGAAGCATCCCTGCAACATTATATTCAACCTTAATACCAAAGAAATAGCTCAATCTTCATGTTTTTGTAATGGGAAACTCTTGCTTCAGCGAGTTTGTAATATTATCTAGCAAAACTTTTGAAGATCATGTAAGTATAATATCATCAACATATAGTAGTAGGTAACCAAGCGAGTTCCCATTTTTGTATACAAATAGGGGCGGACCACATCTGCTAGTTACAAACCCAAGGCACACCAATGACTTTGTAAACCAAGCGTTTCATGTTCTTAGAGCTTTGTTAAGTTTACAAACATGATGCAGGTGTGTCTTGGATACCTGGAGGTTGATGCATATATATCATTTCTGTTAGATCCCCATGAAAAAACGCATTGTTAACATCAAGTTGTTTTGTACTCCAATTTTCTGACACCACGACATGAAGCACAGTTCTAACTGTCGCTGGCTTGACAACTGGAGAGAATTTTTAATCATAGTCAATGCCCTCAGCCTGAGTTTTACGATTTGCAACCAAGCGCACCTTGTACCTTTTCAAAAATCTACATGCATCATGTTTATGCTTAAACAACCACATAGAGTTAACAATATTAGTATTCATTAGCCTAGGTACTTGTGGATAAGTCTAAAATGTATGTCTCGTGAAAAATAAAAAATGACATAACTTAAAAAGAACAAAAGATAGATCATGTATATGTGATGATGAAGAAACTTGCGTTTGGGTTTTATTTTTACGTACACATGCATCATAAAATTACACAGGTCGAAAAACTGACATTTCATCTTGAAGGTGAGGAAGTTCTTATTTATGATTCAAATGTTACAGTTAGTGATTTGATTAGTCAATCGTCTATCAGTCGTTCTATGTTTTTGGCTTGGATGGATTACAACAGAGAGAACATTGAAGGAAGAGAAAGAAGAAGAATGAGATGAAGACCATGACGAAGAATAAGAAGAAGATGGGGAAGTGTACGCAAAGGAAGGTACCAATGTTTTTATACCCGACCCGGACACCAAACCGAATGACCATTCGGGTCACCGGTCGAACCCGGTCAACCGTTAGATCAATAGAATAAGAAATAATTTATATATTCTTATATATTTATTAATATTTCTATGTATTATTTTATGAAATTAAGAATAAAAGACTAAATGTATTAAAATAGTGAAAAGGTAATACCATGTTTGATAAAAACAAAAAAGATCTAACAGTAATATTAAAGTAATTCAATCAAATTTAAACCAAAAGTGAAAAAATCACTAAAATAGTAGAAAATCACCAATGACAAAAATGAAACAATTAAACATCAAAACAATCAATCGTATGTATGCGCTTCAAAAATTCCAAAGTTATAAAAATAAGTGTAAAATACTATTTTATTCTCAAAATTAAATATTTTATTTGAATCAAAAGGGTTTAAAATCAAAAATTTTAAATATTTTGAAAAAATTTCTTGACCCGCAATCCGGTGGACCGGTTGAACCAGCCGGGTGGCAGGTTAATGGCGGTTTTTTCTAGATTTTTTTTGGTTTCATTATTGACGGGTTTTAATATTAAACCCAAATCGGAATAGTATACGGATCCCAGGTTAACCGGTCGGGTCGGGTCGGGCGTGAAAACACCATAAGAAGAGAGAAGTCATTGAACATGAAGATGATGAAAAAGTAGAAGAAGATAAATAAGTCGGACAAAAATAAGTAGAATAAAAATTAAGAGCGGGAAAAATTCATGGAAAACGAATAAGACAATGAAGTAGAAAATGAAAGAAAAGATGGTAAAAATTATATGATCAAGAAGAGAACGAAGAAGAAAATGAATCTTTTGATTAAGTAGTGTAGTCTTAGAAGATGAGGAAAAATGAAGTTAATAAAAGATTTGGTCCCGACTATGAGGATAAAAGACTTCATCTCAAATTAATAAATTATGAAAATTTTATAGTAGTCCACTATTAATAAAGTAATAAAACTATTGATAACATACTCTCTAAATTTTATTTAAAGATATGAAACAAAATTAAAATAAGAGGAAAATTGAGGAAGACGAAAAAAAAGAATAAGAGAACACAAAAATTTTAGATTTTTTTTTTGAATAAAAGGTAAATATTATTCGAAAAAACCTTTGTTACATCAAGTGCATCATGTTTTTGATCGTTTTTTGAATACAAAAATTAAAATTACAGAGATAAGAATTTCTTCTTGGTTATCTTGTTGGGAATCATGTTTTTTATCATATCGTCCACCCCCTTGTTCGCGAATGGAGGATATTCTGTTTTGGACTTGCTTGTCAATAAAGCGAATCAAAAGTGCCGATGGAGTTGCGACTTCTCCATGTCTTCGACTGTTCCTTTCCTTCCATAGTGTATGAAAAGTGAGTTGGAAAGTGTATCTTTTCAAGAACAAACAATCCTTTCCAAGAGATGTATCCAGGAGGAGCTTGGTAACAGCTTCCCAGTTTGTTAAAAACTGCTGAGATAGAAGCTTGCGAGTTAAGCCTGACCAAACCGCTGCAGAGTATTAGCATGTGAAGAACAAGGGATTGCGAGTTTCCAGGGGATCATAACATAAAACACAAGATGGATCCACTTTGACGTTCCAACTTAGCATTCTATCTCCCGTTGTTAAACAATTCTTTATCTCAAGCCAAGCTAGAAGTGAGTATTTAGGTGTGGCATGTGAAAACCAGATTCCTTTATGCCACTCAACCTTTGGCTTTATGTCTCTAGTTGCTTCCCAGGTGTCTTTTGAGCTGAAATTTTTTGTGAATCTGTCTCCCTTTCCCTTCCATAACACTATGTCCGCTGGCTCGGTCAACCCAGTAGAATGGATGTTTTCTAAAACAGTTTCCATGTGATTTAGAGTTTCCGTCCTATGTCGCATTCTGTTATGAGCCATAGCTTCAGCCACAGTGGAATGAAGAGCTATTTGCATATCAATGCAGCCCCTCTGTCCCGAGAGCTCAATCAACCGCCCAAGTGATGACCAATTATCAAACCAAAGAGAGATACTTCTTCCATTTTGAACCTCATTCTTTACAAAAGTCTGTAGCTAGTTGTCTATATTTGAGAAGCTTCTTCCACACCCAAGACCCTTGGGTAGAGCTTGCATTTATAGACAAAAAATAGCCCTTCCGTAATAAGTGCAACCGAAGTCATTGTACCCAAAGAGAGTTTGATGATAGTATTCTCCATATAAGTTTCAAGCAACTAACCTTATTTGCTTCTTTTAATGATCGGACGCCTAATCCCCCTTCATCTTTCGGAAAACAAACATCACTCCACGCCACTTTGGCTTTCTTTGTGTTTAGATCAGGTCCAGACCAAACGAAAGCGGAACACAAGCTGTCAATCTCCTTTATACAAGCACTTGGTAATCGGAAAGCTGACATCCAAAAGTTGGTGAAACTATGAGTTACTGTATTTATTAGCTGTAGACAACCTGCAAAAGATAGATGTCTAACTGTCCATTTGCTAAACTTGTCTCGAATTTTTTCAAGGTGTGGGGTGTAGTCGCTTGATGTCATTCGCTTGGTCAAGAGTGATAGGCCTAAATATCGAACAGGCAGAGCACCCATCTCAAAAGGAAAACTTTGTAGAGTCTCTATCATGTCACTTTCTGTTGCACCAGCCATGTATAGTGTTGATTTTCTCAAGACTAATCTTCAGCCCTGAAAACTCTGCAAATGTTGTGAATATCTGAAGAATTCCTTCAATTGAGCTTTTTTCCCATCTGTGAATACCAATAAATCATCGGCAAAACATAGATGCGTGAGTTGTAGTTTTTTGCAGAGTGGATAATAGCCTATTCTTTTTTCCATTGCAGCCTTGTTAAGCATATTGGACAAAATATTCATGTAAATGACAAACAAATACGGAGACAAGGAACAGCCTTGTCAAAGACCCCTTGCACTGCAAAAAAGACCTGACAATTCACCATTTTCTTGAACTGAAAATGACATTGTGGTAACACCAAGCTCAATCCATTTAATGAATTGTGATGGGTATTCAGAGCCAAGAGTGTGGAGAGGAGAAATGGCCATTGAACTGAGTCAAAAGCCTTTAGAAGTTTTTAGATTTTTGATCGAGAGAACATTGTGGTTGACGCATATAGAGTACCTTATTCTATTAGGATACTTCTCGAATAGGTCATACATAACTATGGTTAAATTTAAATTCAGAGCCAAGATGTTGAGAAGATACTTGACTGGGAGAATCCATTAAAACATGCTTGACTGCTTCTTCAAGTAGATAAATCCTAAGAAAGATAGCTATATACAATATCTATAGTCACTTTTTGATTCCATGACAAATTGATCGGGTGAAAATTTATGTTTCTGCTACTTTTGATTGCATGAGAAATGTCATGAATAATCTCAGTAGAAATTCTAACAAGATTAATCTAAAAGTTAGTTTTCTCACATGCTTTTTAGATTGGTTAAAATCATGTATTCTTCTGGTGTATCTTTGCGGTTAAATAAAAGTTTCTTAGGATTATTGATAATAAAAGGGTTTGTGGATAACTCTAAGATATATATCTCGTGAAAAAAAAGGAAATAACATAACTTGAGAACAACAAAAGATACATCATGTGTATGTAATGAAGAAGAGGAAGAATAAATGATGAAGAAATATAAGGAGAAGATGAGAAAGGATATGGAATGGAAAATTAGAAGAAGAGAGAAGTCACAGAACATGAAGACAATAAAAATTAGAAGAATGAAAAGAAATCGGAAAATAAGAAGAAATAATGGAATGAGGGGAATAAGATGTTGAAGAGAAAAAGAAGAAGAATTTGTGGAAGACAAAGAAGACACATCGAGAAAAGGGGATTTTGTTGCGACAATCATTATATTGTACTGTAAACCCAAACTATCGACTCGCTACTGTGCTCATATTAACGTTTAATGTTTTAACTAGCTGAGGTCGATCAAGTATCTCTTCAAGTACATTAATAAGGGTCCTGACTTTGTTCGTGCTACCTTAACAAAGGGTGTTGATGGTGAGGAAGTTTACGATGAGTTAAACCATTATTACATGTGCACGTGTGTTTTTTAAATGCTTCGTAAAATGTATAAATAAATATTTTTTCTAATTTTTATTGCATTCGCTATTATTAATTATTTTAAATTGGTTTGGTGAAGTTGTTTTAACAACTTAAAATGTAGGTATATATTGGCATGGGAAGAAGGCTACAAGAGCCACAAATACAGCAATAGCGTTCAAAATTTTCATCTCCTTCACCGCCATAGCACTTCTATAACCCTCTACTCTCATATCACGCTTCTCCAGCTGCTCAACCTTTGCCTCAGCTCCTTAACCTTCGCTTCAGCTCCTCAACCTTCACTTCAGCAGCTTCTGTCAACACATGAAGGTGGTTTACCTCATCCCGGCTGTGGAGAACATTATTCCACATCATTTGGGGATCAACAAGTGCTCATTCAGAATCAGTGTTGATGTTCTTAACCCTTTCCTCGAGGCTCTCTTTCTCCATCTTTATTTCTTGTAACTCTTCCATCACAACATCATCCCACCATTTCTTTATATGGCATCCCCGACCCTAGAATAAACCATAATCATCATAACAATTAGCTATACAAAGATACATTGTTATAGCTAACAATTTAACAATTAGCATACCACTCAGTTTGAAGAACTCATCAAACTAAAGAATCTACAAACCACTAAGTTTTCTAATGATGAGTTACCTCTCTATTCTTGCACGCGTAGTACCTCCTTCCCAGATTGAGATCAGCATCACATGTGAGAATAACTGGGTTCAAACCATAGTAACAGCTCCGAGGAATCCATATTGTCTGCTGCTTAGCTCACTGGACTCAACACTTGCCGGTTTAGACAATGTCCAACTGTAACTATGCAGACCAATTTCGTTCAAACCTTTCTACAAAACAAATTAGATGATTTCCAGATGAAGCACAACCCCATAAATCGCATAAATCACACATATCTAACCCACAAATCAAACCCAGATATCTAACAAATGATTCAACTAATCAAACGGATCCACAAATCAAAATACCCGAGAAATCAAACGAAGTCCCATTAATCAAACCCAGAAAAAAATCGCGAATAAATTCGTGACACATAGGAACAAGAACAAAAGAACCCTAACGTGATCTCATAAAATGAGGATCCAAACACTTACCCTAATCGAAATTACACCCAAATTCGAAGAACCCTAACCATAAATCGCGAGAGAGCGAGAGAGAGAGAGAGAGATAACGAAGAAGAACCCTAAGTCGATTTTAAAATTATGCCCAAATCGATTTTTCCCCAAATAAAATCCTAAGTCCTATTCTATTTTAAATGCAGTCGTATTGGATTGAAAAAAATGACATCAGATATTAAAAACAGCAAGCAGTTTATAAGGACAAAATGACTTCGTTTCTCCTTGGCTGTTAGTTTCGTAACATATATGGACGGTGCCACATCGATGATACACGTTGTGGCTATATAACGGGCTACTTTTGGCATCACTAGTTTGACTTGCACACTTTTGAGGTAAATGTCATTCTTGCAAAATTTAATAAGTTTGATGGGTTTTTAGCAGAAAATCCATGAAAATACATCATTTAGTTTTGTGATACAATTTAAGTGATATAATCCATAAGTTTTTTGTAGTGAGAAAATTAAACACCAGCCTCCTTTTTATTGGTTTATATCAATTTTATTTTTTCACATGAACAAATTATATAAGCAATTAATATATATATTTTTAACAATAAGTAACATAAATAAATATTAATATATGTCCAACTATTAATTATACATAAAACAATTAAATTTGAATTTAACTATTTAAAAATTATTAGCTGTAAATACCAATGTTGGGGATTACGCTTACCCTTGGAGCTTGGGTAGTAAGCACGAAATTAACATCATTATCTATATCTTCTACATGGTCCACAAGCCAATCTTCAACTGTATCTTCATTACCATCATCGAAGATCACATCAGCATTTTTTTCTTTGATTTTTTTCTGCTTGTTAAACAGCTTTGCGTTAAATTGGACATACACTAGGCTGTTTAACCGATTGACATCTAGTCTATTTCTTTTCTTCGTGTGGATCTGCAATAAAAGATTAGTAAATTTCTGCAATATCAGATTCATAAAACAGAAGAAAGAGAACTAATAAACTAACCCCTTCAAAGCTACTCCAGTTTCTTTCACATCCATAAGAGCTTGATGTCAAAGCAAGGATCCTTGTTGCCAACTTTTGAAGAGTTGGTGCACCACATCCATATGTCGACCACCAATTCCCTAAGATCAAGTAAGTAATTCGTACATGATAATTAAAAGATAAATGATAAATTAAAGACAAGTAAAGTGAAAAGACAAACCTGGATCAAACTTGTCATCCTTCTTTTCACATCCTTTAATGCTAAAGTTCTACCAAACGAGCCAATTCTGTTCTTGTAAAGACTAAGTTCATGATTCACCACTATATCTTGCTTTTCGAAGTCGCCATGATAGAAAGTCTCTACACAAGCTACGAATCCTTCCATGATCTCAAAGTCACTTTGGATACTTGGTTCTTTGTAGAAGTAAAATGGATTGAGGAAGTAGGCAGCAATATGCAAAGGAGAATCCAACCTATCTTTCATTTTCTCATCAATAATCTGAAAGATAGCTTAGTAATTCTTCTCCAAATTATCCGAAGCTTCCTTGATAGATTTCTTAGCTTCTAAAATCTCACCATATATAAAGCCAAGAGAAGGTACCTTCTCTCCATCAGCCAACCTTAGAACCTTCACCAAAGGGCTGAAGATCTTCAAAACAACCATCACAGAACTCCAAAATCCATGACTCATAACAATATCAAATGCATTATTACCCTTCACACACTTCGAATGCTTACAATCATGCCATTCATCGCTGCCAAACATGCTCTTCAGTTGTGCCTTCTTGTCGTATAGGCTATGCAGTGTCAAGAAACAAGTTGCAAACCTTGTTGCTCCTGGTCTCACAACATCTCTCTTCTTTGTAAATGTTCTCATCATGGATAACGTTTTATGATGAGCATATACAAAGATAGTAACAGCCTTTGCTTGATCGATTATCTTAGCGAAACCAGGAAGCTTGGAAATTCCCTCAAGCATAAAATCTAAAGTGTGAGCAGCACATCCAGTCCAAGATATCCTTGGTCTTTTTTGTTTAAGCATCTTTGCAGCTGCAACGTTGTTGGTAGCATTATCAGTCACTACTTGCACAATCTTTTCAGCCCCTACATCTTCAATACACTGGTCAATGTAGTTGAAGATATACTCACCCGTGTGAGAATCCTTCGACGTATCTTTTGATGAAAGAAAGCATGTACCTCCTCTTGAGTTAACACACAAATTCATTCTGCTTCTTCTTTTCATATCAGTCCATGCATCTGTCATCACTGAGCAGCCTTCTTTTTCCCATTCTTCTTCTAGACTCTTCAACTTTATCTTTGTCCTTTGTTGTTCTTCATTTAACAATGGTTCTCTCAGCTGATACGGACTTGGAGGCATCCAACTAGGCCCAAACTGTCCCAGTGCTTCACAAAATAACCTGAAAGTTTTATTGTCAATGGCGTTGAAAGGAATACTTGACTGGTAAACCCATCTAGCACGGTATTGGCGGACAGCATGTGTCTTCTCTTTAGAAATGGCATCATGGATACTCTGTTGTCGTGTTTTTGCAGCCAAAGAAGCTTCAGGGTTATTGCAGGTCGTATACTGATCAATGGGACCTTGGAAGTGAGGAGGTTTAAGAGTTCCAAGCTCCTTTTCCAATTCCTCAATAATGTTGTCCTTGTTTATATTCACCTCTGCCCTCAAAGCTTCCTCATGTTTTCGCTTCAAATTTTTCTTCTCTTTTGCATCAATAATCGCTTGCTTACACTTCTTTTGATCCTCTTTAGTTGATAGAGGACAAGCTGATACATTTCCTTTCTTATGAGCAATGTGTTCCTTTATTCTATACACACCACCAGAGAACTCTTTCCCACACAACTTACATTTCACTTTGTCTGGATTTTTTGGATCACATAAGATCCCATATTCCCATCCAACATCATCTGAGTTCCGCTTAAGAGGTGGAGATTTATTTATTGGTGGATTATCCATCCTTTCCTAACCTGAAAAAAGAAACACCACACAAGCGTAACATTCAAAATAAAAATTGACTAACTCAACAAAATTTCAAAACTGACTAACTTTTAAAATTCGACTAACAAACAAAATTGAGTAATTCATACAAAATTCAGAAGCTTCAATAACAAACAATACAATGAAAACAAGAACAATTTGAGAATAATTTCATGAAACTAATGCACAAAAATCATCAAAAAAATTAGAAGAGAGATTACGATGACAACAGCAATCACATGCTGAAAGAATCTTCGGCCATGTTTCTCTGATTTTCTCTCAACTCTCAAAATTTCACAGATTGACACTGCCATAAAAGCTAAACATCAAATCGTATCAGAATCATCAGAATCATTGATTTATACATATTTTGAAAAATCCAAGCGCATTATCATAGATGAACAACATCAATCTGAACGAAATCAATCTTACCCTTCAAAATACATACAAAACCAGAAATGCATCCTAATAAACCTATATCGAAAATCCAATTTGAAACCAAATCCCTAAATCAAAAACTCAGTTTGAAAACAAAACCCTTAATCGAGAACCCAGATTATACGACGACGATGGAGAGAGTGAGATTAAGAGGGGAGATTGAGAGAGAGGGTGGCTATCTCAGGATGGCAATTGAAAAAAATATAAGTGAAAAAAAAAACAAATAAGAAAAGCATAAGAGCTTTTTACCTCAAATTCACGAAATGAAAGAAGGTAGATGATGGACGAATTTGTGAAAACAGAAGAGATTCAGTTTGATGTCGTCAAAAAAACAGAAGAAATCTCAGCTTGATTTGAGGTTTCTCAACCTAGGGTTTGATAAACGTGGACTTCATCTTCACTTGATTTCATCTCAAAAACGTGGGCTTGGGCTTGGCTGAATTTTTAATAAAAATTTGTAATGGCCCAACTCGGTTTCTGCAAATAACTCGCCGCGTTTTGCAATTCCGCGGCTAACGCGGGATAAAATCGGCGCACCGCCTAACTCCACCGCCGAGGACCATTTCGCCACGGTGACCCTCCGATCGGCGATTACGTGGCCGTGTAACTCGCTAGGCGGCCGTGTTTTTGAACAGAGGTAAATACAATTCAAGTTCAATGTAAAACATAAAAACATATAAATTATATAATACAATATTTTGAATGTATACTAAACTCTCCTACTCAAATTATCCGAATCTGAACAAATTTGACTAGAAATCCGATTGCCCAAGCCTATTCTCATATATGATTCACATTTTATACCATTAGATATTGATTTGGTAGACACATTTTTTTTCTGGTAAGGACCTATAAATTACCACTTTAGGTAAAACTTTGAACATGCGAAAACAATTACTATACCAAATAACAAACTGAAGAACAAATAATTGAAAAATGAAGAATTACAAGGAAAAAAAAACAAACAAACTACAAACGTCAGAATTGAGAACCCTAAACGAAAAAAAAAAAAAAAAAGAAGAGCGATAAACAAAAGTCCACTTTGTTTGGTTTTAGACAAAAACAGTAACGTACTTTTGGTCAAACTCTGTAGAGGGAATCAATCTCCCTTGTAAATCTCACCCTCTTGTCACCATCTTCCTCCATCACTTTCCCAATTTAATTAAATCAGAAACCCTACATATACACCTAGGTTTAGGGTTTCACTTTTCCAGAGACAAATGCATTCTTTTCTTTTTTTTTGTTAAAATTACTTATCTAATCTGGTACGCTACAGTGCACCGAAGTCCCATAGATGTATAGTACTCTGAGCCGTTGCTGTAGATGCAACCGCCACATGTCTATCATCAGCAACTATAGCGTCAAGTTCTCCTACTCTCTCCCTAATACTATACAGATACTCTCCTCTCTCAACCTCCCACACGCGCATTATACCTCCAGCGCACATCAGCGCGTGCAGTCTATTAACACACCCCATGACTCTTCTCTGCGCCGCCCCGCTCACACGGAACTCGCAAACCGTCTCTTGTGTATTCACCCTGCGCACGCTAGCATTACCTCTACCGTCTATTCTAACGTACGCCACGTCGTTGGAATCGAAACCAGTTACTATTAGTCCTCTCCTTTGCTCTTCGTCTTCTCCGATGATCACTCCTTGGTTTCTTAAATCGATCACCATGATCTTCCACCTCGTACACGCCACCGCTGTCTCACCACCGGAGATCCGGAGACGGCCAAGAGACGTTGTTAACTCCGTTAGCGTGTGCCATCCCATGACGGCTTCAGGGTCAGTGAGTGTACCACCGACGAACGTTGTCTCTTCGCTGTTACAGTCCCATATATGAAAGGCTCGACCTGGCACGCCAGCGAAAAGCCCGACCCACCAACGTCCACAGCCAGTGAAATCAACTAACGCACCGTCGTTGACTATATCTCCGGCGTAAGCCGTACGTGTGTGAACACCACCTTCTATTTCCGCCACGTGGATATCTCCGTCCATTGTAGCGAACGTTAGTCTTGAGTCGGAGATAACGATGCCTGAGACGGCTCGTGAGAATCTACCAAAGCGGTCACGAAGAGGTGGCCGTAGAGTCTTGACGTGGAGACGGTTGTTCAAGAGAAAGAGCCGGACGGTACCGTCGGCGAACCCGGCGGCTAAATAGAGATCGGAGAGTGTGAGACATCGGCATGAGAGACTATCGGGCTCGTCCACGTCAGACGGATCAAACTGGAGTGTGAAGTAGTTGTAAGTGCGCGTCCGGAAGTTTCTAGCCGTCCGATGACGGTAAAGGAACTCATCTCGCCACGTGTCGTGCATCGGACGTGTTCTTCCCCAAACTTGGCGAGTGAGGAGTTGCCATAGATGGTCGGAACGAGAGACAGCTTGCCACGTGGTGCATACCTGTGATTATAAAATTGTAACAAATTAGATTATTAGTAAGCTTAATTAAATGTAACAGAAGGAAGCAAGTGGTTATAAAAATATAAATAAAGAGAAGAAATGTCGACATAGAAAGAAGATAAGTAGGCCTGCAACGAAGCATGAAAGACTATAGGGACTAGGAAGATGGAGAGACAAGGACAGACTCAGACACAAGCTCTGCGTAATATATTTGTTTTAACGTCTTACTCATCGGAAATACAACTCATTTTTAAAAAATTTATATTATGTATGACATATGTTCAATTGATAGGACTAATCAATCTCTGCAAGCTACTAGACAACAGAAGCCCTAGAAAAGGAATAACAAGAGAAGCCCTAGTCCCATGTCAAATACTAAAAAATACAGAAAAGCAAATCACTGTGACGGTAATACAGAACACAACAGATGATATGGTTTTTGTTAATTTATTACGAGACAGATGAAGACTTTAAATGAGTTAGCTAAGTTAAAGAGTTGAGCTGAACATGAGATTACGACTTTGCCAACAAGCGTGCCCTTCTCTCTTTCATTTCCGAGAAAGGATGGCTTTAAGCCTTTGTCTTGTTAAAAGTAGAGCTTCCTATAAATATACAAATATTACACATATATATATGTGTTTTTTTCTCTCATCTCCTCCAACAATCCGTGGACCTACTTCTCTACATTTACGTTTGTATAATCTATTGTTTAGATATATCTCTCTATTCCAAACCCAAAGTAATACTATTTGACTTCGTACCCTAGACTCTGGTCATCCAAACAGCTAAAGACAAATATTTCGAACTCTATTTGAAAAGTAGTGATCTTGCGAAGCCGAAGGTGAGGTCTATTATTCAGATAAAACAACGATATCTAGGGCACTAAATGTACTATCATTTTATAAAATGACTATGCAGATGGCGACTAATCTTTCTATAAGTATAATTCAGTTAGATTTTAATATTACAATCGGACCTAAGGTCTCACATTTATAGATTCTACGCATTATATTGGATATATTGTTTGTATGCTTGGTGATATAAAAAGAAACATAAAAAAAAATGTGAGTAACATAATGGGAAATCAATTAAACAGTAATTAAACTAGCAGAATGAAAAACATTTAAATTAGTGACATAGCTAGTTGTCTTATTTGTATTTGAATGTCAAATATCATATGTAAGAACATAATATATGCTAGAGATACCACGTGCTCTAAGAGTCTAAGAGACCCTTAACATTGGGTTCCATGTGCTTTTTGGCATATGTAGTGCCCATACTGTCGTCTCTTTTGACTGAAAAAAAACGAAGGAAAGAAAAAAGGATAAAAACCCACTTCGATGGAAAAGATGAACCAAACCAAAAAGAAGATGAATCCATGATCAAATTCAAACAAAAACAACTACGAAAACTCTATATTTATAGCCTTAGTTCTCTGACAAAAGTGTATGCTGTAACCACACTGACGTTTCTTAAAATTTTAGGGCAAATTCGAAAATTCAATTTAATTATAAGAAAATACAACGAATTAATAAAGATTTATAAGTATTACATATATAGAGAGAGAGAAGAAAACAAAAAAGAGAATGAGAAGTTGTCAGAAGCCTGCATGCATTACTCGCTGGATCAAAATATTGGCAGAGAAAAAATAAATAACAAAAGCAGGACGCAAAAATGTACATATGTACTTATATGCTATTCATCGTTACTATATAAGAGAAGAAACTTTAGCATTATATATAAACAAATAATTTCATTTTTTGATGAACAATAAAACAGCAATTTCATATATGACGTACGATTATTGAAAAGAATGATATTTATGACTGATACGATACATGAGTCATGTATACGTTGATGAATGTAGTTTGCATAGTATCTAGACAATAACCTAATGTGGTAAGACTAACATTGGCAAGGCAAAAAGACAGAACCTTACTTAGGTTTCTTTTCCATTCTCTTTTTAGATGTTCTTAAATGTGCAACGACATTTTCTAATTTTATGAGCCCGTCGTGACAGGTCACTTTCTAAGATTTTATTTTCAGATTTTTGAAAGATAACTAACGTTACAAATCGATAAGAAATAAATATTAATTGTATTGGGCATTGGATTAAAAACTGTTTATCAATAATCTATTTGGAGTCAAGAAAGTGTTTAAATAAATTATTGTTGAATGGACTTTTGAGTCAAAAAGTGATTTTCTTGATCTTAAGAAAAGGGTTATTTTCATGTCAAGAAAGGAAGATCTTACAGCCAAAAAATAGAAATAAAAACCTTGATTTTGTGTCCTGTATTATAATATTAATATAATATAATAAATACATGTCCCAATTTCACAAAAAAAATACAAGTGAAATTTGGGGTTATATGGTCTCCTTAGGGGATCCAAAAATAGACATTAAAAGGTACCAAAAGTTGACGAGAGAACAAAGAAAAAGAAATAAACGTATTGGGTAAATGGAAGACAAAAAGTTTCTAAATGAAAAAAAAGAAAAGAAAAACAAAGTACCCAAAGAGACATCAAATTAATGTCGTCTTGTTAGACGTAAAAGTTCGACTTGGACCCATCATAAAAACACAGAAAGGGCGGTTACCTTTCCTAAGGTCAGTTTTTTTTTTCTCTTTAAAATTTCTCACTGTAACACTTCATCACTTCATTTAATTATGATCAGAAGAAAAAGGAAAATTTTCTAATTAGCTAATTATCAAAAAGAATGAACGGCAAAATCAAATCAATGTTTAAAAACTGTTGACAAAAAAAAAAAAAGAATCTAAGCTTAGTAACAACGACAAAAACAACTGAAGTACAAGAATTAAAACAATCAGTACAATTGACCAGACCAAGATTGTGTCCCTCCCCTAAAGATATAGACCCAAACTACTTTGACTTTGTTTTATCTGTATAAGATCTATGTCTCACTATTTTCAAGCTCAAGTATAAGCACAAGCTAATAAACGAATTCAGAAAGTTTCATTTACTATATAGAATTAAAAATATAGTTTATTTGAGCTACATATATCATATTTAACAAAACGAAAAAATAATAATAACTATATATATGAAGAGGCACGAGAAAAATAGCTCATGTCGACCGTTACTAAAAGAGTAAAGAACAGTTTCAAGAATGTGAGAAACTGACCCGGAAAACGTTGGCAAGAGCCGGAGCTGCGGCGAGGAGGCTGGTAGATGAGGAAGCGTTACCAGCGACCTGAACGGCGAGAGATTCGAGAAAAGGCTCAGGCCAGACGTCGTTGGCGCCACGGCGAGGACGAGAAGGAGATGGGGCCTCGAAAAATTCACCGCTTCCACCGGCGCCGGAATCTCCGTTGTCGGAAGAAGAAGAGGAAGACATGAGAAGGGTTAGAAGAAGAAGAAGAAGAGGAGAGAAAGAATGGTGGGGGAGAGAGGTAACAAAGGACAAAAAGTGTAGATAAAGACATACTTCTACGAGTGGGGGACCCAGGTTGTGGAGGTATGTTTTTTTTTTTGTGGAGGAGTATTAAATAATTAATTTAACATATATAGACAGAAGCAAATAAATCAAATTATTGGTTCAATCTCGTGACGTACTTCAGCCAGAAAATTTTATCTTCAACCAGAACAATAGTCGACATAATTTATTCAATTTAAAACACTAACAAAGTCATATAGGATGGATATAGAGATAAAACCAATTTTTTTTTTTATCACCATTGCTATTACATCTTAGAAAGTCTTGACATAATAAGAGTTATAAAAAAGAAAAAAACACAGTAATCTACTAAATAAGTTTGATTTAACTATTAGGTCATTAAATTTTAAAAGAGTTTGAGAGAGAAAGTAAGAGACAAGTGTCAAAAATTTAATATACATGTAATATTTTTCAAAACTTAAATTATGAGAAACTTAAAAATATTATATAAGAATTTTAGCATCGTTAAGGGGTTGCAATCATGGTTACTATAACACCTCTCATGTTTTTATTGTGTTAAAATTTTTAATTTAATAAAAATAAATTATCCCATAGATGCAATTAGACAAAATTGAAATGTTTTTTCACTAATTATTCTACAACATATTAGTCAACTAAAAAACCACTTTTTTATACATTAAATTTTCGTTATAAAAATTCTAATTTATGTAACACTTTGTATGTAACAACTAATTAAAATATTTATATTTATGTATTTACACATATATATATATATATATGATGTCATTTGATTGCTCGAGTATTAACCTAATCTACTTAAACCGTAACGGCACAAGTGAAGTTTGTGGTATATATCTAGGTTCGAATCCATAAAGACCAAAATATAATACACTAAAAGTTTACAAGAGTCATTTTAGCTAAAGCGAGCAGTTTTTGGTTTATGATTTCGAACTTGTAAATAAAAATATAGAGATATAACGATCAATATTATATGATAAAAAATATTGGATCATAGGGTAATTCAAAGATGAATAGTTAATGAAACAACCGAATTCAAAATTCAACAATTGATCCTCTCTTTCAAGGTATCAATCACTAAACTTGACTACTCAATTACTAAATTCTGATTTTGTAATTTTCTAGTCAAATCAACGTTATCAAACAAGTTCATTAAGTTCACAATACTTCCTAACATAAACTCTCCTAACATAAACTCTCATTGGATAGAAGTGGAATGCTCAATTCATATTTGTTCAGGAATTCTCTCGAACACTTTTGATATAAAAAACCTATAATCTAAAATAGGGTGATCAATCCAATCTTAACATTAAGAATTTGTGAATAAAAAATCTAAAGAGAGAATTTTCTAATAACAATAAAATCATCAAACCATTGAATCCCCTACTTAGAAACCTAAAATCTAATTGGAGAATTACTCACACATAGCAAACCATTGAATCTCCTACTTAGAAACCTAAAACCTAATTGGAGAATTACTCACACATAGCAAAAGGAACAATGCGAATCAATGAAGAAAACATAATTGTATTGCAATGAAAATAAAAAAACAATGTTTAGAAATCTTTTCCAAAGTGTCAAAGAGGATGGATCTCTAATCCCTAGGAGATGCTTACAGGAAATTAAAAGAGATATAAAAGCTAGAATATAAAGAAGCTTCATGGAAATCTAGATTTTAGAGGTATTTATACCATCACATAAATAAAATAAAATAGCAAAATAGCAAAATTTCAGAAGTAGCAAATAAGTGGTTGGGTCACAGAGAGAAATCAATTAGAAAAGAGAACCACACTTTTTTTTAGTGTTTTATCGATATATGTGTGTATATATATATATATATTAAAAAATGTGATATAATATCAAGTAATAAAACTTAACCCAGTGGTTAGATGAGAAATTGTAAGGCCCAGAACCTGAGTTTGATGTCAGAAATGCCTAATTTTGTTAATTTTTCAATTTTGCTTAAATGACAGTTGGAATCCATCAATTCTTAATCAATGTAAGAACGATGCTATCATCATGTTAACAAAATAATTAACTGTTTAAAACTAAAACTAATTTTCCCAAAAAATTAGTAGTTAATAAATCAATTACCCAACAATAGTGTGATAAAGACATTTTGGTCGGAAAATAAATATATATACATTTTTAGTTTATTTGCTTTTCATATATATATATATATATATATATATATATATATCTAGTTGTGGAGGAAACAAAGAATGCATACTAATTGACACTTTTATTTTTTTGCACACCAATTTGTTCATTTCATGCCTAAACGTTTACAAAGAGATAAGCACAATCATACATAACTTGACGCATATGAAGTTAAACCAAGAAGAGGATAGATACTCAAGTGTCATCCATTCTAAAGAAAGTTCAAGTCCAAAAATATTTTGAAAACTTTATTTTCTAAGTGATACATATCAGTGAAAAAGGACTCTAAAAACTTGTATTTGAGTCATAATCCACCAAAAGAATATATATGTATTAGCTAGAAAGAAACAAATCGCATCGTATTTTTTTTTTTTGCAAAACCAATTCAGGCATCTATATATGCAATGATGATAATAGTTGTAAAAGCTCAAAACATATTGACAAGTTAGTTCAGTCTCATATTAACAACAGATCTTTCAATATCACCAAATCCTTATTCCTGTCAAAAGCTTAAGCATCTCCAAGATCTCCCCATCTCACATTGTACTTAGATGCAAGGTAATGTGCACCAACAGGACCTCTGCTTCCATATGGATAGAGCTCAGGTACGATTTTCTTCTCTTCGAGCTCCTTTAAAGCCGGTGTGAATAGATCCCATGCTGCATCTAGCTCATCACTTCTGATAAACAACCTCCTCTCTCCTTCGATTGCATCAAGAAGCAGCCTTTCATATGCATCTGGTATCTCTCTTGGATACCTAAACAGAGTAAAAATAAGTAATCTTGATAGAGAAACTAGAATCAGAAAGTATGCACTGTTATACCGGGCTCGGTATAGAAGGTTGAGGTCACTGCGGTCTAGTCTCATTCCAAGACCAGGAACTTTGTTGTTGATCCTTAGGTATATGCCTTCATCAGGCTGAACTCTGATCACTAGTTCATTAGTTGCATTGTCTAAATCAGTCGCAAAACTTTTCTTGTACAAGTTTCCTGGGACATGTCTGAACTGAACTCTGATCTCTGCTCCTCTTGTATGGAGAGCTTTTCCAGCTTTCATAAGGAAAGGAACACCATCCCATCTCGCGTTGTTGATGAACATTGCCGCTGCAGCAAATGTAGGCGTGAGACTGTGATTTGGAACTGTTGGATCGTCTGTATAACCTTGATAAGCCTTTCCTCCCTTGCTATGCCCTTTGTATTGACCGATAACCATATCTTCAAGCCGTAACGGTTTCATGGATCTCAAAACTTTCACCTAACAGGAACATGTATTCATCAGCATAGTATGTTATTACCAACCTCAAGCTTTTCTAAGTGAAAAAATCTTACCTTTTCGCTTCTAATGTCCTCAGCATCTAAGCTCACAGGCGTCTCCATTGCGAAAAGTGCAAGTATTTGCAAGAGATGGTTTTGCATGATGTCTCGTATGATTCCATACTGATCAAAGTAACTGCATTGATTTAAGATTAGATAAGCTGTTCCATGCTTGTTTTGCGATGGTTTTGTAAGTTGTTTACGAAAGCTTACCCTCCGCGTCCTTCTGTTCCAAAATCTTCAGAAAATATCAGTTGAACATTGCGTATGTAATTTCTTGACCATAGAGGCTCGAAGACAAGATTTGAGAATCGAAGCACGGAAAGGTTCTCAACAAGCTCCTTTCCTAAATAGTGGTCGATCCTAAATACGCCACAAAACATAGGAATTAAGTTCTACCTCAGAAATGAAAAAGATGGCAGTAATGACTGTTGGGATAGAGAAATGGCTAACCTAAAGATTTGCTCCTCTGTGAGATATTGTTTCAGACATCTAGTTAACTCTCCAGACGATTCAGAGTCACGACCAAATGGCTTTTCGACAATGACCCTTGTCCAGCCATTCACTGAGGAGGCTTTAAGGCTTGCACACCTTACCACATCGACAAATATGTTTGGTGGTATAGACAAATAGTACAGCCTATTTGCTAGCTTCCCTGCCTAAAAAGAAGTAATCAAACAAGTTGAAATGAAAGGAGAGAACAATTAGAATGTGTTTAGTGCCATGTCTTGAACATATATGACTTACCTCTTTCTCTTTGAGCTTAGTGTTTAGTTCTGCAAAATCCTTTTCTGAGTTATACTGACCCGAATGGTAAAAGCATCTTTTCAAGAACTGATCCATTTTATCACCACAATTTTCCCTGTTGATTCCAAACATTTTTCATATAACAAAAGCATAGAACTTTAACTGAAACATACAACTAAAATGTATAGTACCTTTGATCTATCCGGCAAGTTAAAGTTCCACTGATCATAACACGAAGCTCTTCATGAGTGAGTTTAGTCCGAGCATAACCAAACACAGAAAAGTCCTGAGGAAGACAACCTTCATAGAAGAGAGCAAACAATGCAGGAAATATCTTCTTCTTTGCTAAGTCCCCAGACGCTCCAACAACTGTAATACTAAGAGTGGACTCTCCTTTTGTAACATGTTCCTCATTAAGATGATCTTCAGCTGAAACATTTGGTAAAAACACATCCTTCCAATGAATCAAAGGTAAATACAGAAGCTACAAAACTACTTCCATTCATAAAAAAAAAAGACTTTATTAACCAAATTCCCAAAACCAAACCCTATAAACTATTAATTAACTTCAGTTCATAAAACAAGAGAGACTTTATCAACCAAATTCCCAAACTAAACCCTTTCTAATTGCTATCTAACGAACTCAAAATCGCTCTAATATACTAACATTCAATCTTAGATTAATTAATCACAGTAGACTGATAGCTTATGTGTGATAAAAAAGAATCAATGAAGAGAGAGCAAGACAGAATCTTTAAAATGAAAAATGGTATCTTTGAGTAAAAGCAACAATCTTGAACGAGAGTGTTTCAAGAACTATGATATTCAGTAAAAGAAATTGATATGAAAAATGGTATCTTTAGGTAAAATTCATAAGAAAACAACAATCTTGAACAAAATTGAAGAAGAAACTCACAGTTTTGTAAGGTAGCGAAATTTGTAGCACAGCCATTAGAGGAATCGAGCTGAGAATGTTTCTCGGCAAAGAATCTTAATCGAACTTGAGAAAACAAGGATTTTCTCGGGAATGTGAGAGATCGAGTGAAGAGTGGAAGAGTCTCTCTTAACGGAGACGTAGTAGCAGCGAGAGCAGAGGATGAAGAAGAAGAAGAAGAAGGAATGATCATTGAATGAGTCGCCATGCAAATTTTCTTGGAGCGTCAGATTATTCAAATCAAAATACCAAATTGTTTTTGCTTTGTGAGGCCATTTGTATCTCTCGCATTATCCACAACAGTAGTTTCTTTTTTATATCGTTTTCAAGAAAATTATATTTCTCGCATTATCCACATTTATTTATTGTAAAAACAATTTTAATTTCTTTTGGAAACTTATAAGGAATTCATAATAATTGTGAGTTGCAACATTGTGAATCACTCTGGCTTCACTTATCTTTTCTTTGCAATTCTTTTTTGTCTTATGGCTATTTTTTTTTTGTTGGCAAACCCTATATATTAAGTATTGGTTTAAAAACTCTCTTTTATGGAGAGTCAGAAGAAAACCGATGAGCTTACATGGAAAAATAAAAACACAGGAAAAACAAATTTAAGTTTCGGTTCTAATAAGATATCTATGGTATCTAAGTTTCGAATATTCATTTCGGAAGTATATAGGTTGACAACTTTTATCCAGAAGCTATATATAATGAGGCTTTAGTTTGAGAGGTATTTGATGGTATACGATAGTTATGGTGGGAAATACATCATCTGTTGAGCAGAAATAAAAAGAGAGAATAGAAATCTCTCCTAGAGCTAAGCTCGCGAGTAAAGGACACTTCCAGAGAACAAACCTCGCAAACGAGGGACAAACATGACAAAGAGAAAAAAACCGTACACATATATTGAGAAACTAACACTTAAAAACCAAAGTTATGAAGACTCTGAGCCAAGAGCATCCGCCAATCAATTCCAAATGACAACAGTGAGCCGAAGAAAAGCTATAGACTAAATCGGCATAATTACGGACAGATAAGCAAATGGAACTGAGCACAGAAGCCACCCCATTACAACTACTCCAAAACACCATTGTAAATGAGAAGGCGCAGGGCCAGGAAAAAACCTTGAATATCAATGAAGATATTACATGCGGACCTTCGTAGAATTGATTAAGCAACAAATATATACACAACATGGTATTATAAGTAACTAAAAAATAAAGCAACTCAAATATAACAAAACGATCCATTGTTACAGTAAAGTACTTGGTTTTTTTCTTTTTGTTAATTAATGTTTTTTTGGTCAAGGAAGGAGATTAAGTTGTATTAATAATTATGGTAAAAGTATACAGACAAAAATGAAAAGAAAGTACTATCTTCTTTTGTTCTGTAATGTTCTTCGCACTCATCTTCCACTCTATGAGATTTTGTAGGAGCTAAATTAGTTATTTTCCACCATTTTTTTACACATGCAGAACATGCTAATATCTAGAGTTTTTTTTTTTTTTTTTTTTGTGCAACCTTTATATTTTATAGAGATAGCACTCAAACTCCATTGAAGGAGGAGCCAGGTGCGATTACAAGGGCCACCTTAGCTAGAAGGTCAGCAGCAGAATTTAGAGTTCTATGAATATATTGAAAAAAATAGAAGAGAAGGACAAAGAGATAGAGCGAATATCTAGAAGGATGTTCTGAATTTCGCTTAAAGATCCACCAGAGTTGAGAATACCTGCAAGGCTTAGACAATCCGTATAGCAGATGATAGAGGAGACATTGGATTCTTGCGCTGCAAGGAGAGCCAATCGTAATGCAAACATTAACTTTATTCTCAAGAGAGACTAGGGGTGAAAAAAGAAGTTTAAGCTTTAAGCTATTCAATGTTGTTCGATTAATCATAGCGCCAATAACAAGGATTCAAGCAAAATCTTTGGTTCATAACTTTAAGTTGCATCACAAAAAAACTCGGTGAAGAGATCATGAACAAGCTGACATTTATTGAAATTAGTTTTGTTCATCTAAACACTGAATCAGAAGCTGGTTGTGTTAGTTGAGTCAGACGGAGGTTATACAATACATTGGAGGGGATGAAGAGTCCGGGATTTGAAATTATCCTCATATATAGTAGAGAGTGTGAATCCAAAAATTTGATTTTGTTTTCAAAAATAGTATTTTCTTGACAATTTGTTATTTAAAATGATTCCGACTTTATTCAAGTACTTTTGATTTTATATGAAATGTTTAAAATTATATGTCTAATCACACTTTAATACTTTAACCGTCTTAAAATCGCTTTAATTTTCTCACAACCTAATTTCTCTATTTTTTTTGTTCTGTTACATTTGTTTTTAAAGCATATAATTATGACTTCCAATGTTTTAAGAGTAACAGCCATTCAGTTTTTTTTTTTTTTTTTTTTTTTTTTTTGAAAATTCCCATTCAAGTTTTAACAACAATCATTTTAAAAAATAAAGTAAAAATGGCATCCAATCAGCTTCATAGTCACAAATAAGAATTCATACAACATTGATTCTAAATAGTATATAAGAATTTCTTGTTTAGTAAACATAATATCTCAATTAAGAATGAAAATGTTTCTAATAAAATTTGGCAACTCAGAATTAAACAACTTGCATCTACAGTCTCCATATCTACTTTACCAATAATCTACCAATAAACGATAAAAAGCAGCACTCAGTTCAGCTCTCAATACACGAGACAACACTTCTCCTGGTCTAACTTTGAACCCGACACGCAGTTCGCTCCATTCAACTTAAAAAGCATGACGTTTTTGGTGTATCTATCTCCCTCTTCTCTCAGCTTCTCACACGCCAACGAACATTCCAAATTCAGTCAACTCCTCGAACAAAAGAGAGAATTCGCAGCAAGATCTCCAAGAATCAAAACCCTAATAAGGACTTGAAATTTCCGATTCTTGAAATTTCCGGTTTTTCTCTTAACCCATTTCTCAATTTCACTACTTTTTTCACTAATTTCAAAAAAGCTTTGTGATTTTTCCGCAGATTCGATTTTGAAGAGAAGACAATGTCATCGAACACTTCAAGAAGCTGTTCTTCTCGATCTACTAGACATAACTCTAGAGTTACTTCACAAGTCTTTGTTGATGCAACACTACACAGAAACTTCGAAGAATCTGATCGTTTATTTGACTACTCAGCCTCAGTAAACTTGAACATGCCAAGTTCATCATTTGACATTCCTTCTTCAGCTGTCTCAACTTACTTACAGAAGATTCAAAGAGGGATGTTGATTCAACCCTTTGGTTGTTTAATCGTTGTTGATGAGAAAAATCTCAAAGTTATTGCCTTTAGTGAAAACGCTCAAGAGATGTTGGGTTTAACTCCACATACAGTACCAAGTATGGAGCAGCGTGAAGCTTTAACTATAGGAACTGATGTCAAATCATTGTTTCAGTCTCCAGGTTTTTCTGCTTTGCAGAAAGCTATTGACTTTGGTGAGATTAGTATTCTGAATCCGATTACACTTCATTGTATGTCTTCAAGTAAGCCTTTTTATGCGATTTTGCATCGGATTGAAGAAGGTCTTGTTATAGATTTGGAGCCAGTTAGTCCTGATGAGGTACCTGTGACTGCTGCTGGGGCATTGAGGTCGTATAAGCTTGCAGCTAAATCGATTTCTAGATTGCAGGCACTGCCTAGTGGGGATATTTTGTTGCTATGTGATGCTTTGGTTAAGGAAGTTAGCGAATTAACTGGCTATGATAGGGTGATGGTTTATAAATTTCATGAAGATGGGCATGGGGAAGTGATTGCTGAATGTTGCAGGGAAGACTTGGAACCGTATCTCGGGTTGCATTACTCTGCTACTGATATACCTCAAGCATCCAGGTTTCTCTTTATGAGAAACAAGGTTAGGATGATTTGCGATTGTTCAGCGGTTCCGGTTAAAGTAGTTCAAGATAAGAGTTTATCACAGCCAATAAGTCTTTCTGGATCTACTCTGAGAGCTCCTCATGGCTGTCACGCACAGTATATGAGTAATATGGGATCTGTGGCATCTCTTGTTATGTCTGTAACAGTTAATGGCAGAGATAGTGATGAGGTGAATAGAGATCTTCAGACAGGCAGAAGCTTATGGGGCTTAGTGGTTTGTCATCACGCAAGTCCTAGATTCGTGCCGTTTCCTTTAAGATATGCTTGTGAATTCTTGACTCAAGTATTTGGCGTGCAGATCAATAAAGAAGCGGAATCAGCTGTTCTAATGAAAGAGAAGCGTATTCTGCAAACTCAGAGTGTGCTATGTGACATGCTATTTCGCAATGCACCCATAGGTATAGTCACTCAATCACCGAATATAATGGATCTTGTTAAATGTGATGGAGCAGCCCTTTATTACAGAGAGAAGCTCTGGTCTCTGGGGGTTACTCCTACAGAGACACAAATTAGAGATTTAATCGATTGGGTTCTCAAAATTCATGGAGGAAACACTGGTTTTACCACTGAAAGTCTAATGGAGTCTGGCTATCCGAATGCTTCTGTTCTTGGGGAGTCAATTTGTGGAATGGCTGCAGTATACATTACCGAAAAAGATTTCCTTTTCTGGTTCCGGTCTAGCACTGCAAAAGAGATCAAGTGGGGTGGTGCAAGACATGATCCTAATGACAGAGATGGTAAGAGGATGCATCCTAGATCCTCATTCAAGGCTTTTATGGAAATAGTAAGGTGGAAAAGTATGCCATGGGATGACATGGAAATGGATGCAATTAATTCTCTGCAGCTAATAATAAAAGGCTCATTGCAAGAGGAGTATTCGAAGACTGTTGAGAATGTCCCATTTGTGGATAATAGGGTTCAGAAGGTAGATGAATTGTGTGTTATTGTGAATGAAATGGTGCGCTTGATTGATACAGCCGCTGTTCCAATATTTGCGGTTGATGCCTCTGGTGTTATAAACGGTTGGAATTCAAAAGCGGCTGAGGTAACTGGATTGGCAGTTGAACAAGCAATAGGCAAACCTGTATCATATCTTGTTGAGGACGAATCTGCAGAAACTGTTACGAACATGTTAGCATTGGCTCTCAAAGGTAATGCTAACTTGTTCCACTCTAGTATGGAAGCAAATATCTTTTTTGTTGTTACTGGCTCCCTTTTTATATTTTGTTTTCAACTTTTTTGACTCTTTTCGCAGATTTACATCTGTGCCTTGTGTTCCTAATACATAATAGGTAGTGAAGAACGTGGTGCTGAGATCAGGATCAGAGCATTTGGTCCTAAAAGGAAAAGCAGTCCAATTGATTTAGTTCTCAACACTTGCTGTAGCAGAGATAGGAAGAACAATGTTCTTGGTGTATGCTTCATTGGACAAGATGTTACAGGCCAGAAAACGCTTATTGAAAATTATAGCCGTGTGCAAGGAGATTATGCCAGAATCATGTCGAGCCCTTCAACACTCATTCCACCAATTTTTATGACCAATGAGAATGGGTTATGCTCAGAGTGGAACAACGCAATGCAGAAGCTCTCTGGGATAAAGAGAGAAGAAGCTGTCAATAAAATGCTTCTCGGGGAGGTTTTTACGTCACATGATTATGGTTGTCGCGTTAAAGACCATGACACGTTAACTAAACTGAGAATAGCTTTAAATGCTATGAGTTCTGGCCAGAAGAACATAGAGAAGCTTTCCTTTGGCTTCTATCATCGTGATGGTAGGTTCATCGAGGCATTGCTTTCAGCAAACAAAAGGACCGATATTGAGGGAAAGGTTACTGGGGTTTTATGCTTTTTGCAAGTACCTAGTCCGGAACTCCAATATGCTCTACAGGTTCAGCGAGTGTCAGAGCAGACAATCGCCTGTGCCCTCGACAAGTTGGCATATCTTCGTCAAGAAGTGAAGAACCCAGAAAAGGCAATATCCTTCCTTGAAGATTCGCTGCATTCATCTGGATTAAGTGAAGACCAAAACCGGCTCCTGAGGACAAGCGTTTTGTGCAGGGAGCAGTTAGCTAAAGTCATAAGCGACTCAGACATAGAGGGAATCGAAGAAGGGTACTGAAACCTTGGATTCTTCTATCTGGTTAGCTTAGTTACCAATTCCAAAATCTTTTGTTCTAATCCTGTTCTCTTTTTGATGGCTTTAAATCAGCTATATTGAACTGGGTTGCGAGGAATTCAACCTGGAGGAATCCCTAGAAGCAGTTGTAAAACAAGTGATGGAGCTAAGCATAGAACGTAAAATTCAGATCATCTGTGATTATCCTCAAGAAATATCATCAATGAGACTTTACGGAGACAACTTAAGGCTTCAGCAAATCCTCTCAGAAACACTCTTAAGCAGCCTACGCTTTACGTCTGCATTGAAGGGATTATGCGTCTCATTCAAGGTTATAGCGCGGGTAGAAGCTATGGGGAAAAGAATGAAGAGAGTCGAGCTAGAGTTCAGGATAATACACCCGGCACCGGGATTGCCTGAGGATCTGGTAAGAGAGATGTTTCAGCCTTTGAGGAAAGGAACATCAAGGGAAGGTTTGGGATTACACATCACTCAGAAGCTGGTGAAACTCATGGAGAGAGGAACGTTGAGATACCTCAGAGAGTCTGAAATGTCAGCTTTTGTGATCCTTGCAGAATTTCCATTGATTTGAAGCAAAGACCTGTCTTCAAGATTTCCATAACTGAATAAAAAGATGCTACAATTTTCTTTTCACATTAATATATGTCTAGTTACTGTAATGACATAAATATAGGAAGTTAAAATTTGATGTGTGTTTTTTTTCCAACTCTTTTGTATTTTGATCAAAGAAACAAACCCATCTATAACCGTAGGGCAGCAAGGTATGAACTAACACTTAAAAAATAGGTAAACATGCGTCTAAACAAAAGAGTTAAGACTTAAGACATTTTTTTTATTGGTTGGAGCCGATAACTTGTGGTTTTAATCTGGGCTTAATTCTAACTGGGTTTAAGTTTTCCATAACCTAAGTTATCAAATCTCCAAAAGAAAATAAGGACATAATTGGACCTTACAACTATAAAAGAAAATGGTTTCTGTGCAGATAAGTTGCATAATCTCGATATAAATTTTAAATATGTATATAAAAGCTAAGGTCTATATCTTTTAGTTTTTCAAATATATATTTTAAATATGTATATAAAAAATATATCCATACAAATAAATCTCTCAACTTTTAAAAGTTACTTTAGCTCATAAAAGAATCAGATAGTTGTATTAATTTACTTGAACCGGGTTCCAAATACTTTGACCCGGCGTGATATAAACTTATAAACATTATTTTTAGATTTTGTTAAGATTTTTGCACACGGACGGGTCCCCTCGTCAAATTGAGAAGATGGTCCCCATCTCCTAGTTACACTCGCAGTCTTAAGCAAACGACATTCCTTTTTGAGTTAATGTCACTTCCTAAGCAAAACCCATTAACAACTTTATTTTAAATTGGTTAATCAAGAGATTTGTTTAGTAATTAAAGCTCTTAATTCATGGTTTCAAGGTTCTTTGTACCCAAAACTGCAAACAACAGGCTGCTAAACCACTACCATTGCAACTGGCCGACAAGTGGCACCTTCTTTTTTGCATAGTCTTTATACTTTTTTTGTTACTATTCATTTTATTGATTTTTGTTTACTCTTGTTTACTTCATTTCTATAATAGTTATTTTGTATTTGGACCATTTAGTTTGACGCAATCCTAGTCCTTTTTGTTGATTCTTTTTATATGTCTACTTGATCAATGACACTTTAAACTGTTCGACATGTGCTGGTTACAAACTACATTTATGTATATATATATATGGTACTGTATTTCTTTGGCTTTTTACGTGTTATATTTGTTTATTTCAAGTCTGTAATGATTTATTAAAAGTTTATTTATGTTTTCTTTGATAAATTTTTAGTATCTAAGTTTTAATATCTTTTACATATTTATCCCTTTTCTGTAAACATAAACAAGTTTTTCCCTTGAACTTGAGTTAAATTTAGATACATGGTGATTTATGTTTGTTTTAAAAGCTTATATGGGTTTTGGAAATTTATCCTTTTTCGCAGAAATAGAGGATGATCCGTTTTATTTGCTAATGGGAGGAAGAGGTTGTAATCATATATATATATTAATAGTCTTATATTTTTTTTGTAAGAGTGTTATTCAGATATTTTCATACAAGTTAAAAAGTATGTAAACTTCATTTCTGCCATTTATTCACATACATTTTTCACACTAAATAAGTTTTTCTATCTAATTAATAAGGTAAAATAATAGGGATAAAAGAAAATTTTAATTTAAAAATCTATCTTGAAAATGTATAACGACAATCTTTAGGAAACAAAAATTAAGTGTTAGAATGACACTTTTTGATAAACGGGGAGAGAATATCATCCTTTTGTATGAACATGATTTGTTTTAATTACACTCAAAGTAATAAATACGTGGTTACAGATTGTTCTCCGTAATTTTCAATGCACGAAATTGATCAGTTTTACTGTTTATCGTCCAAAAATAAGCATGTTAGGTTTTAGGAGACACAACCTCTCAGCCTCTTAATAGTCTTTCATCCCCATTCCACGTTACACACAAAACACAAAATGCGTTTTTATTTATTTTGGGGTGTTTTCAACAAGAATATACACGTTTTAATTCAATAGATTGATGCTGAATAATCTATTAGTTCCTAAGAGGTACACTATATATATTAATGATACAATTAGGACGTTGCTAATTATAGTTAAAAGTAATGTATACAATTGTTGAAATGGCGAGGGTGGTCTCGGGATCTCTTTTTTTCTCATTTAGTGCACTACAAGAAAGCTGGCCCAAACAGATGGATTTTCCGACGGAATCGTATCCGTCAGAAATTTCCGACAGATAACCGACGGAAATCCGATAATTTTCTAAAAACATCATATCCATCGGAAATTATGAACGTTGATGTTACCGTTGTAGTAGCCGTTGTCGGAGCCGTTATGTTCCGACAGATTTCTGACGGGTATCTCTATATCCGTCGGAAATTTTGAACGTTATTTATAGCCGTTGTCCGAGCTGTTACTTTCTTATTGATTTCCGACAGAATTCTGACGGATTGCGATTCTATATATTTGTTCCCATCATTCTCCATTCATTCACAATTACAAACTCTTTCTATAATATCTTATTCTAAATTATCTTCTTAAAAATATTTTCTTGAAATATCTTCTTCAAATAATTTTCGATCATGGATGGATGGAGGAATGAAGAATCCAGAGTCAGACTTATTGACTGATGAGTATGTCCGAGGCATAAGCGAATTAATGGAAGTGGCGGAAAATCAACCACGGACCAAAAAAATGGTAAGCTGAAATGTCCATGTTTACTTTGCTGGAATTATCGTAATATTAAGGTAGAGTTAGTTTGGCATCACTTGTTTGCCAATGGGTTTATGCCGGGGTACAAGATATTGTATTTACATAGAGAAATTTTTTTGAGTATAGTAATACTAGAGAACCATATATTGATGATACTGTAGGAGAACGAACGGAAGTAGATGTAGGTGTAGGAACAATTGAGATGGTGAATGATACATTTAGGGAGAATATGCAGTCAGCTAGTGATGATAGAGATAGGGTTGAGCAACCTAATTTAGAAGCTCACCGATTTTTTGATATGTTAGATGCAGCAAAGCAGCCATTATATAGCGGCTGTAGAGAAGGTCATTCACCATTATCATTTGCTAGTAGAATGATGACTATCAAGACATCTTTCAATTTGGCGGAGGCATGTGTCGATGCGATAGCAGATTTTATGAAAGATATTTTGCATGAAGATAATCTTTCACAAGCATCATACTATGAGGTACAAAAACTTGTAGCTGGTCTTGGTTTGCCGTATCAGATGATTGATGTGTGCATCGACAACTGTATGATATATTGGAGAGAAAATAAAAACCGCAACAGATGTCACTTTTGTCGTAAATCGCGATATCAGAAAACTGGCGGCAGAGTTCCGATTCCATTTAAACGGATGTGGTATTTACCGTTAATGGAAAAGTTGAAAAGGTAATATCAATCTCAGCGCACGCAGAGCCAATGAGATGGTATGTGGAGCATGGTCAAGATGGAGAGATCACACATCCTTCAGACGCAGAAGCGTGACAGCATTGTCAATCACTGTATCCAGATTTTGCGTCAGAGCGGAGAAATGTGTACCTTGGACTATGTACAGATGGTTTCAACCCATTTGGAAAGCATGGAAGACAGTACTCGTTGTGGCCCCTTATTGTTACAGCGTATAATTTGCATCCATCTCTGTGCATGCGTAGAGAGTTTTTTGTTCCTCTCCATTCTTGTTTTCGGCCCCGAGCATCCAAAGAAATCTCTTGATATATTCCTCCAGCCATTGATATATGAGTTACAAATGCTTTGGGATCATGGTGTTGAAGCATATGATGTTTTTTGCCAGGAGAATTTTAAGATGCGTGCAGTTCTAATGCGGACGATTAGCGATTTTCTAGCATACGGTATGTTATCTAGATGGATAACCCATGGAAGATTATCGTGCCCGTATTACCAAGACAACACCAATGCATTCCAATTACAGCATGGAAGAAAAACGTATGAGTTGGATTGTCATAAAAGGTTTATACTGAGTGATCATCCGTAATATCGGTCTAAGACATTGTTTACGAAGAATAAGAAATTGTTTGACGGTCCACCTCTGAGATAGACGGGATTAGTATATTGGAGCAGTTAAGAGATTTTGGTGGGGAGCGGACTCCTTACTGTGGTGGTAATGGACATGATCCTGTTGACGGCGTTGGTGTATTTCATAATTGGCACAAGAAGAGTATTTTCTGGGATTTGCCATATTGGAAAGACCATGTATTAAGACACAATTTAGATGTTATGCACATTGAGAAAAACTTCTTTGACAACATCATGAACACGGTTTTAAATGTACAAGGGAAAACGAAGTCTAGATTAGACTTGCCATTGTATTGCACTCGAGATTTTCTTGAAGTTCTTCCTAATGGTAAATGTCTTTTTTTTGCATATCGGTTGGAAGCTGATAAGAAGCAAACATTTTTTGATTGGATTCAGAATGATGTCAAATTTACTGATGGTTATGCATATAATCTACAAAATTGCATCGATCACGATGAATGCAAGTTTACTGGGACGAAGAGTCATGATTGTCATGTTCTGATGCAGCGGCTCCTTCCATATTTCTTTGCGCATCTGCTTCATAAAGATGTCCACCAAGTAGTTGCAGGTATATATCATTTTTATAATTCATGTAAGTTTTAACATATATTTTATATATATCTTAATTTTATAAATGTTTTATTTGCAGCTGTTGGTGTTTCGTTTCCTGATTTTATGCACGAGAACACTTATAGTGGAAGGTATTAAAAATTTAGAAGCTAATATACCAGTGATTATTTGCAATCTTGAGAAGATTTTTCTGGCATCTTTCTTTGATGTTATGGAACATCTTCCAATCCATCTTCCATGAGAAGCAGCACTAGGAGGGCTTGTTCAATACCGTTGGATGTATTCTTTTGAGCGGTACATGTTTCATCTAAAAAGAAGATTAAAAATTTAAGCAAAGTTGAGGGATCTATTGTCGCACAGAACCTTAATGAAGAAGTCTCATACTTTGCTGAATATTATTTTACTTCGGAAGTTTGTACAAAGAGTAGACGTCCAAGTCGCTATGATGATCGAGGTGAGCAAGCGATTTACTCCATGTATGCCCCTGAGTTATTTTCACAAGTTGGTCGAGCAAGTGAAAAAGGAAAGAAGCAAAAACTTTCACATCAGAAGTTTACACAATTGCATACATATATCCTAACAAACTGTGAGGATATTGCAGAATATAAAAGGTAAAACATGTTTTAAAATTTAAATTATAAAATAATCCTAAATTTTTTGGTATCCTTACATATGTGGTGTTTTTGTAGGATTTACATGACATTAATACGTGGCTACTTTCCAGAAAAATAAGAAGAAGAACTTCAAGTCCAAAAGGAGACGGAATTTATGATTTGCCTACAATTCTACGTAAGTGATTAATTAAGTATGGTTATTTAATTTATTTTTGAATAATTAATTAAAGAATATAATAATTTATAATTTGTTTCTAAATTTTATAGGTTTCTGTAGGAATTAAAAGTGGTCAGTCGCTTCCGGTATGGTTAGTGGAAATCGTGAACGGTCCTAAATAGCTCACAACTTCATACCTATGTATTGCACTAGGGGATATGCGTTTTGGGTATATGATGAAGAAAGAACAAGGTGAACTTCAGATTATGGTATTTCGATTCAATCTGGTGATTTACTCTGCTATGGCATTCTGAGAAAAATATTAGAAGTGCACTACCCATGAATTATGGACTTGAGATGCATTGTTTTTTTTTTTTGTGATTGGTATGATCCACATCTTGGAAATGGTGTTCGAGTTGACCAATTTGGTGTGACGTCTGTTCATTCAACACAGAGAGTAGATAAATAAGACCCATTTATTCTAGTGTCGCAAGCAGACTACGTATTTTAATTTAATTTATATTATATATGTATTATTTATATCAACAGTTTTATAGATATTATCCCAATAAATATTGATAATGATAAATTTTTAACGCAAATGGACAACTGTTACTCTAGTATATTCAAATTAACATCATCGTTCTTTTTTCTTATAAATAGGTCAACATCGTTCTTGTTTTTTTTTTTCCTTACAGTAAGTAACTAAGTATCTTTGATCGGAGCTTGAAACATTAAATATTAGAGATTGTTGTAGAATTATATATATATATATATATATATATATATGTATGATATATGAAATTATAATATAATTTATTTACATAGGTGATGAAAAAGACGTGAAGGAATATGACTTATTGCTCAAACTTACTTTTTCATACCTCACTACTAACTTGCTCAGATCATACATATATTTATAAGTACAGTAAGTCGGCAAATGTTATGTCGGTAAAAGTAAAAAGAAAAACAATTTAGATGGATAATTATTTATCTCAATAATTATTTTCAACACTCCCCCTTAATTATCCATCATTATTGATATTTTATGTACTGCCTCGTTAAAAACTTTATCATGGAAAAACTCAGTAGGATAAAAACCATAACAAGGGAAAAAGAGTACAGTGACGTAATCTTTTCCTGAAATGATGGACAAATCTTCTTCTTCATAAATCTCTAGGTGACGCATTCCGATATTATGAACATGTTTTCTAAATGTTGTAGTGGGAAGCGCATTCGTGAATAAATCCGCTGCATTGTCAGTAGAACGAATGTATTGGATGTCTACTTCTTGACTCTTCTCGAGTTCTCGTATGTAAGAGAAAAATCTTGGGGAAATATGCTTCGTTCTGTCGCTTTTGATATAATTTTCTTTGAGTTGGGCGACACAAGCAGCATTGTCTTCGAACAGTTTTATTGGCTCTTTATTAATGACTATTCTGCTTGATTCTTGTATATGTTGAGTCATCGATCTGAGCTACACACATTCTCTACATGCCTCATGAAGTGCAATGGTCTCAGTATAATTTGATGAAGTAGCAACCAAAGTCTGCTTTTGGGAACACTAAGAAATTGCAGTACCTCCAACTGTGAAAACATATCCTGTTGCGATCGGACATTATGTGGATCTGATATATAACCTGCATCTGCAAAACCAACTAAAACAAAAGTAGAATTTCTAGGGTAAAATAATCCCAAATCAATTATTCCCTGAAGATAACGAAAAATATGTTTTATTCCATTCCAATGTCTGCGTGTGAGAGATGAACTATATCTTGCAAGTAAATTTATAGCAAATGCTATATCTGGTCGGGTACAATTTGCAAGATACACAAGTCCACCAATAGCACTCATATAATGTACTTCAGGATATAATACTTCTTCGTTATCCTCACAAGGTCGAAATGGATCTTTATCAACATTAAACGACCTATTGACCATTGGAGTACTCAAAGGAGTCACTTTATCCATATAAAAGCGTTTTAAGATCTTTTTTGATTGATGTATAAAAATTCTATCTCGATGATGCTCGATCTGGAGTCCAAGACAAAATTTTGTCTGCCCAAGATCTTTCATTTCGAACTCTTCTTTCATGTGAATTCTTGCATCATCAATCTCCTTTTGAGTTCTAATTATGTTCAGATCATCCACATATACAGCGATGATCACAAATCCAAATAAGGATTTCTTAATAAATACACAAGGGCATATCGCATTGTTAGTATATCCTTTACTCAACAAATATACCACATGCGTCCGGATTACTTTAATCCATAAAGTGATCGCTGTAATTTGACTGAACATATTTCTTTAGCTTTTGAGCTTAATACTTCAGGCATTTTTAATCCTTCTGGGATTTTCATATATATCTCATTATCAAGTGATCTATATAGATATGCAGTCACAACATCCATTAGATGCATTTTTAGATTTTTTGGATGCTGCTAAGCTCATCAAAAATCTGAAAGTAATTGCATCCATAATCAGAGAATATATTTCTTCATAATCAATTCTCGGCCTTTGAGAAAATCCCTGGGCAATAAGTCGGGCTTTGTATCTTGTTACCTCATTTTTCTCATTTCTTTTCCGAACAAAAACCCATTTATATCCAACGGGTTTTACTTGTTCGGGCGTTGTGACGATAGGTCCAAAAACCATTCTTTTATTGAGGGAGTTCAACACAGTTTTCATGGCCATTTTCCATTTCTCCCAATCAGATCTTTTCTGGTACTCTAATATGGATCTTGGATCTGGATCATCACTTTCATAATCAATTTCCTTGGATACAGCGAATGAGAAAATTCCATCATCATCTTCTATCTCATTTCTAGCCCATACTTTTCCATTTTGGGCATAGCTGATGGAAATCTCATGTTTTTCTAAATGAGTTTCGTCTTCAGAACTTTTATTTTCGTCTTCAGGACTTTTCGCTATATTTGGTTCTTCTGGACGAGTCTCAATCATTTTTCCCAATTTCTTTTTCTTTCGGAGATTTTTATCTTTTGATCCCACTGGTCTCCTCCTTTTCAATTGAACTTTAGGTTCATTTACTATTTTTCTATCATTTTATTTTTCTGGAACATTAATTCTTGATGGAATATTCGCAGCGGGTATATATGATTTCGTCACCCTTTTTGTATCGGTGAACGCATCTGGTAATTGATTTACCAAATTCTGTAAATGTATAAGTTTTTGAACTTCCAGTTCACGTTGTTTCGGTTGGAGATCAAGGTACAACAACGACGATGTGCACCAAGTAATATCTTTTGGAACTTCCTTAATTTCTCCCCCTAACGCTGGGAATTCATCTTCATTGAAATGACAATCGGCAAAATATGCCGTAAACATATCACCAGTTCGCGGTTTAAGATAACGAATTATACTTGGTGATGTATATCTGATATATATTCTCAACCTCCTCTGTGATCCTATTTTTGTTCTTTGTGGCGGAGCTATAGGGACATAAACCGCACACCCAAAAACTCAGAGATGGGATATATCTGGCTCTTGGTCAGATACTAATTATTTTGGAGAGTACTTATGATATGCACTTGGCCTATTTGAACTAGTGTAGCAGCATGCAAAATTGCATGACCTCATACTGAAATTGGGAGCTTTGTTCTCAATATTAACGGTTTAGCAATAAGTTGTAACCGCTTTATCAAAGAGTCGGCCAAGCCATTTTGTGTATGAACATGTGGGACCGGATGTTCAATATCAATTCCTAATGACATACAATAGTCATTGAAGACTTGTGAAGTGAATTCACCAGCGTTATCAAGTCTCACTTTCTTTATTGTATAATCAGGGAATTGTGCTTTCAACCTGATTATCTAGGCACTGAATCTTGCGAAAGCCGTATTTCGTGTAGTCAACAGACATACATGTGATCCTCTACTGGATGCGTCAATTAATACCATAAAATATCGAAATGGCCCGCATTGTGGGTGAATAGGCCCACATATATCACCATGTATTCTCTCTAAGAATACTGGAGATTCATTCCCTATTTTAGCTAGTGACGGCTGAGTTATTAGTTTTTCTTGAGAACAAGCATTACATGAAAATTCTCTCGATTGAAAAATCTTCTGGTTTTTCAACGGAAGGCCATTTGAATTTTTCACAATTTTTCTCATCCTGACTGAACCAGGATGCCCTAAACGTTCATGCCAGATTTTGAATGTACTTGTAAACTTCGGGTTTATTATAATATATTATTCAGTCGTATTTATTTTTGTGGAATATATTCTGGAAGATAGAGCTGCTAGCTCTTCTAATATCTGTTTTCTCTCTGAAATAATGGATGTAATGCAAAGATATTCAATGCCATTCTTATTCACAGTTTCTATGTGATATCCATTTATGCGGATATCTCTGAAACTTAACAAATTTCTGTAAGATTTAGGAGAAAATAATGCATCATCTATTTCAAATTTTGTTCCCCTTGGCATTGAAAAATTGACTCTTCCAGAGCCCGTGATAATTTTTGTATTACCGGATATAGTATTTACGCTTCCACCAGAATCTTTTATTATAAGGGAGGAGAAATACTTTTTATCCTTAATTATTGTATGCGTTATAGCACTGTATGCCAGACATATATCTCCATCCCCAATGTCAAAATTGACATTTTTTGAATTTAAGAATATTCATAAAAGATGCATTAATATAACAAAAAAAAAATTTTATATTACAATAAAACTATCTTACAATAAACAGATAAACAAAGCACTTATTAAACATTGGGTTTTTAGTTTTTATCTTTTTCTTCAGGAAGATTAACAAGCATAACTATTTGTACATCATGTCAAAGTTTCTTCTTCAGGAAGATCTTAGTCATTTTGTTTCTCGTTGATGGCTTCAGGATCAACTACAAAATCAGCAATATCGAGATATGTATCATCATTTAAGCCATCGAAAGAAGGTCCGGGGTTGCCATGAATGAAGTTGGTTTCATTTGTTCTTTCTTTAGCCTTTTGTGATTCTTGATACAGATCAGCCAAATGTTTAGGCGTACGACAGGTACGGGACCAGTGTCCTTTCATGCCGTATATGTGGCAAGCATTTTCATGCTGCTTATTTGTCATACGACCAACTTCGTTCCTTTTGAACCGTTTATTATTTTTTTCAGCATTGAAATCATTAGGACGAAACTTTTTTCCTTGTCTACGTCCACGTCCACGTCCATATCCTCCTCTTCCATGGCCACGATCATAACCTCGACTGCGCCCTCGTCCATTATAATTGGATGACGTAACATTCGCTTCTGGGAATGAAGCTGATCCAGTAGGACGAGTTTGATGGTTTAACATCACAAGTTCATTATTTTGTTCAGCAACCAATAGAACTTGCATCAACTCTGAATACTTCTGGTATCCATTCACCCGGTATTGTTGCTGCAAGATTACGTTTCCAGGATAAAAAGTTTGGAGAGTTTTTTCGATCATATCATAATCACTTATCTTCTCTCCACATAGAATTATCCTGGAAGTAATTCCAAACAAAACAGAATTATATTCACTAACACTTTTGTAATTCTGAAACCGGAGATTCAACCACTCATGTTTAGCTTTCAGTAAGATCACATATTTCTGGTGATCGTACCTATCTTTTAGTGATTGCCAAAGATCTACATGATCTTCTTTTGTCATATATTCATCTTTTAAACCATCATGGATATGGTGGGTTAAACATATCATAGCATTAGCCTTTTTCTCTTCTGGAATTGTCTTTGATTTATCGATGGTATCAAAGAGCACTCTTCCTTTTAAATGCATCTTTGCTGCAACTGCCTACCTCATATAATTATTTCAGATATATCAAGGGCAGCAATCTCGAGTTTTGCTAAATTTGACATGATAACTGTATAACCATTTATTAAGCATAAATTTAATTAAAATTTAACTTAAAAATCAAATTTAAATGGCATGATAAAATTTTATATTTGTAAGCATAATAAAAACATAAATTAAACATTAAATAATTTATAATAATAAATAAAAATTAAAAGAACAATAATTTAAAGCGTATGATTTGTCTTCTGGACAAATCTAATATGTCTTCTGGACATAAAATTCTTCTAGAACTTTTATGTATGTCTTCTGGACGTAGAGTTCTTCTGTAACTTTTTCAATAAATGTCTTCTGGATCTTTAATTATAGATAAGGCTTTGATCTAAGGTGACATAGTCTACCATATGATCATAAGCCGTTTGAGGTGGCAGAGCCTACCATATGATCTGAGGTGACATAGTCTACCATATGATCATGATCGTTAAAAGGCGTAGTCTCCAATAACGATTAATTCGGAGAAGGCAGCGCCTATCATCCCGAAATAACATATAAACGGAGAAGGCATAGCCTATCTTTCCGTTAATAAAAAATAAATTAAACATAAATTAAACTTCATCTTTTCGGTATTAGAGCGAGTCGTGCTAATAACATGTTGTAGAATATATATATATATATATGTATATCTCTATGATATATAAAATTATAATATAATTTATTTATATAGATGATAAAAGAGACGTAAAGGAGTAAGATTTATTGCTCAAACTTACTTTTTCATACCTTACTATTAACTTGGTTAGATCATACATATATTTATAAATACATTTATAAGTACAGTAAATCGGTAAATGTTATGTCGGTAAAAATAAAAAAAAACTAATTTAAATGGATAATTATTTATCTCAATAATTATTTTCAACAGAGATAAAAATCTAAACAAACCCCAACCACTATTAAACCGTAGATCTAGCAAGTCAACTTTGGATTGTAGTTAGAGTTGAAAGGAATTTAGATGTCGCCAGGTGCTAAGCGGTGAGGGTTGCACATGCCTCACCGACACTCTATTGCTTTGGAGAATGGGCCAAAAATATTATTTAGTAGGGGTTGGCTTCTCCTATTCCAAAAGATTAGATTTTACGAGGGTTAATTTAATATTTTAAGGCCTTTTAACAAAAACAAAAACAAAAACTTAATATTTTATTTGTTTATTTTATTATTTTTTGTGAAAACTTAAATCTAAGATTGAAGGACAAAGAGATGTTGGTTATGAACCGGATAACAAGATAATCCTCAATATATACATAGTAGAAAATATGTACTTTTGGGTGTTTAATATATAATTAAGGATTCTAATATAATGCAAGGAGACGAGTGACCAACAAATTTACGTACAGTTTAATTTATAAGGATTTCAATTTTGTTGCTTATCGGGTGGACTAGTTACGGATCGAGCTGTTCCTCCTCAAATCTCAATGCAAAACAAAAGATTATAATAATAGTTTATGCATTCTTTTCCTATATAAATGAGTCGAGTCTATGTCTCGTAGAAACATTTTAAGTGATCCAGATTGTACTCTATAACTCTCTCTTTTTTTTCACCTTTTTACATCAACCCATAATATTTCTTATAGGGTTTTTGTTTTTGATAAGTATTTGGATCAAACATCATCTTCTTCTCTATTTGTTCTGTAATTCTTTTGGAATCTGAGGGATATAAAAATGGTCGAACTCTTGTTTTTTCTATCATTTTTGGTGGAATTGCAAAGTAAATGCTTTCATATGAATCTTGAGAGCATGAAAATGAAAGAAGGGGTGAGTTTTATTTCATTACTTTTTAAGAAACCAATTTCATGGTTATCTTTTCTTGCCCCACCACTTCTTCACATCGTAGGACTTGGTTTCTCGCAAATCCTCCTAACCTCAGCTGCTTTGTTCTTCTCCTCTTTCTTCTTCACTCTTTCAATCCAAAAACCAACTTCTCTAATAGACTCCAAGGTTCAAGATCTTGGTCAACAAGAATCTTTAGGGTACATTGATGATATTATCCAAACTAATGACCAAGATGATGGGACAATCCCTGATGAGGAAAGTCTCATAGAGCTCTCCTTACCAAGTGGTCACTACGTTGGTCAGAATAACACTACTAGGAATGTACAACAAGATCGTAAGATCATCCCAGATTTCAAGCTTATCCAACTATTAACCGAGTTTGAAGACGATAATCTGATCGAAATCGACATTTCTATCGGATCCATCAAGTGTTCCAGGCTCCAGATCAAAGCTTGAAACATCTTCATATATTTTGTATCGCTAAAAAAGCGAATAAAAAATCGGATGTAAAGTAATATTTGCGGTTATTTTTGCACGTCAAGTGCTTTATTTTTATTTTATCTCTCTCCATTCATGGGGTTTTTCTATTGTTATTTTATTAGCTACATGTTTCTTCTAAGTTTTACAATTTCTTTATCTTTGCTAATTACCACACTCTTTGCTTTTTTTTTTATAGTTCTGAAATTGCTAACTTATTACCTAATTAATTTATATCAAGTGTGTGGGATAGTATTGCACACGATTTAGTGTTCGCCAATAAGTGTGGATTGGTATTTGTAGTATATGGAAAAACTTCATGAATATTTAAGTTTTTTTTTTTACTTATGGTCGTTATATGGTGAACTTCTAACAAAAATACTCCCAAAAGTACCTACAAGGCTACAACAAGCTTCAAAACGATTGAAATTTCTAGATTTTGTTAAGACTTATTTTGAGTTGGATTTAATTTTAGCTACTAACTAAAGGTAGAACCGAGTTCAACTGATCTTCTAAATCAAACGATTCTAAAATACTATATTAGTTTGAGCTTTTTAAGCTCCTATGCCTATTTGCAAGCACAGCATTGACAGATGAGGACTAATTAGTTAGGACTTAGAGCACTCCAATCAGCAGAGACGTTGAGCATCTCTCATTAATAAAATAAAATAAAAATAAAAAAAGGTGATGAAATAAAAACGTTTCTTATATTTGTTTTTTTGTCTATTGGCTAATTGATATACCTTTTAATTATATAATATTATTATGAGTTAATTACTCAAATATCACAGAAAAATTATTAAATGACTAGCATAGCTAAAATCTTTTAGAAATTACTTACTCTAAACGATTAAGAAAATATCCATTAAAAAAATTTAAAACAATAAATAACGATTATGCCATTTTGATTTATTTTAAATTATGATTAAGATTAATAAAAAAATAAAAACAGTTATGAATCTCTTTTAAACTGAAAACGTTTCAGTTTCCATCCTTTCATTCTAAATCTGAAAAAATTGTTTTCATTCTCTCTAATTGGCGAAAATCGAAACCCTAATGTCGGTCGTCTGCTCGCTCGTCTCTTACTACCATGCCGCGCCTCTTCTCCTCCGCCAATCCTCCGTCAATTTTGTCGCATTTCTTCGTATTCCCGGATAAGACTGTTCATTATCCTCATTCAAAAACTGAATTTCGGCAAAAGAAAATTTCTGAACAAGTTCTGAATTTTGGCAAAAGTTTATGCTTAAATTACTCTTACTTTGAAGTTATTATGTTAAGATTTGATAGCGATTCTTAAAAAAACCATTGGCGCACTTTTTTATAGGTTTGAAGGATTTTTGAGGTTTGTTTGAAAGGTTGAAGATAACTACGGTATGTAAGCGATATTATGAACTTGTACATTCTATTTTCCTGGCCATATTCCCGCAAATGCAACTATTTGAAAATTTGGCTTGGATGTTTGATTTGAGTGTAATTGATGGCTGATTTACTATAATAATAGTGGTTTTATGTTTCATATGATGGCTAATTTAGTGGATTAATATGTTTATGTTATGGCTGATTTAGAGCAATGTGTTGATATAAGTGGCTGATTTAGAGAATGGCTATGCTGACTTAGGAGTATTTGATGGTTGTTAATGATAACTGATTATGGCTGATTTATAGGTTTATGAGAGCTGATTTATGCGTATTTGATGACTGATTTAGGAGTCTTTAATGGCTGATTTATGTCTTTATAAACATATGGATTCTTCTAATGGAGCAAAGAAATTCCTGTGTAGACTTTACGAAGAAGAAAAATCTCCATTACAGAATAAAAGCATGAATCACAACTGTCAGCAGGGCAATTTCGCACACGTTAGAGAAGCAATATGTAGAGATACCTGGGAAGAAATTAAGAAATCATCTCTTGGATTCATTCCTATGCTAGTTGATAGCGATTATGTGTGGTCTGTTAAAACTGTACATTTTCTACTCACCCGTCAGTTGGCAATACAAAATGAGTATGAGATTTGGGTAGTGATCACTGGTCAACCAATCAAGTTTAGCTTATATGAATTTGCTGAGATTACAGGACTAAACAAAGATGCACTGCCATTCGAAATTTGTGAAGCTGACTACACTAGTTTCTGGACAGAGTTAGGTGTTCTGCATGGAGTTGGGTCAAAATATGATGAATTGGCTAAATGTTTTGGTAGATGTCGTGGATGGGATTTACCAGAGCGGAAGATGTTGGGGTTGTTATGTATTCTACACATGGGTATTCATAGTATACATCATAATTCTAGAATGCCTTTAGAAACTGCAAAAAGAGTCTTCAAGGATGAAGACATTGATGATTATCCATGGGCTCGGGTTGGATTTAAAAGTTTTATAGACGGTGATTATTCAGTATGAAGGAAATTCATATACCGTTAACGGCTGCATGCACGCGTTGCTCTTTTGGGCGTATGAATCAATTAGGATGTTCAGAGAGCGTTTTGGGAGAATATTACAACCAAATGAAATTTCATTTCTTTGATGAGGTGAAAATCGTATGCGTGAAGATTTAGATAAGGTTATTAGTCAGGAGATTGCACAGCATGGTGAGGTAATGTTTTGACCGATTATTAATGACTTATTTAATTCAAATTTTCACATGTTGCGACTGACTTATTATAATATTTTGGCTGACTTATTGTATATTATTTCGGCTGACTTATTATAATATTGTGGCTGACTTAATGTATATTATTTCGGCTGACTTATTGTATATACGGCTGACTTATTATATAATATTTTGGTTGACTTTTGATGTGCTTCTTAATATAGGTGCGTGTTAGGAGGATGATTATAAAGCTTTTAGATGAGATATATCCTACTTGGAGTAATCAAAGTGAAGACATAAAACTTCATAACTTGATAGTCGATATTATTGAAGATAAGTTTGTTAAAGGTTATTAGGATGTCAAGTTAAAGAAAGTTGAATCACTTCCACACAAAGGAAAAAATGTGGAAGTGAAATACAAAAGAAATAATGTGGAAGAAGAACTTTCAAAGCATCCGAAGAAGAATCCAAAGAAGAAAGCCGAAGTCTCAGAGCCTCCGAAAAAGAAAGAAAAAAAAGATGATGACAGTGGAAAAAAATCACGTGAGAGTGATCAAGACTACGAATATTATGAGAGAAATCTTCATGTCAATGGCCTTGTGAAGCTGGTGGAGAAACTGTACACAAGATTTGATGACATGGAGAAAAACATCAGCGGAATGATTGGAGGCATAAAAAGTACTTTTGAAGACAAACTTGATGAAAAATATGGCCATAGGATAACTTTCGTTGAAGATAAAGTTGGGCTGTTGGAGAATCAAATCAATTGGATGAAAGAGTGCTTAGAAGCTGGTGAATGGAAAATTCCATTATGAAAGATGACAACTCGAAGGTTTTTCAAGAGCAAGAGTTCACTAGCCTGGTATGTGAAATGTCCTAAATTGGCTGATTTATACAAACGCCCGACCATATGTGGCCGACATATTATTTACATAAGTATTTACATATGTATTTTTACTTTATTTTATACTGCTGCGCCGCCATCAGAATGATAAAAGTGCTGATAAAGTTGTTGTTGATTTGGTGAAAGAGTCTAATAGGGATTTGAATTTTGATTTGGTGAAAGAAGTGAATAGAATGAAAATTCAAGAGAAGGACAATATGCTTGGGAAGAAAGACAATGAAGGAAAGTAGGACAATGAAAAAAAGAAAAAAGAGAATGTTGAGAAGGAAGAGAATAAACAGAAGAAATGCAATGAAGGGAAGAAGGGCAATGAAGAGAAGAAAAAAAAGAATGTTGAGAAGGAAGAGAATAAAAAAAAGAAAGACAATGGATTGGTGGAAATGGACAATGTTGATAAATCCATGCAAGAAGAGAAGAAGGAAAACAAAGATGATAAGAAAGAGAACCAACAACCTAAAAATGTGTTGAATGTTGATAGTGATGTGTTTGATATAACCAAAAAATATCGTGAAGAGGAGAACAAGTTGTTGCCTGAATCTGAAGATAACGAGAAGGACAAGCTTAGGCAAGAAAAACTATCAAGTGCACTAGATGTGTTGCACAGCAGTTTAATGTTTGTTTATGGAATTGGTAATAATAAAAAGTTTCTTCCACTTCCACCATATCCGTATATTGGAAACACTGGATTGACGCGTTTGAGGAAGGGTTTGATTCCTTCAGTAGCAATATATGATCCTCTGAAACCGGTTGATGCGACTAAATTGGAAGTAGTTTATGACTATCTGAAACCATATGGGTAAATACAGTGTTATTTTTTTTTGTTACATGCCTAAACTTTCTATCACTATCTTCTATATTCATTTCATCATGCATATTCCCCTTACCGAAAAAACTGTCTGAAAACATATAGTTCTACAGGTTCTCATGACCCTGAGAGATGATTGGCCTGACGATAAATATGGATGGTTGTACGATTATGTAAGTCAAGGTTATGGTCAATTTATGATTCAGTCATGGCCAATTTATAATTCAGTCATGGCCAATTTATGATTCAGTCATGGCTGATTTCTGTTTCAGTCATGGCTGATTTCTGTTTCAGTCATGGCTGATTTCTGTTTCAGTCATGGCTGATTTACTACTATATTACGGCTGAATTATTAATATCTGTTTTTTTACTTACAGCACATGGCTTTGTTTTTTACTGCTCCGGAAAAGGCTATGCTATGTCATCTTTTTTTCACACTGATCGGATTACGTTTATCGATCAATGGTTTGTCAGTATGTGGGTGGAGGATTATACGCAATTGGAAATCAATCCAAAGAACTGGAAATTCCCTAAATCGTATGTTGATTTAGCAAACTGTTTGAACCCTACCAATAATCAAAGAGTGGATATATGACGTTGATAGCTTGTTATTGGTTCACCAAATTTCTGGCTGTCACTGGATAAAGTTGGACGTTGATTTGGTTAACTCGAAGATAGATTGTTACGACCGTGTCATGGGAGCAGGAACAATCAAGCAAGACAAGACCGTACATTTACAATGTAGAGTGTTCACACGAATGATACCCGCACTGTTGAACGAAGTAATTCTTCATGAAGTTCGAAAGCCATCACTTAGACAATTTTTCTAGAGAAGGAGGAAAGGCATCCCTCAAAACTATAACCCTAGTGATTCTGGAGTGTACTCGATCAAGTATGCTGAGTGTCTAGTGCTTGGTGTAGTTTTCGAAGGTCTGAGCAATAGGAATATGTAGGCCTTACGGTTAAAGATGGCAACAGAGATTTTTGATGAGGTACCTGACATGTATGCTCAATTTACCTAAAGAGGTCATGATGTATGTTCATCTTATGACAGATTTATGTATGTAATTAACAAGTTATGACTAATTTATGCAACATATTGTTCAAGTTATGGATGATTTATGTAACATATTGTTTTAGCTTATGGCTGATTTATGCAACATATTTTTCTAGTTATGGCTGATTTATTGTTCTAATTATAGCTGATTTATGTAACATATTGTTCTAGTTATGACTGATTTATTGTACAAGTTATGCCTGATTTATGTAACATATTATTATAGCTTGTGGCTGATTTATTATACACGTTATGGCTGATTTAACCAATGAAAAAATAACTCAAATTCAATTAATCTATTTTGAATTTAAAATTAAGGATGAGTATCCTTAAATTAGAGTACTCCAAATAACCTAAATAAATCCCCAAATTTCTCTTCTTCTCATTGAACCCTAATAAATCAGCAAAATTTCTCTTCCCTTTGAAGAACCCTATATTCCCAAATTCGAAAAATTGAGTTTTAGTCTTTCTTCTTATTTGAAAATTTTCATTTATATAAGCTCGAATTCACTTTCCAAAAGTTCTATTTGCAATTAAAAATTGATTTCGTGGATTCATAACGATTTTGATTTCTGGGTATTTGTATAGGTTGAATATAAAATTGAGGATGAGCAATATCTCTGGAGCTTCTAGCGGATCTTCAAGCACTCAGAGAGGAAGAGTTCTGGGTATACCCTTATCCTTACCGTCGCTACTTTCGTTGGGCTTATGCTGTATCAAATAAGATTGTTGGTTCTAAAACGTAAATTATTTTGTAGCTTATGGATGACAATCACGGTTTTAAATGGGTTGATGAGGCATTGTTGAATGAAGTAGAGAGATTGAGTTCTGAAGCTCAGAGACTTAAGCAAATGGTGAGGGAGAGTGAGATTGTGTTTGATGGTGTGGAGTATGAGAAGATGGTGTTTGATAAAGTGCTAATAAAGGTCGAAAAAGAGGTCTTTGAAAAAGTAGAATGTATGTTGACTAAAGCCAAAACAAATATGAAAAAATGATTATTCTTATTATCGTTAAATGTATGATCATTGTTGGGCTTGTGAAACTCATATGATGTATGATCAGTCAACCTTCATATTATCTTTGTTATTTGTTAATAGTTTCATGTTAGTGTTCGGACTAATGAAGTTAATATATGATTTTGACTTATGAGGAGTGTGCATGAATGTTTTTCTTGTTTAAGATATGGCTGATTTATTGTATGATTTATCTTCCAAGGACTGGTATTAGCATGAATGATTTTGTTGATGATTCTTATGTTTGAAACAATGTGATTCGATAAGAGCAAAAACAATTGAGGTTTATGAAGACTAAAATCAAAACATTCATTAAGACCAAATATAACACTTGTCTTGGCAAATACAAACATTCATGTAGACAAAACTAGAAACTTTTTTTTAAGAACAACAATAAATATTTCATGAGATTGATAAAGAAAAACATTCATTATGACCAACAATAAACATTTCATGGTTTTGAGAGACTCAATCCAAGAAACGATTGATGTACTTATGATGACACTTTTTTCCAAACCTCTCCAAGAAACAGCATGTAAGACAATTTCCAATATTTATAAGAAAAAGATCATTTCTAATCTTTATACAAAAAGATCATTTCCAATTTAGTACTCCCTCTATTTTAATTTTTTGTAGTTTTAGGTTTTAAAATTTGTTTCATTTTAAGTGTTATTTTGAGTTTTCAATACAAACGTTTGGTGAAACTTTTACTCTTATCTCTATTTTTTTAACATCTATTTATTATTATCACTTTGATCAAATAGTTTACAAAAGTACAGAGATATGATTCATATACACATACTCTAAACAAAGAGGCTAAAGAACGATAAAACGTAAGAAGCAAATTTTGACTATGCTTATTCTTCATAAGTCTCTAAGTCTCTTACTCGCTAACAGATACACAAATCTGTTATTTTTCTTCTCCGTACTCGAACTCAAACTATTGCGACATTGGTTATCACCTGACTATGAAGCACCATATTAACATCGCAAATCTCAATACACCAATGCATGAAGACTCCGAACTCCACGTCCAATGGTTGTCTCTGTATAAAATTTTTTTTCGCCTAGATTTTAACAATCCAACAGAAAAAACCGACAGAACCACCACAGACAATAACTTCACCAGAATCGAACTCTACGAAAAAAAGACATAAAATAACTAAGTAGAAAGAAAATACTACTCCTTTTCCCATTCTAATCTATAAAACTATTATATATGATAAACGTCGTACTCCTGAATGCAGAATACCAAATTTCCAACCGCTTTCAAATCAAAGATAGTTGATTTTGGTTAAATATTACTACACTCGTAACTTGCACAGAAATCACACGGATTTTGCACAGAATTCGCACGGATTTTGCATATATTTGACGAGAACTAGATTTTACGCAAATTTTGTGTAAAATCTGATTTCGCACGAAGTTTGCACGACGCATAACAACAGTAATTGAGATCAGTGAAATTCCTCCACAGAAGAAGAAGATCCAGAGAGTTTCGTGCTTTTTCAATTTACTGACTCCAAATATTGAGTTTTTGATAGATAAATCCTAAATTATATATAATTAGAAATTTTCCAATGCGTTGTATGGGTTTGAAGTTAATAGATTGAAATATGTAATTTTTATCAAGAAATATATTTTGAAATATGTTCATTTACTTTTAATTTAAATTTATTATTTTCTATTTTGAAGCGAGACATCAAGGTTGGGTTTAGAGCGATACATCAAGGTTTTATATTTCTTTTACTTTATTTTAATTATTTATTTTAAACTAGTATTTTTGTATAAAATAATAATTGGTCAATAGATTTTATTTATTTAATTATTTAAAATTTTTTGGGGCATTATAGAAAAACTCTACAAGAGAATAATTGGGAATCTGCTGTATCTAACATCGAGTAAACCAGACATCTGTTTGGCTGTAGGAGTCTGTATAAGATATCAGGCAAAACCAAAGGTATCACATCTTCTGGCTGTGAAGAGAATTATCAAGTACATCAAGGGGACAATCAACTTGGGTGGTTATTAGTATATATAATTATTAGTTTTGGTAGTTGACTTATATATAATTTATGTTATACAATGTTGGTAGCTTAAAAGTAAATGTTTATGCGGAGACTAAAACTCATTATATTCAGCTTTTGCAAAGATTATTGTTTAAAATTTATGAATCCATGCAATGTGAATTATTGTTAAAAATATAATAAAAATTAATTACCATGTCAGTATAATGACATGCATATTGCATTTTCGCTTTCTACATTCCACTTCAAAATATCTATTATTTTTTTTTGTTTTAAAAGTTTCAAATATAGATAGCTAATCTTTATATTTCTTAGGTTTATATAAATGATGATGCAATTTATATAACATCTAAATTGTAATAATTTAGTAAATTAAAATATTAAATTAGAATCAAGTAAAGCAAATGATTTCTTACTACCACAATTTGAAAAATATATTTGCGAATATATATTAGAAGTGCTTATGTAATTCAAATTCCGAATCTTCTGCCATACTCAAAGCTTTCATTTTTGGCTTGTTTTGAGAATGTTGAAACTTGATAGCTTTTGTAACTCAATTGATAATCTGCAAAAATATCTTAGTAACCATCAAATCTTTTATTTAATAAATAAAAATATTTAATTAAAATCAAGTAAAGCAAATGATTTTTTAGTACACCAATTTAAAAAATATATTTGAGAATATATATTAGAAGTGCTTATATAATTCAAACTCTGAATCTTATGTCATACTCAAAGCTTTCATTTTTGGCTTGTTTTGAGAATGTTGAAACTTGATAGCTTTTGTAACTCAATTGATAATATGCAAAAAGCAAATAATTTTAACTACAACAATTTGAAATATATATTTGAAAATGTATATTAGAAGTGCTTATGTAATTCAAACTCTGAATCTTATGCCTTACTCAAAGCTTCTATTTTTAGCTTGTTTTAAGAATTTTGAAACTTAATAGCTTTTGTAACTCAATTGATAATCTGAAAAAAGAAAATGATATCTTACTACAACAATTTAAAAAATATTTTTGAGAATGTATATTAGAAGTGCTTATGTAATTCAAACTCTAAATCTTATGCCATACTCAAAACTTCCATTTTTGGTTTGTTTTGAGAATGTTAAAACTTGATAGTGTTTGTAACTCAATTGATAATCTGAAATAATATCTTAGTAGTAATCAAATCTTTGTTATATATAAATTTGAATTAGAAAATAATTTATTCATAATAAATATAAAATAATACTGTATGTAATGTGTTGGAAGCAAAATAAAAATTGAAAAGAATATAAGATAAAAATAAAATTTAGAATCAAACTCTTACCATCATTACAGTTATACCTTATTTGATTTTTCAACTCAAGAAAAAGTACATTTGAAGATATGATTGAAGAAGATAAGAAATCACTATTTATAGTATGAGAATTGATCAAACATTACATTTTAAAAATAAATAAATTAAGAAATTTAATATGTAATAATTGTGGACATATGTAACAGCAATGCAATTAAGTAAAGGAGTTACAAATGTTGGTCACCAAGTCAAAACTGTAGTATAATTGTAAATGTAAATTGTATTAGAAGACAATAAATCTAATCATTTGTAGATAAAATTAAACAATCTAAATAAATTTGATAGCATATGCATGAAATTTTATGTGTCTGAGAAAATGAAGTTATAAATTTATTTATTTTTAGATAAAATGTTCAATAGTGGCACTGTGAACTAATTTCTTTCTATAAGAAGGAAAAATATATACGAAAAAAAGAAGAAGTAACATAATATTTTTTGTAGTTCATATTATTTTGCGATAAAATAATTTTATGTGAATATTTTACTTTTCGATGATGAAAAAAAAAAAATGTGTGTGTAAGGTCTCATAAAAGATATTATTTATTTTAGTTAAATAAATAGATTAAAAAAGTTAATATGTAATAATTGTTGATATATGTAACAACAATGCACTTAAGTAAAAGGAGTTACAAATGTTGGTCAAAAGACTCAAAACAGTAATATAATTGTAATGGTAAATTGTATTAGAAGACAATAAATCTATTCATTTTTAGATAAAATTTAATCAAGCTAAAAATTTGATAGCATATGCAGGGAATTTTCTGTGGCTAAAAAATGGAGTTATAAATTTACTTATTTTTAGATGAAATGTTTAATAGTGGCATTGTGAACTAATTTGTCTTTAGGAGGAAAAATTAGAGACAACAAAAAGAGTAACATAGTATTTTTTATAGTTGATATTATTTTGTGATAAAATAATTTTATGTGAATATTTTACTTTTGAATGATAAAAAATATAAAAAAATGTGTGTGTAAGGTCTCATAAAAGATATTTTTTATTTTAGTTTTCCTATAATATATGTGTTTTTAAAAATTCATGATATTTAAAGAGGAAATAAGCATTTTAACTTGAGAAGTGGCACATGAAAAATTTGATAAACATGACATAAACATGGTAACTTCTGTTTAGAGAAACTTTACTTTATTATGATAAAACAATTTTATTTTATTTTGAATGATAAAAAATATAAAAACAATATGTGTAAGGTCTCATGAAAGAGATAAATTTCCTTTTAGTTTTGATATAATATATTAAATTCGTGATATTTAAAGAGTTAGTAAACATGTTAATTTGAGAAGTGACACATGCCAACGTTTCAGAGCTTCTCTTTAAGAAAACCTTATTTTTTATATAAGATTTGATACTTTTAAATGTGTGAAATTTTATTTTGGTTATCTTATATAAGATACAAAATGAAAAAATGAGTGATAAATTTTAATAATATTTGGATCCATTAATAAAATTTGATCCTCTAAACCGGTGATCCTCTAAAACATGTGATGATTAGTTAGTGTGTATTGTGTGATGATTGTTTTAAAGGAGTTAGAATATTAGATAATAACATTCAGTACGAAATTACAAAATATTAGAATTGTAATTAAATTTGGTTAGAATGAAGAAAATGTAAGAAAATTGTGGTCTTTTAATATTTAGAATTGCATGTATTTTGGTTATCTTATATATAAATACAGAAACAGAAAATGAGTTATTTTTAAATAAGGAAATACTGGTTTTTTAATATTTACAATTGCATGTATTTTGGATATCTTATATATAAATACGAAAATAGAAAATGAGTTATTTTTAAGTAAGGAAATACTGGTTTTTTAATATTTAGAATTGCGTGTATTTTGGATATCTTATATATATATATACACAAAAACAGAAAATGAGTATTGCAGCAATTCAGAGCAAGGGAAAAAGTGGACACATGGCAGCAATATAGAATTTTTTACAAAAGGTAATCCTACTTTATTATATAAGATATCATTATAAAGAGTACGACCGATGCCGATGAATGTTGCAGAAAATGAAAAAGAAAAGTTGATTTGGAAAATCACTCGAAGAGTCAACTTTCTGATTTCCGAATTGATTGGAAAAAACTCCAAATTGGGCCAGACTTCTTCATCTGGCCGCATTGCATCAATATAGATCAATCCAAGAAGTCAACCACGGCACATGCAAAAGAAATGGACAAAATTAGATTTGAGGGCTCGCCTCAGGATGGAGACAAAGCTACTGTGGAAGAAGGCAATTATTTTAATGTTATAACCAATGAAATTTTTTGTCTTGTGCATGAATGATAGGTAAAAGAGATATTTTTATTGTTTTCTTAATTGGTGTGTAAACAGTTTAAACTATATATAAATTGAAGCAGAGGGACGAGGGAGTATTCATTTTTTAACTTCAAGATAGAGTAACTATAAAAATGTATTTAGGTTTTATCCAATCCTTTATTCCACATTCCAAACAATAATATCCTAAGTATGTTTTATTATCAATTTTTCATAATACTCTTTATCTATCAAGGTTACAAATTATATTCATTTCTTTTATTTTAAGAAGGTTTTAGTTTTGGAAAAAATTCTTGAAAATTCCTCAACTTGTGTTTTTAACTTTTTTAACTTTTTTATAGTTAACTCGAGATATTTTATATGTTGCAGTTTTGTTTAAGTATAAAATGCATCTAAAATTCTAGGAAACATTCTTATCAATAAGAAAAGTTTCAACTCCAAAATAGAGTGATGAACCTCTTTATTCATCTCATTTTTTAAATATAATAGTATTATATTTAAATAAAAATAATAAATTAAAACTAAATAAATAAACAAATTAAAAAATTAAAATTTTCAATCCTTGGGTTCGCTTACCTGTATCATTTAAGGTATATAGTTTTATATGTTAAAAATTATTATTTTTATTTAAATAATAAATTAAAACTAAACAAATAAAAAAATATTAAATATTTAAAAAATTTAGCCTTTGGGTTCGCTGGGTTGTATCTCTTAGGGTATAGTTTTATATGTTTTATTTATTTAGTTTTAATTTATTATTTAAATTAAAAAAATTAAAAAATTTTTAAAAAATTAGAAAATAAAAATTGTACCCTTTGGGTTCGCTGGGTTGTATCCCTTAGGGTATAGTTTTATATGTTTTATTTATTTAGTTTTAATTTATTATTATTATTAAGTATAATATTACGTGAATAATCTTATTGGATGAATTTTCTTAATTTATTTTATTTTCTAAATTTATTTAATTTATTTAATTTGTTTAATTGTAATTTTAATTTATTATTTTTGTTTAAATATAATATTAGTTGACATATTTTTATTGATTAGAATTTAGGAAAATGATTAATGGTTTAATTTAATTATTTTATTATGAAAAAATGATTAATGATTAATTGATAAAATTTAAAAAGAATAATTAATGATAATATTATGTGGTATATTTTGATTGGATAGAGAAAGAGGAGGTGAACAAAAGGGTTCATTTCTAAGGGTGAACCCAAGTATTGTTCCTCTAAAATAGAGTGATGACTTTATTTAAAAAAGAGGGTAAAATAAAGTTAATATAACTTACTATTCTATTTTGGTTTGGAAATAGAGTGAGAATGAAAAATGAAGTTTTAACAATTCGGAGGTGTACTAAATCAGGATGAGGTGTTAGTAGCCGAATTGGCAAAAGCAAAGACAAAATCTCCTCGACCAAAACCCAATTAAGAGAACAATCGATCTTGAGTTTTGAACTAAGAATCGGATATTATGTTTCGATTCAAAGACTTTGTAATCCCTAAAGTCCCCATCAAAGTAGGAACTATGTAGTAGATAAAATAAAAATGATCAAAGCCAAAGTTCACCATTGACCATCAATCAAATACTTTGATTCCATTCAGTTTGAGAGCAGCCTAATTTTTGAAGCTCATACTTCGGTTCCCAGATGCCGGAAAGGCTTGACGCCGTTTTCCTTGACCAAACTCAGACTGTTCCGTTGCACCAGAACCCTTTTTCTTCTGACCTGCTGCAATATCTTTCTTTCCTCCTTGTCTTCCCTTGTTTCCTTCCCCAAATTTCACCTCTTTCCTTGCAGCTTCATAATCAAACGGCTCTATGTTTATAAACTCGGGCTGCTTTTGGGCCTTGTTGCTCTTATTCATGGAGTTGAAGCAATTCTGAAAGTTTATGGACAACTCCGAGAGAGACATTGGTTCATCTTCCCCCTCATCTTCCTTTGCATCAGCATTGTCTAGTAGTATAACATCGGCTGTCTTGGAACCAGATACTTCGGACTCTGAAACTCTACCAGAAATACCAACGATTTCTGAGGCTTCTTCTAAATCTTCCTTGGAAACAGACGCTGACATAGTAGGGGAGACCTCTCCAGGCTTCCCATGAACCTTTGGAGATGTTCCAGTAGCTGACTTTGCGTCAGAACTTTTGTCGGTGAAAGAATGGAATGACAGGTTTACAGATGATCTAATCTGTTCGAGCTTCACCTCTTCCTTCACCTGAAAACAATTCTGTCAACAATTCTGCAACCAAAATAAGCTCTTGAGTTCTCTCACTTAAACAGACTCACCTTCTCATCAGTTCGAGATTTCTTCTTCGAGGCTGCATTTCCAAGTAATGCTCCTAAACCACTGCTTGGTTTCTTAGAGATCAGAACAGACCCAGAACCCTAATAAACAACAGACAGATCTTTGTGAGTCCGGCACGGATAATAAAGAGTACTACTACTACCAACCAAAAGAAATATATAGGTGTCACCTTAGCTGAACCTAACAAGCCGGCACCTAAACCTCTCCCTTCATTAGTATTTGCTGCAACCGTAATTGGGCCCCTGGCATTACTCTCAACTTGCATGGAATTCTCCTTCAAACTCGGAGAAGCTACTACCTCTTCTCTGTACATGTCTCTCTTTTCAATAATAGGTTCAATATTCTTATCCATGACCTACAGTAAGAGAAATCCATATTTGAAACAGACCAGAGAATATAGCAATAGGTGGCACATGCACTGAGTTCCAGCTATCAGGTGTGGTTTCAGAACTACAAAGTTGGATTCAAAATTAGCCCTTGAAATTAAATAATCACAACTCAAGTCTCTGATTTTTTTGCAGGTTGAGTAGCAGAGGATTTTAATACCTTGATCGGCTTTCAACTAGCTTATACATCTCAACCGAAAGCTTACAGTTACAATTATATAAACGGAAAGAGACAAGAAAATAAATCAATAGAGATATCTTACAGTTACAGGAGACACATCTCGCAAAGATAGAGCAGCAGACTCAAATGCTGCATAATTTTGCAATGCTTGCCTGATGACACTGACCACCGAATCAACATTACGCTCGATATAAGGATGCTTTGACTTCAACATCTGACGCAATTTGCTAACACTAACAGGCATCTCTTTGGCTATTATGACAGCAACATTAGACCAAGTAAGGAATTGCCAAAATAAATCCACTCACTGGCAGATGGTAAAATTGAACACTCAGCTATATACCTATTTCAAGAAGAACTTTGTTTGGCAATACATAACCAGTGCTTTCATCCTCTGCACGTGCAATGAAATCACGCCATTCACAGAGCCCCTAAAAGAAAGAAAGTTTTTAAGTGAGCTATATATAGTATGAGAAAAATCAGAGCAAGGATGCATCATTTATTACATCAGACAAGAACATCGTACCGCAACAATGGCAAGTTGAGCTGCATTGAAACCCGCTGCCTGAAGCCTAAACAAAATGATGATAAATATAATACTTTTGTTTAGAGTAAGCCCGTTCACGAAGTAAGTTTAGCCAATGAATCAAAAAACTGATTAACAGGTTTTATCAACAAGTGCATACACCTTGTCAGCTCAAACAAAACTTAAGGATGTAGATTCTCTCAAGAAAAAGCAACAAACCCATAGACATGAAGATATGAATTCTCCGTCAATAGCTCTTTTTCATAGAGTTGTGTGCACACATCGTAACTGCGCTTGTAGACCTGTAAGAAACAGTAAGTCAAAATGGTCAAAATTATGAGGAAGAAAGAGTATATACTCTTTGGGCTATACATCCACTAAATGTAACAGAATCAAAGATTTGAACGACTCAAAGGAGCTGAATCCCTAATTCTAGACAAATGTGAATGCCAATAACCACAATGAGTTCCCAAAATATGTGGTAGGAAGTTTTTTCTCGCCTGTGCTTAGAAAAAGATAATTCAGCCAGAGAACTACTTTATGCATGATGGATGACATCAAAAGAGTATAAGAGTGTTAAAACCTAGAAAATCAACTAGGTAGGGTAGCTAATATGCAATAAGAACACTTAAAATCCAATTAGTGTACGGTACAACAAAACCCACCAAGTATCTAGTGCTGAGCAGGTCCTCCAATTTTGCAAACCTAGAGAATCACTTAGGTTAGGAAGCTAATACAATAAGAACATGATACGAGATAGCTTCAAATCTACCAGAACACTACAAATTTACCTAGCCTACAAGAAAACAATCAAACATAACCCACCAAATACACCCAACACACTTGGCGATAAATCATTTTCCACAAACAATGCTATGCCATCAAGTTTCTTAAGCCACCAAAATTCCTACTTGGCCAGTGTGGAAACAAACAGAAAGATAGTGATAACAAAGCAGACACAACGAAAGACAATTTATCATGTAGATACCAACATGCAGAAGAATATTATACTTGTCAGCATAGTTTATCGATGACTACCTCAAGCAGAGAAGAGTCAGTATGCTCATCATCCTTTGCCATTCTTTGCAGTTCTAGTCTGATTAAATCATATATGTACAAAAGATAGTGGGTATCTTCTCTGGCATATCTGCAGTGAAATAAAAAAAGTGAGAGCTCAAGTCAACTGATGCCAGAACAGTAGTGAAAAGACACAGGACAGAGAAGATTGACCTTGTCATTTCCTCTGGAAGGGGTCGTATTCTCCAGTCTGCAGTTTGGTATCTGCAGCAATAAACAAAACAGAAGTGGAAAGACGAGTGAGGGACGAGGGTGAAGAAATTAAAAAAAAAATACAGATAGGACTAGTACTCACTCTTTATTTGCAGTAACTCCACAAAAATGCTGCAAAAGAAACTCCAGGCTATTTCTCTCCAAATTTAGTACCCTTGAAGCCTGAAAGAAACAAAGCCTTCCTACTTAAAACCTTAAATAATTAAAATGCTTTCACGGTGTGCTTCTTAGTCGCCACAATATGAGATTCAAAGCTTTTTCACTAAACCTAACATAAGTTACTACCAGTCAGGAGGGTGTTAGAAGTTAGAAGTAACTGCTAAAAGGACAAGTAAAAATTCAGTGTTGTGCAAATTGTTTTCAGTTATCACGTTGATGGTATAGTTAACAAAAATTCAAAAACATCATCAACCTAGCCAAGTCCTGTCTAGTTTGTAAGAAAGAAAAGTTCTAGTTTTCATTTCTAGGCATAGAGGAAAAGAAAGGAAGAATGCGGGATATTCAAATACCAAAAAGTTGCCATCATTCCTCTTCCATGTAACAAAAGGTGTTATGGAAAATGGATCTCTTATGTTTTAAAGGATATATCACAGAAAAAAATAACAAACCATCGCTGAAACAAAATCAAACCTGTCCTGTGTCAAAGAGATTGCAGACATATATGCCGAAGTCCCGTTGAAGCCAAATAATATCTCTATCTGCTCCATGCATTACCTAATTAAATAAACAGATTTCAGAGTACAGAACATATATTTTAGACCTTATATAAAAGAAATTAGTGAATCCCAGGAAAAACCTTTTTCTTTTTAGGGTCTTTGAATATCTCCCTTAGGTAAGGACCAATGTGAACACGAAGCTTAAATGTATCAACTATATAATCCTCTGTTCTTGTGGAAATTTGCATCAAGCATGTCAATCCTTGAAAAGATCGATACTGATTATGCTCCAGATCAACCTAAACAGAGCAAACAAAACAACTTTAAGAGAAAGGTAGACGAATCAATCAACCTAGGAAACTCAAAGTTAGAGTTGTTTTGTGACTATCTAATCGTATAGAGAATGCTAGGTAACACAATAGCAGAAACTTTCTATTCTCAAATCAAAATGCTTAAATAACTATAACCTTGGTAGTTCAGCATTAATTTCAAGAGACTCTGTAAAAGTGAATGACCAAGTAACAAGCCATTACATAATACTGATAGAATAGAATTATCAAATTTCTTACTCCTACCAAGAGACATATGGTCAAACAATGCACTGCAAATTGGACTAAAAAGACAGTAAAAAAATAAATTTACCGCAAACTCTTCAACACTACGCAATTTAGCAACTAGTTCTTTCAGATCTTTCACATCTTGAACAAACTTGAATGGAGTCTCCTCCAATAGAAGGGGCTTAACAGGTTCCATCTCGTTTACATCTTTGTCAACGAAGTCAATCACTGAAAGTTTCTCCTGTATAATATTATAAACATATTAAAAGCGCAGAAAAAATCCACATGCAGACAGCCAAAAAAGAAACCTAAGAAAAGTAAGAGTAAATCTATTCCCACGTTGAATCTTCATCAATAAAATACAAGGCTTGCAGAATCCAGAGTCTTAATGAACCAGTTAAGAACACAGATAATGCTAACCCAAATACTACACTATCGGCAGAACAGAGCAGGTTTCTTAGGATTACTTCACTATACTCAAACGGAAATTCTCTCATTCTACATTATATTAGTAGCATCTACCCTAAATTTGGATTTACCTGAGCCAATTTTCATATAAAGTTTAACTCTTTCAAAAGTTCAAATCATGTTTCCAAAACATCTAAACAAATAACTCTGAAAACGCAAAAGACTAACCAATGGATGCATAGCCCGCTGACCATCCTCACTCCTCTCCAACCAAACATGCTCGAACGGTTTATTAGCATTGTTCACCAATATGTTATACTCTTCTTGAGGCTTCTTTATAGTCGGCACATGGAAAGGAACTTTAGCTTTACCAGATGAGTTCTTTTCCCTCTCAGCAACCTTAACATCAATCATAGAACCACCAGAGCCACCGGAGCCACCAATTACATAACCAACCGGTTTTTTCTTCTTCCCATAGACCATTTGAAACCCATCATCTCCATTATAAGCCACAGGCCTACCAATTTCTTCCTCTTTCTTCCGAAACTTATTAAACTCATCAACAGAAACATCAAATCTCTCAATAAATTCATCATTCACATTACAAAGCCAATCCTCCGCATCATCATCATCAACATCGCCAGGGAACTTCATCGATTTCCCCCAAACCTGGTTAGATTCACCGATCGTCTGAAGGACTGATTGCGAGCTTCCAGCTATTTCATTCATAGGAAGCTTGAACTCGTCGAAGTTGTAGTAAAAATGAAAATCTCTACTCGACGGAATCATACGAGAAGACGATGAGAGTTTCGAGAGAGTCGTAGAGAAAGAACCATCAACTAATGCTTCCAGAGACTTTACCTTCCAGGAAAGTGGTGATTCGTCGACGTCCATGTTGCCATCGCTCATTCTCGGGTCGAGAAAGAGAGATCAATCAGAAATTGTGTTTGTTAGGGTATCTCTGGCTCGGCTAGGGTTTTAGGAACCACCATTGAACGGGAGTGTGTGGGAGCTATTTTAATTTCACTTAGGGTAAAAACGTAACTTCGTCATACACTAATAATCCGATATTTGATTTAGAATAATCCGGTATCGAAATACCAAATTGATATTCTTTCGAGATTTTAAAGATTTTTTTCTAATTAACAAAACAAATCATCACATGCTAAATTAGATGTCTCTCTCTTTGGCTTAGAATTCTCTTTTTCTACTAGAGTCTTTCATCTATAGTGAATAAAAACTTAAGTGATAAGGGGGATATTTCCATTGTCTGCCAAATTTCCGAATATTTTTGTGGATTTATTTTCTTTCTTTGAGTTATAAGACTGATTTCTTTGAAGTTTTAACCTATTTTTTTTCGAGAATACAAAGTTGTTGGTGCTTGTTTCGTGTACTTTTTACGTCAAGTTCTCATTGAAGGCTTCTTGTTTTTGTCGTTGTTCAGGGAGGTTTGCGTTTGTGTGGTGCAGTGTATTTTGTGTTTATTGTTTGTTCGATGATGCGTGATAATGTACGAGTTGGACAAAGCATTGAAAGAGATGTCAATTGAAGAGGATACGGCGATTAAATTGGGGCATGCCCCCAAGGCTAATGCTAGAGAAAGGAATGGATGCAGTCTCATGGGGAGACTTTTGAATCCAGAAAATCAAAGGATGTCAAGTTTGATACATGATATACTAAGCCTATAGTGTACGTATCAGAGGTGTCGGGGTTTTGCATTGTCTCGTTTTCAGTTTGTTTTCGATTCAATACAGAGTTATACTCACTTTTGGTGGCGGGAGCATGGACGTATGACAATTGGAGTTTGGTGTTGGAGAGATGGGTGGAACATCCTCCTGAAGACTACTTCCAAGTACTTCCGATTTGGGTTCGTCTTATAAATATTTTGGTGGAATATTATGATACATAATGATGTGTTCGTTCATTCTATTTATCAAAGTTTTTCTCAAACAACACAATCAATAAGCTGCAAGTGCACATCAATCAATTGTAGTACTTAAAGTATATCGATCCCACAGAGAGAGAAGTTGTATTGTAAATCAGAGGAACAAGTAAAGCAAGAACTTAAATATAAACAGGTTGAGGGTTTGTTGTGTCACGCAACAAGTAAAGCAAATAAAATGAATGTAAATCAATAAGAGAAAGATGTTGGGTGTTCAATTCAAGAGATCACAGGGGTTCCATGATCAGTTCATTCAAAATAAATCAATGTAAATGCATGTGTATTCCTAAGTCTCGGAATATGAAACATGAAAGTTCGATTAACCTATTACCATAGAGAAAACCGGCTGAAATCGATATATCTTGGTACTCAACTCATGCAAGCAATAACATATATATCAAAGCATTAAAATCAAATTTCATCATAATCCATAAAACTCCATAACTAAGTGGTATGTGCTTGTTATGATGCAATATTCATCCAATCTAGGTTCAAACATATTAAGCAAGCGGATAACATAACCTAAATGCCTAGAATCAGTAGGTAGTTCATGGCGCTAACTACATGCATTAAGAAAGAGACCAGACTGAAAGAAAAGTATAGACGATGATGCATAGACAATAATTCGCCAATCAAATTACATGATCAACCCCCCCCCCTTTGACAACCCTTTAAACCCAACAAGTAAATTACTCAAGAATTCTTAAAGGAATCATCAAAGCAAGGTTAAAGTAATTCATAGATTGCATAAAATAAAGATAAAAGTTTAAGAGATTACAAAGTATCAAGAGGTTGAAGAGAAAAGAGATGGTGGAACTTCAAGGGCTTCTACGAGCAAGAGGGCTGGTGTGGATACTTTAGATTCTCTCTAGGGTTCTTGAGATGAGTCTCCAGAGGCGGTGAAGCACCATTGTCCTGGTGAAGAGGCACACGAAGTCCCAGTTAAAGTACACGAAACCCTAATGCTTAGAGTTAAGTATATATAGGTCTTGAGGTCCAAGAAGTTGGTTTTAGGGCTTTGGAGGCTAAACTCGTCGTTTTGATAAGTGTGGAGGCAGGGGAGTCAGCCTCAGTCATGGGCATTGTGACTGATGTGGTGAGAGAGGCTGGCCCCGGTCACGGGACCTATGGCCGGAGTCATCAAAAGGCCTAGCCTCGAGCACGGGAAGTGTGAATGAGGTTGACATGTCTTCAACGGGTTGCATCTTCCAAACGACGGAATGGATTGCTTTGATTCTTTTCCGAGGTGAATATTGACTCTTCCAACTTTCCATAGGCATAAGGAACTCTGGATTTGGTTCATGGGAAGGTCTTCAAATATTGCCAAACTTCTGATGCTCTAAATCTTCCTTAAAACGGGGTTTTCTCCTCTTTTAGTCTATTTTCCCTTAAAACCTTTTTGACACTCAAAAGACTCGATAATAGCCTCTTTAGCCTTGAAATCATACCAAAATCTTCATAAACCCATATGAAATTGATAGTAAAAATGGGTAAAAATGGGTAAAAATATGATGTTATCAACTCCTCCAGACTTAGACTTCGTTTGTCCTCAAGCAAACAAGAAAGTAAAGAATGGAAAATAAGTTTTAAAAATCACGGGAACTCACTTGGCTTTGGAGATATATTCTTCACACTCTTCCTCACTTAGGCTTTAGAACTTACTTTAGTACTTGCCCATAGGAAGTATCAATAATCCTTTTTCCATGATCCAAAGGACTTTCGGCATCTCCATTGTCATCTCTTTACATTGATTAATTAAAAATAAAAAAGTACGGTGTTCTTACCAGGGGAATGTCGATCCAAGGATGTCGACTCTCTTCTCACCAAGACTTTCTTCATATACTTCCTTTCCTCTCCCTTTTCTCACTTCCAAGGAATCGATTTTTCCCTACTTTTCTAGGGTATCATTTTTTTTTTATCAATCCCTTGCTCTTTTCTTTGGACAGGCTTCCATGATAATCCGAAAGATGCACGGGTCTACGCACAAAATCCCTTGGCTCATTTCTTTTTGACATATATCCTTCTTTTCTTTTTTTTTTCTTTGGACAAGTATCCGCGAGGCTCCGAAAGATGCACGGGTTTATGCACAAAATCCCTCGATCACATCAACTGTATCTGTTTCTTTCTTTTTTTTTGTTTTTTTCTGAGTTTCGAAGGGAAGAGAGAGGGGAAGCATACTTGTGAAGAAGTGAAGTGTCTTGTGAGGCTTGAAGAGGTCTCCTCCAATGAATACCAAAATCCTGGACAAGAAACTAAAAGTCAGGTTAGGTTTCGATAAGATTTAGAGACAACGTTAGTTTAACCTATTTTCCAATATCACGAAATTTTCAAAATGTTGAGTCAACCCATAGCCTTTTTGAACTTCAGCTCTGCGGCCAAGCTTTGAGTCATGAGAGTGTTAGCCAATACAAATAAACCAATAGAACAAGATCATAATCCCCTGACAATATTGACTCAATTAAAAAAATTCGACTCTATAAAAACAGCAAAATTATCGATGTAAAAAGTGGCAAAAGGTCTCAAGTTAACAGAATAGAAAGTAGCATCAATAAAGGATGGAGCATCCTCCCACCTAGACCTAAATCACACCGTCCTCGGTGGAAAAATAAAAAAGAAACGAGGATGAAAAATCATAAAGAAAGAGTTGAGTTTAAAAAAAATGTCACCTCGAATTGGATTATTGGTGACTAACCGGTATTACTTTATTTTTGTTGATTGACATCGAATGAACTCGGTTTAGTCCATTGAATTCTTGTTAGTAAATCTATAATTACATCCTTCCTGAGACAAATACCTAAAAACCATTAATAATTTTGATAAAGAAAATAAAAACAAACTGTAAACTTTCCTGTCGGATCTGCTTAAGCCCCTCTCATGGGAGGAAATCGTTATGGCTAACAATTTTATCAAAGTGGTAAACTTTCAGTTGTTGTTTTTTTTTCTAATCGCTTCATAAATATTTTTGTTTCTTAATATGTTGGTTTGTTGATTTTTTCATATCAAGACTCAGACATAGGATATTGTAGAAGACATGATAAGCTTGTTAGGTTGATGCAAAAAATGGAGAGTGGCATGTGTAGGCTTGAAGCGGAAACAAAGGATTGGGAGAACCTTGGATTTGACAAGATCGTTTTGATGCCAATGTTTTTCTGAGACTACTGCAGAGATCGCCGTGCAAAAGGGGATTGAAGAACAAGCTCTCACGAACAAACTCTATTTCTTATTTTTTTTTTTTGTGACTACATCTTCTTTTGTTAATTATCGAACTTGGTCTTTTGTTGGTTTATTTTTGAACTTTTTTTATTTTGAACTTGGTTTATATAGGCCCTGTTCTTTTGATGATCGCCAGCGACCAAACAATTATCACTAGATTTCTATTTATATGTGACCCAGCGACAGAACACCTCATGAAAAACTAAGAAAAGCAATGCTGCAACTGGTTTATTCAGTCGCTGGAAAAATGAGCGACCTCAGCAACTGCAAATGTAATGAAAAAAATTGCAGAAACATGGAAACCAGCGACAGAAAAGAGAAACAAACTATCAATGCATGTGTAATTTTTTGGTCGCTGGCGATCATCAAAAGAACAGGGCAATAGTTGGTACATCGTGACTACATATTTTTTTTCTTCTATTTCTCTTGTTTGTAGAACCCATAGTTGAGACTCATTAAATAACTATCTACAAATTCACCGAATTACGCTCTAAAACATAAAAAAAATGTTTCATACATGTATACAAAAATACTTTTCTAACCAACTCAATATAGTATTTAGGAAAGGGATCCTAAAACAGAATAAGGACTCCGAAAACATGTTTATTATGTGGTAAATAAGAAACCATATTCGATTTTTTGATTTAATGGAGAAGAAAGATAAACAAAGTTCGAAGCAAAAAAAATCAGATAAACATCCAATAACAAAAACCAATTAAATTGAGTTTTTAAGATGGCAATCTAGTAAATTAGGAAAAGGTTCCTAAAGACAGCATAAAGCTTCCCAAAAACAATACTATTCTTCCAAACATGTTGATTACGAGTTTTGAAACATATACATTGTCGATTTCTTTGATTAGTGGAGAAGAAAGATAAACAAAATTTGAAGCAAAAAAGTTCAGATAAACTTCCAATAACAAAAACCAAATAAATTGAGTTTTTAAGATAGCAATATAGTAAATTAGGAAAAAGTTCCTAAAACAGAATAAGACTTCCCAAAAACAATACTATTCTTCCAAATATGTTTATAATGAGTCTTGAAACATATACCTTGTCGATTTCTTTGATTAATGGAGAAAAAAAAAATCGAAGCAAAAAGTTCAGATAAACATCCAATAACAAAAACCAAATAAATTGAGTTTTTAAAATGGTAATATAAAAATTAGGAAAGGGTTCCTAAAATCAAGTAAATGTTTCCTAATATGTTTATTCTGTGTCATGCTCAGCAAGAATCCAAAGTTGAGAGTTCTTCATATCTGGTTTTTATATGTGCTCTAGTTGTGTCCTATTATGCCACATCTGGAGCACTTATATCCTTGACACTTTAAACTAGGCACACCAAATTCCCCAGCCGCTCCCCTCTTCTTAGGTGGTCTTCTCCTGCTTTGCTTCATGCTTAGAGGACTATCTTCAGAAGTTCCTCTAACCAAAGTCTCAGCTAATTCTTTCGTTCTCCAAGCCTTCTTGTACTTGATTTGTACACCATGTGTAATTCTAACTAAATCAATGATCTGTTTTGGTCTCAATCCATCCTTCTTCTCATAATAACCGCTGCAAATAAGAGAGGAATGAGTGGTTGCAGTAGCTTGCCTATGATTAGGATTTCTATGTGTTGTATCACATGTGTGTTGATCCACAAACTTCTTCACCACAAAGAATTCTGAATGAGGTACAACTGATGCACGCAGCCTCCAAGTGCATTTATCATCCACACAACCTAATATCACTCTTGTTGTGTTCGACCACAAAGACTTAAACTCAAACTTTCGCTCTAATGCGTACTTCCTCAGTCTATCCATCATTTCTTTCTTGTTCTTGAAATGTTTTTTCACATATATATCAGCAGTCACCCCGGTTGAATGAGAATGACCTATAGGAACTGGAGGAAGATCTGGAATAGGATGCAATAGGCTCGAATAGTCTTCTCTATCAGCAGGCGAGAATAAGCATGTGTCATTTATTGTACATCTCTGATCCACTTCGCACAACTGCATCAACAAAATCAAACAAAAAGAGGTTTAAAACAAATTTCTAATAAGTGTTATATTAAATAGTATCCTAAATCATACAGAAAACTATATGAGAAGCATTACTAGTTGATTTATGTGGTCTCCGTGCCTAGAATGTGTTCCACTTGGATGCATGGCTGGAATGTTATTCACTTCCAACAACTGAATCAAAAATCAACACAAGAAAACGTTTAAAAACAATGTTTAAGAAGTAGTATAATAAATTAGGAAAGCAATCCTAAATCATACAGAAAATTACCAAAAAAAAACTTTCTGAGAATCAGTCATTGTTGGTTTATGTGAGAATACAAATCATGAAATATTGTGTGAGAAGAATCACCTGCTTTTGTTTATTCGAATGAGACACATCTAAATGTGAATTGCCACAAAAACTTTGTGTTATTTTTCCTTGAATATTTCCAACTGCGTGAATCTCTGCAGTACTTCCAACGTTCAAAGTGGAAAAAACTCCTTGCCCAACAAACAGAAGCAACTCAACGATGTTAATGAAGGATATGAGATTGTGAGCAAAATGGGAATGATCAAAAGCTTGAGATTGGATGGTGGTGTTCTGGCGAAGAAGAGGATATATACACATATATATTCACGTAAACTTTTTTTTTTTTATTGGGCTTTCGGGTTTCACAATCAAATTGGAGAACCGGACAGATTGCGTGATCGGAGAATGAATTACAATTACTACCTCTCCTCTGTCACAATTACCTGATCTTAGATCCGGATATTTTGCCCAGTCATGGTTACATTATATTTTGCACAATCATGGTTACCATCTATTTTTTTTTTATCTAAAAAATTCCATTGATCTAATCACAAACAACAAACAATCAAATAACAAAATAAATTAAAAATGTGAGAAGAGGAGAAAAAGCAGTTAATGGTAAAGAATCCATTAATAACATCAACAAGATAAAACTACAAAGATATTTAAGACATTGAAAAAAAAAATACATTGAAACTAACCTAAAAAAGATTAACACGTATTAAACGGCATTATGTCGGATAATGGTATTCATGGGAGTTAGTCAGCCCAAATGCCCAAAAAGCCCAAACTATGATCATGCAATCAAAGCGTGATTAACGGCAATGATCATCTCTCTTTTTAAACATTCATTATTTGAAAATTCACTACAATAACCTAGAAAATAACCAAAATAAATAACCTGCCAACATTTAAAAAAACAAAATCGGAAAACCTATTTCCTATATCATCAAAAACAATATATCTACTCTCCTTCTTTGCCACAAATATTAGGAATAATGATTTTTGGGAAACAATATTTTAAAAATAGTTTATTATGTTTTACTCAATTATAAAATGTTTCAATAAAATTCATTTATTAATTTTGTAAACTGAGTTTTGTTGTTTATTTAAATGTTAAAAAGTTATCTAAACCTATTAAAAATATTAAAATATGTTTTATTTAAGAAAAAAAATCAATTAAAAATATATAAAATAGAGGAAATCATTGAATCAGAGAGTTCATGTCCAACAAGCTAACGTTCGAATAAATGTATCCGATAGATTTACAGTTGTGAGCATTATGTAGACTTGCGTAGATTCAAAAGTCTGCACACGTTTTATAGATTTTCTATAGACAGACTTTCAAAGTTTGTGCATGTTTAGTAGACTTTCTATAGGTAGACTTAAAAAATATAGCTGAAAAAACATATTTAGCCTACGGAAACTCGGTATTAACTCAAGAAGTTTGTGCATTTTTAACAGAATTCAAAAGTTTTTTTTTTTTTAAATTCACTTTTCAGACACTCGGCAGAAGATAGCAAAATATGTCATCCATCTGATGTGACAAAGTGGAAGGTTTTCCAAATAGCTACACCCTCAAGTTACTACAAAAACGCGAAACATTTATCTTGCATTATTTACAAATGAATTCTATCCATTTGTGCCATATGATCATGAATTTTGAATTGTTATATATGTACATACAATTTGGGTTACCTACAACAATTCAAAAATTTTCTTTCAATCGGTAATATGTAACATCACCTAACAACAACTCTCAAGAGAGAGGCAATGCACATAGTCATCACGACAGCCAACAAATATCCGGCCACCAATCATCACTGGTGATGAGAAAACATCTTCCTGCAACTCCAACCTCGCGATTTCGCTTACTTTTGAGTCATGTGAATCTCCGCTGAGATTGGATGGCACACCAAGGACATGAACTCTTCCCGAGCTCGAGCATACAGTCACCAACCTGGAAAATACATACACATTCATGATGATTAAATACATACATATCTGCTTATTCTTGCGATTAGTTAATACCTGTCCGATGCAAGCAATTGTTGCGATTCAAAATGCAGATTCTCATCAATGTACGCAGATGCTGTGATCGGGTCCCCGATATTGTATTCCCACACAAGACACCCGGATTCCTGAAGTGAATTCCACAAAATAATCATGACTCATGATCCTGAAGCTTTTAGACGAGTACCACAACAAATGATCGTCAAGAACAACCCCATCAATGTCCTAGTGGTACTAAAAACACAATCCTATCCATGTCCTTGGGGTTCTAAAACTCAACCTCATATGAAAGTGTTAAACACACAAAACTAAAACTGACTTCCTTTGGAGCATATTTGATTCCACTGATTTAGCTAAAGATTCAAGAATATTATTACTGCCTCCACATGCTGTTCATTTCAAGAGTGAGTATATCCCTTCTAATACAAACTCGGGAAATCGAAGAGCCAATGAGGCTCTTATTAAGTACCCTTGAAGATGCATATGAAAATATAATATTTTAGGATATGTGGAGACATGATAAAGTTGTACTTGCTTAAAATTAAGTCTATCTCACATAAGGTTTCACAGAAACCGTTTCAGTACTAATAAACAAAAGCCCCTCTCACAAATTTTTTAAAAAAAACCGTAACAGAAATCAGGGATTATATGAAAGTACCGGTTCTAGTGAATAAACACTTCCATTTCTACAGCACACGAGCACCTGCAGCAAAATAGACGCGTAATTAACCTTAGCGAGAAACATCTACACAAAAAGGCTGGATGTACTCAGGAAGCAAGTGATGCACATGAATTAGCACATTGATTTTTTTTATAGAACCACAAATAATACCTGAGAAGGAAGCACATGTGACATGCAAGGTCCAGCAAATATTGGTCCACCAGTCCTATACTGCACCAATGTAATAACTGAGTTGTTTGAGCACTGTGAGATGGTCAAAAAAAACTGACCGAAACAAAAGATGTTGAAAGCCCTTTTGACTAGAAAGTGTAAGAATCAGGGAACGCCATTTACGATATCATTCAAATTTACTGAGATCAATTCATACACATACCCTCCAAATGATAGTTCCAGATGGACTCATTGCGACAACTTGGCCATCAACTAAGCAGCAAAAAACTGTGACAGAAAATAGAGATTTACAATGATACTGAAATCAAGGAAACAGAAAGAAAACAGAAACGGAGAAAAAAATACCGCTTTGGCTTGTCGGGCTAATGCATAGGGAACCAAAAATCGGTGCCTCTAGTTCAAGTATCCACAGGGTGTGGAATGGGGGATCCTGCATTCACAAAATTATCCTGAATGAGTTAGGCTCCATCCCTAATATTAATCTGTAAACAACAAATCTCTCTATGGAGCCAAGTAAAATGTAATGCAGATCACTGAAGCTAAACATCTTTATAGAGTAAGGCAGACCATGCAGGACACAATTTTGGACAAAATATTTGGTAGTGAATCATAAATTTGAAGGACTATTCTCTCAAGTTAGTAGAGAAGAAAATTTTACTCTCTAGCTCTGACCTGCCCTATTCATATTATACAAGCCAACTGGAATACAAAAAGTGAGGCAAAAGAATTCATAAGTCGAACACATCTTCATTTTTGAATGGAATACAAAAGATACAAGAAACACACAAGGCTTTAAGGGAGTGGATCAAAAGGCATATATACCTCTATTGATACAGCTATTACACGACCATTTGTAGAAGCAACGTAAAGTGAACTACCCTGGGTGAAGGATCAAAGATGAATTAGATGATATCAAGAGAACTCTAGTATACAAAGTAAAAAAGACTTGACCACAGATGATGTGCTTTTTGGCTTTGGACAAAAAGATATGAACAACCAAGTGAATAGAGTTGTTTAAGCCTTCACCTCATCAATTATAGGTGAAGCAAATATACTCCCACCACATTGCAGCTTATAAACACAGCGTTTACTCCTATAGTTAAGGGCATAAAGAGTGTGGTCATGTGATCCGCACCTGCATAAATGGTGCAAAAGTCAGATTGGTGGTTGGTGACTTTACAAGAACTTTGCGCAACTTATAGTCTACAGAATGAAAGGAAACATACATGGAGCTAAAACAGTGACATATTTTTACTTCAGTCGCTGCTACTAATAATTCTCTTCAAACTCCTTAGTCAGTTGCTATGTATTTTAACTAAGGTCAAAACCTTTCACAAACCCAGTTTGTATTCGTCTGTCATTAAAAATTTTCAAGAACCTAACGTATTCTCTATGAGAAACAAACAGACTATAATCAGTTCAATGTAATGGCAACCATATAATCAACCGTTCGTAACCAAGAAAGTATGAATGTAAGGTCCATTCCAACAAAAACAAGATTAGAAAGAACTTCAAAATGTGGAACAAATAATATGCCTTATGAAAACTGAAAAAGTCATCACAGTATTACCATATCAGTTGTGAAGACGTGTCCACAACAGGTTGGCACTTTATCTTCATTGGAAAAACAAAAAACAATTGTCTTGAGTCAGTTAGACTTCTGAGAAAAATGTTAGGAAGAGCAAATATATGAAACACAAATTATATCTGCAATAATGTAGACATACAGAGTACAAATATATGATTCTTTCAAAGCATACCTCGCCACATGCTTGGAATGTCCAAAGTAAGCTTCCAGTTGAGAAATCTAAAAAATATAGTTTTCCTTTGTAGCATCCAATAACGACCTAGCATTGGAGATGTCTCTAAAACTGTTCAAATAGATTATAAAGAACACAGTGAGCTATACACATTGACGAGAGGACTAACCTGCGAAAAATCACCAACTACCGTAGCTGAACCTTCAATCCTTCCTTCTAGAAGAGTTTCCCAACAAATAGAACCACTAATTACCACAAATAAATTGTATCATTTGTTAGAAGTCCAGGCTAAATCCTAAACACAATCCTGTCATTTCATTTTAGTTCCAAATATAATAATCAGTAGTTCACGAAAACTTAAATCTTCATATTCTAGACAGATTTTTGTTTAGCCAGAATGATGATGACACTGGTTTTGATTATGATATATTACACCTTTTAACATCTAATACAGCAGAATAACAAAGATGCATACCTTTTGGCATCAATGCAGGAAAATTTACGTGAGTGAGACCCAATGAATAGATAAGTTTTTGAATGCTTCAGCACAACTAGGGGCGAGGCATCTACACAAGACTCCATATGAACTTTCCATAGCTCTTGCATAGAGACCATTTGGTTCATTGGAAACTCCACCGACCAGTTTTCTTGGTTTACATCTTCATTACAACACAAGTTTGGAGAATATACTTTGTTGCACCGACTGAATGAACATTGCATTTGTAAAAATCCTGTATCCCATGAATTTTTATCTTTCGCTCTTTTGCAAGAATACTTTTCTGTATCAATTTTCAATCGCTTTGGCGAAATATTCTTCTCACACTGCATTCTTGAAGGTGTTGGGTCTGATGCAACACCAGAATGAAGTGGAATAGTTCTACTAACCAACTCATTACCATTCCGATTCTCTCTCTTGTGATCTAGCTTCTGAGTTGTGTTGTGTTGCATATCTTCTCTTAACTTACATTGCTTCTCTAACAGACAGATCAAAAGCTTAGATGGACTTCGAAATTGGTAAACCAATCTCATATCAATACCAAGACTATGAGAAAGATGTGCTGCGGATAAAGAGTCTCCACCGATCGCAAAGAAATCATCATCATCTGAAACTTTTTTGACCAGTAATGCATCACAAACAGCCTATATCAAAATTTCAAGAAATGATATAACTCTTCCTCGATAGCCAATTAGATTCTCCGGATTAAGTAAACAAACAATATTCTCCACATTCTCAAATAAGTATAACCAAATATTAAAGATTCTAAGTTTATCTGTTTCCAACGAATTTTATCAGTATCCCAACAAGTATTGCATTTGCTTTTAAATTCCCTGCCCCTCATGTTCTCTATTCCCTGTTACTTTACTCCAGGCTAAACATTATAATCAAAAATCTGATAGAAAAAAACCCCTAAACATCCCTAAACTGTCACCTTTATTATTAGATTCCTACATACAACTCTAGTCCCTTCTCATTCGAACTATATCTCCAACCCAAAGAAAATTATCAAAGATTTCACTTCCTAATATGGTAGAGAGAATGAAGCAATCAGAGACCAAAAAGGCTTACTCATAAGGAGAAAATAAAAGGCATATGTAAGCACCTCATAAAAGTTGTCTGACCTTTTTAATCGTTTGCAGTAAACTATTAGTTCCATTGCTATGCATCATATCTTGAGCAAGGGTTCTAGAACATTTCAACCTTGCTAGTGCTTCATAATCAACTTTTCCACTTGATGTACTTGGCAGTGACTCCACCAAAACAAAACGGTTAGGAATCATCACCGAAGGAAGTTTTTCGCTAATCCAATTTCTGATGGAATATATGATATCTTCATCGAACTTGGTTTCCTTGTTCAGTACTAAAAAGGCCTCAAGTGAAGCAAGCTCCGTCTGATCTCTGTGAAGTACAACAGCAGCTTCAGTAACATCTGGATTTAGTTCTAGAGTAGTTTCAATCTCTTCCAGGGCCATACGTTGTCCATTGAGTTTAATAGTTCGATCCTTTCTCCCAATAAAAACCAAATCACCGCTAGAAAGCTTTCGACCGTAATCACCAGTTCTATAATAAAGCTGGCTTCCACAATCATTTGTCAAATGATTACAGAGTGAGTTATTATGTAGCTTCACGTAGCCTTTAGACTCTATCAAGGAATGCAGGTATCCTTGAGAAAGACAGAGACCACCAACACATATTTCTCCTTCATAAGGTTTATCTTCGTCACCAAGAAGTACAATTTTGCAATTGGAAATTGGCTTGCCAATAGGAACACTACCAATCTTCTCAGTCTTCAAGAGTTTTGGCAACCCTCTGCAGTCAAAATAAGTGCAGTCCCCTGAAACCTACAACCAAAGGCTAATCGATATCAAACAAGTTAAGTACACCAAGTATATAATCACAACTCTGACCAGCTACAACAAGTTAGATTCACCCTAAGTATCAAACAAACGAAAGTAAGAAGTCTTCAAACCATCAACATCTTTAAAACCAAAAGCAGGTTGGATTTATCAACATCTTTCAAACCATACACACAAAGCGGAACCAACTAGTGCTTATGAACTTTTTAAGTAGACCAGCTTAAGAAGATCTCCTGAGATTATATCATCATAAGCATAAGTTTCTCACCTCTGTACTCCCATATAGATTCAGAAAACATGTTTCAGGAAGTAGGTGGTGAAGTGAATCCCACATGCTAACATGAAAGGGTTCGCCACTTAAAACCACCAGCTTTAGGCAACTTTGGAGCTTATTGTGTCCACGATGTTGTAAAGTAGGAAGAATAGATCTGATCATTGATGGAACGGCTAGGAGCCTACTGACAGAATATGCCTAACAGGATGGATAAAATTTCGCCACGATTACTCGGGTGGTAAGTAAAGTAATATAATGAAAGATAAAGCAGTTTTCCCCTAATGATAGGAACATTAACTTAAGCAAACGACAAGAGAAGCTATATATGTTCTTTATCACGACTTTACTATCATTATAAATCATCGCATCCGATGGAATTTACCATAACAAAGATAAGATATGATACAATAACACTTTAACCATTGTTTATTTCCCTAAGTTACGTATTTGATCCCCAATATGTAACCTAGTGAAGATACTTAAACCAACTTCCAAATTTTGAAATGGATATTTGAAAGCAATATAGGAACAAGAAAAATGAGTACTCAAGAACATATATTTAAGTATTGTAACAAAAACACATTTATTAGAAGAAAAAAAAAACAATTCAGGGATCTCAACAACATGACATACAAAAAGTGAATTTTTTTCCCTCCCAAATTATAGAAACTATAACTCTTACCTCCAGAAAATCGATGATGGATATCAAATTCTCTTTTAGGAGAGTAAATGGAGGGATGACTAGTGGGGTGGAATTAAGAATAGCACCAAGAAACTCCTGCAGATGATCAATAAAGCCAACTGAAGTTTTGAAAGCGAATAGTTGCTCTCCAACAACAGGATAGAGCTCTTGCATCCACAGGAATCGATTTAAAAGTCCTTCAGAGAGCAAGGACAAGGATTTCAGATGTTATCACTGTTGCATGAAAAAGAAGAAGGAAGAGCAAACACAAAAACTATAGATGAATTCATTTAAATTAGCTCAAAACAAAGCTACCTAGTATTAGTTATTTACTGGTTTTAAGCCCTAAAATAATCAATGGGAAGACTGAAATATATGAAAACAGGCAAAGGATATATAACCTTGGGCAAACTAGAAACTAGAAAGTATGAGATAAGGTAGACATGCTATATATTTATTCCAACAAGATGATCGGACATCCCAAAGTGTCAAATTTTTCTTTCCAAAGAGTTAAAGCTATCGAGTTTACAAAGAAGAATCAACAATCTAACATTACATGCTAATCTATATATACCTAGAAGGCTAGAACAAAGACGTACATTTACATATATCTATTTTTGTTAAAGGTCAAACATATGCTTTCTTGATCAAGGTCAAACAAATATAATCAGATCCCTTTGTCGAAGGAACAAATCAGACATTTCAAATTCAAGGCCAACATACCAAACAATTAATTTGCATTTTCAAAGCTAGCAGAAACAGTTGTGTGATGAAAATAGAAATATCCTAACCTTGCTCAGTGCCACAAACTCCTTTTGGCTTCCCAGTAGATCCTGAAGTATACATGAGATAACAAAATATTCTTTGTTTCTCTTTCTTACAAGGCCAAACAAAGCTTGAGGAACCAGTTTCCACACTAAATTTCTCATCCATTGAAAACAACAACACAGGGCAGAGACTGCTTTCCACAAGCCAATCTGATGATCTCTCGGAAGCAGCAATAACAAGAGAAACATTTGAAGTAGAAATAAGAGACAAAACCCTTTCCCTTGGCCATGAAGGATCTAAAGGTAAAAAAGCTTCTCCACATCTCAAAACAGAGAACACAGAGATTATGTATTCAACTGAAGATGGCATATATAAAGCCAATACCTTTGGCATGTATACATCTGAGCCAGCCTCGGAGTCAAGTTTTTCTGCAATTTCAGATGAGTAAACTTAATGAGATAGGTAAAGAGCTATCATACTTAAGATTTTAAAAGCAGATAACCTCGAGAATCATCGTTACCAGGAACATTGAGAACATGATAGATACGAGAGGTGAGGGAATCAATGGATGAAGAGAGCTTAGAGAAGGTGAAACATTTGTCTCCGTCATAAACAGGCGGATAATCAGAAGAAGATTGAGCTGCTTCCGACCTAATCGTTGGCGCCAAGGCTGAAGCTTGAATAACGGCGATTTTGTGAGGGTTTTGGGAGGCTGCTTCAACGAATCTGTGAGAAATACAGCAATTCTCCGACTTGTCTCCGTTACTTTCACTCATCTCTCGCCGCTCTTACAGACGACTGAGGAAGAAAAGAGTTTAAAGGGTTTTTAGAGAGTCTCTAATTGACTGAGAGGGTATCCAAAGAGTTGGAGAGAACTGTATCAGGTTAAGTACAATGTTTAACACCTATAAGTAGCTAGAGAGGATTTGTGCATTCAAACGTGTCTAGCAATTCTATATTTTGTTCTGATTCAGACTTGTAACATTTGGTATCAGGTTAACTACTATGTTTTAGGCTCTTTGTCATAGGTTAACATTTGGAACCCACCTTGGTTTTGGTTAATTACTCATGAGTGAATTTGCCAACTTGTAATTAGGAAAATTAAAATTATTTCAGGTTCAAACCTGCATTGTATATTGTTGACAGAAAATCAAAGAAGCTAGACAGCTTTTGCCTTTTTGATATATATATATATATATATGTGTATTAATGTATTATATACGCTATAAATAAACAAAATTTCACAAAGAATATTCACTATATGCTATAATATGTATGAATAATCTATACGCTATTCCACTGGTACTAACATCTTATTGTTGACGGAGATGAAAATTACTTATTCATCCCCAAAAATGATAAGAGCCCTCATGAGATCTCTCTCTCTTTCTTTTCTTTCCTCTTTGTTGTGCTTGAAGATCGTGGGAGAGAAGTGCATAATTAATCTTCATGGATTTGCTAAAATGCTCTTAATTTCTCTTTCCCAATTTCATCTCTGAAAGCTTTCCGATAAAAGGGAACTCTGCATTTCATGATGCACTTGAGTTCCTTCAAGTTGCCTCTGAGGATCTCAACCACCTAATTTAAGAGAAAAGATATCAAAACCAATGTGGTTTCTTTACTTGCTATACAAGAAACTTGGTTAGGTACCTGACTCATCTCAGGCCTCTCTATTGATGACTCTTGGATTGATAAAGAAGCAGCCAAAAGCACAAGTTTTATCTCCCTCCTCTCGTAGTCATCCGCTAGAGATGGATCGATTAGCTCTCTAATTTTGTTCTTCTTCATCAATGGTTTAGCCTAGGAAACAAAAAGGAAAGGAACTAAGAACAAATGTGGAATTGCAAGCCATGAGTGGTGGCATGGTTGTTTTGGCTCTAAGACCAAGGCGTAAACTCGATATAGCTAAACTCACCCATAGAACAAGACTTTGCCTGGAGTAATCAAGAGCTCGTCGTCCAGTAACAAGTTCAAGTAAAAGTACACCCAAGGCGAATACATCGGTCTTTTCATCAACTATCCCGTGAGTTAAGTACTCTGGCGCAAGATATCTGAAACAAAGGGCTCAAAATCTACCTCTGAGACTTCACTTCCTTGATAAAAAAACAAAATATGCAAGGAGCAATAATATGCATCGACTCACCCGAATGTGCCCTCAAACATGGAAACAATATGGTGAGTCCAATGTTCAGGTAACCACTTAGCAAGCCCAAAGTCACATATCTAAAACAAGAGACACATTTTCATCATACGACAAAAAAATAAAAAGTGTCCCGAGCCTAATTTATGTATCGTACCTGAGGCGAAAAATCATGTGTGAGAAGAATGTTTGCGGCTTTAATATCTCTATGTATAATTCTCCTGTGACATCCTCTATGAAGATACACCAAACCCTCTGCAACTCCCAATGCTATTTTGTACCTAATGCTCCAATTCATCTTCTCCTTTGAGCCTATCATATATATCATCAACAATTAATTACTTTTGTGTTTGATAAGTGTGATAATCATATAAGAAGCTAGAAAGAAAGAGAGTTACTATAAAGCATAGAAGCTAAGCTGCCATGAGGTGATAATTCAAGAACAAGATGCATTCCTCCTTCAACACCATAGCCTAAAAGCTTAGCTATGTTTGGATGGTTAACATGTGCCATTATACCCATCTCTGAAAGAAAATCTACAATGATCTCTTCGCTATTTCCCCGCATCAACCGTTTTATCGCTACCATTTGTCCATTTGGTAACATCCCCTTGTAAACTTCAGCATAACCTCCTTTCCCAATTAAATTCTCTGCTCAAAAAACCAAAAACATATTGCTACATGTACATGAAAATATATTATTTAATTTATGATGTTCCATACAAATATGATTTTTCAGTTCCATAAATTCTACATATTCTTCATAACAATTGCAAATATTCAGACCCAAGATTTGTAATAACAATTGCTAATGTTCACACTTGTTTCATTCACAACTTCATAATTAGATACATAATTCTAAACTCATATTAAAATTTAGTAACTCACCTAAAGCAAAATTGTTTGTAGCAGTCTTGAGTTGAGACAAGGTGAAGATACTTCTAGGAGAGAGTAGAAGAAAGTGAGAATCATTGGAACCAAATCTGAGATTCTCTCTCACGCTATTGCATCTTCTTAAAGAACTCTTAATTACACCATTGTTGTGAAATGGAATTTTGAGATTCTCAAGAGACTTTTTGGATCTGCTTCTTAGAAGCTGAACGATCTTGCGGAAACGAGAAGAGGAATGGTTCTTCACCGTCTCTGAGCTTTCGAATTCTTCAGTTCTGAAGAATTCTTCGAGAACTCCGGTGGGTGAAGAAGAATCTGGAATGTTCATCATCGATTTACTCTGAGGAAGACAGAACACAAAACGGACACATTCAGTTCTCTAATTTGAACTTGAAGCGGCGCATTTTTTTTTAATTTTCCGCGGAAAAAGGGGAAAAAGAAATAAAATAAGGAAAAATATTTTTTGTTTTTTTTGCTTTATAATACTAATAGACATTGGAAATTTTGCAAGCGAAGTTAACAAGAAAACATCAGAGGACAGAGAAGAAAGTCTGAAGAAATAGAAAAGTTTAATTTTTTTCAGTTTCTAAACTCATAACCAATAGAATTTCTTTAAATTTTCTCAAAATATTAGTAATTGAGACTGTTTTTTTTTAATACTAATTATGAAATTTAGAAGCGGCAAAAAAAATATATAATTAAGAAAATTGGAAAGAAAAAAATAAAACTAATTAAGAAAGGGTCAATTAAGTGAATAAATTCAATGTCATTTGAATTTTTTATCTTTCTTAAATGAAAATTAACTCTTAGACGGACTATAAGACGCTCTCTCCAACCTTCTCTTACCTCCTTTGCTGGCGGTCGGCCTCACGCCGGTCGACGAAATTTTGATGGGTAAGCAGAAGAAAAAGACTACTCTACTTGTTCCTCCACCTCCTTGTTTTCCTCGCAAGATCTCTGGTCCAATTGTCACCAAGAAATTTCTCAGAACCATGCTCTCTTCCAAAGCTTCAGGTCCTTCTCCCACAATCAAGGAAACTTTGAAGACTACTCCTCAAGCTTCGGATATCTCTCATTCGTCTGCTCCCTCTTCAGATATGAGATCTGATGCTTTGGTAGTCCTGTCTGTCTCAGATCTGGCCAAGACCGAATGTGCAACTAACACTCACACTCAGGCCGTTGTTATGTCGGACCCTATCTCAGCCACTGTCGAGGATTCCTCCGGTGCTGCAGCTTCGACTGAAACTTCGTCGGAACAGATCTCATCGGAACAGGACTCGCCTCCTCTTGTTTCAACTCGAGAACAAACATCCTCCTCTCCTGTAGATTCGGTCACTCCTCTAGTTACTATGTCGACTCAAGCTGAGGAAACCAAACCAAAAGGGCAATCCTCTTCACCGCGAAAGTGGTCAAGCATTATCAAAGAATCATCTCAATTGGAAAAAATGGGTACTCTAGCCACACATGTCTCAGGCGTCCCATTTGTATTAATTCCAGATGAAAATATTTCAGAGGCGAAGGAAGAATTCAAAGAATTTATCTTTGCTCAATTACATGGCCCTCCACCGGACAATGGGACGAATTATCGGTGTTGTAAATGTAATTTGGGCTCGATCTGGGCCAAGGATTTATGTCTACAAATTAGGCTCGGGAAGTTTTCTCCTTAAAGTGCGTAACCCACGGACAAGAGGCATCCTTCTAAGTCAGAATTTATGGAACATAGTGGGACATCCAATGTTTGTCACCGCTTACTCACCAGATTTCACTCCAGAAGAACCACCCATTCGATATGCTCGAGTAATGGTCGAGTTCAGGGGAATCCCCTACCTATTCTTCAACAAAAAGAGTCTAAGTCGCATTGCCTCTATAGTTGGAGACCCAGTCTCACTCGCTCCTGAGACAAAGAGAAAGGAGAATTTTGAAGTAGCAAAGATCTTGATTAATGTCGACTTAACCAAGGAGCTCCCACCAAAACTTATTTCTGGAAGCAGTTCGGGAAAGGAATTTGAAGTTACAGTTTCTTATCCATGGCTCCCACCCAAATGTTGAGCGCTGTAAGGAATTTGGACATATAAGCTCTTTTTATCGCAAACAGCAAGGTAAAGAGGGTGTAAACATAGGCATAAGATCTTCTTCAAAGTTATATCGTAGGAAATCTAAAGAGAGGAACAAACCTTCCACTTCAGAAACCAAGGAGAAGTAGTAGAAGTAGAAGCAGGAAGTCATGGGGAAATTGAAATAGTCGTTGATCCATCTAAAAAGCCAAGAAAGGGTAGGTCGCGATCCAGAAAACCTAAATCTCAATCCTCGGGCTCGATTGGAATGAAAGACCAGCTTAGACAAGAACAAAAGCAAAACCAGCCTAGGTAGGACCAGGCAAGGGATAATAAGGAGCAAGGTAAGATTAAGAAACTGAGCAAACACAAATCCATACACCCCTGGTAGAGAGTGAATCACAACAGGATAACTCCAGCAAAACAGTAGAATGTTATGTCGGAAAGAAGGGTGTGATAAGTGAACCATCAGGCGCAAGAACATCTCTTTTAGATCTGGCTGAAAAGATAGAGTCTCAGGAATCTTTCTTCTTGGTTACAAACAGGAAGAGCGCCGGAGGGCCACACGGCTACATTAATTACCCAACTACCCATTGTAAATATATTTTTTGTCTAGAACATTAGAGGACTTAATAGCCGCAGAAGAAAGATTATGTTAAAGGAGTGGATTAATATTCATCGTCCTATTTTTGGCACGTTCACTGAAATGCACATACAACCGGGGAATTCTAGGAGAATATCGAGTGCAATTCCTTTAGGATGGAAGTATTATGGTAATTTTGACTTTTACGACACAGCTCGTATAGTTGTGGTCTGGGATCCGAGTATCTCGGTAATGGTGTATAAGGCTTCAGCTCAAATGGTTACTTGTGGGATATTCAGCGAGGCAGAAAACATCAACCTTATGTTTCTTTTGTATATGGTTTCAATCAAGTCTCTGATCGTATACCGTTATGCGAGGATCTGGTGTATTTGAATACTCACACACCTTTGATTGATCATCTTTGGGCAGTGTTGGGTGATTTTAATCAGATTTTGAGGACTATTCATCATTCAGAACATCTCTTGCTGGAGGTTGACATCTCAGGCATGGAAGATTTCAAATTGCTCTTCAAGATGCCAGTTTATATGAAGTATAAGTAAAGGGTCTAACTTATTCTTGGTAGAATCATAGTGAGACAACACTAGTTTTAAAAAGAATTGATCATGTTCTGGTTAATGAATATTGGAGTTCTCGTTTTCCAGATGCTTATACAGAATTTTTAGATCCATTAAAGTCAGACCATGCTCCCTGCTTGTTCTGATTCCCATCTCTTCATCACACTCCCTGTAGGCCTTTCATGTTCTTCCATCACATTATGGATCATCCCCAATACGCTGAGACAGTTGAAAATGCATGGACGGTAAGTAACATTAATGAAAACCGGCAGTTCAAATTAGCTAGAGCTTTGAAGCTGCTGAAACCTACTCTTAGAAGGCTGAATAAATCGTATTATAGTGGGATTACAACTAGAGTGAAAGCGCAGGCATAAAAAGTACTGTTATTGCAAAGGTCTCTTCTTACTAATCCTTCTCAATCAGTGGCTATTGAGAAACATCGTGAAAGAGAGATATGGAACAGATTGAAGATTGCTGAGGAAAAATATTATAGACAGAGATCCCAGGTTCAATGGCTCCATCTTGGTGATAGAAATACAACATTTTTTCACAAAACATTGATCCACCGCACAGCAAAAAACCATATACACTACCTGCGTGATCGAAGTGGTAGGAAGATTATGGCATCTGAAGCATTGAAAGCTCATGCTGCAGAGTATTTTCAGTCCATAACTGGCCACAATCAAGTTGCTCTCTTTCTCAACTCCAAATCCTTCTCCCTTTCAGATGTTCGGACCAGCAAGCCTCTGCTCTTCAGCGACCTGCCTCCAAGGAGGAAATACGAGCTACTGTGTTTGCATTACCCCTAAACAAGAGCCCGAGTCTGGATGGATACTCAGTGGAATTTCTCAGAGCCTCTTGGAATGTGGTCGGTCCTGATGCTGTGGCTGCTGTTCAAGAGTTTTTCTTGACAGGTAGGTTACTCAAAGATTTCAATAACACAACCATATCTCTGATTCCAAAAATTTTAGAAGCATGCAGTCTTGGAGACTATCGACCTATCAGCTGTTGTAACCTTATATATAAGGTGATCTTGAAACCAGTAGCCAACAGGCTGAAACCTTTGCTGCAAAACTGTATTTCTCCAAACCAAGCTGAATACTTGAAAGGTAGAAGCTTGGGAGAAAATGTTCTTTTGGGAACAGAGCTGATCCGACATTACAATAAACTGTCTTGTCCTAAAAGCTCAATGCTTAAAGTCGACCTCTGAAAAGCCTTTGATACAGTATGCTGGGATTTTCCCCTCTTATTCAGAACCTGGATCAAGGAATGCATATCTACCACTCGCTTCTCAGTATCATTGAACGGTGAACTCGCTGGATTTTTTGAAGAGCGCAAGGGTCTTAGACAGGGAGATTCTCTATCACCTTACCTCTTCATTTTAATTATGGAAGCTCTCTCGAGAATGCTGGATAATGCTGTAACTATCAGACAGATTCAAGTTCATCTGCAATGTGATTCTCCAAGAGTTACACATCTTTTGTTTGTTGATGACCTGCTCGTCTTCTCTAATGGTTCAAGACACTTTCTAAGTGGAATTATTCAGGTATTAAATCAGTTCAAGTACTACTGTGATCTAGATATTAATGCTGCAAAATCGGAGATTTTCTTTGGAGGATATTCAGAAGAGGAATCGCCAAGCTTAAGTGAATTTATTAGTATTAATAAGGGTTCATTCCCAACAAGGTATCTTGGTTTGCCACTAACTCCATCTCGGATCAGTCGAATGGTACCAGAGCTGCCACCTTCTCTTCTAAAGACACTTGGGAGCAAATTCGGGTTAGTTCTCCTTTGATTTCGTGGACTAAAGTCGTGTGGTTTAAGGAATTGGTTCCAAGGTTCTCCTTTAATCTGTGGCTAGCTTTCTTGGTAAGACTACCAACACGTGACAGGCTCAGGAACTGGGGATTGAATATACCTTCTGAATATGTTTTATGTTCTGCTGGCATAGAAACGCATCAGCACTTGTTCTTTCAATGTAATTTCTCTAGAGCAATCTGGGAACCTTTTGCAGCCAGGATTGTTTCAGCTCCTCCTTTGGACTTATCGGCAATTTCTGCACTTCTCCTTCAGCCGACATCCCCAACAAGAGCTTTAGCAACCATCACAATAAAGCTTTTTCTGCAACTCTCGGTATACCTGATTTGGAAAGAGCGGAATGCTCGCATCTTCACGCAAGTCTCTACCGCGCCTGCTGCTATACGAGCTATTGTGGATCGCACAATGAGAGATCGTCTCCTCTCCTTCCCAGCAGAGGACCATCGCACTCCCTCCCTCCTACAATTCTATTTCGGTTGTATCTCTTTTCCTTTTTAACTAGTATAGCTCTGTTTCTGACGATTAAAGTTCTATTTTGTAAGAGTAGTGTAGCTTGTAACCCTCGTTTTATTAATAAAGATTAACATTAAAACCAAAAATATTAAGTGGATAACCGATAAATCTATAGATAGAAAATTATTATGTAGTGTCGTTGAAATTGCAGTTTGTTTAATTTTTTGATAAAGAAATTGCAGATTTTATAAAACATTTTTGGTAATCGAGTAAAACAGGTACACAATATGCATGAGAAATTAGACAACATGTTAAAAAAATATATTATACCATTGTAATTGAGTAAATCACATAGGAAAAAAAACTATGGAAAGAAATAAAAATCACAAACCATTGTTTTTTTTTTGTCATATCAAACACACAAGTTTACTTTAGTATTCAATAATTATGAAATAAAAATAGAAAGCGAAAACATGTAGCCAAGAACAGAAGAAGAGCAGCTTACAACCAAGAAGAAAATAGAAAATAGAAAATAGTTCACTAAAAGAATGAAATATAAAAAGAAGAAGAAAAACAATAAACTGCAGAATCTAAAAAATAATAATATCTAAAAAGAAGAATATACCATGAAAGAAGAGAAAGCAAGTACATCCAAAAAGTCAATATATTCGGCCCATCTGCTGAATGAAGTAGGAGAAGGAAATGGTGAAGACTATCACCTATCGTATGTTAAACCATCGCTTTCTTACCGATACTTATAAGACCATCCAAAGTATGTCGTCTTTTTATTTCATTTTATTTTAAAAGAATTTGAAGAAAATTGACACCTTTTAATAAAATAATAATTTTTTTGTGTTACTAGGATTCCAATCCACAAAACAATTGTTGTATATTTTATTTTCATTATATCAACTTTATATATTAATGTTTCATATTTTTAGGGGCAATTAATGTGCCAACTAGCATATTTTGATAATTTACATTGCTCAACTAACATCTTTACAAAATTTATTAACTATCATTTTTTTTAATGAAAATACTCTTTCGTTGACAGAAATGTACTATATTTACGTTGACAAAAATTCATTGTGATGCGAAATAGAAATTTGTTGAAGTTATTGAAAACTACTGAACCACATCAAGCCAACCCCCATAGAAGCATTACGAGTGTTACTAGAAACTCCAAACACAAAGCACTAAGCGTATGTCAATTAGTAATGCTGGGCAACGAGTAATACCTTGTAGATAGATCCACCAGTCTCCAAATAAAGTATGAATATACTAATAACATATCTACCAAAGATTTACAAAATAGATCTACCAAACTGTAATCATTGTAGAGTAATTAGGGAATTTTTCTTCCAGACAAAACAATCATTCGATTGTCATTAGTTGTTGTTACGTGGTACAAATAATACAGAAAACCTACGTTACGACGAAATCAAGGCATAGTTATTATAACCACCACTATTTTTTTTCTTTTTTTTTTCAATGCAAATTTGAAGTTACAATCATTTACCACTAAACTGCCAATTAATAAAGAAAGATTGACAATTGTGGAACAAACATCTTATCTAATATAGTAGGATTATTTTTTTGTTGAATTCCGAAAAGCGATCATGTGTCATTTCTAGCCAAAAGATCAAACCTCAATAAAAAAAAATCAAAAATCAAACCATTCAAATTTTAAAAATTGCTTTAATAATCAAAATCATACACCAATATAAAATCCACATTACAAACAAAAGCTTTATAAACACATTAATAAACAAAAAATTATAAAAATTATTTTCAATCAACCCAAAATATAACACAAAAATCCAAACCAATAAAAAAAAGACAAAATCTATGTTTACCATACAATAAAAACACATAAATTTTTACCGTTCCTCCGATTTCCAGAAATTGAATTTATTTGATAAGTTTCAACCAAACTATTACACGATAAACCATTATGGTTATAAGTATAAACACTAAGATTTATTGTTCAACATCAAATATACAAGCATGAAAATAACATTATCAAAATTTTGTTTCATTAAACCTACAATTGCATTCGACATCATCAACATAGATTTACAAGGAAAACAAACTCTCTCTAATAAAAAAATACCAAATGTTGTTAGATCGGTTGGAAAAAATATCCTAAATCACATGATCGAGTTACACTTAAGACGAAACTAATATTACATTATGTAGTTTTGAGCGTGAGAGATTACGAGTTTTGACCCAGAATCTCCTGATAATCTAAAAAAAAATACTTATAAAAAATAGAGGCATATTTTGGTTGTATTTCTCATCCCTTATAAACTACTGTCTTGGTTTATAATGTATAGAATTAGTAAAAGTTATTGTAAAAAAAAACTCAGAAACCTAAAAATGTAGTACAATCTTACCATTAAAACAAAAATAAATCTAAAACCGTATTTTGAAGCTCATCTCCACAACCATTGACTAAACCATGATAACTAATTAGACACTATATTTTATTATTTAATTTTCATATTTTATATATGTAAACGTACTTACAGTTTCTTTCAAATTTCCAGTTTTTTTTTCTTTGTGGGTTTCAAAAATATTATACAAAAAATACATATGAATCCACATTTGATCCGATGGGCTTGACCGCTTGAGTCAAATTCAAACATAATGATTTGGATATTCTGATCGACCCATCGGAATCTGTCTATCTGAGGCCAGTCGGTTGTATATGCTTCTTCATTTTAATAAAGTATATAATCATAAAGCATCTTCTCATGAAAAGATAATATTTGATTCAAGGTGTTTTCTTTTAAAAAAATATAAAGAATAGTAAAACTAGATATTAAAAAATTTAAGATTTTATGTATCATAATTTGGATTTTATAGGGAAACACATGTGAATCCGAGTTGACCTAGTTGTTTGAATACTTCGATCGAGCGATCATCCCAAAAAAAATCGATTCGAGCATCCAATTTTTTAGTTCAGTTTATGGAAGAATTTTAAATCATCCATGTACATATTTGCACAACACAATTCTAACGAATGACTACAATATTAAAAACTAATAAAAATGATTTGGAGAATCAAATCCAACCAAGTCATTATACTTTAGTCAATCATCTCAATTTGTTAACCATATTCGCTCAACCTTGAGGTGTGATGGATGTGGTAGAAAGCAAACAACCTAAAATGACTATATATTTCTCTAATCGAAATAATGACAAAGCAATTTTCCCTAGTTAATGTGATTGTTGTTGACTTGTTGACAGAGAAATGGAAAGCACTTGAATTAAAAAAATCGGGAAAAAAAACACACACATTGAATGGTAAAATCCGAACTACGAGAGCCCATCAAAATTTCAACATAAACAGAGAAAGAAAACAAAACCAAAACACTAAAAGACTAAAAGTGGCCAAAGCTCGAGCCACCATTGACCACCAAAGTTCTTGATCATAAGGTTCCACCACCAGGGACTGGGAGACGACGAATAACAAGATGAACAGTTGCCTCGTTACGAATATTGTAATACGCTAAAGTGCAACTACCTTTGCGAAGCTCATTTCCGAGAAATATTAGTCTCTGCTTGTCGGGTTGGATCCCTTCCATGTCACGAATCTTGGCCTTGACATTATCGATAGTGTTGGAGCTCTCAACTTCTACGGTTATGATCTTTCCAGTGAGGTATTTGACAAATATTTTCATCCCACCGCGCTGACGAATGACAAGGTGAAGTGTTGACTCTTTTTGGATGGCGTAGTCTGCAAGAGTGTGACCATCTTCAAGTCGCTTGCCAGCGAAGATAAGCAGCTGCTGGTCGGGTTGGATCCCTTCTATGCCATGAATCATGGCCTTGACATTATCGATAGTTTTGGACCTCTCAACTTCTAGGGTTATTGTCTTGCCAGTGAGGTGTCTGATTAATATTTGCATCCTACCGGGAGAACGACAAACGGCAAGGTGAAGTGTTGACTCATTTTGGATGGCGTAGTCTGCAAGAGTGTAATAATCTTTGAGCAGCTCACATCCGGAAAATATTAGCCTCTGCTGGTCGGGTTGGATCCCTTCTTTGTCATGAATCAAGGCCTTGAGATTATCAATAGTGTCTGAGCTCTCAACTTCTAGGGTTATGGTCTTGCCAGTGTGGTATAATCTGACAAATATTTGAATCCCACCGCGAGGACGACGAACGACAAGGTGAAGTATTGACTCGTTTTGAATGGCGTAGTCTGCAAGAGTGCGACCATCTTTGAGCCGCCTTCCAGCGCAGATAAGAATCTGTTGGTCTGCTTGGATCCCTTCCTTATCTTGAATCTTGGCCTTAACATTATCAATAGTATCTGAGCTTTCGACCTCAAGAGTTATCCTATTCCCTATAGGAGTATTAACAAATATTTGCATGCCACCGCGAAGATGAAGGACAAGGTCAAGTGTTGACTCTTTCTGGATATCATAATCAGCTAAAGTACGACCATCCTCAAGTTGCTTACCGGCAAAGATAAGTCGTTGTTGGTCCGGAGGGATTCCTTCTTTGTTCTGGATCATTGTCTTGACATTATTGATGGTGTCTGAGGGTTTAACGTCAAGAGTTATGAGTTTTTCTGTAAGAGTCTTTGCATAAATTTGCATCACCATCTTCAGAAGAGATCAGAGAAACGTATATAACTTGATCAGAGAGGGATTTAGGAAACTTTTGCAGAGCAATTTAGGGTTTGGTTTTTTTTTTTGCGATAGAGGAATGATATATTGAATTATTGTGAGAGGGAGAGGTTTGTTTATATAACCACTTTTACCGACTTTTTATTTCAAGGAACATGAAATTCTAATTACTATTATGAATGGGAAACTGGTAAAAAAGAGAAAAAGGAAATATCTGCTTAATTGTTAAAAAAAAAAAGGAAATTCTAATACTTTATTATAAGTCTGTAACAATTATGTTATTTTTATTTTTTTTTAAGTTAAAGGTTCCTAATTCAATGTTAACAAGGTTGTTTTTGTGCATAAAATAAACCACTTGGTAACATTATAGGATTTTAAAATTTTGTTAAAATTATTGTATACAAATTTGATAGGTTACAGCACAATATCCAAAAATTATATAGTTTTTAATTATATAAAAAAAAACTTGTTGTATTAGTTTTGTTAATATTGTCGTGTAGTCATACATATATAATTTCTAAATCTAAATCACTATCTAAATTTGTATAATTAAAGTCATTTTCAACATAAGACATAAATAATCTAGTGGTTTGTGATATTGTTGTTGATGTGTTACTACTTGGTGAGAAAAATTGCAACGAAATTTCCTCAGCTGTTGTTAACAACATTATATTTTTTGTCAACAAGATCTATATATATATAAAGGAGTATTTTTTTTCTTTTGATTTATTTTTACACCGGGAATTTCTTTTGATGCATAGATTTTGGTTTGCGATTTAATCATGTCTTCCACCAAAATTTGGTTCTTTCGTACTTTTCATTGACCGCACCATGCTTGTTCGTCTTCTCTCCTTCCCCTCCTCTTCTAACTCTCTTTCTCTCCTTGAATTTTATTTTGGTTGTATTTCTCTACCTTTATAAAGTCTTGTCTTGATTTATAATCTAGTATGAGTAGTAAAAGTTACTGTAAAAAAAAACTAAAAACGTAATACAATCTTACCATTAAAACAAAAATAAATCTAAAATAGTATTTTGAAACTCATCTCCACAACCGTATTGATTAAACGATGATAACAAATTAGATCCTATATTTTACTATTTATTTTTTTCATATTTTATAGAGAAATTTTCTAAAATAGCACCAAATGAAGTTTTTGTTCCATAAATAGCACATTTTTTTATTTAGGACAAAAATAACATTTTTATAAAAGACTCAAAAATTTTAATTTTTTTGTTTGGATTAAGTATTTTAGAATTTAGAGTATAATTTGTTTGGGGTGAAAAGTATAGTTTAGGGTTTAGGGTTTAGGGGTTTTAAATCCTAAACCCTAAATCCTAAACCCTAAAAATATAAAATTAAGAGATTTTGTGGTATATAAAGAAATTAAAAATGTTATTTTGTAGTAAATAGAAAATTTGTGCTATTTGTGAAACAAAAACTTTATTTACTGCTATTTTTGTGAATTGCCCTATTTTATATATGTGGAAGTACTAATGTGAGGCGAGTCGATTATATCTGCTTCATCATTTTAATATAAGTATATAATCATAAAGCATCCTCTGATCATGAAAAGAGTTTTGATTCAAATTGTTTTCTTTTAAACGAATAAGAATAGTAAAACTAGATATTAAAAAAACTAGGATTTTATGTATCATAATTTAGATTTTATTGGGAAACGTAACACATGTTAATCCGTGTTGATCTAATTGTTTCGTAACTTCGATCGAACGATCATCCAAGAAAAAGTCGATTCGAGCATCCAATTTTCTAGTTCAGTTTATGAAAGAATTTTAAATCACCCATGTACGTAGTTGCATAACACAATTCTAATGAATGACTGCAATATTGAAATAAACTAGTCCTCCTACCCTAAATCTTGACTAATTGACTAATTAACACAATATATATAATATATTTACCACACAATCTTGGATAGTAAAAATTTAAACATTATAAATATTTGTGTTCTGAGCAATATTGAAAGTTAAATCTGATAAACAAATTTATTTTGCTCAATAGTAAATTTTGATAATATATTTATTGGAGAGACGTACAATACTATACAAAAACAAGGATTTGCCATCGACTTTTGAATGAAGATGCTAATAAAAATGAGAACATTCGAAGAACTCAACATGTTAATTTTGATTAAAACCAATAGATGATAAGTGAAGTTAATCCATGAACTTCCATATTTATCTAAATCCTGTATTTATTGAAAGTGGTGGCTTACAGTAAGCTCTTGGTAAGCCCAGTTGCAAGTAACTCCACTGAATGCTTCATTCCAAGTATCCAACAATATCAAGATTTTGTTCCTTACTTCAAAATCACCTTTCAAACGCACACAATTCACAATATCAGATTTTATATAAAAAATATAATCCAAATGAAATGAATCACCTTCTTCCTCACAATCCTAACCATATCTTCAAGAACATGTTTCTCAGCGATATGAGGATGCACAAAGTCCCCACAGTTTTTCAGCATTGCCTCCAACAACTATATGAATAATTCTAAAGTATTAGAAGTCAGCAGAGATGTAGTCACACACAAGCTCATCGATTAAAGAAAAGAAAAAAAGAATACCGTTAAAGTGAGTAACTGCACTTTGGAACTCTTGTGGTGCAATCTTCTCTTGACAGCTTTGATGGCATCTTTGCATTGCCTGCCAAATATCAACAGTACGGCTCTTGTACAAAATCAAGAAACTCGTAAGCAGATGGCGATGATGATGGTCCAATCAGGAGTGAGTAGAAGCTCGCTCGTGGCTTTATCCACCGCCACTGTCGCCGACGACAGCCTAAACGATGGAGAACCAGATGACGAGGAGGAAGCTGAGCTATAACGCCTCATTTCGTTGATAAACTTTTCCGGCCGACTCCAAATTTCCCGCCATATATATATAAAGAGAGAAAGAAATCAAAGCTTTCCGACAAATTCGTGTTTCCGTTCAATTTCTCACTTGTTCGCCACGTTGTGAATTTTCAGATGGGCTTGGGTTTCATTGTTTGCGTTAATGTTTTACCTCAGGGATTTTACACTTTATATATATATTTTGGTTAAACACTTTTGTTAATTTCAAATATTTTCATGAATCATGTAATGTGAAATACATGTCACTATATAAAGTTATGTAAGAAAATGTCTAACGATAATTGAATGAGATATTGAATATTATTAATACAACTGAATTCTATGAAGATTACTAAAAATAAGAATTATGGGAAGACAATTATATTCAATAGCTAGTTGTAAATATTAAACATCAACGACATGCGCAGTTTTATTTGATAATCTTACAACAGGGAATGATCGATCACACAAAGTTTAGAATGTATAATTATAAATCACCCATGTACGTAGTTGCATAACACAATTCTAATGAATGGCTGCAATATATTGAAATAAATTTGATTTGGAGAATATATCAAATCCAGCCAAGTCATTATACTTTAGTCAATCATCTCAATTTGTTAACCTTATATTATTTCCTCAATCTTGAGATGTGATGGATGTGGTAGACAAGTAAACAACCTAAAATGATTATACTTCTGTAACAAAAATAATAACAAAGCGATTTTAAACAACGGATAAAACCCTAGTTAATGTAATTGTAGTTGTAGTTAAGAACACTATGTCTATAACAGAGAAATGGAAAGCACTTGAATTAAAAATATCGGGAAAAAAAACACACACACTTTGAATTGTAAAAGCCCAATTACGAGAGCCCATCAAAAGTTCAACATAAAAAGAGAAAGAAAAAAAAAAACCAAAACACTAAAAGACTAAAAGGTTGCCAAAGCTCGAGCCACCAAAGTTCATGATCAGAAGGTAACGGTTCCACCACCAGGGACAGGGCGACGAATAATAAGATGAACAGTTGCCTCGTTATGAATATTGTAAGTCGCTAAAGTGCGACTATTATTGAAAAGCTCATTTCCGACAAATACTAGCCTCTGATGGTCGGGTTGGATCCCTTCTTTGTCATGAATCTTGGCCTTGACATCATCGATAGTGTCGGAGCTCTCAACTTCTAGGGTTATGGTCTTGCCAGTGAGGTATTTGACAAATATCTGCATCCCACCGTGAAGACGTAGTACAAGGTGAAGTGTTGACTCTTTTTGGATGGCGTAGTCTGCAAGAGTGTGACCATCTTCAAGTTGCTTGCCAGCGAAGATAAGTCTCAGTTGGTCTGCTTGGATCCCTTCCTTATCTTGAATCTTGGCCTTTACATTATCAATAGTATCTGAGCTCTCGACCTCAAGAGTTATCGTCTTCCCTGTAAGAGTCTTAACAAAGATCTGCATGCCACCGCGAAGACGAAGGACAAGGTGAAGTGTTGACTCTTTCTGGATATCATAATCAGCTAAAGTACGACCATCCTCGAGTTTCTTACCGGCAAAGATAAGTCGTTGTTGGTCCGGAGGGATTTCTTCTTTAACTTGAATCTTTGTCTTGATATTGTCAATAGTGTCGGAGCTTTCAACCTCAAGAGTTATGGTCTTGCCGGTAAGAGTCTTTACGAAGATTTGCATCACCATCTTGAGAAGAGATCAGAGAAACGTATCTAACTTGAGAGAGGAATTTACGAAACTTTTGCAGAGCAATTTAGGGTTTTTTTTTTTTTTGCGAAAGAGGAATGATTGAATTATTGTGAGAGGGAGATGTTTGTTTATATAAACAGTTTTCACCGACTTTTGATTTCAAGGAACATGAAATTCTATTACTATTATGAATGGGAATCTGGTCGAAAGAGAAAAAGGAAATTTCTGCTTAATTGTGAGAAAGGAAATTCTAATACTCTAAGTCTGTAACACTTCTTATATTATCACTTTTATGTTAAAGTTATTATTATTTTTGTAAGTTAAAGTTTCCAAATTCAATGTTAATAAGGTTATTTTTATGCATAAAATAAACCACTTGGTAAAGTTATAGAATTTAAAAAATATGTTTAAATTGTATACAAATTTTTGATAGTTTACGGCACAATGTCCAAAATTTATATACATTATGTTAGTTTTGCTAATATTTTCGTGTAGTCATGCTTATATAATTTCCAAATCTAAATTTGTGTTGTTGTCGATGTGTTACTATCTTAATGCATACTTGCTGCAATAAGTAGACATGCAAGTATGTAATGTAACTATGAAGTGTAATTAAATTGTACTTGTGAGAAACATTGCTGAAATTTCCTCAGCTGTTGTCAATAACATTATGCCACAGTGATGTCTCTTGTGAATTTATTGAGAACTCTGTTTCATTCATTTTTACCATTCATTTTAGACTTTTGGATATAAAAAAAGAAGTGAAAACTAGTGTTAATGAAACTTTTAACTTTTTGGACAATTAACCACACAAACCAATTGGAAATATACATGAATTATCTTTTGTCATCATATACAGACACTACTTTCTGTGGTAACAATTGTGAAACAAATCTTTCCTGTACAACGACAACTCGCCATGGAAACATTTTACACCCAGACAAAGACATGGGGGAGTATGAATAAGATTCTCTCTTTTTTTTTTTCTGGTAGTATACTTACAGTGGTTTTAGCCAATGTAAGGTAACATTGGGTCCAAGCCTAGTCCTGACCCACCCAAGCTACCTGGATCTGCATTCTTTACTCTCCCGAAATAGCGTATGTGACGCAACAGTCTTGCTAGGAATGTGTTGTGGCAGATTGTGGAGCTATCACATACCACTGCCACATGCTTCTGAGCTCTTGTTATGGCTACATTCATCCGTCTGCTATCTCCTAGGAATCCCACTGCTCCTAGGTTGTTCGATCGTACCTATAATAGGTTCACAACACAGCAAGTAAGCAATATGAGCAAAAGCATACCAACAGTTCTGTTAACCCGTTTTGGTTTTCAGAATCAAGTACAACTAACATAGAAAACACACAGTTTGATTCATAATCTTATCTATGTTTCATTCCCATCTGCTAGATTTAGTATCAAGAATTTTCATTCATGAAATATCTTCTCAAAAAACATTTTGACAGTTCCCTATATAGTTGCGGGATCTACTTGTCAAGTTATACGCAGAAGAACTAACGTAAGCATGCCACATAAGGGAACAGGGGCAGAATCACATGTACCATTGAGATGATCACTGCATCAGCCTCCCGCCCTTGAAAACTGTCAATGGTTGCGACCTCAACTCCATCAGCCACTGGAAAATCATCCAGCCTTTCTCTGAGAAGTTGCACTTGGGCAACATATGGAGATTGAACGGCAATAGCCATGGGACTAACACCTACAATCATGTCGAACAAGTTGGTTATTAGGTTCTCGAGCTCAATTTCAGGAACGCAATTAATATGCGTCTTCAAACTCTGGCTTTTTTTTTCTTCTAAATTGCAACAAGTTGAATACTCCAGTCATTCAACTGAAAATATATCACTCACCTGCATATATCAAAGAAATGACGTGATTAACCACAATATCCGCTTCTCCTTCATTGTATAATGAGCCTGTACCAGCTGGATCTAGACGCTCCTCACAACCCACTGATAAACTCCCATATGGCATTCTTGTGTCAAGGAGAAGCAGTGGGCATTGCGTTATCCAAGTAGGCTACAGTAAGTTAAAAAGGATGATGTTACATGTAAGAGTCAATGGGTTACGAAAGTGCTACCGATCTACAATGACGTTGCATTTTATTGAACATTCAAAAGTAAGGCAATTTGTAACACTGTTGATTTATATCCAATCACAAGCAAAACAAGAAGTGAATCATCTAATGCAACTCATGAGAAGCACACCTTTAAATGAGGTCAAAGAAAGCTATAAACAGTCGAAATTACAACCATAAACAAAGAGAGTATCATGAAACACAAACCATCAGAGTTGCTAAAGAAACCAAGTAATGCTTTGAAAGGAATTTTCTATAGAATAAAAGCTATAAAGGTCAACAGATTTGTGATTGCGTGCATATTACCATCAAGTAAATAACAAACCCAATTAAACAGCAGAACAGTAAGAAGAAGTACCTTCACAAAAGGAGAATCGATAAGCAGATGAGAGGCCACACTTGGAGCAGATTTCAACCATCCAGCATACATCTCCTTTGATGCCCAACCAGCGATTACATCATTCATCCGATACTGAGTGGTTAACTTTGTCGCAAGAAGTCCATCATGTAAAGATGCAGCTCTTTCCAATAAGGATACACCAAGCCCATCTTCTAAAGCTTTACGCGATAGAACAACTGGTGCTAATTGACATGGATCACCGGAAAGAATACAACGTTTCCCTTGCAATATTGGGATCCAGCACGAAGGCTCGATAGCCTGACCAGCTTCATCTATAACAACCAAATCAAATGAATCTAACCTCCTAATCAAAGGATCAGCTGCTCCAATGTTAGTGGCAAAAACAACCTGTGCATTTGATAATATTTCCTTTATGGTCTCCTTTTCTTTTTTCTTCAACGTCTTTCCAAGCTGTTTCAAGAGCTGGCGAATGCCAGCTGCAAGAGAATCATCCCTCAGGCATTGCCGAAGGTCTTTTCTTAAATCTGACTTCTTCCTTTCCAATTCTGCTCTGAAGCTTGCAAGCTTAGAGTTCACAATTTCCCCCAAAGACTTTGAAGCAACAGCGGATGATATTCTTGCAGGATTTCCTACTCGGACAATGTTTAGTCCAAGATGTGAAAGCTTCTCGACCAAATTATCAACAGCTGCATTAGTAGGTGCTGTTACGAGTACTCTTTCCCCCTGCTGAACAGCAAGGGTAATGACCTCCTTAAGCATTCCAGTCTTTCCCGTGCCAGGAGGCCCTTGAACTATCATAACAGGTCTTTTTTTGTTTACTCCTAGAGCTATGGCTCTCCTTTGTGAAGCATCAAATAATGTACCCACCGGCTCATCACTCAACTCTGCTTCACTCCAGTCCACATAATCATTCTGCTCCAGCCATGTTATATCTTCCCCATCCCCAAATAGAGTCGCCACAACAGAAATTGATGGATTTTTCTTCTGCAGACCATTCTTCTGCAGAAGCATTAAGGCTTCGCAGTTACGCTGCAACAGAAGACTATGATAAGCGAGTGGCAGAAAACAAAAATAGTAATGTAAACTAAATATTTGAGCAAACACTTTCAATAATGGGTCATCACAAGCATATTTAAGATGAAAGTTACTGGGACTAAACACTGCATCTTCAACTAATGTGGAACAAAGATATACCTCATACGTTAGGGCATCGGCCAACCCATGAATACGATCAATTCTCACACTTTTTCCAAAGAGCTTAGAGAAAGTAGGATCTCCATGACGAGATTCTAGAGCCACACCAATGCTACACCCATCTTCTCCAAGGTTGTGAACAAACCCCTGCGTACAGGAAGTTGCTCCAGCACCCCTACTGTCACAAATTCTTATGCAAACCATGTCACCAGGGGAAAGTGTAGTAGGAGGAAGGCGGTGGTTTCCCCCAACCTTAAACAACACCAAGTGCAAACCTCCGAGCCCTGCATATTGATTACATATTACAACAAATTTCATCAAAAATGAAAATGAAAGAGAACATAAGACAACAATATACATTTAATTTATTGAAAAACAGATAAAAAAGGGTGCCGCTATCTGGCAAAGTCTAACCTGTTGAGGTACTAACTGCATACAAATTGCAAATTGTATCACAGAGTTCCTGTGGAGCTTCACCGTGCCTAACCAAGAACTCAATCGGTTTTGAAGAATCAGAGCTCTCATCTGGAGTAGGGACAACATCTAGCTCTTCCTGCGTAACTTCCAATTCTGTATCTCGTTCCACTTGAAGTAACTGCGACATCTGGCTGGTAAACTCATCAATCCTTGCTTGTATTGCTTTCACCTTCTCCGAGTCCATCCCAAAAACTCCTTGCACAGGCTTTGGTTGATTGGCTTTGCGAGCAACCTCCCTATGCTGAGCTGCGCAACACCATACAAGCCAAAATTTTCCACATCAGCCAAACTATTAACAAATAAGAAGTAAGAAAATAACCCCAAAACTATAAATGGATTGAAACCTGAATTTGCTATCTCCTTGAGCAGTTTCCAAGACTCAGACTCCTTCCAATTCTCCATTACTTTCTTACGCTCAAGATCTTGAAGAACATCACGCAGCTCTCTCTGGAAATGATCAAACAAGGTAGGATAATGTGTGCAAGCCTTCAAACAAATAACTTCAAGCCCTAACGGCATTGGAATAGCATTGAGATACGGCTGAGCCTGAATCACAAACGTCAAACCAGAACCAACGGTCTGCTTTAACTCTGAAAACTCCCCTTGAACCTCCGCAGTTGCGAAATCAGAAGCCATAGCCTTCATTGCTTGACTAATCCATTTCACTACATTCCTACCTAAATCTCTCCGCCCTAATGGATCACCATTTTGATTCAAAGCACGAAGACTCGAATCCTTATCGTTCTTCTGTTTCTCATCTTTCTCCCTAACCTCATCAACAACAGTTTCGCTACGAACACTCACAGATTCAGTATTATTATTCCTCTTCTCGATTTTCCTAGATTTAAGTTTATCGGAAACATTACTTTTTCTTCGAGGCTTCTTCTTAGTAGCACTGGAACCGCTATTAACGCCGCTGCAAAAGATCTTCCGCGTCGGGAAAACACGAACGCCACCACCACCTCTCTTATCGGAAACAACACAGACGTAATTTAACGGCGGTCGAGTGAAAGTGAACGCCGCCGTCGCCGTCGTAGTTGACGGTATCCTAATACTTCTACACAAGAAGCTTGAAGCTGCATCCATCAGATTTTTCTCGCGATTGAATACACAAAAATCTTCAGATTACTCTTTTTTTCCCGAGAAAACGCAAGAGAAACTTCAAAGCTTAGAAAGCAGAATCTATTGACATTTTCTGGGAATCAAAAGGAAAATACAGTAAATATCTAAAATCTCGTGGAGCCTATTTATATATAGACAAAGGTTTTTCAGATATTCATATTTGAGAGACGAATTTAAATGTAAACCGCAAAATAAAACTTGAGGCTCTCAGAAATATTCCCTTTCAATTTTGTTTTAAATTTAATTTTTGTTTCAGTTTGAACTTTGAAGTCTCTTTCATTTTGGTAAACGAATTTTGTTTTTGACTCTTAACTCAGCAGAGAGTCGTGATGAGAGATCGTAGTCGAAAGTTGTGATTGGCTAGTATTGATTCTTTGTGGGCAGGTGACGTGTTTAATTACTGTCCTATCCTTAGCTTTTTTTTTGTTGACTACTTGACTTTATACCCCTTTCTTTTCAGATTCTTCTTTCATGACCCCGTAACTTTATATGTCGAAATTTGATCCCCAAAATCACAAGTGATCTAATGATTGAAAGTGGGGAATCAATCAAGCGGTTTGCATTCTAGTTACATTAGTCGAGACCTTAAACTAATTTGGTGATCTTAACCTTCGTTTTGTATTAAGGGAGAGTGTGTTATTTTAAACTGATTTATTTTATTTTAATAAATGCATTATTCACGTAAGTTTTGGTATGATCATGTTATAGACACCTAAGAAAGGCTTTACGAATAGATTGAACCATTTGTTTTCTATTTATAAGTGTTTTTTATACAATATATAGAAGCATTAGAAATTAAGATAATCATTTCAACCTATATCTATTTTTAGTTCTATTTCTATTATCTTTGATCTACAATGAAAATATGAAACTATTGTCTCGAGCACTTGTTGATGAGAACTTTAGGTAAGACCAATATTAGTCACTTGAGTGTTTTTTTCTTTAATATCTTGTTAGAATATATATATATATATATATATATGGTATCATAGTTGTATGCAGAACCGGCTCTAACACTAAGCGGACTAAACATAGGCTTGCAGCCGTCGCAAATATTATCGATTTGTTCGGCCGTCAGTCTTTGTAGCGTGATGGTAATACCTTCTCTTAGAAGCTTGAAGATAATGAGTTTGATAGGTTTCATCAACAATTTTTTTAAAAAATTAAACATAGTAACTCATATTCCATTTATATTTATAGGTTTGTGGCATTCCCAAAGTCAACGTCGGCTTTGGATGTATGATATCTGGAAAAAAAAAAACCAGAAAACAATCATTTTTAATATAGATGTCTTTGTATTATAAAAAAAAATTTAGAATATTATCTTCGTTATTTCTAAGCATTGTCTCACACATACACATTAATTTGGCGTCGACAATAATTTGTTCTCATCAATTGGTATTAGGGCATATTAAAATTTATGTTGTAACTTGTAGAGATTCTTTTATACTAATCATTAAAGTTATCAAAACTTTCATATTTATCTATCATGGTTGCATATGTTTTTCATGTTCGGCACTCAACTTGCACACCTCAATTGTTATAGAATATGTTTCTCTACAAGGTTATAGATGTTTTCAGAAGTTTGGCACTCAATGTTGGAAAAGATATAACAAAATTAAGACGTGTAATGCTAGGCAATGATGAATGAGTTCTAGTATTGATCATACAATTAAGTTTGATTGATATCTTTGGTCTTCGGTCTAAGACTGCAAAAATACGGGGTGTAAATAGAAAGTTAGAACTTGAAAAGGTTCAAAAGAGATATTAATTTAATTATTTACGGATTAATTTAGTTTTTTTTTTAAATCAAACTAGTTTTTTTAAAGATGATTTGGTCCTCCTAGAATAATTTGTTGTAGCTACATGTGGCAGAGAAAACACTTGGTAAAGACAACTAAGCATTCCCCCGAAGAAAAGACCCTACTTGTTCATTTTTCCATCACTAAAGAACTTTAAATAATAAGTGGAGGAAAAAAAAAGAATTCTCAAAAAGAATTGTTAGAAATTAATTTCATAAATTGTCAAAAGGGTAGAGTCTATCGTCAAGCAAATAGTGAAAATTAAATTTATCATAAATAAAATTTTTAGTAGTAAAATTTCTCAACTAAAGATAAATTATAAAAAAACCCCTCAACTATATATTTAATAAAAAATTCTTTAACTTTAAATCTGTTAATAAAAAAATTCCTCCATCTATATTGTAGTTAAAATTAAAACGCAGTGTTTTGTAAAATTTTAAAACGACAGATTTTTAGTAATAAATCTCTTTAACTAAAGATAAATAGTAAAAAAACCCCTTCATTATATATTTAATGAAAAAAATCTCTCAAATTTAAATTCATTAATGAAAAAATTCCTTTATCTACATTACGTTAAAATTAGATTAAATTTAAAACACATAATTTATTTTTGAATCAAAAGCAACACGACTTGTTTTAAAATAAAAACATGTTAAACATATGATAACATAAAATTTCTAATAACAAAATCACGTGTAACATCAAAATTAAACATGTTGCAACATAAAAATTCAGAAAAAAAGAGTTCATACTACAATATGAGTTTTATTGGATAGTATTTTGTCTCTTTGAACGGTTGTTACTTCTATATAATAAACAACCGTTTATGTTCTAATAGGATTTTGGATCTGTCAAAATTCAATACAATTTTGTTTTTCATTTTAGAACATTAAATTCATGTCGTTTTCATTTTAAAGTATGCTGTGTTTATTTTAAAACATGTCATATCGTTTTGACCAAAAAAATGAAAAGAAAAACTATACATTTTATATTTAGCCCAATTTTAACGGCTCTGTAGACGGAGGGAAATTTTCATTCATAAATTTCAACTTGGAGGTCTTTTTTATTAAATATATAATTGAAGAGTTTTTTTAATTTTTATTTTTAGTTGAGTGATCTTTTTACTATTTATTTTTAGTTGAAGAGTTTTATTACTAAAAAATTATTTTTTAAAAAAATTTTAGAAAACATTCCGAGTTAATTTTAATTTTAGGCTTGAGAAGATTTTGATCGTCGTGATTGATGAAACTCTCATCTCGATTTTTATCCCAGTTGCTTCTTCGGATCATCCCTTGTCAAAGCATTGTCATTCTCAGGCTGCATTCCCAAGGTTTCATACATAAGTATGCAAACACAATGTAAAAACAGATTATGATTATGTTTGAATGACTGCACAGATATGTTTTAACAGATAGAGAAATACATTTGACCGCCATTGGTTTATAGATGCTCACAAACACCCCAAGGTCATTGTGGTTGTATGCAGTTTTCTTGTATGAGATAAATAAATTTGTTTATATGTTTTTCACCATCTATGCCAACTGATAAGTCATCATAACAATAATTTGCTGCTGCTTACTGGTAGATTACTCAAAACATATGCAAACGGATTGTAAACTTTGGAAGCTTCATATATAAGTGTTAATAGTATATGAACTAGTTTGTTATCATTAATCATGCACTTAAAAAGCTATGACATACATAAAACAACATGTCCATTACATCTCGAGGTTCAATAACAACGGAAAAAAGTTAAGCATTTTCTTCTCCTAATCCTTTTCTTTGAAGAGAGCTAAGCAATAGAATGATGTTATTATTAAAAAAATAATGTATTCTTAGCTAATACGATGTTTTTAAATTTAATATGTGTAATAGTTAATTATTTTTTATTAATATATTTTGACTAGTTTAATTTTGTGTACCAGTTATATATCGCTTCATTTTTTAATTAAACGAATATTATATAAATTCTAATTTTAAAATTATTTATTTTGATGTCATTTTTATCTTTAATGAATTCAAAATTGTTTATTCATATTTGCAATGATATTTTATCGTAATATTTTATATTTTTAAATTTCTTTGTTTTAATGTTCTTCCATAATAGTAATTTTTTTTTGAATTAATTATTTTTGGGCAGGATTCGAATAATAATAGTATTATAATTAAAATTCTTCTTCATACAAACAACACCATTTCATTTGCATTTTTTTCCTGGCAACTATTAGATTGATGAAATATTTTACTCAATATTAAAATTGGATTAAAACACTTTTTAAAAATTATTCTAAATAACCAAAATTTAAGCTCTAAAGTGATTTGCCTACTATAAATTAATTGCTAGTGGTAATGTTTACATCAAACTTACTAATAACATTTTAATATAAGTTAAAGTTGAATGATATTATCCAATAAAAACTTATAACATAGAAGCAACATTTGTTAGAAAATAAAAAAATAAAAAAGTAATGCAGATTTTATATTTAATGTTAAATTAATAAAAATGATATAATTCATTATCATAATCTAATAATAATAATAATTTAATCCAGAATATAGAAATTGCAAAAAAGGGAAGTAGAAGAAGAACAACATAAATCAGGAGTTGGCATTTTGAAGACGGAAACTCATCGACTCATCATCTTCCTCGTCAGACGGGAAACACACAACCAAAACTCAAAAAGCTTCACTTTTCTCTCTCTCTCCCTCTCCACAATTCTCAAAATCTCTCTCTTTGCCATCGTTGCCCCTTTCTCGCAACCCCCTACACTTGGGTTGCGATTCTTAAATCCTCCGATTTCAATCTATCCTCTGAATCATAGTTGAAATCATCAAGCTTTACCTTGTTTCTGGTGTTTATTTGACGCCATAAAGCTCAATTCTTTTTATACATTTGATTTATCAATAGTCTTGTGAGATCGATTTAGGGTTTCTGACTTGGGGGTTTGATCGAATGAGAAAAAGGGGTATGGGACTTGAGTCAATTGGGTGTCTCCCTAATCTAAGCTCTTAGGGGGGGAAATAGAATTTGTGATTTTTCAGTTTCGTATCTAATAGAATTGGTGGAGGAGAGAGTTGGGTTTGGGTCAATTGAGGTTTTTGGTACTTTTTTATTGTCTCGTTTTCGATTATGGATGACATTGGTTCTAGCGATAGTGGTGTGGTACGAGCTCCTGAGATTGTATCAACACCGTGGAAGCCAAATCACCTGTTTTTTAAGAGTTATTCGCCAGAGAAAGCCTCTGATAATAGCAAAGCTCAGACATTGCGTGCTGCTGTGAAGAAGCCGGTAAGTGTTGCATGCTCTTGACTCTGTAGATTTCAATTTCATCTTTGAATTCATCAAATCAAGCTTGGTATTGAAGGCTTACAGATTAACTATTCATGTATCAATATCTCTCTACATTGGACAATACTAAATTACCTTAGTACATTTAGCTCAATGCATTGATAATGTAGCATCAGGTTAGAGTTATCCACTGCTCCTTCATATTTTTAGGTGAAATCATCCAACCAAAATTAGCTCATTTCCGATTACAATCCAAATGTTTGCTATTTTCATTTTGTGTGCTTCAATAGGGTTCTGGTAAATGATTGGATATGGATATCTACATGTTTTTACTCTAATAGACAAGTGTGCGTGTTCTTGCATTAATCTTAGCTGCAACATACTTGGTTGAAGTCTGTCGTGATCTTTGGGTTTGAGCAGGGAATGTTTGTACAAACTAGTTTACTTTAATAGTTCATTTACTTTGACCATGAAAGAATAGTTCATTTGCTAAGGAAGTTGACTGGTAGCGTTGTTGGATCATTTGAATGCATATTAGAGTTCAATTGGCATTAACATGACCTATCTGAACCTTGTCCTGTAACTGTTTAGCCAAGTATATAGCAAGCCTCGTTTAATAATGTGTCTCCCATTAGTTCTCTAGCTGCTATAATTTGGCGTCAAGGTTTTGGAATTAACTGATAAACCTTGCCTTGACTTGCGAGGTTATACTTATTTCTAATACTCTATGTACCTTTTTATATCGTATTAGAATCACTAACAAGACAGCAGAAATTTATATCTACTTAGGGATGGTAACAGTCGAGATTTTTGTCTCCGTTGCAATACTTTTCAGAGCTCAAGTTAGCTTATATATATTTTTCTGTTTGTAGGTAGTGGTGAGACTAACTAGGGACTTGGTTGACACATACAAAATATGCGACCCATGTTTCAAATATAGAGGGGAGTTGAATCCCAAGCGGTACTTGACAACTCCATCAGCTGGTGTGCTCAATGATGGCTTTGATAATGTCAACTCCGATTTAATTCTGGCTGTAAATGATAATTTTTGCAGCTCAGATTCACGGCAGAGGTTTGCTATTATGTTATTTAATTTCAACTTTTATTTCACCAATAGTGTTCCGTCTTTTGTTGTGCTGTTAGAGGCTTAAAATTTGAACCATTTACTATCTAGAAAATGTCTTTTTAATTTAGCTTCACTCATTCTCTTAGATACATTGTCAAAGATCTTCTTGGCCATGGGACATTTGGTCAGGTTGCTAAATGCTGGGTTCCCGAGACAAACAGCTTTGTTGCTGTAAAAGTAATTAAAAACCTGCCGGCGTACTATCAGCAGGCGCTAGTTGAAGTATCTATTTTGACAACGGTATGGAATTCTTCTATATTTGAATGATCTTTTGTATTCTTATCCTTGTTAGTGATAATCGTTAATGGGGTCTGTCTCTTACTTTTTGCTTGGATGTGTAGCTGAACAGGAAGTATGATCCAGAGGATAAGAACCATATTGTTCGCATATATGACTACTTCTTATATCAACGTCATTTGTGCATATGCTTTGAACTTCTCGACATGAATCTGTAAGTTGTATATTAAATGATATGTTCCTCTCCTTCTTTCTTACTATATGTTTGTCCTCTGTTTTCCTTCATGCGAACTGTATATTGTGTTTGTTGATGAGAATTCCATTGTCTTTGGTAACTTTGTGGGTCGCAGGTATGAGCTCGTAAAGATAAATCAATTTAGAGGCCTATCATTAAGCATTGTCAAACTCTTCTCTAAGCAGGTATTTAGATTTTCTAGATCTGTGTTTTTACTGTTTATTTCTTTTAACTATTTTAATTTACAGATCAACTGTTTTCTTATGGTGTCCCATAGATCTTACTTGGTTTGGCTCTTTTGAAAGATGCTGGTATAATCCATTGTGATCTGAAGCCAGAGAATATTCTTCTGTGTACCAGGTCTACTTTCTAGTACCAATTCTCTAAAAAAAACTGGAATTAATAACTTTAATCAAGTTGGTTGGGTTTTTTTCAATTGTATCAGTGTGAAGCCAACTGAAATTAAGATAATTGACTTTGGATCTGCGTGCATGGAAGATAAAACTGTCTATTCATATATTCAGGTTTTCTTCTTGCGTCCTATTTATCTGTCTATTCCATTATGTCATACCAAACAAAATAATTAAGCTGGCTGGTCTATCTTTCTACAGAGTCGTTACTACAGATCGCCGGAAGTCTTACTTGGGTACCAGTATCCTTTTGAATTTCAAGATAATAACCGTTTTCTGAAAAAAATTTAATATATTTTCTCATAGTCCTTGGAACTGGAATGTCTCATGTCAGTGTAGATAGGTTTTTTTTAGCACTGTGATCATCATAATCTTGCTTGATCTGTGTGACTCATTGATCTATTTGGCCAACTTGCTCTAACTTTGTTGCTATAGTTCCAGCAAATTGTTACTTTCATATCCCACATTAATTTGACTGCAAACTAAAGTTGCTTTTTTCTTCCTATGGTACATGATATCTAAAATTATCTTGAGGTCGTATGTGGAGGCTTAACCATTATATAGATACACTACATCTATTGACATGTGGTCTTTTGGCTGCATTGTCGCCGAGCTGTTTCTTGGATTGCCACTGTTTCCAGGAGGTTCAGAATTTGACATCTTGAGGCGTATGATTGAAATACTAGGGTATGATACTATGTTATAGAATTGGTAAATGAGCAAGCAGTCTAGAATTTTAGGGGTCAGGGATTTTTTTGGGATCTGCTCCCTTGATGGTCAATACTCGTTCTCTTGCATTTTTTTTTGTTTCATATGTTGTACACAGATAATATTCCTAGTAGCGTTTATTTTATGGGTTTAGCATATTCTTGGTGCTTTGTGGTCATTCTTTCAGCAACCCATATTTGCGCTTCGCAATGTTTGTGCAACTATGATGTCCTAGCCTCTTTTCAGCAACAAGCGTTGAGATTTTTAGCAACAAGGAGCTTTTCTTATTTTGTTTCTTGCCTTTTTTTTTGCTGTTATGATTCTATCAATTTTTGTCAAATTTTTTTCCAGCAAACAACCACCTGATTATGTGCTCAAGGAAGCAAAAAATACGAATAAGTTCTTTAAATGTGTTGGGACTGTCCACAATTTAGGGAATGGTGGAACTTATGGTGGTCTCAAAAGTGCTTATATGCCACTGACTGAAGAAGAGTTTGAAGCTGTAAGTAATTCTTGCTTTACCTCTGAGCTAAACAAAAGTAGAAAGACATAGGGAGGGAAAGAGACAATGTGTGCAGATGCAAAAATTAGTATTGAAAAACTATATCAGGGAATAGATAAGATTTATGTTGTTTCATTAGGGGATTAATAATCTTCTTATATTGTCATTAAATTTGACCTTGTTGATTTTTTTTCTGGATAACTCATGCTGTTCTGTACTTTTAACTATCCAGAGAGAAAAGAAAAAGCCTGAAATTGGGAAGGAGTACTTCCACCATAAGAACCTTGAAGAAATTGTTAAAGGCTATCCTTACAAGATGAGCTTGCCTGAGGAAGATGTAATCAAAGGTAAAGTCAGGTTGCTCTGATGTTCTTAATTTTGCTGGGATAATCACTAGACTATTCTCCCATGGTGACTGTTTTAATTTTTTTCCATGTACTATCATAGAAAGGCAAATCCGGTTAGCTCTTATTGATTTTCTGAGAGGACTTATGGAATTTGATCCAGCAAAACGTTGGTCACCTTTTCAGGTATTGAACTTCCTGGCTAAGTCATCTATAGATATAGTTTTAAAGGCTTCATATTTTCCCGCTAGTCATAATGGATAAATATCGACTTTTCGTTTCTTCAGGCAGCAAAGCACCCTTTCATCACTGGGGAACCTTTTACGTGCCCATACAATCCTCCACCAGAAACACCTCGTGTGGTGAGTCAGATGGATTTTTTTCCCAGGTCTCAAACTCTTTTTTGTCGCCTTGTTGTCAAACAAATAGTGTTCTTAGCAGTCGGTGTGTTGTTGTCCTTGATCCATGTTTGTTTATCGATGATAGTTTTCCAAACCAAATAGTGATGAGATGGATTAAAGATACTTTTCCTTCTAGCACATCCTTCCGATGTTTCAACCTTTTCTGTTTTGTATAGAAATGCTTCATTTAAAAGATCTTTCAGAAAATTAGCCGAAAGACAAGTGTAATTCTTTCTTGCAGAGATGACATGTGTGAGACATTCCTTTATTCACTGAATCGGTTTTTGTTCCCTTTCCATTTTCTTTGTAGCATGTTGCGCAAAATATCAAAGTGGACCATCATCCAGGTGGAGGGCACTGGTTTGCTGCTGGTCTCTCTCCTAATGTATTACTCTTTGTCCCTTCGAAATATTTGAAACACCTTCAAGTTGTTTGTGCACCTTTGAAATTTATTTACTTCTTTGACAGGTATCAGGGAGACCCAGAGTCCCGATGCACAATAGTCCCCATTTTCAGATGATTCCTTACTCACATGGAAATAGTTATGGGAGTATCGGAAGCTATGGTAGCTACAATGATGGTACTATGCCAGAAGGTAGCTATGGGAGCTATGGAGGGACCGGCAATATGTTTGCATATTATTCTCCAGTGAATCATTCTGGCTTATACATGCAAAACAAAGGTGGTGTTTCAATGCTTGGAACTAGTCCGGATGCCAGACGTAGGGTTATGCAGTACCAACATGGAAATGGCCTAGGTACAAGTCCATCTGCTGGAAATTTTGCACCACTACCCCTCGGCACTAGTCCGTCTCAGTTTACTCCAAATACAAACAATCAATTTTTAGCTGGGTCTCCTGGTCACCATGGCCCGACATCTCCAGTAAGAAACAGTTCTTATGGGTCTCCTTTAGGAAAGATGGCTGCATTTAGTCAGATTAACAGAAGAATGAGCGGTGGATATTCTGGAGGTTCACAGTCGCAGGATTCTTCCTTGTTACAAGCACAGGGGCATGGGATGGATCATTTTTATCAAAATGAAGGCTATTCTGGACAGTTTTCTGGTTCATCTTCACGCCGGCAATTGGATTCTGGTGTTAAAAACCGTAAACAGACACAAGGGTACTCTACTCATAACGTTTCCAGCTCATCACTTCGGTCCAATATGTGTAACCCTTCGAATACTGGACCCCATCATGAAAATCCGGACACTGCCTCATCAGTACCTGATCCAGGAGATTGGGACCCAAATTACAGGCAAGTAAACAAGATATCCTCTAATTTACAGGTTATAGAATGTCAAGGTTCTTTGTCTACAAGTGCATGTTGTGTACTTGAACAAATTTGGCTGGCTTATCTATAATGAGTGAGATCATGCTCCTGTATTGTCTTCAATTCTAACCATATTGGACCAGGCGTGATACAGTCCGTGACCTCTGATCTAGTTCTAGTCAACTGGTAGTTGGGTATTAAAAGCTAACAGTGAAGTGACATTTAGGACCAGTCACGTTAATGTCTATTTAAATGGGCAATCATTCTTTGTTACCTGATCTTATTCTCTATTTTGTTTAATCTTCCAGCTGAAATGATCTCTAACCACTTTTCATTCTGGCTATTTACAGTTTGCATAAGATACTTTTTGTATCTCAAAATTCTACTTTCAGATTCAATTGGAAGTTCTAATATACACAATTTTGTTACATGTACAGTGAAGAATTGCTTCTTGAAGAAGATAGTGCGGATGAGAGTTCTCTTGCTAATGCAGTCAGCAGAGGTATGCAACTTGGTTCAACAGATGCCTCCAGTTTTTCCAGAAGGTTCAACAGTAATGCCTCGACCTCATCCTCAAATCCGACAACCCAAAGGTAATCTAGAAGACCTATGCTGAACCCTTCTTTCTTTTGCTGTTGACATGCAGCTTGATAATATACAAGACCAATAACTTTGGTGATATTTAGATCTTACATCTTCCATGCATTAAACCTTATCACGACCAATTTTGTAGTAGCTTGGTTACATCTTCCATCGTTACCTTTAGTTTCTATCTTGATGGTAACTTTGAATCTATATCAGGAGATATGCTCCCGCTACCAATCAAGCCTTTTCACAAGTAGAGATTGGCAGCCCTCCAAGTAATGATCCTCATGCCAGGTTTGGCCAACATATGCCAGTGCCAGGATCACAATTTACTCCTCATGTCTCCCAAAACTCTCCAAGTCGCTTAGGGCAACAACCTCCTCAACGGTTCAATCATGGGAGACCAAATGCTGGAAGAGGTATGGATCGGAATCACATCAACGCCCAGCTTCCTCCTTCCAACACTAATTCTGGGACTCAACAACGCTCACCCAGAAGTAGTAGCTCATATACCAATGGTGTCCCTTGGGGTACTTTCTTTCACTCATCTTAACCTTCTCTAGAACATTTGATTGGAAATGGAAATTAAATCTGTTTGTTTAATCTTCTAGGACGTAGGACTAACAATCATGTCCTGAATGTTCCATCGACGTCCCATGGAAGGATGGACTACGGAAGTATTGCTTAGCTCTCCGTGGTCTTATCTCTCATTTATTTTGTTCTTTCCCTTGGTGTGCAATCTTCTTGTTGGAAGTGTGGGAACAAAGTTGTACTGAGACAAAAACAAACAAACAACCTAGTTCATGGCTTGTGGGCTTCTGATCAGAAACTGCTTATTCATTGTGCTTTTTGCACAAATAAACCAAAAAAAAAAGTATTTTGTCATTGATATTTTTGTCTCTTCTGACATCTATATATCCGAATTTTATATTGATTATTCTCTAAGGAAATGTATCTTTTGGGAAAGATGTTGAAGTTAATTGTTCAGCTGCCTTGAAAATTTTAAGTGGGTAGGTGATTGTTAAATTAGCTTTTTATTTGTAGAACCATAATCCCCGTACATTTTATTTTTTAGGTTTTGTAGTTTTACTAGCAAGAATGAAACTGGAAATGTTTCTTCATAACTCTTAACACTTTCATCATCAAGGTTTGAATCATAAACAAATGAGACTACCATGTCCACAGAGGAGGTAGGGAGCTTGACTCCTCAAGAGATCAGTTGGAGAAATTTAGATATTAGTTATGACCGTTATTTGGACACTTTTATGTCAAAGAATACAGATTTCATCCAAAGAAGAGAACTGATGATTTGTAGCAAAGACCATCTTGGAAATGACCGGTTGATAAATGAGCTTTCTCGGGCTTGACATGAGTCTCGATGAGACTCCCCAAAAGAAGCTGGTTAAGCTTCATCCATTTCTTAAAAGCTAGCGCTTCGAAACAACCTAGATAAACGTGTCATTAACACCAATTGTGTTATCATCATACTCAGATAAGTCCTCTGAGGGAGTCTCTAAACCTGAATCTGAAGCTAGAGAAGTGTCTTTTCGCGGAGTTGAGAGATGGTCGAGGCCAATACCAACACATAAAGATCGGTCTTCCGACGCTTGGGAGGGACGTTAGGTGGAGAGCTCGCTGATGTGAAAAACTTATTAACAACTTGTGAGAATTCAACTTTCATTCGGCTCTTTTCCGATGTTGCACTCAGACATAACATATTCTCTATATACTGAGCATTGAATTAACATTCGATTACGATTACTATACGAAAAAACTTAACAAGGAATTTTTTTAAATATGTATTAAGTATAAACCAAGTTGGATCACTACACACAGAAGAAACGATCATTGCGCAGTTCCAATTCCAAAGTAGAGTGTAGAAGCTATATATAATATATCCACAACAATATTATCAAAAACCTTACTTTATTCCAATGACAGACATTAGAAAGCAAAGTCTCTCACTCACTTTTGCAATATCTTGATTCTCCTTCTCCAACATTGATGTTGGTAATTCAACACCCGTAAACACGTAAAGCGCCTTCAATTCTTCTGAATACGTCGTGCTTCTCGCAACACTGTAACCAACTACCTTCCTTAATGCCTCCATCTTTGCCCATATCTGCTCCTCGTTATACAACACCTTCATCTACACCCAAAAACTTTAATATCAGTAACAATACAATGCATGATAAAAGTTAGTGGTTTTGGAAATTTTCATTTTCATTAACCACTTAACTAAAGACCATACTTCTAAGTTCTCTACCTTACAGGACTCATGATTCTACAATCAACCTAGCCTTTAACTCTGAATTTGACCCATTTATATATAGTTTTACACAGTCTAACAACCACAAGACTCGACCAGCCTATAATAATCTCAAATCAACCCTTAAAAGATAATGTGAAGAGAGTGTATCAAACAACCGCATATTTGGTTTAGTTGAGATCATAACATCATCACAGCAAACAAGAAACTTCACAAGAAAGGATTGACATATAAAAAGACCTGTTACACTATCCCCTGAAAGATCCATTGTCATTACAATGTACAAGGAGGTATAGAAAACTTGTTACTGACCAAAAGGTCACTCGGGAACATAAAGGCACCAGTAAGGAACATGTAAATATGTAATCAAAGGGAACCCAACACAACTGGCACCAACATCACTTAAATAACACCGTAGCAAGTACATGGAAACTAGAATGAAGCAAGGAAGCACAATATGATTCCATTCAACTGATCCATAAAGGGGATGTGATGCAGCTATGTTGTGATTCAGTAGTTAAGTCAAAGGATGAATATGAAATATCTTAACCTCATCTGAGGATTTTCCCATATCCTTCCCTCTAGATGCTTTAGTTGTAGTGGATTCAACTTTCCCTGCCCAAAAAAAAACAGCTTGAAGATTCATAAGCTAAAATTTAAGCAATTCACACATAATTTAAAGCTCCATTTATATATATATATATATATATATATAACCACCTTCATGTCTAGTCTTAGAAACTTGCTTCAATCCTGCTAAATCTTCAACTCCTGCTCCAACCTTGTTTGACTTAGTATCATTAGAAACTATTGAATCTTTGTCTTCCTCTTTGAAAACATTTTCAGAGATTCCTCTATCATCTCTGATTCTCTCTAATAAACTCTTTGACTCTTTTGCCATATCCTCATCTTCCTCAAAAGCTATTACAGGAGTCTGAACAAAAATCGGCTCACTCGTAGCCACTCTTGCCATGCCTTGATAATAAACATCACCGTGACCAATCTTGTTAGGGAGTAGTATATTTTTATGATCACATCTTCCACCAAAAGCACTAGGAGGAAGCAGTTTTCTCATCAGCTTCTCAGTACAAACATAACTCGCCAAGAAAATGCAATAAGGAAGAGACGAGATCAATGCGATTGTTGATGCAACAATGAGTGGTGGAACAATGAAAGGCGCAGAAGACAATACACAAGTTGCAGCAAGAACCTTCTTTCCCACACTAATCCCTTTGCTCCAAATCCAACCCATTTTCACATCCACTGTTGCACCCTTCTTGATCACATTGCAAATAATTATTCAAATGTAGGAACAAATATATTTCTAGAAAAATAAATAACACAAAATATTTCAAAGTTTCTTAACAGATTTTGCTACATTTCGGTAATAGATCTCTTGATCACAAGTAAATCATTAGACTAAATGATAAACCAGTAAGGATTGACTTATCAAAACATTTATATAACTAGAATTTTTTTATTATTGAAAACTTAATTAATCTAGAAGCATGCAATTCATCAGTTTCTAGAAAAAAATATGTCGAACCTGATTAGGCGAGGAACAAAGCGAGTAGAAGAAAAAGAAGCATCAAAAGAGTAGCAAAAACTTCTCTAAAAGACAAGAGAAATAGAGAGATACGTGTTGAGATTGGGACAGCACAACAAAAGATTGCATGGATGTGGTTTTGTCCTCTAACGTGTTTGTTTCTGTCTCTATCCACTTGGTTTGACTGTTTCAGTCAGACTATACGAAGGCAAATTCGGTTCTGCAACTGCTACTTTGAGTCAATGAACATATAGAGACTCACTCCATCTGAAAAAACATCAAAAATAAGAAAAATTTATTATAGACATGTAAGGGTAATTAATGTAATGTCGGGTTTATGCAGCGGAGTATAATATATATAAGAAAACCAAAACCTGTATCATAATAATTAAATTTTAAAAATCTAATCTTAAATAAATACTTTGATAATTAGCTAAAATGATTTTTTCAAGAGATTTAGAATATTTTTTATATACAAGAAATATTTTTTATATTTATTAAATTCTTAAATAATTTTTATGTACAATATTACATAAGATAAGAAAATTTTATTTTAATTTGTTTTAATGATATTTTGTAAACTTTTCTTACCATTATAGATCAAAAGTAAAAATAAAAGTTTTAAATTAACCATAAACGTTTACCGCTGCAAACATTGGCAATTTTTTTTTTAAATCTTACAATTTTAAGAGATTTGAAACGAGATATGACCTAGATAGCATGAAAACTCTGTTAGAGATCCGTTTCTCGTTTTTGAAACGTTTCGGAAACGGAAACTCGATAGAAATACGTTTCCACAAAACCATTATTTGAAAACATGATGGAAATATCTATTTACGTTTCGGAAACGCTATGAAAATTTATTTTATTATATTTGAAATTTTATTAAATAAATAATTTAGAAATGTGAGATATGCATGACATATGTTTTTTTACCTTTAAAAATCTTAACTAATTAATAAAATAAAATATTTATTGGATTTTTTTTTGTTTGAAATATTTTTGGTAATATGGTTTTTATGTTTTATTATATTTTTAGAATTATATATATACTATATTTTTAAATATATATATATTTATGTTTCTAATACGTACTCATTTTCTTATGAAAAAATTGTTTTTATACATTTCGCTTTCGCATATCCGATTTTATGCTACTTAGGATATGACAAACTTTGTATGCTAGCAAATATAGATGTCGCAAATGTTAGTTGTGTTTAAATGTAGTATTTGCGGGTAACCAATCAAGATTAAAAAAAGTATATATTACTAAATAGCTAACAAAAATAACTTTAAAAAAAATTCTCTCACCCTCACATGTCACATCCATCACATATGAGATGCTCTAAAGGCCTAAACCCGACATTACATTAATCACCGGTTGTTCTATTTGCGTCGAGCCAATCTTTTCGATGGTTTGTTTACTTGTGGTATGTCAAGATTAGACGACTTTGACATTTCGTCCAAGATATGATAGTGAAGACGACGGTTTTATCATATTGGATTTGACTCTAAAGAAAAAAAAAACCTATGGGTGCAAAAACATATGTAATCAAGATTAGACGACTTTGATACTTCAATTCATCCAAAAAATACTAGTCAGACGACGAGTATATTTAATATGACATTGGAACTGGTTCTCTAGAGAATAAAATAGCACAGTTTTTAATCCGTTAGTGAGTAAATTTTTTGTTTCGATTCCCATCTTTCATGGTTTTGTTTTTGTTTGTGCTTGTATACATTTTTATATATCTAGTGAATCTTTAGATTTATCAACTCTTGTATTCAATTTAAATATCAATGAATGAATTAGCTGTAAAAAAACAGAAAAAGGAAGGACAAAGCATGTACTTGGTTTAATGAGTACGGTACATTTGTTTCAAGCTATAAAGCAATTTTTACTCAACGCCAAACCCAACTCCAAACTCGTCTATAAATCTTTGTCTACCCATCAAAAGAAACGTAGAACAAGCCGAAGACCAAAAAAAAAAACAAATATGTACATGAAAATCATATTCCTCTTCACCTGCTCCATTCTTCTCTCTTTCCTATTCCTACTTAGAAAACATTTATCAAACTTCTCCTATCCAAACCTTCCTCCGGGAAATACTAGCTTTCCCTTAATCGGAGAGAGTTTCTCCTTCCTCTCTGCGGGCCGTCAAGGCCATCCGGAGAAGTTCATCACAGACCGAGTTCGTCAGTTTTCTTCCTCCTCCTCAGGTGTCTTCAAGACTCACCTCTTTGGATCTCCCACAGCGGTGGTGACCGGTGCCTCCGGGAACAAGTTTCTATTCACCAATGAGAACAAGCTCGTGGTCTCGTGGTGGCCAGATTCCGTAAATAAGATCTTCCCTTCATCAACTCAGACAAGCTCCAAGGAGGAGGCCAAGAAGTTAAGGATGCTTCTTTCAGAATTCATGAAGCCTGAGGCTTTGAGAAGGTATGTAAGTGCTATGGATGAGGTTGCTCAGAGACATTTTGAGACAGACTGGGCCAATCAAGATCAACTTCTTGTCTTCCCTCTCACCAAAAAGTATGTAATTTGCTTCTCAGCTTTTAATCATAATTTTTAGCTCTTTTAATATTTTGTAAGCATATGGTAAAATATATCAGAATTTTTAGTCTGTGTTTGACCTTACATTTACATTTTACATTTTATAGTTCATGACTAATAGAAAATCTCAATCAGGTTCACGTTTTCAATAGCATGCCGTTTGTTCCTAAGACTGGACGAACCCGAAAGAGTAATGAAACTAGAAGAACGATTCAATACGGTAGCAATAGGGATCTTTTCAATCCCTATAGACTTGCCAGGAACACGGTTTCACCGAGCCATCAAGGCGTCAAGGTTACTCAGAAAAGAGGTTTCCGCTATCATCGGGCAAAGGAAAGAAGAGATAAAGGCCGGGAAAGCATCCGCGGAACAAGACATCCTATCTCACATGTTGATGAGTATAGGAGAGACCAAAGATGACGATTTGGCTGATAAGATTATTGGATTGCTAATCGGAGGACATGACACTGCGAGTATTGTATGCACTTTCATTGTCAATTATCTTGCTGAGTTCCCTCATGTCTACCAACGTGTGCTACAAGGTTCGCATCTCCCTCTCTCCCTTCTGTCCCATTCTTTGAATATATATATATATATATATTAATATGTTTAGGTACAACGATTTTTTAGTTTGTACTTTCCCTCACGACAACTTCAATTATAAAACGAGACATAACTTAGGACTTAGTTCTAGGATCCGTATCTTATGGCTTTTTAGGATAATGAATCATTGAATGATAAAAATAAATCATATTGCAAGAAACGTTACAAATAATAGCTAAAAGTGTATATCATCCAAGACATATTAACATACTTCTTTCTGCTTGTATCATCCTTGTGGTTGTTTCGCATTCAAACCCATATAATTAAATGCATGTTGTTGAAAAAACTAAAACTAAAAAATGAACTTAAAATTTCATTGATATCATAAATATGACAACTTTTCCCTTACCAAGTACTTCTTGGTAGGGAATACATTTTTCATTCACGTTTTTAGTGTAAAACTCTATTGGACCATTCAAGCTATGGATCAATAACGCATATGACGCTAGACCCGAACGATGCATATATACAAACATACGCTACCCACCCATATTACAATAAATGTCATTTTAGACTAAATGTTCTTTTGGATTTTTAAAATAAATATATAATTAGTTGATATATATATATATATATATATATAATTATAAAAATATAGTTTATACCCATACTTTAAATAAGTAAAAAATACATAACAGAACGATAGTCGAAAGACTAACAGTCAATTTAATTTTAAGGTATAATAAAAAAAATAGGTTGATCACGATTTATAATCTGGTGGTTTGTCCCAATGGTATAGTTTACCCATATTTACGTATTGCTTGTTGTTGATAAAAATATATATTATGTTGCATCTTAAATCCATGAAAGTATTTTTAACAACAAAAAGAAAAAATCCATGAAAGTATCTCAAAATGATCATCAAAATAGCTACCTTTATTTTCCTTTCAAGATTAACGATTAACTCAACTCCATATTTGAAACTTCATGTAAGCTGGTAAATTTTATGACTTGATTCAAAAATTTATAAAAAAAAAATATCTCAAACTGAGGAATTGCAGAGCAAAAGGAAATACTAAACGAAAAGAAAGAAGAAGAAGGATTAAAGTGGGAGGACATTGAGAAAATGAGATATTCATGGAATGTTGCATGTGAAGTTATGAGACTTGTCCCTCCTCTTTCTGGCACTTTTCGTGAGGCTATCAATCATTTCTCTTTTGAAGGTTTTTACATTCCCAAAGGATGGAAGGTAAGGTTACTCCAAACCCTTTAGATATATTGACATAACCTTTGTGTTCATGCATTAAATCAAATATGTGCTAATAAACAAATATAGTTATATTGGAGTGCCATTGCAACACACATGAATCCAAACTACTTCCCCGAACCAGAGAGATTTGAGCCAAACCGATTCGAAGGAAGTGGTCCGAAGCCTTACACATATGTTCCATTTGGAGGAGGACCAAGGATGTGTCCAGGGAGAGAGTTTGCTCGTCTAGAGATTCTTATATTTATTCACAATCTTGTTAAGAGATTTAAGTGGGAAAAAGTGTTTCCAAAAGACACTAAAATAGTGGTTGATCCTTTACCAATACCAAGCAAAGGTCTCCCTATTCGAATTTTCCCTCAATCTTGAGTCAAAATTTGAAATTTGATTGATATCTGGTTATTTATTAACTATTAACTATACATTATATAAGAATTATGATTGTACTGGTATCAAATCTTCACTGTAATCGTCGACTCAATAATAATAAGTTCGTTCATGTTCTTCAGAATCTTCACAATCTAGAGTATGTTGTCATGATAACAGTGAAACTAATATTGTTAGTGATGACATTCAAAACCCAACTGATGTTAACCGCGATCTGTACTACGCTGTCAGAGTGTAAGAGGCAGTTCATAGGATATATCATATATGTGTAAAGGATGTGAGAAAATTAGGTGCCATAAGAATTATTCTTCTCTATAAGAAAATATCCAAAAACCCTCCAAAGGTTTTGAATGGATGTTGCGGATGGAGCGTACTAGAATGTGTAATATTTGGGACACACAACAATCTACCGCAGATTGAAATTAATTTTGTTAAAGCAGTCTGTAGTTAATCCGCGACGGATTTCTTTTATTTTTCTTTTATGGATGGTAAACAAAAAAAAAAGTCTAATCGGCAAACGTTTTGGTCCGTTCCATCCGCTGCATCCATTGGAAGCTAAAAAACATCAATGCCAATTTCCAAGATAAGATATATATAATCAGAAGAGACTTAAAAAGTATAACGGAACTTGAATATGTAATGTGACTAATTCTAACTAACTTGTTGTTGAGAAACAAGAACAAGAAGACCCTGAGGACCAACCAAAATCTCACTAAGGAAACTCACAAGCCCAAACCAAACAACTGGAGTAACATCAACTCCAGCAAGTGGTGGAATCACTTTCCTTGTCTGAACAAGAATTGGTTCTGTCGGAGCGTAAGCTAAAACGTAAGGAAACTTCTCAACAGGAAGTTTTGGGTACCAAGACATAACAATTCTCACGATGAATAAAAACCCAAAAGCTGATAACGCTGGACCTAAGATACCAATAGCGAGCTTTGCAGTTCCTGGATCCAGATCTGCTAGAGTGATGATGCTGTTATGCAATAACTGTGAAATGGGTTCTATGTGGCTTGTTGTTGCTGTGTCTGCTTCTATGTTGCTCAATGATGCTGAAACAACGGGAAGAGATGCAGATCGGTTTCGAATACTGGGAAATGACCGTCGTGATTTCGCCTGAAAATTATCAATTTCGATAGACATGTTAGAAGAGATAGTGTTGTTGTATAAGCGTTGGTTAATTCTCACTCACATGGAGAAGCGCCGGCGAGGAAGAGATTAAGCCGGAGGCCACTGTTGTCATCGTAATCTCTCCTCTGCTTTGCGAACCAAAATTGTGAATTTTGTGAGGTTTAGAATATTACAATTCTTTGGGTTCGGGATGATAATCTGATAATGTCAACATGCTGACGTGGAATATGAAATAAATATTAAGTTTTGATGATGTCATCATTTTTTTTTTTATGGTTAATTTCTCGGTTGCTCGATTTAAAGTAGTACCTCTAGTCAACATAAACATATCCTGCTGACCAAAGTTTTAATATGATACAATCAACACGAGTTATTCATATAACTAAAAAATTAATGCAAAATTTTGATATTTAAATAGCATTTCGTTAGTTATTAAAAAATACATAAAATGCAAGTTTATGCTTTTTTAAAAACATTTTCCCCAGTAATATTTTGGCTACATTTTGGAAGAAGGTTATTGGTAATTCTACGTCACCATATATAATGAACGTCTCATTAAATTTTAAATTCGGTATGCTGGGTCCCCACAATGATCATGGTATTATTATATCAACAACGATCGAACGATTATTTCTGTTTTTATTTTATTAAGCCAAATACTTATTCAACCACACTAATCTAACTTTTTTGGCAAGCCAAATAATTTTCTTAACCATTTCTTATATTGCACCACCATATCTCTTAACGTAGAACCGAATTTATTATTATGTATTAATACATAACATATGCAGTGCCGGCCCTGAAGGCAAACAATCCAAACAAGAATTTGCGGTCCAATATACATTATATATTTAAGTGGCCGTTAATTTTGCAAAATCTCTTGTTAGCCTACGGGTAGTAAGGAGCCATCACCTCAAAACTCCACTTCTTCAAACAACAAATCTCCTATATCACTCACTAATCTCAAATTCTACATCACGTTTAATGAAATATGTAAAGACGAAAACACTCTCCCATTTTTAATAAACAAAAATAATTCAAATAATTCAAAAGAAAAGAAATAAAATAAAAAACCAAAAAAAATAAAACTGCGTCTCGAGTAATCTCGCCACGACCGCCGCCGCCGCTGCCATCGAGTTTATTGATAGAGCTCTGCTGAACTTCAAAATCTAGGTTATTTGGCACTAAATTTGGTTTTAGATTTTTAAATTGTAAATTTGATTATATACATTATTTACTATGCACAATAGGTGTTTACCATGGTTTCTGAATTGATTAGGACTTTCAATTAGTAAGAAATAGATTTCAATGGTTTAATTGTAGTGTATTGCAGATTAGAACCCGAAACGATTCAATTTGAGTTCTTGCGATAGGAGACCTGGGTAAAACTAGTATACCTGATTTATGTAGTAAAACTAGTATTACTGATTTATCTAGTAAAACTAGTATTACTGATTGAGTTTTTTTTTGTATTGTTTTCGCAAGATACAATGAGTAACAACGTCATCATACATTTTGAATGCTAATGTCGCATGTATAGTTTAATGTTGAAGGCATATGTGGATGAGATAACTTTGTCAAAGATATAAGCTAGGATATACAACATTGTTGCTCATTGAAAGTCGCATGTATAGTTTAATGTTGAAGACAACATTTTAATGTTGTTACAATGTTGTAACCTTATATTTACATGAGATATAAATTTAATAAAAATTTTACAAATCACCAATTATACCGGTACAACTGGAATAACCGGTATAACTGATGAAAGTTGATAATGGAAAATAAAAATTATGTTACAATATTACATTGTGTATTAATAATGAATCATAGGCGTTGTAAACATGAGAAAAAATTGTTACAATATGTATTAAGAAGCTGATTACAATAATATTATATATTAAGTTGTTATGAAACAATCTACGCAATAGAATCATTATGTTTTAAGGCGATTTTGTAAATAATAACCAACTTAGGATATCAAAGTTACAAAAATATAGTGTTTTGACATATTAATGCATAACACACTAAGAATTATTTGTTAATCGATTAAAATCACTTGTAAAACTAAAACCACAAATTTTAAGTGTATGTAATACTAATTAAAATAGAAAACGGCCAAAGTAGAACTACTTCAAAACTGTGGTACAACAGCTAAATTAAGTATAACTAAGTAATTAGGCGGTCCATATGTGACTAAAAACGGGGCACATGGGGACATTATTTTGGCACCCAAACCCAAATGTTTTCAATTTTGGAAGCCCCAAATTTGTGTTTTCTCTCTATTTCCTTCTCCTCATTTAAACCAAGACTTCTCTCCTTTATTCTCATCATTCTCCTCAATCGAGACATTATCTCCATCTCGATTTTGATTTTCTAAGACTTATCATTTTTTTGTAAGATGTTTGTTCTTGAATTATGTCATTATTTTTACCAAGTATTACCAATAGTACGAGTTAAAATACAAAAAAAAAATAACATCATAGTTTTACTAAGTAGTATCAGTACTATGAATTCAAACAACCACCATAAGACATAAGACAAATATAGTCTTCACTAAATATTTGTCTTTGACCTTGTCAATCTTTTATTCTGGTGACTAAGTCAAACCATCTAGTGTTTTCAAAACTTCATGGATAAAACACATCGTCGATAACTTTATTTTCTTCTTATACTCCGCAGGCGGGAAGTAAATTCTCAGAGGTTGTAGTGGTATCTTTGTTTCCTCCTCGGAACTCTGCAACAAACACACTAGTTGTACCTATTTATACCAGTATGACTTAAAACCCAGAAATTCAATTCTAAATGACATCAAGTGCGAACAATTCCAATTCGATTCCAACAACTTACTGTTGAGTTTATGGGGTCGCTCACGGTTTGGCTTGTACTATCCTCATTCTTATCTCTTCATCTTCACTCCAACCAACATCCTCATCCTAATCACCATTCCGAACCAGAGATCGGTCGCTTTCTTGTTTGAAATCTCTTTCGTCTTCATACTTACATGTCTTTCTGAACCGGAGATCGCTCGCTCTCATCATTCTGAACCTGAGATGGGGTTGCTTTCTCCAACTTTTTCACTCCTTTCGACTTGCCGAACCAGAGATCACTCTTTGTCCTAGCCATCTTCGTGCACATGTGTTTTCAATTGAACACAACAATCGAGGAGGAATCGAGTAGAAATTTGTAGAAATCGAGTTTCACGATGAGAGTTAGAGAGGAGATAACGTATAGCAGTTTAATTTTGAAAAATTAGGGATTTGATTGATTTTGAATTAGGGAGTTGGGTCTATGCGTTAGATCCGAATTGGTTTTGGGTGGGTGGATATAACAATGGTTTTGTATGTAGTATTTCTATTTTTGCTAGGGTAACAAAGTAAAACATCAATTTTTCTCCCTAAAATAGCTCAGAAAAAATCATTTTATAAAGTGGTGTTTTGATATTTCCATTTAAGACCATCTCCAATAGAAAGACAAATTTTCTTTCCTATTTTCTTTCCACATCATTTTATTCTCCTTCCACATCATTTTATTTTTTAATTCACACCCAATTCTACAATAGCAAGGCAAATCAATATTTTTTCTTCCAACTCATTTTCTCTTTTCTCCACATTATTTCATCATTTATCAAACTATATTTATTTATTTTATCTTTAAAATCACAGTAAATAATTTTTATAACTTAAAAAAATTAAGTGATATATAGTATTTATTTTTAATTAGAGTTGATTAATATATAAAAATATATAATTTTAATACTTCGAAGAATATATTCATTTTCTAAATAAACAAACAACACTTGTTACTATTAATAAAAACAAACCAAACATACATAATTCACTTAAATCATACAAAAAAAAAACACCAAACATTAATAAACTTAGAAATAAATATTGATATTTTTAATTGAGGGTTGCTCTAAATCTTTGCCAAATTTGCTCGACGAGATCCTTCTTCAATTGAATATGTTGACCCCTATCACGTAAATTGGCTCCAACATGAATATTCGATTCTGATCGGCCTTGCACATGGACTTCAAATTGTGGCAATATTTGGGTGTCAACGTTGATCGAGGAGCTTGATACAGAATTGTTTGACGGTTCGAAGTCGATATTTTCCCTGTTCCACGAATATGTATTATATTCATCCTCCACTATTATATTATGTAAAATAATGCAGGTCCGCATTATTTTACCTAATACCTCGATATCCACATTCTAGATGGTTGCCGAATAATAGCAAATCGTGCCTGGAGAATACCGAATGCTCGTTCCACGTCCTTCCTACGTGATTCTTATTGTTTGGCAAACAGTTGTGCTTTATCGCCTATGGAAACTTGAATTGACTGGATGAAGACAGGCCATTTAGGATAGATTCAATGGGCAAGAAAGTATGTGCGATTGTACTGTCGGCATTTACGATGAAGTTCACCTCTGGAGTTTCACCGGAAATGATGTCGTCAAACACCGGTGATCTATCAAGTACATTAATGTCGTTCATTGTACCAGGTAGCCCAAAGAAGACATGACATATCCACAAATTATACGACGCCACAGCCTCGAGAATGACTGTTGCCGAGCCTTTGTGTCCACTAGTAAACTGTCCATGCCAAGTCTTGGGACAATTCTTCCACTTCCAGTGCATACAAGCAATACTACCAATCATTCAGGGGAAACCATGATCTTGACCAACTTGGAGTAACCTCTCCAAATCGGCCACATTTGATCTTCGTAAATATACATCTTGAAACAAGGTAATTATCCCTTCACTCAAGTGAGGTGCTTTCTTCAATCTTCACATACTTGTCACATGCATCAGCTGGGCAGCCATATGCGAGCATGCGGAGGGCAGCTGTGCACTTCTGACTAGTGAAAGACCAGGCTTCCTGGAATTCTTGCGTCTTTGAGTGAAGTAGACATCATAATTTGATAAAGATTCTACAATTCGTAGAAACAATGGCTTTTTCATTCGATATCTTCTTCGGAACTGCATATCGGTGTAGTGCATGACTTGTCAAAGTAGTCGGCCATGAGCCTCTGATGGGCAGTTACATGGTCCCTATAGATATAATTTTGGAATGTGATCTTTCGTTTCTTCTTTGCAGTTCCTCAAGAAGTTCTTGTTGCCTTTTGATTAGAGATTCTTCCAACTTCCACTGTTATTCAAACTCTTCGAGGTTAAAAAAATTTGGTACATCCATTGGAAGATAAGAAGAAGAAAGTATGAATGTTTGGAGTGAGTTATGTTGATATGATGTGAACTACCCTTTTTATAATGAATGAGTTTTGGACTCCAACCATTTTACTTAACTAAATTGAATATGTAGATGAGATTTGGGGTATGATGAATTATTATGCTCGTGGGTCTGATCAATTATTCAAAATTTGAATTAATATTTTGCAGTGAGTGATCGCATCTTGTTGAAAGTAGTGGGTCTAATCAATTATTAAAATTTTGAATTAATCTTTGCATGGAGTGGTCACATCTTGTGGGAAGTAGTGGGTCTGATCAATTATTCAAAATTTGAATTAATCTTTGCAGAGAGTAGTTACATCTTGTCGGAAGTAGTGGGTCTGATCAATTATTCATAACTAACAGCCACAAATTATTTTGACAAATACACAATTGTAAATTTAGAACATAACATATTAAAACTAACGGCCAAACAACGCATTTGTCAACATCATATAGGCTTTTTCCTCTGCATCATCACGAGATTTGTTATGCAGTTGGATCCACAGCTCTATGTTCTTAGAACGTGCAACTTCCTTCTGGCTAGCAGACAACTCTAAGATAGCTGAAAGAGTGTTTGTCCTGTTTTGTTGAAGGTTTTCATGAATTAAAGGTAAACTGGACAACTCTTCCTCAATGACATGCTTTGATTTTCTGGTAAAAGATGATTTACTGAAAGAAGTCCTAGCTTTCTTCTTTGTTGCCTCCCTACCTGCTGGACGAATAAAGGACTCTAATGGTGATTCAACATCATCACTACCAGTTTTTTGCTTAGAGCCACTACTACCAGATTCATTGGATCCCATCATATAGTTGGGATGATGGCGAACCAATTTCCATTCGTCCACATAAGCAAACACATAACCTTCTTTTGCTTCGTACAAACCAAGAGCATTGGTTATGTAGTCATCATCGAAAAAATTACTACGCCTCTCTCTGGTTGCACTATTGTAACAACCAACAAAGGTGCAAATTTTCTTGTTTAAGTCACGAAAGTGACTTTGGCATTTTGTTGCGGTGAACATTTTTCCATTGTTGGTGCTCTCATTCACGTACTTAGCAATTTTTCCCTAGAAAGTATCACTTTTTTGATTATTTTCCAATTCACTATCAGTACTGAATCATAATAAAGCAGCGAGCGAATCACAAACAGCCACGTCAGATTTTATGCGGGATTAGTCAAAATTTCATGGAAGCAAAAATTCGTCTTTGTTGAATTATTTGACATTTTGCCTTTTGGATTTGCGTTCCTATTGCACATAACAACAGATAAGTTGCCATGCTATTGCATATGGTCTGAAGTGGAGTTTTGAGATAAAAAGTCGGTAGAAAACGCTTATGTCCTACTTCAGAACACCAGTTCAACTCTGAGTAGTCACACTCACACAATTATATTTTTCCTTAGAAAATTGGCCTTTTTTTTGTTGGGGTTGTGGCCTTCAAAGGATCAGCGCCGGCCCTGTGTATATGAATGCAGTTTTAAACAAACCAGTCGAGATCAAAGCAACTAGACAGAACAAATTAGTCTATACATAAACATGTTTAGTTAAGTTTTTCTTCTGTCCGAAAAGGTTTGGTTTGGTTAAAAACAGAATTTTACCAATAGTCGAATGTGGTTATAAGTGTATTTAATAATCAATTAAATTTATAAGGTGATTATTATTGATAGATTGGTATGATTTCATTGTTTTAGTCTATTTCCAAATTTCTAAGTCAAATATACCTTGCAAATTAATAAATATGTTTATCGAAAAAGCCATGCTTCTTTATATAAATGATAGAAAAATAATAATGTCGTCAAATATTAATTTGGTTGACCAATTCATAACTAGGTAAGAAAATGTTCAGTCAAACGAATCCTCATGACTATAATTCTAATTAAAATGTAGAACAACCCTTTAGTTTTGTCCTCATTCAATCAGTAATAGTTGTAATATTTTGATTTAGCAAAAAAAAAAAAAAAAAAAAAAAAAAAAAAGGAGAAAGATGTTAAGAACAAAGTTGGTCTCTTTGGTTATATTTGCGACTTTTGTGCTATGTGTGGGTATGTGTTTTCTTAATTTTTAATACCAAATTTTTAATTTATTTTTTTCAGTTTTTTATTGAAAATTAATAATCATTTTTTTTTTGTTAAAGTAGGATCTAACACAATAGATGGAAAAGAAAATATCGCACCGTGGGTATATAGTATGAATTCTATATGTTGCAGAGAGCATCCTGAGCTTGGAAGATGTCTTCCTGGGATCGATGATGATGTTTATAAACAAGGAAAATGCTGGGAATATTGCATTAAAGGCTGCGAAAGAGGAGGTTTCTGCAAACTTTTTGGGAAAAAACATATATGTCATTGCTATTGTTAGATATCATATACACAAATTATAGTGGACTAATGTATAAGACATGAAATTTTTTTTATAGGACTACTTCATTGTTCTAAAATAAATAACAGATTGCCAAATTTTCCAATCTTTACTCTTTTTCTCGATATTAAATTTTGACAAGTCTATAACAAGAATAGCTCACATATTTATCATCTACATTAAAAATCACAATGGATAACACTAATCTTATATATATATATATATATTTGTTTTTTGTCAAAAAAATGTTCATTTGTGTAGGATCCATTGTTCCAATTATTTTCTACGTATGCGCAATGCTTCAAGCGATTCGATACACTGTAACCTGATAATTAATTCAATACACTGTAACCTGATAATTAATTCAATACGTAACAAGTTAACTTTGTATACATATTTTCATAATAAGTTTTTCACATGATGCCATAAGTACAACACATAAATTACCAAAAATCATTGATTATCTTTAGGTCTAAAGTGACTAAAGGTAATGAAGACAAGAGTCAAAAGCCTATTGCACATAGGTAAAAAAGATGGTGATGGAGTTTATATTTTGGTCTTCCTGAGTGTTTGAATAGCTCGGAAATTGAGATTCTGAACTTCATCCTTGAAAAGGTACAATCTAGACTTCATGGTTGGGTTTCAAAAAAATTATCCCAAGGCGTTAAGGAAACTCTTTAAATCCATTGCGATGTCCATGCCCTTCAATGCTAAATCTTGCTTCTTACTTCTTTAAGACACTTGCAAAATGATCACTAGTACTTTGAAAGAATTATGGTGTAGTAGTGGTAATAACCGGAGAAAAATCTCTTGGGTATATTTGACTAAGATGTGTCGGCATAAAGAAGATAATGGGTATTTTAATTTTAATTTTTTAATATGATGAAATCAATACAATAATAAATGTTATTGAAAAAAAAATATTATAAAATTTTACTATCTTAGTTTAGAATTAAAAAAAAGAAGTACATCTTGTCATTTTACAGGTAAAAACTGAGTATATAAATTGATATGATTCATGTATAATATCAATTTATTTGGAAGTACATCTCTCTATCATGGTTTTAGATCACAATTACCCTATGTTCCAAAAATTGCTAAACGCTAGTCGAGCGGCAAGGGTGGGCCTATTGTCTAATCAATAAATCGAAGATTAAACAGAGATTAATCGGAGATTACTTTTAGGGTTTTAACACTATTTTAATGTTTTTAAATATATTAATCCATTGTAATTAAAATTTTTCTATAATATTATTTTTAAAATTGCAGTAAACACATAAAAACATATTTTTAAGATAAAATTTTATGGTTTTCATTAAAATTTTGAACATAAGTTATTGTAAAATATCACAAAAGCTCCTAATATAAATGTCTGAAGGTGGATCTAGCGATTAGGTGCTAGTCGGGCGGTGAAGGTGGGTCTAGCGACTAGACGGGGAGTAATCGGAGGTAGGCGGAAATTTTTAGAACAGAGCAATTACCTAACGATTAGTTCTGTTTTATTTTGTTAAGCCAAATACTTATTAAACCACACTGATATAACTTTTATGGCAAACGTAATCATTTTTAACTATTTCTTATACTGCTCCACCATATTCCTAAAATCAGGATATTACCATATTACATGAATCTCTTATCACGTATAGCCGAATTTAATACTAAATACTAATGCATATGAATGCATTTTTAACCAAACTAATAAAGATCAAAGCAACCAAACCAAACAAATTATTCTATACACAAACATGTTTTGTTAAGTTTTTCTTCTGTCCGTAAGGCATGGTTTGGTTTAAAACAGAATTTAACCGATAATTGAATGTGGTTATAAGTGTATTTAATAATTAATTAAATTAATAAGGTGATTATTATTGATAGAATATCTTCTTATAAAGGACTTACAGTTTTTTTTTTCTTTTTTTCTTTTTGTTAAATAGAGGATTTACAACTACCAGCTCTTTTTCAAGATATCTATTTTAGTTATAAAAAAAAGAAGCTTTTGTTTCTATCTCTAAACAACAATTTTAATATATGAATGGAGCATGTTTATGTACAATGATTTTAAATATATACCCGTTCCTTATTCACATATTTCTAGAAAACAAATTGTTTCAAAAAATCATATTTTAGGTTTTATATGCATATTTTGTTAGTTATTAATGATGATTTAAATGTTTTTTAAAAAGAGGAATACTATTGGTTTAAGATTATAGAAAATTGTTATTTACAAAAAACAATGCATGTATAATTAACTTTTAATGAGCTTTTTTTTTAATATATGTGAAAATTTTAGAAATATGATTAATAAAAAACATATGGAGTATATATTATACATGTTGTTATTCCACGAACGACTTTGTTTATTTATTAATGTTATGATATTTGATTACAAAACAAATAACTTATTGTAAAAATGATATGGGCGGGCCCTTACCCTATATACAACTAATATCTATTAGTTAAAAATTCAAAGTTAATTTAATTAGATTTTAATTTTTACGGTTTAATGTTGACGTTTTTGACCATTTTAACAATCCAAAACTATATTATTTACAAAAATTTACTGTAGCAAGAAGTGGCATGGATATTTTTTTTGGTTTTTGTTTGTTCACGAGAATTTTTTTGTCGTGTTTGGGTGTTAGCATGAACAGTAAGTTACTGATTTTTTTTTTTTGAAGTGAATGTAAAATTTATTCAAACCAAAAACTTTTTTACATCAAATGTTACTTATATTTGAATATTTTCTGGAAAAAAAAATGTTTTTAAGAATTCTTTGCAGGAAACCAGAGCTAATGTATAGTAAGTTAGTTTTCATGAGTAATGTATTTTTGGTTTTCTTGTGAGTAATGTTATATTGCCACCATAAATAGTGAAAACAATAATTACAATTAGCCAATCTTATATAATAAAATAGGAGTACCTTTTGTTTCGAGATTTAAGACGCTGCCATGTGTCCACTTCCAAAATAACAATTCCAAATATTAATAACCTTCCATTTATCTATTTATCAATTACTTACACCATTCTGTTTCTTTTATTTTGATTTTTTTCGTTTTTTTTAACCAGTTTCATAAATACCTAATTTTTTTTTGCAATTTCTAAGTACACCATTCTATTTCTTCAATTTCCAAAATGAAACATTTGATCATTTCTAAATTTTTTCACCTTTTTAACTAATTTCATAAACATCAAATGTTAACAATATTTCATTTATCCATTTATCAATTATTTACACCATTCTATTTCTTTTATTTTGATTTTTTTCTTTTTCTAACCTACTTCATAAACACATAATTTTTAGCAATTTCTAATTACACCATTCCATTTCTTCAATTTTTGATTTTGAATTACTCTTTCTTTCCTCCTTCCTAATTTTTCTAATTTTGCATTGTATTTTTTCTAACTAATTATTTAACCCCTTCTATTTATTTATAAAATAAAAAATAAAGAAAACTCCAAATTAAAATTAAAAAAATGTATCAAATCAATAATCTCACGAATGAGGTGAAATCTCATTTGTATGTGTTTAGATTTCTGGTTCTTTCAAATCAATGTTTATGATATTCAATTCCAAAAAGGTAACCCTATTATATGTAAAAATAAAGTAAATATTGATTTAGTTTTTTTTTCCTTCTGATATATTGTATCATATTTATTTGCTTTTATTGTTTTAGTATTAAATATCCTTGCTAGTTTTAATTTCTCTTTGATTAGTAGTGTTATTTTTGTTGGCCAATTGTTTTGGTTTGGTATTTAGTTTTTTTTAATAAAGTTATTTTGAAATCAATTTTTTTGTGTTGATTTTTTTAAAAGTATATGTTTCCGAAATGTGATGATTCAAAAAATGAGTTTTTAGAAAACTTTGTATAATAGATACAATAGACAAAAATGAGTTTGCTCGGAAGTTTTTTTAACTACCTTTGTTTTAACCTTTTTTTTTTTAGCACAGTTGTTTAACCTTTGTTTTCCACTACAGCTTTAACCTTTATTTAAGAATTTGTCTCGGATATGTGCACTTCCACAATGACACATTTCATGATTTTCATCTTTCCTAATTTTCTTTTATTTTGTTTTTTTTTCTAACCAACTTCATAAACAACAGAGTTTTACATCATTCAATTATCAATTATTTACACCATTCCATTAATTTAAATCTTATTCTCAATTTATTTTATTTTGAGTTTTTTTTCTTTCTCTAACAAATTTCATAAACACTTAATTTTAGCAATTGCCCCGAATTCCTATTTCCTCCTTTCTATTTTTTTTTAATTTTTAATTTTATTTGTTCTAACCAAATAATTAACCACCAGTTATTTAACATATTTTCCGCATATTGTTTTCATAAACTCTCTTCTTCCAGCTTAGAATTTTTTTTTTACATATTCTGTAACTCTCACATTAATTTTCAAAGCAATAATTTCTATTATTTAAAGCAATAAATGTATTTTATGCACCTTTTTACATATTTTATTAACTTTCATATTTTGTAACTTTCATATTAATAATCATATTCATGTTTTAAGGCAAAAAATTTCATTTCATTTTATTTGAATTAATTATTTGTTTGTGTTAACTATAACTTTATTTATTTATCGATAAGCCTTCTTTGTATGTATGTTTCATTGCTGTTGGATGTGTTGTTATATTTTGCAAGGATTTGAGAAATAAACCGTGAAGTAAATTTCAAATCTTGAAAAGCATATTATGACTGTGTTCAAAACAATCAAATTGAAAGGGACAATTTCGAGCTGCTGGCTCCATCATGTAAACTCACTAATCTCATTGTTTATGCTCATCAAAAGACCAAATGTTATAATTTCCATGACAGAAGCTAGAGGTACTGCTCTGGTATATGCAATGAAAAATCAGAGTCTAGAAGAAATTTAGAGGGATGAGAAAATCCTGCAAACCTCAAGAGATGAAAAGAAACATAAACAGACATGTTTACTTCCATCAATTTTCACTAAAAATATATACCATAATGCCGGGATGATTTGTTTTTTGTTTTGTTTTGTTGTGTTTCTTTTAACAGATTAAAAGTGAATGAAGTGCTGGATCATTTTCTCTGCTTTTTTTCGTTGCCACGTTACTACTCTTTTTCTTTTTACCAATTTCTCAGACACAATTTGATGAACATCTTGCCCTCTCCTAATAATCGTTTACTATTTTCTGTGGGTTAATAATATCATGATTAAAGGAATCGCAAGGTTCCTACACTTTGGGATTGGGCAATCCTCGACCTACCAAAAGATAATTGTCTTAGAAATTGAGAAAGGATAATTACGAAACAAACAAAAAATCAAATCATGAATACAATAAATTAGATCCCATCATAATAAAGGGATGACAGATCCAGCTCATAGACAAACAATTTTGAGCAAGATATGTCGAGAGTTCTTACTCATGTATGGATTGATGTACGGTTCAGACTGAAAGCTTGTGAAATTCCCTGCCCTTTCCATTATACGTACAAGGCTTTATAAAGCTGATATAGTTAAACAATAATAGGAGAGGTTCCACAAAATCTGGAACAATACAAACAACATTGATTGAATCCTAAACACGTGTAACAGACTATATTTCATGTCTATCACCCTCCCGCAGTCACAGCGTCGGATGAACGGTGAGGCTGGAGCGAAACTCGTTGTGGAGAGAAGTTGGGAGGCCCTTTGTAAAGATATCAGCATACTGAAGAGAAGTTGGGACGAGTAGAACTTTGACTTCACCTATAGCGACCTTGTCATGAACGAAGTGGATGTCGAGCTCAATGTGTTTCGTTCGTTGGTGTTTAACTGGGTTAGTAGAGAGGTAAACTGACCCGATATTATCACAGTAAACAACCGAGGCGCTCTTAATGGGACGATGAAGCTCTAACATGAGATTGCGTAACCAAGTGAGCTCGGCGACAGTGTTTGCTACGCCTTTATACTCGGCTTCAGAAGTCAAACGTGACGGTGTGGGCTGTCTCTTAGCGGACCAAGACACGAGATTTGGACCTAGAAAAACGCAGTAGCCGGAAGTAGAGCGTCGGGTATCGGGGCAACCTGCCCAATCTGCATCAGAGTAGGCTGTAAGAGTATCAATCTGACCACGTACCATCTGAATCCCAAAGTTGAACGTTCCTTTGATATATCGGATAATACGTTTGAGCGCAAGGAGATGAGGATGGCGTGGTGTGTGCATATAGAGGCAAATCTGATGAACTGCATAAGAAATATCTGGCTGAGTTAAAGTAAGATATTGGAGAGCACCTGCCAGTTGGCGATAGGAGGTTGGGTCAGCAATCAGGTCGCCATCATCGGTTCAGAGTTTTGATTTGAGATCCACTGGGGTAACAAGAGATTTACACTCCGACATCCCAGCACGAGCTATGATATCCTGCGCATAAACGGATTGTGACAAGAACAAGCCCTTGGAGTTGAATTCTGCCTTGATGCCCAGAAAGTGTCGCAGTTTGCCCATGTCCGACATTGGAAATTCTGTTTTGAGCTTGTCAATGATGCGTTGGAGAAGAGATGATGTCGATGCAGTGAGGAGAATGTCGTCGACGTATAGGAGCAGGTAAGAGAAGTCACGTCCTTTCCTGAAAATGAACAAAGAGGAATCTGCTTTGCTTTGAACAAAACCCAAGAGTTTCAGAAAAGACGAGAATTTAGAATTCCAAGCACGCGGGGCCTGTTTGAGGCCATATATTGCCTTGTGCAATTTGCAAACGTGATTCGGGTAGTGGCAATCAACAAACCCTGGAGGTTGATGCATATAGACAGTCTCCTCAAGATCTTCTTGTAAAAACGCGTTTTTGACATCCAATTGATGTATAGGCCACTCCAAGCCAACAGCAACATTAAGAACAGTACGGATTGTGGCAGGCTTTACCACAGGGCTGAAAGTCTCAGTGAAGTCAATGCCTTCTTGTTGGGACTTACCATTGGCAACCAACACGCCTTATGACGAGACAAAACTCCATCTGCATTGTACTTATGCTTAAACAACCACATAGATCTCACAATGTTAACATTAGGTGGCCGTGGAACCAAGCTCCAAGTCTTAGTCTTAATCATAGCACCATGTTCATCTGTCATTGCGCGATTCCAGTTAGGGTCTGACAAAGCGTGGAGGTGGCTTTTAGGGATAGGTGATTTGGTTTTGACGAGTAGTGATAAGATCTGTTTCGGTTTGGTGATGCCGGATTTGGAACGAGTTTGAATAGAGGTGGGTGCTCGAAACATAGGGTCAGCATGAGAAGGACGTTAGGGAGCTGTGGATGAAGCAGGTGGGTGGGGTGTTATCGAAAAAGGAGCTTGGAGAATGGACCGAAAGAGAGGGGAAGGGTCATCAAACACTTCAAGAAAAGAGTAAGTTTCTTTTGGCGCGGATGGGTTGGCTGCAGAAAATTTCTCCTCGTCAAATAAAACATGACGTGAAATGATTATTCTGTGTGTTTTTAAATCCATACAGCGGTAACCTCTATGCTGGGAAGGGTATCCAAGGAACAAGCAGGGGATCGTTCGAGGTGAAAGTTTAGAAAGATTGGAATGATTAAGGTTTGGGAAACATAGGCATCCAAAAACGCGGAGATGTTCATAGGCTGGTCGTTTCTGAAACAAGAGAGTGAATGGGATTTGATTGGAAATTGCTTTGGAAGGTGTGATGTTGAGAATATGAAACCGCAGCATGAAGGGCCTCAACCCAAAACGTTGGGGATAGGCGGGCCTAGAAGAGGAGAGTTCGAATGGTATTGTTGATGGTTCGAATCATCCTTTCCGATCTTCCATTTTGCTGGGATGTGTGAGGACAAGAGAATCGAAAATTTATCCTTTTAGAAGCAAAATAGTTATGAAAATCTACATTGTTAAATTCCCCCCCCCCCCCCCATTATCACAGTGGAAGTTCTTGATCGTATTGTGGAATTGATTTTCCACAAAGGCTGAAAAATGAAGAAACTTGGAAAAGACATCACTTTTTCGTTGGAGCAGATAAACCCAAAGATAATATGTAAATTGATCAAGAAATAGAACGTAATAACGAAGACCACTCATGCTTGAAACGGGAGACGTCCATAAATCTGAATGGATGATTTCAAATGGTTTAGAAACAAAAGATTCAGAAGCCACAAAAGGAAGTTTAAGAGATTTTCCCAACAAACATGGTTCACAAGAAGAAGAAAGTTTCCCTTTATTACATAACGTTGGATTGGAATGAAAAATAGAATTAAGAGAAGCAGTGTTTGTGTGGCCTAATATTTTGTGCCAAAGATCAGGCGTTGAAGCCAATAGAGCAGAGGAAGCGACTGGCGTTTTATTAATGGAGGCAGGAAGAGAATAGAGCTCGCCAGAGCTATCACATCGGAGCAGTGTTTTCCGAGTTTAAAGGTCCTTCACAGTGAAACCAAAAGGGTCAAAATCCACAGAACACCAGTTATCTCTTATGAATTTGCGAACAGAAATTAAATTCTTAACAATATGAGGAGTAACAAGAACATTGTGAAGCGTAAGGGGTTTGGTATTGGTTCCAATGGAAGAGGAACCTATGGCTGAAACCGGGATAGATGAACCATTACCCACAATGACAGTCTGATTGGGAGTATGATTAAGAGTAGAGTGGAGCTTACCTACGTCGGTGGCGAGATGAGCAGAGCCTCCCAAGTCCATGAACCAATTTGTAGCAGAGGGATCCGCAATAGCTTCGGAAGTGTAAGCTTGCATCAGAAATTCAACAAGGTTAGCTTGTTGTTGAGGGGCAGGAGAAGGGCGCGGAGCCTGTGGCCACTGCTGGTAGTGCGACATCCAGTACGGTGGTGATGGTGGCCAAAATGGTACTGAACCACAGGGACTGTAGTTGTAGGAGTAGTGCCCTCTATTTCCTCTGTTGTTGCCTCTCCCTCCTCTACGATTACCACGGTGATTGCCGTTGCGATTTCAAAACGGCGGAGTTTGCACCGGTGACTTGGTAGAGGCTGTGGGTGCGGTGGAGGACGAGGAAGTGTCTGAGTGAGAAGCGGTAGCGCGATTAGCTCTCTTGAGGCGGGTCTCCTCCCACTCAAGCATTGACTTTGCAGAATCATAAGACGGAAATGGGTCTTTGTGTTTGATAACGTTAATTATGTTATCAAACTTCTCGCTAAGACCATTGATGATATACATAAGGAGAGTTTGGTCGCTGAGCGGAGAACCAACATTGGACAGAAGATCTGCAGTTGATTTTATCTTTTGACAGTAAACACGAACTGTCATGTCGCCGATCTCCATCGTGCGGAGTTCGTTGTCTAGCTGAATAGTTTTTGCGTCTTTGTTGTTGCGGAACTGGTTCTCCACGCGAGTCCAGAGATCACGAGCGGTGCCGCCGGGTTGGAAAAAAGAGCGGAACAGAGGCTGGGCCATGGTACCATAAAGCCAAAGCTTGACGAGACCATCGCGTTTGAACCAAGCGGCGTCGTTGGCATTAGCGGGCTGAACAGATCCGTCCAAATGACCAGAGACATCAAAAGCCATGCAATGAGTGAGGAGGAGCTCACGCCATGCATCACAGTTGTGCTCATCTTCATCAAGGAGCACCGGAATCTGATTTTTGATGTTTGTAACACCATAGCAGCTTCAGCAGAGGAGTTTGCAGCAGCCATTAATGGCGAAGAGAAGAAGAGAAATGAGAAAATTGAGAGGAAAAACAAAAAAAAAATTGAAGGAGGATCAAAACTCTAGAAGCTCTGATACCATGAAAGCTTGTGAAATTCCCTGTCCTTTCCATTATACGTACAAGGTTTTATAAAGCCGATATGGTTATACAATAATAGGAGAGGTTCCCCAAAATCTGGAACAATACAAACAACATTGACTGAATCCTAAACACGTGTAACAGACTATATTTCATGTCTATCACAGACATATATTCGTCGTTCGAAGCCCTCATCACTAACACCTGTTTTGACTTTTTATATGCCTCATGAAGCTCGGAAACTTTTGGCATGTTTGACCAATCCTCCACGATCAATACGAGAAGTGTATCTTCATCTGTGCAGGGTTTGAAAAAAAAAAATCAGATGAAATTAATCTAATCCAGATCATCATACTCAAGCAGCAATTTCCAGCAATAGGTACAACATCTTACCCATGTTTGCAATGTTGGGATTGGAGAAAAACCTGGACTTGCTTTCGACTGCGGTATGGGCATACATAAATTTAGGTGATTTGCTTTCGACGGCGGTATGAGGTGATAGACTTTGTGAATTTAAGGTTACTTCAGCATTTGCTATGGCCTCTTCTTTGGTATCCGTATCATTGCTCTTCCGCTTCTTATCAAATAGGCTTTTCAAAAAGCAGCATGAACTTTCTAGACAAGGTAGCCAATAATTGTCACAGTAGGAGAAGACAAGAGGGGAGGAAGACGAAGAAGATGTGACTGTTGTTGGACTGTTTGGCATAGATAGGCCTGGTGATGTATGTTGTTGGGCCTGCGAAAGATTATGTGTAGTACTATGATTGGAAGAATTAATACCTTGACCCATTTCAGAATTCGAAACACCCAAATTATCTCGTCCAGAGGAAGAATCAGGCGTAGTCTGTGATAATGTGTGAGTTTGTGAATTTTCTGGTGGTGGTTGGTGAGGGTTCGAGTCCGAGTGCGCCGACGACAAGAAGTCCGATGAATGAGTTGAAAGTGGTCGAGTCGAGGTTGGAATGAAAATGATGGTGGGTGATTGTTTGGAGAGGTTGTTTCGATATATATTGGTGGAGGTCGATGAAGATTCAGCAAATGGGAAAATAGTTTCGACAAAGACAACGTGTCTCGATGTGTAAATGCGACCAGTAGATACATCCAAGCAAAGGTAAGGCCTTTGAGTTAGTGAATACCCCATAAAGACACATGGTTTCGAATGCTCATCTAGCTTATTATTTGTGTAAGGTTGCAGCCACGGGAAACAAAGGCTCCCAAAAATTATGAGTTTTTGATAGTTCGGCTGTTGAGAAAAGAGCTTGGCGTAGGGAGACATGTTTTGAATCACCAGACTCGGTATACGATTGATCAAGTACACCGCCGCGGCAAAGGCATAGGACCAATAACATTCTGGAACAGAGGCTTGCTGCATGAGAGTTAAGCCTGTTTCGACAATGTGTCAATGTTTTCTTTCGGATATTCCATTGTGCTCCGACGTGTGTGGAGGTGATGTTAAATCAGAGATTTCGTGAGCTTGAAGAAATGTTCATAAGGCCACAAATTCACCTCCGTTGTCCGAGTATAGTGTATGTATCTTTGTTTGGAAACGGTTTTTCACCAAAGCTTTGAAAGCGATAAATATTTCTTTGACTTGAGATTTTTACTTCAATGGATAAAACCACGTGCATCGCATAAAATGGTCAACAAAGATAAGGTAATATTTGAAATTATCAATTGAAACATGAGGGGATGTCCAGACATCAAAATATAAATATTGGAGTGGTTTTGTGGAGGTAATTGTGTTTGAATAAAAGGGTAGTTTATGACTTTTATTGATGAGACAATGAGAACAAGGTAAATGTTTTTGGGAAGAAGTTGAAATGGGTAAAGTAAATTGAGAAACAATAGTTTGTAAAATAGAAGAAGATGGGTGACCGAGTCTTGAATGCCAAGATGCAAGTGTGGTTTTGGGCGTTGGTGAAGTGAAAAGGGTAATGGTGTTTGGTGATTCGACTGGCCACTCGTGACCTTGGAATCTCTAGTTTGGTCTTGGAGTAATCGGGCCCCTTACTGAGATCCTTCACCTGGAAATGGGCAAGAAAGAATTCAACTGACACTTGATTAGCATTACATAATCGATACACAAAAGTTAGGTTTTTTTGAATATTTGGGACTTAGGCATAGTCAGATTATCACATGGGACGGTATGAGATACCAACTCCGTAAGCGATACGTTCCAGCACACTATCAAAGAGGTTTGCAGAAGAGGTTTAGGAAATTACTTCAAGGAAGCAAATCAGTTGAGGAATATTATGAGGAGTTCGAGTTACTTAGGAACCGGTTGGAAGTTGAAGATCCCAAAGAAACTTGAATGGCTCATTTCCTGGACGGTCTACATGACTGGATTTCACAGAAAGTTGAGAGGCAAGTCTACCACGACTTAGAGGAACTGTTACATTTAGCTATACAAGGGAGCAACATGTCAAGAGAAAAACTGCTCAAACAACTCGGACTAGAACAGCATGTACGCCTCAGCCACAGAAAAACCAAGACAAAGGAAAGTCTATAGAGGTGGATCCCAAATTCAAAAGACCTGTTCCAGAGAGTTCAAAACCAAATCAATCCAAATCAGGTAAGTTTCAAGCTCCCGTTACTAGATCTCGTGATGTTACGTGTTTCAAATGTCAGGGTAAAGGTCATTACGCAAGGGAGTGCCCGAACCAGAGAGTCATGATACTAAGGGATGACGGAGAGTATGAGTATGAGGATGATATTCCAAACGAGCAAGTAGGATCAAAAGAGGACATTGTTGATTATCCGGACGTAGGACCACTGTTGGTAACCATGAGAGCACTCGATTCTTTCTTTGATCCCGAGACTGTGCAAAGAGAAAATATTTTCCACTCTCATTGTACCATAGACTCCAAGGTATGTAGCCTCATTATACATGGTGGTTCTTGTACTAACTTCACCAGCAAGTATCTTGTTGATAAGCTAGGTCTTGAGAAGAACAAACATCCAAGACCATACCGACTCAAGTGGTTAAACGATGAAACCGAACTAAAGATCTTGGAACAAGTCACCGTAGCCTTTAGCATTGGAAAGTATGAGGATCAGTTCCTATGTGACATAATACCAATGAAAGCCAGTCATTTACTTTTGGGAAGACCTTAGAAATTTGACAAAGATACCTTACATAGTGGACACACGAACTTTTACAGTTTCAACCACCACAACAAGAAGCATAGCTTAGCTCCACTTACACCACAAGAGGTCCATGACATGCAAAAGGCAATGGAAAAAGGGGCCAAGGTAAGTAAAACCAACCTTTTGATATCTTCACATTTCGTTTTAAAATCTTTGGAGTTTAAAGAACAGGTGCTACTAATGATCTCTAAGGATGGTTTCCTTTCAGGTCCAGCGGAGACGGATACACCAGAGGGAGTACGTAAACTCCTAGAAAAGTTTCAAGATGTTTTCCGGAAGAAATACCACCAGGGCTACCACCAATTAGAGGAATAGAACACCAAATAGACTTAGTCCCCGAAGCACCACTACCTAATAGACCAGCTTATAGGGTAAACCCGGAGGAGGCTAGGGAGTTGGAGATGCAAGTTCAAGATTTAATGTCCAAAGGATATATTAGAGAAAGCTTAAGCCCTTGTGCTGTTCCAGTCTTATTGGTCCCAACAAAGGATGGAACATGGAGGATGTGTGTCAACTGTCGAGCAATTAACAACATCACCATTAAGTCTAGACATCCCATTCCGAGGCTAGACGACATGTTAGATGAACTAAGTGGGGCCACCATATTCTCTAAGATCGATCTAAAGAGTAGATATTATCAAGTGAGGATGAAAGAGGGCAACGAGTGGGAAAACTGCCTTCAAAACCAAGAGAGGAATGTACGAGTGGCTTGTAATGCCATTTGGACTTGCCAATGCTCCGAGCACATTCATGAGATAATAAGTTTTTTAAAATTTCTATATAAATATATGGTCCCATTAATAACATAAATTAATAACCATGTAAATTTTCATATATATATATATATATATATATAAAGATAATACTTTTAGTATTTTAATGAATTTCTGTTATATCTCATCACTAAATTTTTTATATAAGCAACTATTTTGTTGTATTTTAAACTATCTTATTGTTATAACGTATATAAATTTGTCATAAAAATAAGCAGCATTTTCTATAAGTTTTAAATTCTAAACATGCATAATTTTTATTTCAATAGTCGTATAGACTGTTTAAATACAACAATTGAGGTTATTAATCAGAAATTTAAATTTATGTTAATCATTTATATAAGTGATTTCATCTATTATCTTTTTTTATTATTATCAAAATAATTTGGTTTTTCTTTTAAAATTTAAACTTTCAAGTCCAAAACTATTAAAATTTATAATATCCAAAACATTAAATTTATTTAAATCAAATTATTTTAATTTATATATTTTTAATTTTAACATAACTCTCTATAAATTAATAAATATTATTTTATACTATAAATTAATATCACTATAAATTAATAAAATATCATAATCTCAACATTTTTAATTTATAGAGGTTTTACTGTGATCGCATTTTCACATTCGCATATACTAACCTTGGTCAGAAGAGATTAAAGTGATTCTTTAATTAGGTTTTCTCATTTTGTTGATTACTATGTTTGAAAGGAGAGAGGGCTAAAACACAACTTATCAAGATTTGTATTTGCAGTGCTCATATTAGTTACAAGTTACACTGCAACATTGACATCAATGATGACAGTGCAACAAATTCGATTCAATTCCAATGAAGACTATGTGGGTCACCTTTCGGGCTCCCGCATCACAAATGCATCACTCACCACTTCCAGCCTCCGAGCAATGAGATCATTGGGACTCAATACTTCAGAAGACTATGCTCAAGCCTTGTTGAACAAAACTGTGGCTTATATTGTCGTTGAATTGCCATACATCAAAGTCCTCCTTGGTGAGAATCCTGCACATTTTATCATGGTCCAGACAATGTACCACCAATGGTTTTGGCTTTGTATGTATTCTTCTTCTTCTACATCATCAATTTCTTTACTTTTCATCTTCTTTTTACTTCTTGACATAAATGTTTGTTTGTTAAACCACGTTTTAGATTTGTTTGTTAAACCACGTTTTAGATGTTCCGAAAGGGCTCTGAGTTGGTGCCTATTATGTCCAAGGAGATCACCCAGTTAAGGACGAGCGAGAGGCTAAACGAGATGGAGAAAAGATGTTTTGATAAACACTTTCCATTCACAACCGGTGATGATACATCAAATCCCATAACCCTTTATAGATTTCGGGGTTTGTTTATGATCTTTGGAGTTTCATTCGGATTCGCTCTTGTAGTAGTTGCAATTCTCTGGCTCCGAGAAAACTGGGAAATTCTTGTGAATCTGGTCATTATATTCCTCTGACGACGACTTAGACATCAGGATCCTCTTCACAAGAACTATCGAGTATAGTCCCCTCGACAACCCTATTGGCAAGAATGCGGTTCAAGTTCAAATGGCTCAACGTAACAGACGATAGGAACTGATTAACATAGAGGAACTTACGTCTCGGACTCGGACTCTGACTCTAACCTTGGAACCTCACAGAACAAACTTGCCATTTTTCCTCAAATGGTCCACTAGAAAAAAATAAATGCGAACAATATACGGACGAGATTCATTGTATTATTGATTCTTTTTGAAGAAATCGAAGTGAAGCTATAAAAAATGCTATCGAAACACCCATTTATGTAGAGGTAAAATATGTCTCTCCGTAGTAATAATGGCTTTGCCAAATATATATTAACAACGCATAACTCATTTCTTTTGCGTCTCTGCAACGATATGGATAATATGTTTAGAAATAATCATTTTTCTTAACAAACACGTGTTATACCGGCCATTATTAATTACAAGGAAATGTAACTAAGTAACAAACCCCAGAATCTTTGAGGATGCTATGAGGGTCAAGAATCATCATCCAGCGAGGAACAAACCATCTTTTAGATATTGCGCCAAAGACAATTACGGCAACTATCTCTGCAAATTCTTCCATGGATACAAAAGGTTTCTTGTCCCCAAAGGCAAAATGGTCCTAGATTTTGTCTGCAATCACTAGTATACCAAGCTTTCAAGCCGTCTCTGCAATCTTCACCCACCAAATAAAGAAAACAACAACATATTTTCATAACAAAGTAAGAACAAGGAGCCAACTTTGATGGAAAAATGTGTTTTTACTAAACCATTTCCACTAATAAACTAAGCATTCAACTTTGTCAAACGGGAAAATAAGAAACAAGTGTATACCTTTTGAAGATGTTGACGAGAACCACATGGTTTACAAGGGTTGATAAGAACTAAAGCCACAGTTTTGTCATCCGCAAAAGTTTCAACTCCATCTAGATCAACATCCCAACCATTTTCTGGTACATAGTCAAAATAACACATCTCTAAATGGCTCAAAGACGCTCAAAGAATCATACATAGAGTAAGTAGGCCTAGGCAGAAGAATGTATCATTAGGAGATATCTCTTAAGAAAGATCACAGCAGAGGTACTCTGCAACAGCCCTATTGACTCAATAACAACTTCATTAATTAATATTTTCTTAAAAGCTTTAGTTAAGTTGATACACATTGCAAATATGGTTTAATCAGTCAGTCACCAAACAGATCGTCGTTATCATCATCTTCTTCACCAAACCCTCCACATTTAGTTTCTTCTTTATCGTTATCTACTGGTTCACTCACAGAAGAAGCCCATGACGTCGTACCAACCGCCTTAGCAAGTGAGTCACCCTCGTAAAGATCATCATAAATCCCTGTTTTTGAACCCCCTTTTAACATCTCTATAGCTTCCTGAAGTCTATCTGTAACACCTCTGCTTCCTGTAAAAGCCTTCTCTTCCTTACCTTTACCTTTAGGTATCAATGTCACTTGCACAAGTGATTCATATTTACCAACAAGACTACCTTCTTTAACACCTATAGGACCAGGCTCAGTTTCAATGTCAGCTCCATCAGATATTCCAACAATCTCAGCTAGCTCTCCTCCTAATTGATCCTTAAAACTAACTCTCATTTTCTTCACCCTCTTCGCTTCTGATCCGGTCTTGTCTTTCCTCTTACCTAACACACAACTCGATTCAACATTACTCAAACCATATCGATTAAGCAAAGTATTGTAAGCAACAACAGCTTCCTCATCAGAAGCATCAGGAAGAGGAGGAAGCTTAATCTCATCTGGGCGAGAAAAGAGAGCTTCACTGTTCTTTCTCAAAACATAGATTCTAGTAGAAGCAGCAAATCTTAAAGATTGACCAACTTCAAGCTCTACAGGAGTATCTTTACTCAATCTCTCATTTGCTACAAAAGTACCATGAGCTGATCCTAAATCAATAACAAAGATACTGCAAGAAGAAGAAGAAGAAACAACACACACTTATTAAAAAATGTCAAAGGTACAACATTTATCGTTTTCAAATTAGAGAGATAACAAACCTGCCGTTCTTGTGAGGAACGACGGCGGCATGTTGGCGGGAAACAGATTGATGATCAAGAACAAAATCACAAGTTTGTTGTTGTCTACCAAAGATATGTCTTCGTCTATTGAGATGAATCTGATCAAGGATTTGTCCGTCTTTTACAACTTCGAGAGAGTAGACTCCGGCACGAGGCTCTATTGCCCAATCAGGTGGATGCCAATTTGATTGACCCGATCCAACTTGAGTTTGACCCGGTAGTGGTGTTGTTGTCACCGGAGATGATAAATGTTGAACCTTTGGCTTTGGTGGAGGATTTGCTGATACTGTGAAGGGTTCTAAAGTTTGGGATTTCTTAAACCTGTCAAGACCTGATCTTCCATACATTCTCGATTCGATTCTAAATCAGTAGAAGCAGATTAGGGTTTCTGTTTCTCTTCTCCACAGTCCCAAAATCGCAAAGATATGTACTCAGGAGAAATTTGCAATTTCAGTCCCTATGTTTTTTGTATTATGCCAATCATACCCCCTATGTGTTTTTATGTAATAATACTACTATCTGCACTTGCAAGTAGATTCACATGTCAACAAAAATATTCTTCACATCAATATGGTTTTCCAATCGATAAATTTCGATATTCAGAATCATTATAGTATCTACTCTTTTAAACTCTAGCAACAAGGCATTCAGGGAACTGTAAAAGTCGTCAAACTTACTAGTTACTTTAAAGCCTCAGAGCAAAATGTAATTTACTTTTACTGTGTAGACTCAAGAGAGAATCTCATTATCATGATTGCTTCTTGGCATTACTGTTGTTTTATTTAATTTTGGCAAATAGAATCAAAGCTTAGTAGTTATTACAATGAATATTTTATAAAGTCAACCGTGTATGTAATAAGCCACTGAGCAACCGTGTTATGTAATACTCATGCTTGGTTTTTGGAGTGTCTCTGGGCAAAGTTATTTAGCCTGGAAAGCCCATCTACGAGGAGCTCGAGCTCAACCGCAAAGGTGAGACGTAGCCAGTTCTTAAGTCCAACAGCTCGACCTGAAAGAAACACATCGATTCTGTTATTTTTTTTTTTAACTGCCTACAACTGTCAACAAAAACTGTAATATTTACCAGGTAGGATGATCACAGATTCCTCTTTAGCCAGCTTAGTGCAGAAATCTAAGTCATCACTGATATCTTCCAGTAGCGAAAGATTTAATTTCACCTGCACCAACCAACCAAATGGATTAGTCTCTAAGCTTGACCAACGAGTAATTAGAATATTTCTTTCGATGATTACCATTGTAAACATTGACCCCTCTGGTTTGCAAGGGCAAGTGATGCAAGGGATCTTTGTAATCTCCTCGTAACAAATCTCTGCACATTTTCTTACCATTTCGAGTTTTGATGAGAAGAATTCTTCCTTTGTATTCCCAATGATATCAGGAATTGCACCCTGGAACGGACAAAACAACGAAAACAACTAATTTTTGCTAACAGATATACTGAAACAACAATGCATCCCATCAACATACCTGAATAAATGTTGCAGGATCAGTTGACACATTGAGGACGTTGGTAAGAGACTGAAGAAACTAATATATAAGGAAACAGAGATTGATCATGTATGCATTCTTGAGAAGATATTAATTAAGATTGTTAATTTAAGCAACAAACCCCAGAATCTTTTAGGATGCTATGAGGGTCAAGAGTCACCATCCAACCAAGTCTCCAACCAGGAACAAACCATCTTTTAGATATGGCGCCTAACACAATTACAGGCACTATCTCTGCAAACTCTGCCATAGATACAAATGGTTTATCATCCCCAAAGCTAAAATGACCGTAGACTTCATCTGCAACCACAAGTATTCCAAGCTTGTAAGCCGTCTCTGCAATCTTCATCCACCATATAAAGAGGACAAACACATATTTCCATAACAAAGTCAGAAGAACTCTCCCGTAAACCCAAAAAGAGCCAAACTTTGATGGTAAAAATGAATAATAAGAAGCAAAGCGTACACCTTTTGAATATGTTGACGAGAAAAAACGTTTCCACAAGGATTACACGGATTGATAAGAACTAAAGCCACGGTTTTGTCATCAGCAAGAGCTTCAACTGCATCTAGATCAACATCCCATCCATTTTCTGGTACGAGGTCAAAATAACGAACTTCTAAGTGGCTCAAAGACGCTCGAGAATCATATATGGGGTAAGTAGGCCTAGGCAAAAGAATGTTAGCACCAGGAGTTGCAAGTGTAGTGATCAAAATCTCAATAGCTTGAAAACAACCAGCTGTGAGATGAACATCATTAGCAGATATCTCGTAAGAAAGATCCCGAGATAGGTACTCTGCAACAGCCCTGTTGAGATGGGATCATAAAACGAAATAACAAGTTCATTAATCTTTTATTTCAAGCTTAAGTTAAGATTAGACAGAGACTTTAGTTTCTCTAGATTATATCATGTAAGCAAAACTAATCACAACATCTAAAAATCTCAGTTGACTTTACCAATTTAAATTAAACAAAAAACAAAGAAGAAGAAGAAGAAATGTTACTTCCTAGCGATTTGAACACCGGAAGTAGAAGAATAGTTGTTAAACTTGGTCGAGCGGACAGCATCACAGATGGCTTCAACGGCGGCTTGATCAGTACAGAAGCTCGGGAACGGAGAAGGATCACCATGTCCGAGGGGAACGACGGATCTGCTGTCATCACCATTGAGACAACTATATAAGTTTGTAAGATAGTCACGAATGCCCAGCGAGCTAGATCGTACGAATAGCTCGTTACTAGTTCCAAAGTTCCATCTTTTGGCTCCGATTCCTTCCATTGGTTGGTGATTGGAGAATGAGAGTGGTGTGTCGTAGTGGTTGATGCAAAGGACATTTAAATATTTTAATGTATGGATCTAACACGTATTTCTATAAAATTATGTCTGGATATGGAATCATTAGAAATATAATATACTAGATAATACTAGGGACCATAGGTGGGTGGGATGATATTATTATGATTCAAAATGAATAAATAACATTTTTAGGGATAATTAAGTCATATATCCTTCGAGCCAATCAATTTTGTTTTTTGTCACTCACTAATCTTTATACCTTTAGTTAAATGAAATTACATAAATAACCCTCCTTCTTTTCTTCTTTTTAGATTTAAATAAATCTTTAATTAAAAAAAAATTTGATGTGGAAAGTAATATTATTGGTGAAAATTTAATATGAATCATTACATTTTGACTAATAAAAAAGAAGCAATTAAATGGAAAATAGATCTTCTTCTTTCTTCTTCTTCGTCTCTTCCATGCAGACAAACGAGACCTCCATAGCTCAGAATTTGAAGCTTGATTTGAGGTGATTTCTCTTCCTTTCCTTTCGTACTTATGTTATATCAATGAATTTATGTTGTGTTGGGTGAGTTTTAACCAATTTCAGAGGTTGAAACTCAATGTTCATGGATAATTTATAGTAGATTTCAAAATTTCTAGATTTTTGTGTGCACATTGGATGATTTAACTCGTTTTCTTGATTAATTAGTATCTGACATTCGTAACAGTTGATAGTTTAATAGATTCTGATAGTGAAATCATAGTGAATTGTAGGTAGATAGAAATCAAAATCAAAATCATTAGTAAAACACGAAATTACCCAGAAACGAGTAAAACTAGTACAACTATGTATATAGAGTAAAACTGGTACGACTTAGTAATACTGAGAGTACTAATATTCAAGTTTTATTTTATTATTTTCAAGGGAAAATGAATATGAAACAATGCATAATCATATATTTTGATTATGGAGGGTATTATTCAAATACCGGAGAAGGTTATATGGAATGGATTCAAAGCGAAGATCGAATTTACACTTTGATGATGAAGACATCGGTAGAGGATGTAACTTATTCAGAGTTGGTTCGTAGCATATGCAAGAAGATGAAGAGAGATGAAGATGCGACGAGGCTGAAACTTAGTTACACTCCGAAGGTGGATCATAAGTATAGACCATCAATAATCGAGGATGATGAAGACTTGCATATCTATATTATGACATGTCCTTATGATCAAAGTGGGAGTATTTTGCATGTTGAGCCTTTGGAAGATGTTGCACAAAATATGGAGTTTGAGGAAGTAGTAAAAAATGAAAATGCAGCTTGTATTAATGATGGTTTACTAAGTATTTACGGAGAAGAACGAATGGAACATGGGTTGATGAACACATGTGAAAATGATGCACATGATGATGAAGAATTCGTGAACTTGGATGAATACTATCAGCTTGGAGATGTTGTAGAAGAAGGAAAAGATGGAGGAGAAAGAGGGAGAAATGAGGATGGATGAGAAAGAGGAGGGAATAAGGATGGAAATATTTCATGGAAAGATGATATAAATGTTGTTTTGGATCAAAAGTTTTAGAGTAAGGTAGAAATACAAGATATAGTTGAAATTGTTGCACATAAAAAATGTTTCGAGTTTGATATTATGAAATCGGATAAAGAAAGATATGTGGTCAAATGTCGTGAATGACTTAGCAGTTGGAAGTGGAAGTTACGGGCTGCAATAGTTATGGGTGCAAGTTTTTTCTCAATAAGAACCCACAACAAGCTGCATACATGCCCTCTAGCGAGTAGTAGTAGTACTAGGAAAAACAGAAGGAAATGCACAAAGCAGATAGTTACATCTCTTTTGAATAAAGAGTTTCCTAGTACATTTGAAACTCCAACTCCAAAGATGCTTGTGGGTTTGGTTCATAGAAAAGTTGGTGTTAAAAGTCATACTCTACCGCATATAGAGGAAAAATACAAGCTGCTAGTTATGTGCGGAGCAGCCAAGAGGAATGTTTTATATATGTGTATTCATTTATGCACAATTTAGAGCTCAGCAACCAAGGTACAGTCACATGTGTTGATGTAGATGAGCAACACAGGTTTCAGTGCTTGTTTTTTGCATTCGGAGCTTCCATTGAAGGGTCTAGGGCGATGAGAAAAGTTATAATTATGGATGGAACTTTCCTTAAGCAGATATATGGTGGAGCTCTAATTATTGCCACAGCTCAAGATCCTGAACACCACCATTACCCACTTGCCTTTGGTGTAGTTGATGGTGAGAAAGATGCTAGTTGGACTTGGTTTCTCGAAATGTTAAAATCGGTTATTCCAGATTCTCAAGAATTGGTGTTTCTTACGGATAGGCATCAAAGTATCATCAAGGCAGTTAGTGAAGTGTACCCCTTAGCTCAACATGGATATTGCATGTACCATTTGGCGCAGAATGTGAAAGGGAGTGTTTACTACGTCAAGAAAGAAATTGTTGTTTCTATGTTCATTGAATGTGCAAAAACTTATATGGAGACTGAGTTCAAGAAACTGTATGTGGTTTTTAGAAAGAGGTACCCATCTGCAGGTGAGTATTTAGATCAAGTTGTGATGAATGGGTAAGATATTATTTTGTGGGGGATAGGTACAACTTGATGTCTAGTAATATTGTGGAATCGATCAATGGTGTATTTGTAGCTGAAAGAGAGTACTCGCCATTACCAATGTTTGATGCTATTGTAGAAAACATATCTGAGTGGTCTAACAAGCATCGGAAGAGTTCTGCAGAAGTTCCTTCATCACAAAAATTGGTTCCTCATGTGGAGAGTCTAATGAAAGAAAGATTACAAGAAGCAAATTGGTTGGGGGTTACTAAGATAAACAGCTACCGTTATGAATTCACAGTTCTGGGGCTTGATTGGATTAGTTATGTGGTAGATTTGGATAGGAAAACTTGTGGTTGCAAGCAGTTTGACATAGATAAGTATCTTTGTGTCCATGCATTGGCGGCAATTAGAGAAAACGTAAATGGAGAAGTACAAGTACATGAGTTATGCAGCAAATATTATTGGATGGAGCAGTGGGCATTGGCATATTTTATATCGGTTTATCTAGTGCTCCATCAGTCTCAGTGGGTTATTCCCCCCGAGGTACAAGAGATGTATGCTGAACCTCCAAACTATAAAAAGAAAAAGGTGAGAAATGAAAAAGCAAGACAAACATCAGTTGGAGAATATGGCAATAGAAGCCGAGGTTCTACTAGTGCTGGCCAAGGATCAACTCAAAGTGGACAAGGTTCAAGTCAGAGTGGTCGAGGATCAAGTCAAAGAGGCCGAAGATCAAGTCAAAGAGGTCGAGGATGGTTTTACTGTAGTGAAGGTACAACATATGTCTCTTAGTCTCTATGCTTGTGATGTTGTTATGTGATGTTGCTTGTGATGTTGTTGTTGTTATGTGGTTTTGCATTACAAAAACTTGTTTATGATTATTTCTGTTAAGGTACAACTAGGAAATACTTATGGTACAACTATTGATGTGTCTGATTTTAAAAATGGTTATTTGTAAACTCTAAACTTTGGTTGTGTTAGTTTTATTTATTTTAATATCAATATCATCTATATAACTAAGTAAAATATGAAAGTTTAAATTTGGACACATTAACTGTTAAAAGTTTGTTGAGATGCCTTACACTTTGAAGGTTTGTTGAGATGTGAAGCCCTAGAAATTGCAAAAACTGTTACATATATTAGTTTACAAATTTATTTTTGTTAAAATATATGAAATATATACCATAGATCTAATGTGATATGTACAATTATAAAATATAAAGTTTCAGTATGGTACAACTACTTAAACCAGAATCCATCAAAATACAACTATGTACATAGCGGAGTACAACTAGAAATATTGGTACAACTAGACTATGTACTTTCAATGATTGATTTCAACCCTATCAGATCGTATGTACTTTCAATTATTGATTTTTTCTTTACAATGATTGGTTTTGTACTTTTAATAATTGATTTTATTTTTGCAATAATTGATTTTGTCCTTTCAATGATTGATTTTGTCTTATATAAATTTAACTTATACGATTATGAATAAAACTAGTATTTAAAATTAACAATTTAATTAAACTCAACCTAGTTAAATTAGTTGTACAAAATGACCCAAAACAAATTATGTGGTCTCAAACCTACGAGTTCCACATTCATCAAGGTTTATCAATGAAAAAAAGACAAAAACCAAAAAACAACCACATCATAAAGTTCACAACATAACATAAACAACATCAGACCTTCCGCTTCTTGTTTTCCTTTTTGCTTCCCTTCTTTTTTCCCTTCTTGTTTCCCTCCTTGTTTCCTTCCTTACTTATCTCTCTATTCTTCTTCTTCCATTCTGTAAAGAGAGTATTCATGTACTTGGAAGATCTAGTCTTTCGCTTCTTTGATACCGTAGAAGGAGGACAAGGGTTGCTTACCGGAACTGGTACTGGAGAAGTCTGAGATGCTAGTACCGGAGAAAGCTCAGAATCAGCTACCAGAGAAGGGTGAGCTGTAGCTACCGAAGAAGGGTGAGCTGCAACTACCGAAAAGGGTGTGCTGCTTCACCCACAACATCTTCATGCCTTCCAGCAGATGTACCTTCATCAAAACTAAAGTTTTCATCTTCATGCCTTCCTCCTGATGTACCTTTACCAAAACCAAAATATTCATCTTCACATTGCAACGAAGCTGAATGGTATTCGCTCTTATCATCCACACCATCCTCATCCTCATGTACGTTTTCCTTCCCTTTGTTGTTCTTCTTCAAAGTTTTCACCTCATCTTCAAGGTTTTCCAACCAAACAATAATATCTCCCAACTTAACCTCAACCATCTCTTACCAGCTCATCATATATTTGAACCCATTTTCCATCATTGTTTTCATCATTTCCCACATTTCTCCTAGACTAGGAGTGGCACATGGTGGTGAAGTTAGAGGATCAGCTTCATCAGGTCCAGACTTTTTCTCAGGTACAGCCTTTTCTCTGCCCTAGCAGCAGCGTCCTGATTGTACAAATCTTCCCAAAATACTTTCTTTCCAGACGTGAGATGAGCCATTATACTGTCAGCCACAACATCTTCATTATCGCCACAGAAGTCTCAATCCCAAATGTGACTCATCAGATATATTTTTTCATCCAGAGAAGCTTCCAAGATGCTACAAATATCCTGTACTACAAAAAACAAATAATTAGCTACAATAATATTACATAGTTACAAAATATCATCTTAATAACTAATTATACCTTTGAATCACCAAGCGCCTTATTAAGATCTTCCAAAGGATATCCACTCATCTCATTCGGCACAAACTTCCTCTTACACATTCTAGGACATTCCTTACCTGTTGGAACATCTTTGCGGTACTCTGATACACAGAGTTTTAACCCTAAATAATTCTGCAAGTGCACAGATAATCACAGTAGTATTAAACGGATCGAATCCACAAGGACCAAGGTTACACTATGAAATTATGAGATTTGTAAATAAAGCTAAGACAAAATATGAGATTGGTTTCGAAACAGAATTGCAAGTAAATAAAAGCGGTGTAAAACTAATAAAGAAAAGCACTATATCAGGGTAATTCGCAGATGATTCAGAGATGAGAACTTAGCAATTATTCAAGATCTAATTCAGCAAAGGTCCAGAACTCAAACATAAAAATAATATCGCCCCACTCTCGTGGTGACGACAACTTTATCTAACAACCTAGATACCTAAACTCTCGTTTGGACCTAGAGATGCAGATAAGTATTAACGAATGGGTTCAATATGTTCACAACCAGCCGCACCAACTCTCGTCACCTATGTCTGATTGCTCACCAATGTCTTTTCTAGCAACCTAAAACACTCTCGCGAATAAGTTTAACCTAAAATCATAGACTAAGTGGCCAGTTTAATCTAAGCATTAAATTCAACTAGAGGTGAAGACATTATATATTTATGTATCCTATTTGTGCTCAGTTTATCATCTCATGAATACCTTTGAAAACTCTAATCTAGCTAAGGACTACTCAGACATGGAAGAATGAAACACAACAATGAAATAAAAGGAATTCATGAATAATATTAAAGATAAGATAAGGTTTAGAATTCTTCTCAAACAGAGTAATGGTTGATCCTCTAGATCTTAAAAGCCAAAGCAAATGAAGAAGATAAACAGTAACAAGGCGATGGAATTCCAAAAGCAATAAGGAAAAGGAAAGATGGTGGAGAAAAATAGAAAAACGTCTAAAGTCAGGATCTAAGTCAGTCTGAGTTTTCTGGAGGGTGGCTTGACCTATTTAATCACCCCAAAAATTAGCTCAAATCGGGTTCCTTATTTTTCTCCGGCGGCGGAGCACGTGCTCCCATTAGGTGCTCGCGTGTGAAATCGGCCCTTTTGCTCCAAATCCACTCCTTTTTGCTCCAAAAGCCCATTTAGCTCCAGTCCATCCAATCCATGCTAAAAAACTTCATTCTGACCTGATAAGACTCAAAAACGACTTGAAATACACTAAAAAGGACTAGAAAACATTAGTAAATATGGGCCAAAATCATCATATATCAACTCCCCCGGACTTAGACCTTTGTTTGTCCTCAAACAAACGAGAATCAAAGAAGGTAAAAGAGGGCAAGCGCAGGGATTAGATGAACCTCAGGAAACCGTGACATCAACCACAATCTGCAGACCACACACTTCATAACACGAAAAACAAGTTCTTACCAAAAACTCACCCAACATCTTCAACCAACCCTGTTCCATAATTGAATCTCAAACCCAGAAAAGCTCATCATCAAGACAATAACTCCTTACATAAATTAAATGGTGGCGTGGCTTCTCATTTTCAGGCACTAGGTAAAGGAATCGAATCTTGGTAATAAAGAGGCTATTTTAATGGTGGAGATCAGAGTGTTTAGGGTTACCTTATTTTTTTGGTGGGTGCTAAACATAGCACAAAATGATAGAAAAATGGACTAGTGATGTCCACAACCTCTAACCACTCCCTTCTCCTTTATGAAACAAAACTCCTCTTCTTCTTGACTTCACTCTCCTTGGGTATGAAGGTATGCTTAGGGGTTATCTTTGAGTTACTGAATTCACCACTCTTCATTTATACCAATGGATAATACAATGGTAAAAAGAAAGTGTGGATAGAATTCACCGCGTTGAAGCGGTGTCCGGATCATCGTAGACGGCTCTTCGCTTCCTCTGTCGCCAGAACTGGCTCGTGTTGGAGGTGTTGGGCAAAGGCTGGGGCTGTGTGTCCAAAATTGGATTTCAGCTTCTGTTCCGGTTCTTGCATGCGGAGCACCCTGGTGGAGCATGTGCTCTCGAACTGGTGCGGGGTGCTCACCGATTTTTCCTATTTTTTTTTTTTTTGTTTTTTTTTCAATGAAAACTAAAAGCAAAAATTAGTAATAAAAGCAAATTTAGAAAAATATGTACAGAATCTTACCGGTGGGTTGCCTTCCACCAAGCGCTTATTTAAGGTCTATACCTTGACCGATGTACGAAAGGTGTTAATCATGAGAATCAAAAGGTTGGATCAATGGTCCTTTGGTCTTTCTCCTATCAATGCAATGAACAATATGTGCAAAATCACACATAATTGCCCATGGTAGATAGACAAAACATTCACCAATGAAGTTTACTACAAATGTAGCATATATCTTGAAATATTCTTTGATGATTGAATGCCCAGGAGGATCAAATGCATTGAATGGAAAGATAAAGTCAACTTCAGGAGTAAACGAGTTCATCACAAAATAGTCAACTTCATCTCCAACAACTTTAGGCAACTGAATATCCTCAAAATTATAAATTTCAAGAGTTGAATCGCATGTACCTTCTAGTTGGGTTGGTGGAACCCAATATATTACCTCTTTAAATTCATGAGCTTCCATTATCTCCATCCACTTCGCATCTTCCAAATCTTTTCGAGTTTTCTTTGGAGAAACTGGGTAAAGAACTCTAGGCACGTAAACTCGCTCTGGAGGAGTTTCTGCAGATTTGGCTGGAGCACCCTGTCGGAGCATGTGCTCCCGAGAAGGGTTTGGGTGCTCGGTCGTTTTGGTCTGAGAATCAGCTGGAGTCGTGTCAACCTGTGTTCCTGAGTGTGAACCATGTTCTATCAGTATTTCTTCTGTGGCCAGAGCTTTCCCTTGGATATTTTGCTCCGTAGCACTCTCATTATCTTTTCCCACGGTTTTAGGGCTAATTGGCGGTGTCAACACTCTTCCACTTCTAAGCTCTACGGAGTTGACATACTCATACCTGGGATTTATCTCTCCTTTCTCTAGAAGAGTCCCAGTAGGTCGCTTAATTGCCTCTGCAGTTTGGGCAACTTGCGTGTCAAGCTTCTTCACGTGAGCGGTAACGGCTTCGTACCTTGCATTGAGATCATTGTATATGTGATCGACCTTGGCATTGATCTCAATTGCAGCCTTCTGCTGATTGACTAGGAGTTGCTGCATGAGAGTCTTCAGCTCATCTTGAGAATCTGGTGTAGAGGCGGATTGTTGAGCGGTTGCATAGTAGGGCTTTTGTTGGGTTCCTCCTTGAAATCTGTTCTGGTTTTGATTGGGGATGAACTGTTTCCCCTGTTGGTTGCTGGAGTACAACTTCTGAAATCCTTGGTTTTGTGGCAACTGATTCATACCTCCTCCTTGCTGCGGATAAACCTGATCATGTGGGTTCTCGACGTTGGTGCTTTGGTAAGAAAGGTTCGGGTGGCTCCAGTAGTTTGAGTTGAACCCACAGTTCTGCACATATTCATGTCCACTCATGTGATTAACCTTTTGTATACCAGCATCATCATCCTCTTCAAACTCTTGGGAGATAGGCGTGCTCCCATTCTCATCCACAAAATAAACCGATTTTTGGTTTCTCCTAAGGAATAGGTTCACCTTTGCCGTCAGTTCATCAATTTTTTGTGTCTCCACGCTGTTGACTCTTCTGGACCTATCATACTCAGGAGACTTATTGTTGGAGCTCGAAGCCAAGTTCTCGATCAGCTCAAAAGCGCCTTCCTTAGTCTTGGTCATGAAATCGTCTTGGTCATGAAAATTTCTAGAATCTGCTCGTCCTTGAATCCGTGGTGAGGACACTCTCTGCGATATTCCTTCAGCCTTTCCCAAGCCTCACAAAAAGCTTCCTCGGAATGCTGTTGGAATGAGGATATCTTGTTCCTTAAGGATGCAGTTTTTGACTTGGTGTAGAAGTGATTCAAGAATGCTGCTCTACATTCAGCCCATGTCTTCAACGAACCCGGTGGTAGTGACTTCAGCCATCGTGATGCCTTATCCGCAAGTGAAAAAGGAAATAACTTGCACTTCAAAAATTCACTCGGAACTCCATTCGAACCCGTGGTGCTACAGATTTCCTCAAAATTCTCGATGTGATCCACAGGAATTTCAGCTGGGAGCCCATAGAAAAGATGTTGCTTCACCAACAAAATCAATTGAGGTTTGATTTTGAAGTCTTGCCGCTGAATAGCTGGAGGCACAATGGCGGCTCGGTTCTGGTAATATGCATGTGGATTGTCCGAGTCTCCAATACCAGGCTGCGGTTGCTGAACCTCTTGTCTAACTCTCCGCAGTTGCTCCATCTCAACCCGAAGCATCTATAACTGAGCAACCAGTCCGTTATCTTGCTCGCCCATGTCGGCGGTAATGAGTCTACTGGTCATGCACCTGAAACATAAGAAAAAAAAGAAAAAGAAAGAATTAGTAGTTTCTTAGACTGAATTTAAAATCAAAAATCAAAGGTAACGTAATTGGTCCCCGGCAACGGCGCCAAAAACTTGATACACAGAGTTTTAACCCTAAATAATTCTGCAAGTGCACAGACAATCGCAGTAGTATTAAAGAGATCGAATCCACAAGGACCAAGGTTACACTATGAAATTATGAGATTTGTAAATAAAGCTAAGACAAAATATGAGATTGGTTTCGAAACAGAATTGCAAGTAAATAAAAGCGGTGTAAAACTAATAAAGAAAAGCAATAGATCAGGGTAATTCGCAGATGATTCAGAGATGAGAACTTAGCAACTATTCAAGATCTAATTCAACAAAAGTCGAGAACTCAAACATAAAAATAATATCGCCCCAATCTCGTGGCGACGACAACTTTATCTAACAACCTAGATACCTAAACTCTCGTTTGGACCTAGAGATGCAGATAAGTATTAACGAATGGGTTCAATATGTTCACAACCAACCGCACCAACTCTCGTCACCTACGTCTGATTGCTCACCAATGTCTTTTCTAGCAACCTAAAACACTCTCGCGAATAGGTTTAACCTAAAATCATAGACTAAGTGGCCAGTTTAATCTAAGCATTAAATTCAACTAGAGGTGAAGACAATATATATTTATGTATCCTATTTGTGCTCAGTTTATCATCTCATGAATACCTTTGAAAACCTTAATCTAGCTAAGGACTACTCAGACATGGAAGTATGAAACACAACAATGAAATAAAAAGAATTCATGAATAATATTAAAGATAAAATAAGGTTCATAATTCTTCTCAAACAGAGTAGTGGTTGATCCTCTAGATCTTAAAAGCCAAAGCAAACGAAGAAGATAAAGAGTAACAAGACGATGGAATTCCAAAAGCAATAAGGAAAAGGAAAGATGGTGGAGAAAAATAGAAAAACGTCTAAAGTTAGGATCTAAGTCAGTCTGAGTTTTCTGGAGGGTGGCTTGACCTATTTAATCACCCCAAAAATTAGCTCAAATCGGGTTCCTTATTTTTCTCCGGCGGCGGAGCACGTGCTCCCACTGGGTGCTCGCGTGTGAAATCGGCCCTTTTGCTCCAAATCCGCCCCTTTTTACTCCAAAAGCCAATTTAGCTCCAGTCCATCCAATCCATGCTAAAAGACTTCATTCTGACCTGATAAGACTCAAAAATGACTCGAAAGACACTAAAAGGACTAGAAAACATTAGTAAATATGGGCCAAAATCATCATATATCATACTTCATCTTCAGAGATGGGATAACCTCATATGTCAAAAGTTACATTAAATAGTTTTAAAAAATTACTAAGTACAATAATTTAACCAGTACATTAAACATAAGTTTTGAATTATATTACCTCCAACAAAATTATGAACCCTAGAAATGTCCAAGATTTCCTGACTTCACCTTTAAACCTCTCGAACATTTGCTCTAAATCATGTGAAGAATCTTCAAATGTATACCTGCCCCAAGGAAACTTCTTGCATTCTTCCAGATTATCAACAATGCGCAGAAGAAAAGGTTTAATAACTTTCGGTGACTTTGAATGCGTTTTCATCATTGAGGCCAAGAAGTATAGCACATCCATCTTTAACCGATCTTCACAAGCTATCATGGTGGTCACTCTCTCTCGCCCATTAAACATATTTAACAAAGTTTAAGCTCCCAAAATCTGTATGATTTTCGGGGTACTCACGGCAGTTAAAGCCAGAGATCAGTCCATGCTCCCACAAAGAGTACCGTACAGGAACCCCGTTGACCACAAACCACCAGACATGGCGCTTCGCTAGACGTGCAGTCCGCAAACAGAGCATCCAAAACCCCATGCACTTCCTCGTCCTCTCCTTCGGCATGTGAATAATATGCTTGAACTGGTTTTGGTCATCCTTAAACCAATCCATCTCTAAATCATTAAGGGTCTTCTTCAACTTCGCCACTGGTTCATAGATCCAACATCGAGTACTGAATTTGTAAGCTTCCTTGTAATTCTGTGGGCCGAGATAGAACCTGTCAGGTTGTTGAGGTTGCTGCTCTTCCTCATCGTCGTCACTATCCTCCCCCTTGTCACTATCCTCCTACAACCAAAATAATACACTTAATTATAAGTTGTACCAAGATTACCAAGTTATACCGAGTAGTAGTTGTACCAAGATTTCCAAGTCATACCAATTAGTAGTTGTACCAAGATTACCAAGTCATAATAATTCTATTTTTACCAAATTTAAACTTCATCAAATATGCGGGAAATCTAAACTTCATATACAATTAAACATTTCCCTACAAGGTTTACTCAGTCGTACTAGTTTTACCTGATTCGATGGTCCATCATGTCCATTATCCAAGCACTCCTCTTCTGCTTCTGGGGATGATCTCTTTGACCTGTCTGAGATTTCATCTTCCTCTCCAATTGATGAGGACAAAGATTCTACTTCTTCTGGTGATGATTCAGCCGTGCTTTGAACTTCTGGGTTTTTTGTTCTCGCCATATCTACATCTACTAGTGATGACGGAGGCGTGATTCAAAATTCCGGATTTTTTGTTCTAACCATATCTGTAATTCAAGAAGAAAACACACATTAATCAAACAATACACACAAAACTTTAATCAAACACACACCATAGCACATCCAAAACTTCAAACCCAATTTCAAACTCAACCTAATTCTGTAAAACCTATAACCCGACCCCTAATTCATAGTATTATACCCTAATTAGTTGATTTGAAACTCCAATAAACCCCAATTAAATATAGACCCAACTTTGTTTGCGTAAACCCTAGGTTTCTAATTTTGAAATTAGGGTTTATAGAAACTAAACTGTTGTCGACAAACAACAGTTTAAGAATGGTGGTTGAGCGACGACGGGAAGAAAACCAGAATCTTCAGCAGACTAATTCCGGTCGATTTTTGGTGAAAAATCGCGTGAGAATTTGTAATTTCCGGTGAAGAGATGAAGAACACAAAAGAGGAGAACGAGAGAAGATGAAACAAGAGAAGAGAAAATGTGACTTAGATCTAAAATCAAAAGATAAATATTTTCTTTTTTTAGTTAGTTGGTTTAGTTGGGTTTTGTTGTCCATTTTTTTTACAAATTTATAATGGGTTTTGTTAAAGCCCGATTTTACATTTGGTCCAGGTTTTTCATCGTAGACTTATATCATTTTATGTTGACTTATTAATAAGTTAATTTATTGAACTGAAAACATATATTTTATTTCTATCAACTTAAGTTTTTTCATCATCGACTTATTTTATAACCGTTGACTTACATAGTTGACTTATTTTTACTGTTGAATTATTTTTTATTAGTCATTAAAATTTTTTTTCCATAGATTTATTTATTCTCGATAGACTTGTATAATTTTATGTTGACTTATTAATAAACCTGATTTATTGAACTATTGACTTATTTTTTTAATTTATGTCGATTTATTTTATAACAGTCGACTTATACATAATTTGTTGATTTGTTTACATAATCGACATATTTAAACAATTGAATTATTGTCTTTATTTGCTGATTTATATTTGTAGACTTATTTATTCTTGGTAGACTTATATTCATTTTGTGTTGACTTGTTAATAAAACTGATTTATCGAATTGTCGATTTATTTTTAATTTTTGTCGACTTAATTTTGTTTTCCTTCGACTTATTTTATAATAGTCGCTTTATCTTTAAATTGTTGTATTTTTTTTAAAATTTATTTATTCTTGATAGACTTATTAAATTTTATGTTGACTTATGAATCAAGCTGATTTATCGAACTGTCGACTTATATTTTATTTCTGTTGACTCAATGTTTTTCCACCATTGACTTGTTTTATAACAGTTAATTTATATTTTGATTTATTGATTAATTTACATAGTTAACTTATTTAAACTGTTGACTTAATTCAATTTATGTTCACAAAATTATTTTAAATAACTAATTTTAAAATTAAAAAAAAACTAATTATAATTATTAAAACTAATTTTGTGTAAAAATTTAAATGAATTATAAAATTCATAATATTATTTTAATCCTTAAGTTTAAATTCATAATTAATTAAAAATACATTTTTATAATAAAAATACCAAATTATCCTTATTTATTATTTATTTAATTATAAAACGAAATATTTAACTTTTAATTATACATTAAAAATTTAATTTATTTTCAATAATATAAAGAAAAATTATAATTAATTTAAATTTGTTTAAAAAATAATTATTTTGTTATAAAAACTAGTATCTATAAAAAACGAATCATAGTTAAATTTTAATTAGTTGATTTTTGTGTATAGATATATATGTATTTGTATACTTATTTATTCATCGTAAACTTATATCATTTTATGTTGATTTATTAATAAGTTGATTTATTGAACTGAAAACATATATTTTATTTCTATCGACTTAATTTTTTTCATCATTGACTTATTTTATAACCGTTAACTTACATAATTGACTTATTTTTACTATTGACTTATTTTCTTATTAGTCATTTAATTTTTTTTCCGTAGATTTATTTATTGGTAGAGTCTAGAGAGAGAGTGATGTGTCATATGTGTTTAGTGATTGCTGTAAAGGACATTTAAATATCTTAACGTATGGATCTAATAAACACGTAATCCTATAAATATGTGTGGAAATGGAATCATTAGCAATAATAATATATATTTGTTTTATTTATTTTTAAAGCCTTAATTTGTGCTAAATTTATGAACCATGGATCGCAACATTTCCTCTTATACTAGTGAAGATTTCTATTATTTTGATAAAAATTAATCTGTATCTTTTTTTATTATTATTCTTTTCATTATAACTCTCTTAATCTTTGCTTTTGATTTCTCTTTAAGATATGTTAGAGTAGTTTTGTTAATTTGTTTATCGGTTAAGTAGATTAGGGTGATTAGATGTTGGGTTATAATGCTTAACTAGGGCTACATTTACATGTTTTTCTTCAATTGAAATGTTTGTAATGCTAGTCTTGAACTTGCTAATCAACATATAGAACAATGTCTTTTCATGTTAGGAACGTGTTTGCGAAAATGTCTAGAAAAAATTCAGTTGAGCGTATCATACTTAGCCAAATGATTTGTTGATGACGTTGTGGACTAAATTTTAATGCTTATTAGTCTTCTAATCGAAATGGAAGTTTTAGATTAGTTAGGTGATTAGTATTAAGAAGATTAAGAAACTGAAAATAAAATAACTCTACTTAATGTGATCATTGTCTTAGTAAGAATGAGCTTAATTATGTGTTCAATCATCATGATCCAATGGATAATCTACTCTAATCAATTGGCCTGCATATGTGCTCAGAGGAATAATTACTTTGTTTACATTTGGATTCACCATTGTTGTAACAGATACAATCAGATTTGACTCACATTAGGCTCATCTGAGATGATCATATCTAATGAGATTAAAAAAAAGAAAAAGGAAGAAGCCTATCAGCATTCTAATTGGCTACAGTACTAGAAGCCATGGCTAAGGAGTACTTATGCTTAAGGTAAGCTTTGATGAAAGGATCCAAGTCACCATCCATAACAGATGTGATATCAGAAGTTTCATGACTCGTTCGAACATCCTTAACCAGTTTGTACGGATGAAACACGTAGTTCCTGATCTGCTGTCCCCATTCAGCTTTCACTACATCTCCTCTTATTTCTTTGATTTCCGTGGCACGTTGCTCCTCTGCAATCACTAAGAGTTTCGCCTTTAGTCGGCTCAGAGCTCTCGTCTTGTTCGCCAGTTGACTTCTCTCCTCTGCAATATGCAACATGGGATTGTGATCGACTACCATATTCAGTTCTGATACTTCATCAACATACTGAGAGCTTAGAGTAGATTCTTCGAGATGAAAGACAAACCTGTGCAGCGGACAGCGACACCAGTAGGGATGTGAGTAATCCGAACAGCGGTTTCAACCTTGTTAACATTCTGTCCACCTTTTCCACCTGCCCTCGTGAAACTAATATCGAGGTCCTCCTCTGGTATTTCAACTCCCACTGCTTCCTCAGGCAGAAGCGGCATCACTTCCACACCAGAAAAGCTTGTCTGCAATATCAATATCAGTGTAAAGCACACAACCACATACTTTTCGAATTCATAGACCTTAATGACGCTAGTCATCAAACTTATAGATGCATAAATAAAAACTAAAAGGATATAGTAAGATACCAATTAATCAGGCAATAAGCTGCTATTAACATAGATGTCAACATAATGTTATGCAATTTCATGAATTCATTGTTTGATACACAATGAATTAATGAAATTGCATAACATTGTGCTGACATTTTAATTTACTTGATGAATTGAATGGTGATTGTCGTACAATCCTATGGAGAGCAGCTTAATTTACCTGACGAAGGCCTTTCGAATTGAATGGTGATTGTCGTACAATCCTATGAGTTCCTTTCTCTCCTGAAAGATAACCATACGCATACCGTCCTTCAATTTCAAGTGTCGCTGACTTAATCCCTGCTTCTTCTCCAGCTGACATTTCAACAACTTTTGTCTTGTACCGCTGCTTCTCTCCCCATCTCATATACATCCTAAGCAACATATCAGCCCAATCCTGCACTGGAAGTTATCAAAAAATTTCACAGGAGCTCAATCAACATCACAAAACACATAAGCCTCTTAGAAACATTTCATATACTCAAGGCCAAAATCATTACTGCATTTTCATGGCCTTCTATAAAAAAACAAATGCATTCTTAGTACTAATTCTCTACCTCATGAAAACTATAAGTTGAGCACAGAACACTACATGATCATAGTCATTCTATAAGCATATAAAAACTCATAAAGTAGCGAAATTGCGTAAACAGTAAAAATAACCTGTGCATCGGTTCCTCCAGCTCCAGCTGTAATATAGACTACAGCACCTTCTTTGTCATAAGGTCCTGATAAAAGCTGAGTTAGCTCAAATCGATCTAAAGATTTATTCAACTCTTTGATAATTCCCATAGCTTCTTCAAGTAAGCTAACATCAGTAGAATCCATCTCTTCTGTTAATTTAACAATTGTTTCTGCATCTTCAACCTACCTTAGCCAAAAAAAAAACCCGCAATTCAACTTCGTAACCATAAGAGAGTAAAATATAAGAGATGAAACTAAGGAAACATACCATTGATTTGAACTCAGAAAGCAACCGCAATCGATCTTTAAGATCGTTTAAAGCCGAAAGTGTTTCTTGAGCTTTAACACGATCATCCCAAAACGAAGTATCAGAAGCTTTTGATTCCAAATTTGCAACTTCTGATTCTATTTGCTGTAAATTAGCAGAATCCCTAATCTCTTCAACACGAACTGTTGCTAATTCAACATCTTTCCTCAATGTATAAAAATCTATCACCAATTCCAAAAAAGCATCATCATCATCATCACCTTGAAAAATCTCAAATTTCAAACAACAAATCTGAAATTAACGTTACCTTGCATCAGCCATTCACTAGTTTCGGTATCATTGGATACACTTAAGTTACTATCCTGTGCAGTGAATACTACTGAAACAAAATTGAAGAAATTGTTATTTACATATGAACTCCAGATTTGAAATTGTAGCGAGCGAGAGAGAGAGAGAGAGGAACTGACTTGGCGAAGGTAGACGACAGGAGGAAGAAGAAGAAGAAGAAGAGAATTGAGGGAGAGAAAATGGGAGTGAGAAACGGAGAAGAGGGAGATTTGTTGGTTGAAGAAACATAAGCTTAGGTTTCCCGGTGGTTGAAAAACTCCGGCCGGCGAGAGGTCCGAGAACGCTGAGCTTCATCGACATTTCTGCTTACAAATATTTGGTCTCTTCGCCTTGCAGAGTTATCCATACAAAGCTAGCCACCACCACGTCATTAACTTAATTTAAAGGGCTAATCCCCCAATATATATTACAATGGAATTAGTGATGACAAAACAAAAAATGCGAATTGGTAAAAAATATATAGTAGAGACAATTTGCTATTCAGCAATAATTAGTTGAAAGACAACTCCAAATATCTGTATTAATAATAGGCAAAAGTGTATTCCAACATTTTGAAATTGTCATTACTAGGTATGGTCAAAATATGTGTTAAATACACTTTGATTCGTTATCTGCTTCGATTTAATCCAATAAATTTCAGGTATCCATGCCATTTCAAAGCAAAATAAATATTTAAAATTATTATTCATTAAAAATGAAACAAATCACAAATACTAAAATTGTAAAAGACGAATATTCGTTTGGCTCCAGTATATGTATATGTATACATTATATAATAGATATATTTGTATGTAAATTTTATAAATTTTTAGTCACCAAAATAGTTATTTAAATATTAAAATTTAACAAATAAATATGAAAATATCTATTTGTATGAAACATTAATAGATATGAAACATTTTTATTTTTTAGATTTATTTTTGATTTTTATATTTATTTTTATTTTTATTTTTATTATTATTTTATAATTCTTACGGAGCGAATCGAATACTCGACAAATAATATAGATTCTAAAGAATATCCGGATACCGGATATCTGGTTAGATAAGAAGCGAATACGAATTAAAAAATTGCTCATCTGGATGGAGAGAAAAGAATCACAAATACCATTAAATTTCTGAATATTCGCTTTGTGCCCACCTCTAGTCACTACTATTCAAATACACATCCGTATGGAGAGACATTCATAGCTAAGGGATATGTTGGGATTCATACCGATTTAGAACATTTTATAAATACAAATTATGAATTCAATTGTCAGTTTTCGTGAAAATACTGAATTAAATCTAGACTACAAGGGTTATATACTTGGATATTCACTTTGTTAAATCAAATTTTCTTCCTACACATTTGATTTTACTATACAACTTAACTAAATATTCAATCCTATTAAAAACAAATATGCATCATATCAAACATATAAAATAAATATTATAAAAATAATTAAAAACAAACTCAAAAAGCAATATTAGTAATTTAGTATAAAAACATGAAACTTGCAAAACTAACATTGTAAATAAATTAAATTTAGATAAAAATATTTAAAATAAAAATATAGGTGATGTATCTTAAAATCTTTTTTAGAAAAGAAGTAGAAATGTTTTTAGTTAGAGAAAAAATTCATTTATATAATTAACTATTTAACTATTTCATCCATGAAATTAAATAGATTTCTGTGTTGATTCAAGCCATTAATTGGATGTACTTATGAGTTTATTCAATCAATTTACCCTATGGTTTATTTAACACGTAACCAATTAGTTTGGATTATTGTCAATCAAGTTTTTAGGTTGAAAAGAATTAGATACATGTATAATATTTTATTGGATTCTAAATATTATGGAAATCAAAATATCAAAATTTGGAGATTTTTAAATTTTATGGACATAATAAGATTGAACATGTGTTAGAAACAAATATAAAGTATAAAGTATCTAATTTATTATTTATTTAATTTTCTCCTTTTCTTGGATTCCTTTTTTGATCAATGAAATAATTTAGTTAAATAGTTAATTAAATATACATACTTCTCTTAAAATACACATTATCTAAAATTTTAACCTAATTCATTATAGATTTAAATGAATACAATTAAACTTTTATTTGAGGTTAATTTAAAACATCTTAACTTGTTTTAACATATGTTCAAAATTATTTATGTAAAAAATAGAAAATAAATATTATGGATTTGATTATTTATTTTACCTTTCCTCTCTTTTTTTGGTTTTCCTTTTAATTAAATAAATAATATGTTGAATATAAAAAAGTAAAGAGTAATCTATTTGATTATTATTATTTTATTTTGGTTGGTTTTTCCTTTTTAATTAAGAAAATAATTATTTTACATGTGTCATAATCTAATCTATCAACATACACATTTCATGATCTCGTGAAGTATAATTTGACATGAGTCGACTTCTCGTGAGTGTAACCCAAGTTTATATAATAAGATAGCACACGCTTTAACCTAACTAACTTAGGCTTAGGAATAATTAACGGGCTAAAGCCCAATTCTCCTTTACATGTACACATGTGTATATATATATATATAATATATATCACATATATATTATATAATATTTATTTTAAATATTCAAATATATTATATGTATATTTTTTATAATATATATATATATATATCATTACTCAACATAACACTAATCTAATATGCTTATGTGAGTGACCCTGTAGGATCGCACAATATAAATCATGAACTCTAAGTCCATATATTATAAGCGGCTTCTAGCAAAACATTATAACCACCTTATATTATACGATTGTCAAACCTCGACATTACAACTTTATCTAGAGTAAAATACAAATGATTTCAGGACATTCCCAACAATATCCCACTTGTATTGGAATCATCCATTCCTATAATCTCTTCGTCTCTATATTTCGATCTCAGCATAAGGCAAGAAACAGTGTCATCCTTATTAAGCCAAATCATGTTTATCGAACTCCGATTTATATGATCAAACAAACGACTGACATTCACCTCGTTTGAGCACGGTCATGTATTTTTCAGTATTAAATCTTCTATAGGCCCAGAGATATATATCTTCTGTTATATATGAGGGACAAATCCCATCTTGTTCCATCTTTGTTCCTTACACAATTCATAAAGCACCCAATACCTATCTTTGTAATCACCTTTTACGGCTGACGACGTTTGATAGAGTTAAAGTGAATTAATCCATATATAAGAAATCATGACGAAATCAGGTCAAAGGACTATACTCTATATTTGTGATGAGAAACTCTTATGACCCTTATATAACAATCTTGTAGAGTTCTCATAGCGGATCAATCCAATACTTTGTTCTCCAACACATATCTATGTGATTGACTATAATACCACATATCAATGACTCCACGAAACTTAGTCATCAGCCACCTCACATACTAGCCACTCATAGTTACTATTGTCCCATTTTAATAACCTTGACTAGGGACCTCAAGAAATTATGTCATTTTCACTTACAGGGTTTCATGACCAAGTCACGTACATGATGACCTATAAGAATGACATAAAATATTTTGGGACTCTTATTTATTTATCTAATAATCAAATAAGATATGAAACAAATTTTACTACTTTGAAGCATAGTAACCTGAACATCAATTCATAAAATAAACCTCCCACTATAATCAAGATCACATCTTAAAGATTTAGTAGTCTTAGTAGCAATATGACTTTCATACTTATACTACTAACAAATGTTTGTTAGAAGATGATCAACATTTGCATCATCTATTTATTTCAAAGATAAATCAAAATTGTGATCTGAATCATGTAAATCCATCTTTGAACTCACTCACAATAAATTCCTCACTTCCTTTATAAATTAAGAACACATCTTTAGTTCTTCTCAAGTACTTAATGATGATCATAATTGTAATCCAATGACTCTCATTGGAACAGATTGGCATTTACTAGTCATGCTCAAGCATATGCAACATTTGGATGACTACAGAGCATGACATACATGAGAGATTACATAGCTAAACTATATGAGACTTGACTCATCCAGTCTTACTCATCATGTGGCAAAGACACTAAGTCTTGCTGAGTTTTGCCATAAAATTTATAGAAATCCTATTCTTGGATTCATGTATGATAAACATGGGCAAGACCTTATCTTTATAAGTGTCTTAACTTATCTGAATAAGTTCATTCGATCTATCTTTATAGATCCATATTCCAAACTATAGGAGGCTTCTCTCATGTCTTTCATTAAAAATAACTTTCTAACCAAGTCTTAACAGACTGAAGAAAAATAATGTTATTTCTAATGAGAAATATATCATCTACATATAATGCCAAAATGTATAAGCTCTGCCACTACTCTTCTTGTAAACACATGATTCCACGTTTTGGATTCCATGGCCTTTAACCATTTACCAGAATAGGGGTCCATCACTGCTTCCTCGTATAACATAGGTTCATCATTTTATCTAATCAATAGATTATGATGATCCATCTCTTTATCCCCAAATCAATCAGGTTTGTGATGGTTACTTTTGGACCTACATACCTCAGGTTCTATAGGTCTGCATTCTACGAATATTTGTAGATTTAGTTAATATTCTCTCTAAAAGTTTGAACATCCTCCTGTAATTCTCGAACTTCTTCGAGTAGTACTTTATTCCAACTATTTTCTTTTAAAAGAAACTTTATTTTCAGAAAGACATCATTCTGAGCAACAAACACTTTGTTCTTAGTGGGATAGTAAAAGTAATAACCTTTATTATCTTTGGGACAACCTACAAAGTAGCAATTGGGTAAAATGTTATCAATAAAAAATCGTTTCACATAAGCTTCACAACTCCAAATTTTCAGAAAAATACTTTTAAGGAACATTTCCAGCCCACATCTCATATGGTGTCTACTAAATGATTTTGATGGACATGTCATTAGCGTAAATGCAAACATTTCTAGAGCATATCGCCAAAAGGATAATGGAAGATCTTTGTGACTCATCAACTATCAAACCATATCTAATAAGTTTGATCTCCTCTTTCAGACACACCATTCCATTTTGGTGTTCCTAGAGAAACGAGCTGTGAAACATTTTCATGGTCTCTAAGATGATTACTAACAACTCGGCTTAAATTTTCTCCTCAATGATCGAATAAAAGAGCATCAATTTTACCAAGTTGATTTATATTTCATTCTGAAACTCCTTGAACTTTTCAAGAGATTCAGATTTCAATATAATTCGAGGAAGTTTGATCCATTTGATTTTTCCTCCTCAAGGACACATTTCACAATGGAAAAGACTTGTGAGGATTTTACATTATTGTCAGGAAAGAATAGCGAAAATTAATATGATGTTCAGGAATTTTAGCATTCTCAACTATTGAGAAACTCATACTAACTAAAACAGTTTTCATCAAATGAGTGTAGTGGTCCAAGATCCTTATTTCACTAAAATCCAAGTGAGCTTTGGCTCGTCGCCTAAATGTTTAGCTATTTAGGTAAGCAACGTCTTTGCTAATCATATCCAATATCTTGGTTGTAACCCAATCTTTTACTTATATATATGGTAACCATTACCATATGCCTCATCCTACTTGGTAGATCTATCACACAACGTAACAAGGCTTGACAGTTGATAAGATTTGGAAGATATCAAAATACTTGATATTAATTGAGGAACTATATATTGTCCAAATTATACGTTTTTTTTTATAGTTTATATCTAATATAAATTATTAAGCATAATCAAATCATACATATCTAATATTTTTTAAATGGAAAATATTTACTGTTTTTGATAATATAATAAATTTAATCAAATTAAATTTACAAATTCTGATCCAATTAGAATTATCAATTTTCTAGAATTTATACTATTTTAGTAAAATATATAAATCTTAATCAAATTAAAACTCAATAAATTTTACTTAAAGAAATTATAAAACTTAAAATATAACACAATTCAAACATTGATTCCAATCAAATTAGGAATTAAAGTTAACTCTAATTTTATTAAACTTTCAATCAATTATTAAATTTTATTAGATTGTTGTCGAGCAATTCGAACATAATCACATCTCTATTAATTTTCACTATTAATATAAAACATTTTCATGGTCTCTAAGATTATATATATCACACGCTTTAACCTAACTAACTTAGGCTTAGGAATAATTAATGGGCTAAAACTCAATTCTCCTTTACACGTACACATGTGTATATATATATAATATATGTCATATATATATTATATAATATTTATTTTAAATATTCAAATATATTATACTAAATTATGACTCGTCCGATAGGTTTGTTTCTTAATTTTAAAATAAATTAAGTTTAAGTAAAATTAATTATTAAAGTAAATATGTGTGCATAATGATTTATTTTATAAAAATAAATTTAGGGGAAAAAGTAGAAATCATATTTCGTTAGAAAAAAAAGTTTGGTTATTAATATATTTTACATGAATAGATTAATTTCAATTTTATAATTTTATTATTAACATATAAAAATATAAACCATATCCATTAATTTGTTCCATTTGTCATTTGTTTTTTCGATCACCGTGTGAGATATGTATTTTAAAAATATCAGAAACAAAAAAAATAAACCAAATTTGACCCGACAAAAAACCCAAAAAGATCATAAACTTCTCTATTTGAAGAACCAAACTTAAACTAAACCGAAAACTGAATGGATACCTGAAATATTCAATATACAACCATATATTCAAAACCATTAATAATATATAAAATTGATAACTCAATTATATACCCTACAATTGTAAACCCATAAATATCAATTACTTTTAGATCAAAATAACCAACATAGGAAAGATGCAAAAATATTTAAAAGTTCTAAGTTATATTTGTGAAAATTTAACCATATTTTATTCATATTTAACCAACATTTAATATTTCTTTTCCATTTCCTGTATCCAAACCTGACTTGAATACAAATATAACCAAACCAAACCGAATGGATCATAGGCTTCTAAACCAAAAACCCGAGAGACATGAACCAATCCTAATGCCCAGACCTAGTATGAGATGTGAAAAAAGATCCACTGACCGGTGGCTATGTTCTCACTCATAGCTAGGTGAGATGTTCTCGCAAGATATTAATTGTCCAATCTGATATACTCTTTTTGAGATCATATCTCGGTTTCTAACGTAATATATTTTCCCTCTCGGAGCTTTCCTTTGCTAGAATCTTTCATTATTCCTTGTTTTATGGCGTTTTCCGACAACATCTTCTAACTCCACCCTTCCGTCACCAACTTTCTTTCTTTTACGTTATCGGATTCATCTCCACCATCATTTTCAATTTCTAACAGAAGTCCCATCGACTTGCCCCCTCCTCTAACTAGATCCAGATAAGTGTATGAGAATTGGTTCCGCATGAGCAACTCTCTCAAAATTATTTCCGCCTCGTTTGGACTCTGGGATTGTGAAAGATGTTCCACTAGAAATATTCTTGTTATTGCTTCGACTCATATTCCCCAAAAAGTGGATCCCGCTCTAATAGCCCCAAATCATTTAAATACATGCATTTATTTTCTTTGTGAACGAACAATTTTTGCTTTCTTCCTTGGGAAGAAATCATTTACACATTTTTTTCCTCTATGGAGAAAAAATATTTTCTTCAATTTTCATATCCAAGAGAGGTGTTGTTTATTCGTTTTGTAAACCGAGAATATCATGCATTATTCTAACCAATTTCTTATCTTATACCAATATATATGTAACTTTTGTTGATAAACCCAACAAAACTGTTTAATAGTCGGTCTTGAATATCATTTAGTACTCCTAACATTCTGCATATTAGATAATCTCCTAAAATTTATTTATACTTAACCAATTAGAATAATGAATTAAATTAGATTATATTAAATCAATTTTTTTTCATTCTGCAACCAAGGTTTATATAATAAGATTGCATTAATTAACAAAACTTTTGGTTTTCTTTTTTACTTTTAAAATTATTTCTAAATTTTAATTATTGATTAGATAAAATTACAAATTCTTGTTTAAATTTTTTCCTTAAGATAGAGTTTTTAGGTTTTATTTTCGTTTTTCTATTTGTTTTAAAATTATTTCTTGATTTTTATTATTGATTAGATAAATTAACAAATTTTTGGTTTCATTTTTTCCTTTTAAGAATATTTCTTAATTTTAATTCTTGGTTAGATAAATTACAAAATACGGGGTTTCCTCTTTTCTTTTTAAAATTATTTCTATATTTTAATTAGTTTTAATTTTTTTTCACTTTATTTTAAAATTATTTCTTAATTATAATTATTTATTAGCTAAATTAACAAATTATTGGTTTCTTTATTTCTTTTATTTTCATTTTTAGAATTTTTTTAAAAACTATTTCTTAATTTCATTTATTGATTAGATAATTAACAAATTATTTTTTTCCTTTGATTAGATAAATTAACAAATTTTTGTTTAACTTCTTTTCTTAAGATAGAGTTTTAGGTTTTATTTTCATTTCTGTATTTGTTTTAAAATTATTTTCTGATTTTAATTATTAATTAGATAAATTAACAAATTCTTGGTTTCATTGTTTCCTTCTAAAATTGTTTCTTAATTTTAATTATTTATTAAATAATGATATATCATAGTTTTTATTGTTTTAACCATGAGAAGTATTGTGTTTAGAGTCTTTTTGGAGTTTATCGAGTCTTATTACGTTCAAGTACGAATATGATGAGGCATATTTGGAGCATTCTGGAGCATCATGGAGCTTTTAGCTGAGAAGAGCAATTTGGAGACTATTTTTGGTGTTGGTGTCGACCAACACAACACTGGTGTCGCTCGACACCAAATGCAGACACAGTTTCAGATTTGCAAAACTGCCCCAGCGTTTTTCTTATTTGCAATTGAGTCATTTTGTGTTTTTAGTTATAAATAGGATTTTAAGATAATTGTTTAGATCTACGTTTCATTCTATGCTTTATTCTACGCTTCAGCCAATTTTCAGAGATTTTTGGAGAAGATTTCTAAACTCTTATTTCTTCTTTTGTTTTATTTTATGCAATCTATTCAAACTACGATTTCTGTTTCATTGATCATGTCTGAGTAGTTTGTTTGCTAGGTTTCTGGTTTTCTAAGGTAGAAGATGAATTGCTAGGTTGATGGTTACTTAGGATTGAATTAATAGAGTTCTTCATCTAGATTGTATTTATTGCTGATTCTAGATTCATGATCTAGAATCTGCTTAGGTTGATTAGTTGACACCAGAATGTAATTGATTGCCTGAACTATCTTAGATGAGCAAAATAACTATTTGCAAAGAGATTTGGTTTAGAGATTTTGTGAATAATCGAACCTGGAATTAGTGCTTGTTTGAATGAAGAATTTAGCAAAGATATTTGGAATTCTAAATTTAGACATAGATAATATCTGCAACGAGAGTTGATTGATTTTACCATTATATTTTGAGTTCGAGAACTAATCTTAATAATAATCTTAATAATTTATTTAACCTGTAATTCTGAATTACCTGAGAATTTCTCTAAGCCTAGCTCTTTTTATGTCAGAATTTACTTTGATTTCATTGCTTTGCTTGCTTACTTTAATTTAAAATATTTTATGTTTAGCTTAATTCATAACTGATAAACTATTGTATGAACGTGAGTCCTTGTGGATTCGATCCCTATGTATTACAATGATCTCTTAATTTGAGAGAGTAGTTTTAAGGAAAAATTGAGCTTATCAAATAAATTCTTGGTTTTCTTTTCTCCTTTTAAAATTATTTCTATATTTTCTTTAGTTTTATTTTACTTTATAGAATTGTTTTAACATTATTTCTTAATTTTAATTATTGATTAGATAAATTAACAAATTATTGATTTATTTTTTTATTTTTAAATTTATATATATATATATATATATATATTTTAATAATTGTATTTATGAATTTGACATGTGGCAAAATATGAATTATTTGTAACACGTGTCATGATTTCGTGAAGTATAATTTTGACACGTGTCGGCTTCTCGTGAGTGCAACTTAAGTTTATATAATAAGATGTAATCTTATAATATATATATATATTACTCAACATAACACTGATCTAGTCTGCTTAGGTGTATGACCATATAGAATCGCATAATATAAATAATGAACTCTAAGTTCATAGATTATAAGCGACTTCTAGCAAAACATTATAACAGCCTTATATTATACTATTGTCAAATCTCGACATTACAACTTTATACTTTATCTAGAATAAAGTACAAATAATTTCAGGATATTCCCAATGCATTTAATGAACTGCCACGTCAACTCATCATCTTGTTTCTTGCTCTTTTTCATCTTCATCATCATCTCCCTGTTCACCACCTTTTTCTCTTCTTCTTCTTCTTCTTCTTCTTCTTCCATCTTTGGATCTAGACCTATCTAAATCCGTCACACACTGGAGCAAATATCATATCAGATTTCAGTAATATGATATTTATAATCTAATAATACAGTTAATGCATTGAGTAGAGACTTAATTGGATGTATATTTTTATAACATGGTATTTTGGACAGGGTTTAATTTTGATATCTATGCTAGAATCGGTTCTAGATATTTATCTGATTGATGTGTTTGGGATCAGATGCACACATAAGGTTAAGTCTCGTACTTGTTATTTTGTCAATGAAATAATAGATCGTGGATGTACTGATTATTGGGGCGTGCATAAAACAATGCACATAATAAACATGCACAATATAATGTCATATTGAATTACAAGTGTTGCAGAACTGTATAAATATGTATCAATAATAATTTGAAGGACGTAATTCATTGGCTTTTCTTTGTTTTATATAGGAAACAAAGAGTGGAAGTCACTGATTCCTTCAAAGTAGAAAATGGGGTACTATAATTTTTTTCTCTTCTCCATAGATCATACACTTATTCGTTGATTAGCTCGCAACAACATGTTTTACAAGTTCTCGTTTCGTCACGTCTACAAAAAGCAGATTCATAATTGATTCCATACTTTCCAGATATACAATCCGTAAAGCATGAGTCTGTATACGGTCCAACGGGATGTTTGCAATCAGCATCGGCTGATTTTGGTCCTGCAAAGCACACAATTTTTAGAATACTAAGTTTTTATCCGACAAGAAAATGAATTGTAAACTTGGACGCGAGTACCATCAAATAAAATACACGTGTAGTAATTATCAGTTTAGATATCTTGAATAAATAACTATCTATCTAAAACAGATTCGGATTAAAAACTTTGTCAAATATAAACATAATATATCAACTTGTTGAATTGATAAACGAAGAGGACTAACCAGAGATGATGAACATAACCACGATGGTAATCAAAAGTAGAGAAGATGAACATGATCTCTTGGATTCCATTTTAAATTGAATGATCATGGTTTTTTTTTTCAACCATGGGATCACAACTTATAGGGTCTTCACTTGCTATATATAGTCAATAGTCTTTGGATATTGTAAGATATAGCATCAACCAAAAATAGTTATCACACAATTATTTCTTTAAAAAAATGGTTTATATTGAAAATGGCTAAATATATAAACACTTATTTTGAGGGAGGATATATTGGTTAACTAAACTATTTTATACCAATATTAGTGTTGCAATTGACATGAAAGTGGTTGTGGAGGCCTCTGGTTGACCAAAAGTTTTTAAATACTTCTACACTATGTTTAGGGTTCAATTCATAGAGAATGCGAATTTAGTAAATTAATGCAACAAAAATTATTTTGAGATATACATTGATTTTTTCCACCTATAGTACTTTAAGTATAATTGGAAAAAACAAATAAATGTTAGTTAGCTAGATTTTTTTTCTTAAAGAACAGAAGCAAATATACAATCAAAATTCAAAGTCTACATATATATAAAAAAACATGAATTAGGCGGTATCAAAGTCTTTTAACTGTTAACATTCTTTCAAGCGAATTCCTTTATCTGAGAGCCTATAAACTTTTTGTTTTGTTTTTTTTCGCTTACCAGGAGGTTCTGAGCCGAAACTCATATTTCTCAAGACCTGAAACCACAACATTTAATATTAGTTTCGTCCAAAATGTTACTTGATGCTTGTAAACTTGCTACAAGCTTTGTCATTACTCGCCATCCTAACAAATATCTTAGGCATTGGAACATGTACATTTCCGCAAACCTTAGTCATCCTCGTACTGCTACTAAACCTCGGATCACACTACAAGAAAGCTGGCCACAAACAGACAGAATTTCTGACAGACCGTACAACCCTCAGAAATTTGCAATGGATAAACGATGGATTTAAGAGAGGGAACATCCGTCGGAAATCCTTCGGATATCTCCGATAGAAACTAAGCTGTCAGTATTTTCTGACAGATTTTCGATGGATTTGTTAAAGGCTATCGGAAATCCATCAGAAAATGAGGATGTTATTGTTACCGTTTTATAGCCGTTGGTGTAACCGTTTTTTCTGATGGAAATCCGATGGCCTCTAACAAAACTGTCAGAAATCTGTCAGAAAATATGAATATTAATATAGCCGTTGTTATAGCCATTTGATTTTTGAATTGACCAACGGCATTCCGATGGATTTTCTACGGCCAACGTTTCTTATAAATATGTTTTCATCCTTCTCCATTCATTTAACACCACATTACATAAGTTAAACCATAAAAATTTCGAGAGATGTCTTTTTCAAATTATTTTCGATCATGGATGGATGGAAGAAATAAAGGATCCGGAATCCAACTTATTAAATGATGAGTATGTACGAGGTATATGCGAGTTCATAGAAGTGGCCAGAAATCAACCAAGAGCAAAAAGAAGTGGTAAGTTGAAAGATCCATCTTCAATTTGCCGAACTCTCATAATATTAAGATAGAGTTAGTTTGGCATCACTTGTATAGCAATGGGTTTATGCCGGGGGGTACAAGATTTGTTATTTACACGAGAAAACAAATTATGATTATGGTAGTACTAGCGAACCACATGTTGCTGATAGTGTAGGAGATAGAACGGAAGTAGATGTCGGTGAATGATATGGTTAATTCATTTTAAATCAAATCTCTTTTTTCAAGAGACAAAAAGATGGTGTTGAACCATCCAATCTGAGGTTACTCATGGATTTTTACACTAACAAAGACGGAGTTGTAGCAGATGGACTTGCTTGGGAGATCATCGATAATGTGAAGCGGATGGAGGAAGAGTTTCTTCAATCTCAACTAATCGTTGATGGTACTCCTGCCTGCACTGAAGTACCAATCGAGACATTGAACCAATTTGTGTATGAGATTAGTAATTTTCATATTGTTTTAATTGACTTTTATTTTATTTGCACACTCTTTATTTTCAATTTATTTCGCAGGCTACTCCCAAGGTTAAAAGTCGCATTTTTGGTCTTCCACAAGATGCAGCATCTTCTGCTTCATCACGATATGATGGAGGATCTGATATTAGGGCGGAACTTGGACAAAAAACTACAAAACTTGAAATTTTGAAGATGAAGTTTAGTACAATGGAAGATGAAAGAGTGGTCGATAGACAAGAAATGGAGGAGTTGAAAGACCAAATGAAAGAAACGCGAGCATTTATGGCACGATTTCAGGGACCTTAGTTTTTTTTAATTTATTTTAATTTTGTTTTGAACAATTTTATTAATTTTATTTTATTTTGAATTTTTATTTTTATTTAATACAAAATTAATATAAGATTTTTATTTATAAATTATGAATTTTTATTATATTTTATAATTTTCAGCCATTTTTCGTATTTTAAAAAAAATAATCAAAAAATCGGAAATCCGTCTGAAAGTCTTCTGTCGAAAATCCATCGGAAATTATTACCGTCGGAAATCCGTCGGAAATCTGTCGGAAAAGGGTCCCTTAGAAATCTGTCGCAAATGGGTCCCTTGGAAATCTGTCGTTTTCATTCATCCGATGGATTTCCGAGGGTAATTTTCTGGCAGATTTCCGACGGTAAACCAGACGGTGTAATCTCTCGGACATCCATCAGAAAAATTACCATCAGAAGTTTGTTGGAAATCTGTCAGAAATTACGATTGATTTCTGATGCGATTTTTGTTTCTGACGTTCCAGATCAGACAGTGCAATCTGTCGAAACATAGTGATTCCAACAGATTTTTCCGTCTGTTCCCTGCTGTTTTCTTGTAGTGTTAGTTCTTTAACCTCGTACTGCTGCTATTAATGCCGTTTTTTCTTGTAATGGAAAAAGATTTGTACTCAAATTTCTTGACAATAGATCAAAAACTAATGATAGTTTTGGACTTATAGATGTGTTTTCTATGTCGTTATTCACTTGCAAGAAAATTCTCTTGCCTGTAAAAGTCCCTCTTATGTTAAAACACGACAAAATTCAGGAGATTGATCGATACTCTAGCGCGGAGATTGCTTCACTAGTGAAGATTTCGGCTCGAGACCATTATTTTGGAGCAAAATTAACAAAAGAGTGACGAAGGTAGCACCATTTACACTGTTGGCCATTTATTTATCTTCCTTTATTTTTCTGCTTTTTTTGTATAGATAGAATAATTTTTGTGTTTAATCATCCAATTGTTCTATATAAATACCTTTCTTTTATTTTTGGCCATTTATTTATCTTCCTTTATTTTTCTGCTTTTTTGGTATAGATAGAATAATTTCTGTGTTTAATCATCCAATTGTTCTATATAAATACCTTTCTTTTATTTTTGAAGAAAGAAAAACACAAGGCAATCCGTAAATAAGCATATGTAACAATACAAAAATGGAGAAAGAATCAAAGTTCGATGACCTTGGGTTGTTCAAATTCTTTTGCTGTTTTTAGTAAGGAAGTATTGTTCTTGATTTTATATCAAACTAGTGAAGATCCAGATTTCGGATACAGCGTGCTGTTTGGAGGAGGAAGCTGCATTAGAGCACATCAGGATGCTACAAGATGACATGAACACAAAAGCTAACATGTCATAGCTGGAGTAGATGATGTGACAAGACCGAGAACACGTGAGCTGACTTGGCAAAGTTGTTGAAGACAAGTGTGTTGTAGAGATTTAGTGAATATTATCTACAACCACTTATCAAAAGGATAAATTTGATGAACAATTTTATTATTTTATGGTGATTTTGTTGAGATCCTTTGGAGTAAACTTTTAGTGTAGTATATTTAGTCAGGAGGAGGCCATGAGCGGCTGTATCACTATAGGTTATATCATTTGAGTTGTAAACTTTGAAGCTAAAAAATAAACTAAGAAGGAGAGTGTTCATTAACTCGTCTTTGTAATTTATGTGTGGGTAGATTCAAAGTAGGAGTTCAATCCTATTGGATAGAATAGGTTGTGTAACATCTGAAATAAGTAGATCTTTATTAGAAAGATTATATTATTAATAAAACAAGTTACAAACATTGGAATTGGCTTTTTCCAAGTCAAATACATGTTGTGTTCTAGTCTTTATACCATTACAATTGGTATCACAGCATACACCTACTAAAAGATTTTTTTTTATCTTTCAATCAGGTGAGAACTTGCGGGAAAGTATGGAGAATGCAGAATAGTATGATGCAGTGGGCAAACCACTAAAGCTGCACGCTGAGCACTATGGGTTATGGCACAATTGATACATGGTATTGATACAGAGGTGTGGTTCGTTGTTGGAGACGGATGGATACATCCAACAACAAGGGATATTGATGGAAAAGAGATTCCAAAACCCAAGAAGTCATGGACTGTGGATGAGAAGAAAACAAAACAAAAAATACAATGCCAAGGCACTATCTTCAATTCCTTGCCTATGAACCAGTTCACTAGGGTAAAATGTTGCAAACCGGCAAAAGAGGATTGATAAGTTGGAGACTAAATTTTAGAATTTAACCATGAGTGCTGGAGAATCCATTGATGATTTCAGCAACATGCTGAGTTATATTTACCAGGTGGCTATCATGCTATGAAAGACATAAAAGGATAAGAAGCTTATCAAGAAGTTTCTCAGGAGCTTGCCGTTCAAATTCAAATCACATATGTATACTATTAAGGTAGCCATGAATTCTGATGAACTGAAGTTTGATCAAGTTGTTAGGATTATGCATGTATATGAGCTGCATTTGAAGAAGAAGGAGCAGATGGCTGGAAGATGGATTGCTATGGCAGCTGGTGAAAGTCAGACAATGGATATGGAATACAAAGCGAGTTTAATGGTCAGAAAGTAATTTAGGAAAGTCAAAAGAGATCAACGCAAATGTGCATCAACTCAGACAAAAGAGAATAACATGAATTTAGACAAACAATGTGATGAATGTAAAGGAACGAGTCACTCCAAGTTAGAAGAGTCCACTATCAAAATAAGAAGCTTACTAAAATTTTACGAGTGTAAGGGATATAGTCATACAAATACGAACTGTCTTGTAATGACTAACAAGAAAGAAAAATCTTATGTGACTTGGAGTGAGAGCGACACTGAAAATGAAGAACAATGGAAAGAAGAGATTCTCAACAATTTTGTTGTCTACCTAAGTATCATTGAGGAGGAAGAAGAGGGTAGGAATTTAGATACACATAAGATGAGAATGAATATGATTTTACCATAATTACAAAGCTAATTGGAGAACTGGTTCGAAAGAAAGAGGATAATCAACTACTTATTGTCTTGTTCATCAGTATTCTGCACCACGTACCATCATCTTGTGGCTCGGTTTATGTTTTGACGATTGTTGATGATTATTCAAGAGCACTTTGGACGTACTTTCTACTTAAAAAATTGGAAGTACGTGGTGTGCTCACCAACTTCCTCGTATATGCGGAAAAACAGTTTGGTAAAACAGTGAAGACGGTTAGACGACAATGGTACTGAGTTTATGTGCCTCTCTACATATTTTCGGGAACATGGAATTATTCATCAAACCTCGTGCGTTAGAACATCACAACAAAGCGGTAGAGTAGAGAGAAAACATAAACATACTCTTAATATGGCTCGTGCTTTGTTGTTTCAAGCTTGGGGGGGGGGAGGCTGTTTTAACCACATCATATTTGATCAATCGTACTCCTTCATCAATTCATTACGGCAAGTCTCCGTATGAGATTCTTCATTGAAGTAAACCAGATTACCACCAGTTCCATGTGTTTGGCTCTGCATGTTACACACATCGTGTTAGAATAATTAAGGATAAGTTTTGAAGAGAGAAGTCGTTTATGTATTTTCGTGGGATATCCATTTGGTAAGAAGGACTCGAAGGTGTTTGATGTGGTGCATTATGAATTTTTGGTTCCTCGAGATGTTGTGTTCCGAGAGGATGTGTTTCCGTGTCAAAAGTCGGTCCCATCTTCTCCGCCGATGTACCCATCAACTCCTATTGTTGATGATGATTGGCTACCCCTCAGAGAACTTTCCTTTGAGATGGACTTGGGTGACAGGGGGAGTATTGTTTTTCCGCAGCCTGATGTAGTCGCTGAAGAGTCTCCACTGGATAAGTCTTCCGTTATTACCGAGTCTATCTCGGCCCCAACTCCCACGGAAAATGTGGTTGGTTCTTCATCACATCCACCACCTGTTTGTGTCACACCATCACCTACAGTAGAAACTGCTCCAGTTCCGGAACCAAAGCTTGGAAAAGGTCAACGGGAAAAGTTTCCCTCCGTGTTGCTCAAAGCATTTGTTGCTTATAATGTGCCTAAAAACTCTGAAACCCATCACGCTCTCTCCGTCACTCCTCAGTCCTCGTCATCGGTCCAAGGTTTACCCATTAACAAATTATATTTCTGATGAAAATTTCTCTCTGTGTCAGCGTGCTTTCTTGGCCGTTATAGCATCTAGGGAGGAACCTAAGCATTTTCAAGAAGCAGTGCGCATCAAAGTTTGGAATAATGATATGCCTAAATTAAGAGATTGATGCTCTTGAAATACAACATACATGGGATATCACCAATCTCCCACCAAAAAAAGTAGCTATCAGAACTTAATGGGTGTATAAGACAAATTTTAATACTGATGGCACGGTGGAAAGGTATAAGGCTCGTCTCGTTGTTAATGGAAATAAAAAGGTTGAAGGTGCTGATTACAATGAGATCTTCGCTCTGCTAGTCAAGCTCAAAAATGTTCGTACACTTCTTCGCCTTGTAGCTTCAAAGAATTGGGAAATTTATCAAATGAATGTGAATAATTTTTCTTCATGGTGATCTTGAGGAAGAATTGTACATGAAGCTACCTCCCAGGTTTCATCATAAATATCCCGGGAAAGTGTGTCGTCTAAGGAAGTCCCTGCATGGACTTAAACAAGCACCACGTTGTTGGTTCAAGAAGTTCTCTTATGCTTTATTGTTTTTTGGCTTTGTACAAGCCTATGATGATGATTGTTTGTTCTCTTACACATGCAAAGGTGTGGAGATATGGGTGTTGATTTATGTTGATGATCTTGTCATTTGTGGCAACCATCCTCACATCTTACAACGGTTCAAGGAGTATTTAGGAAAATGTTTTTCAATGAAGGATTTGGGAAAATGAAAATATTTTTCTTGGGATAGAAGTAAGCAGAGGACCAGAGGGTATTTTTCTGTCTCAAAGAAAACACGCATTGGATATTATCGTGGAAACATGAAATCTTGGATTAAGACCTTCTGTAACTCCATTGGAACAGAATCACAAACTTGCTACGGTGAGAGTTCTTTTCTTGCTGATGCAAAGAAACATGTCCATATATTTAGCCTAGAGTTTAGGAAATAACCTTGTTCTCCAAGGCAAAGTCTTTGTATAAATAAGTTGTATGTGCATATGAATAAAGCAAGCAAGTTTTGATAACCTAATTCTACACATAACAATAAACCATCACAATGAAAGACATTAATTATATTACTAACTCGATAATATGCATCATCATACAGACTAATGAGTTTAGCTTTACGCATGATAGAAGACTTAATGTCGTTGTAGTCATCTATTTGAATCCCATGGATATTGACACATTAAAAATACCTTATAATCCATCTTCAAGACCACAAGAAACTCCCTTTCCTTTGCTGCTATTCCTTTACCAAAGACTTGCTATCTAAAGCTATGATCATTAAATAAAGCGTTCCATTTTTTGCAAGTACATCTCATTGCTCCCAAAGATTATACCGGAGCCTTGAAGATTATCTCCTCCAACAAATCCTTTGGAAGTTCGGACATTGTCATGTCGTCGAAGTTAGGTAAAAAGGGCTAGGAAGAGACTGTTTCGTTCATCAAAGCCTTGGAAGGTTAGTCTAATCCGTAATTTAGTAGTTATGACATTTGTTTTCTGATCAAACTAAAGCGTGTGTAATTACTTCCCCTAATTTGTTGATTAAGAAAAATGAAGTGGATAAATCGTGGGATTCAAATCTTGTGAGAAAAAGAATGGAAAGAATCTAGAAATTAGGAATATAGCAAATATTTTCTCATCCGAACCTAAGACTCCTTTCTTTTCAAGTTCAGGCTATTAGCAAATGCTAAAGAAAGCTTCCGTGGAAAAAATCCAAGATGTATTTTACAGTTTCAAGGGATTGAGATTAATTAATCACATTTTATAAATCAAAAGCTACGTAATAACAGGAGACATGGGGAGTAATATTTATGTTTTCCAAGCCACATTATATGTCCTCCGGAGAGAAAGAAACAACAGGAGACATAGGGAGATTCCACAATCACCAATACTACTTGCTAAGCTCCTAGACAAGGCAACTCCGCAACATGTTATCCTGACTCGTGATGTTGGTGATCAGCGATTCAAAAAGGACGAAAATGTGGTTAGACACACTATAATATTTGCTTTCAAATATAAACCATGTTGTTGTTGTTGTTTCAAATTTTATAAAACAAGTTAGAATAAATTTAACATTCGATTAAAAAAAAAATCAAAAGCTACAGTAAAACCTTTATAAATTAATATTCGATAAATTAATAAACATTATAAAATAATAAAATTTGATAGTCCTAAGTCAGGTCAGTGTAAAATGAACAAAATTTGATAAGATAATAAGATAAAAAAAATTAGAATTTCTATGTAAATATATGGTCTCATTAATAACATAAATTAATAATCATGTAAATTTGCATATATATATATATAATATATTTTTAATAAATTTTTAATGAAATTCCATTAGAACTTATCACTAACTTTTCTTATATAAGAAAATATTTTGTTGTATTTTAAACTATCTTATTGTTATAATGTATATAAATTTGTCTATAAAATAAGCAACAAAATTTATAAGTTTTTAAATTCTAAAAATGCATAATTTTTATTTCAATAGTCGTATAACCTGTTTAAATACAACAGTTAAAGTCACTAATCATAAATTTAAATTTATATAAATCGTTTATATAGGTGAATTCATCTATAATTTTTGTTATTTCTTATCAAAATAATTTGATTTTTCTTTAAATTTTAAATTTTCATGTCTAACACTATTAAAATTTATAACATTCAAAACATTATTTTTATTTAAATCAAACTTTTTTAATTTATATTTTTTATTTTTAACAAAACTCTCTATAAAGTATAAAATACTATAAATTAATTTATAAATAAATTAATATCACTATAAATCAATAAAATATTATGATCCTAATATTATTAATTTATAGACTGTACGTAACAATGAAGGAAATAAAAGCATTGTATAGACAAACCGAAAACGTCCATGGATAGAATTTGAACTCAAGACATATAACTAAACTCATTAACTAGGCTGTTTAAATACACCAAAAGTATAAATCTGCCTAATTCTTACACGAACTAAACAAATTTTTTCCCAAACGATTTGTTCTCGATCCATTTATTTCATGAGCATTCCCATTCTAGTGGATACAGTATTTGTCGTCTGCAAAATAAAACAGATTTATCTAAGCATCGTTTTCTAAGTGTCGAAGTTGTCAATCTTCAAAGGACTGATGTCATCAGCAACTTTAAAACCTCCGATGACTCGGGCAAAGAATACCATCTGTTGCTCAAGTGTGTATTTAATGTTCTCTGCCTGTTAAACAATTATAAGTTTACGATTACTATCCTTGAACTTGTTACTATATTAAATTAATGCAAGTGATCAAGCCGCCTTACCTTGCGAAAACCGTGTTGTTCTCCTTCGTACTCGACAAGAGCAACAGGCAGACCTTTTTCCTTTAATGCTTGATAGATTTTACAAGATTGGTCCGGAGTTACAATCTGCAATGTGTTCATCATTTTATACCAGCATTAATACAAACGGTTAAGAATCCAGAAGATGATGAATGGAGAAACCAAATCTATAATTTTATAGCTATTTAGAATCCAAAAGATGATGAATCTAACTGAGCCTTTGGTTACTAAAGGCATTCAAGAACTGCCAACCGAAAAAAAATGAGGAAGAGATCGTAAAAAGTTAGAAACGAAAAGAATAAACCTTATCTTCCAGTCCTTGGAAAAGGATGATGGGGCAAGAGAACTTATCGACAAAGTTGATTGGTGATCTCTCATAGAAATCCTTTCCATCTCCTGCAATTTTACGTACTCAAGAATTTTAGCAGCCAATCGGAAAATTAAAGGAAAGATAAATGTTCTTTTGTATGCATTAATTTGACTCACCAACAAGATTGTCGATATAGCAGGATTCAAACTTATGACCTTCTTCTTTCAACATTTTTAAATCAGCCACCTGCATTAAGAAAAGCCAAACAAATGTGAAGTAGCGGATGTTTATAACCTCTTCATGCATCATGTATATTAGAGCTGGGTAAATATCCGTGCGTTTGAACTGAACTTATACGATCAAAGGCTTCTTGGTCTCTCTAAATTAGACTAGGTTCAATATATACGCATTTCTTTGCTGATATGTCTATGTGTTCAAGAATTTACAAGAACTTATTCCAATAAATAACAAAAGCTAGGGGCCGTGAAAGAAATAGTCATTTAGCTAAATGTTTACTCAAATGCAACAATTCTGAACTCACTCCATATAAGGAAGCTCCAGCTTTGAATACATCTCTGAACACCAATGCTGCAAGAGTTGTGTAACCTCCTGCTGAACCTCCAGATATACATAGCCGCTTAACATCTGCCTTTCCAGAAGACACCTGCCCAAACCAAAAATGTTTAGGACTTGCCTATAAGTTTGGTTAACATATAATAGGCAAAGAAAAAAAAATGTACCAAATATTTCGCACAGCCACAACAGTCATCAACGTCGACAATCCCCCACCGCTTTAACAACCGCTCTCGATACTCTCGCCCATAACCTTCAAAATAATGTTACACTTTGTCACAATAAACCCATTTGGCTGCTGAGATGGTGAGAATGGGACATCGAAAAAAGAAATCTTAAGACCAGATACTTTAACAAGACTAACTATAATGATGGAAAGGATGCAACAGTACAAGTGTGTCGATCTTTGGGAATAATGTAGGTGAAGTAGAAGAAATAACTTGGAACCATAACAACAAACCTGTGCTTCCACCATAATTGACATCAACAAAAGCCCACCCTCGACTTGTCCAGTATTGGATATTCAGATTTAAGGATCCACGTGACTCAGCAGTAGGCCCTCCTGCAGATTCAGATTGTCAACAAAAATGATAGGTGTCGTATGTATTTATGTCGTGGCTAAAGCATATACTGTAAACAGCAAAATTATCTTAAGATGAACAAGCTTGAAAATGAGGAAGTATTTTGGTTAAAAGTATTAAAAAATCGGGATGTGGTAATATTAGCATACCATGACTCTTCACTAACAACGGAGGTTTCTCTTCCATGCTAGCATTGTAGAGCGGATTAGTTGGAGGATAAAAGTAAGCATAGGCATTCTGACCAGGAACCTCTGTTGGAAATTCAATCAACTCTGGCACGCTGAAGAAAGCTGTGTACTTCAAAACATCAGGTGATGAAGACCAAACAATCTCAGAACTGATTGCTTTCATCTTATGCTGATCCAGTGTTACCTGTTAATAGGAGAAACTATAAATCTACTGCAACTACTTTTAATCAAACACAACTTATCCTCGGTTAAAATCTAAAATGGGAATCATTTTTACCCTAGCAACTGATGGTGGAAGAACTGCTGAAGCTCCTTCAACATAAAGGCACTGATTTCCCAATGTCTGAAAATGGAAGCACAATTTCTCATTTCTTTTGGATTCAAATGGGACTCGAATGAAAAAATTTTAAGAAAAAAACATAGAAAAGCTATATTACAATGTTATCAAAATCAGTTAAAGGAATATCGAGCAGAGAACATGAACCCTGCGAATCATCCACAATGCCTAGATATGACTTCCCCTTCTGCCTGCATTCAGAAATAATAAACTATTATCAAAGTAGAAACACAGTTTCCCAGCTTGGTATTTGTTGGTCGGCTCAGTATTACCTATAGCTACATGCAATTATGTTCTTCTCTTCAGAGCACTCGATTATTTCATAGGAGTTTGTACCGAAAACCCATAGTGGTTTTGCAAACTCTCCATCGAGAGTATATACAGAAACAACCTCATTGGTACTTTCAATCTGTGACACATAGAAAAAGACAAAAGAAAAATATAAGGAGCAAGTTAGTAAACATGTCTGCATTAGCAATTTCTTTCAGCGCTAAGTAAATTTACTTTAGGAGAAGCTTTACGTTGGTTGCCAAATATCAGTAGGGGTTGAAACCTCTACCCAAACATTCTATAAGAACTTAGCAATAATTATACTATCAAAACAAACATCAGATCCACCACTTTGTTTAAGCCAAAAACCAAACTCACAAAAATTTCCTCCACAGTTTTATAAGTAAAACAAAAAACAATACCCCTGCTTCAAATCTTAAACAACTTCTCAGCATTACACTCGCAAAGGCACACTATGAAACTATATGTAACTAACTAGCAAATGTAGGGGATATTTACCCATTTATGAATGTTCCAAAATCCGTTCTTTCTGTCAGTTACAAAAAAGAGTTCCCCTGCACAATAAATTCAAAGAGTCTCAGGTCAATGCAAATTATGAGAAATGTCAAAGCTTGACAGAAATATAACTATTCACCAATTTTAGAGCTCCAACAAAACATACAATGGTTTGGAGAGCAATCATGATGACAATATGACATCCATTAAAAAAAATTCTACTTTCAGTTAATACTTACAAGGAGTGCTTAATAGCTAAAAATAATAAGATAAGAAGTCCGAAGCACATGCAAGGAATTTGTAGATCAACCTTTTCTCACTAAATTCAGTCCTTGTCACTTGGTTAGAAGAAGAAAGATGATAGTAAAGAGTGGAAACAACAAGAGAATAGAGAAAAAAAAAAGATCCTTTTATGTAGAAGAACCTAGCTTCATCTTAGACTTCTATAACTAATGAGAAAAGCCCAACTGCTAAAAGTATGAAACTAATAGAAAATCAGAAATCCAGGGTATTATGTCTAAAATTTGCAAAATCAATCTTTCCCAGAGTCTTTTTCAATCCTTGTGACTGAGTCACATATTTCATCTCAGGCATTTACCTCTTGATGACCACTTCGGCTCAGTGGGTGATTCAACATACTTGGGATCACAGCCCGCAACACATACACGTTTATCAATATTTCTGCAGAAAGGTGTAACTCTTATTAATTCAATGCAGGTGGGAAGCTAAAAAAACTATAAAGCATAAAAACCAACTCTTTAAGATCCTGGATATGACTCTCAGGCTCTCAATACTCAGAATTCTAAACCAATTTCGTTCTACAGTGCATTTGAAAAAACTAGCACATGCTCACCCGCCCTCAGAAATGTACCCAACCCACAGCTCTGCTTTATCCCAAGGCATATTAGGGTGACTCCATTCAATCCATGCAAGTCGCTCACACTTGGGATCCAAGCGTGGAAATGCATAGAAATCATTGCCACTAACGAGTACTTTAGGTTCTGTAACTCAAATATCAGAACATAACACATGTGAGTGTCAATGATCAGCTGTATCAACCAGTAAAATGTCGAAAAACATATACTACATACTTCATTAGACTCTTTACAATGCGAGTAAGACTACTTCATTCACTAAAGTTCAATGTATAATCTACCTTCAAGTGTCTCCCCACTAAGATCGACCTCCACAATTGTTGTAATCGGGTTTGATCTGTCCTCTCGACCGTCTATAATCACCAATCAAATAATTAACATGTAAATCATAAATCACATCGGAGACAACACACAATACTAAAATACTAGAAACCAACCAACCTTCTCTAACAGTAATGTAACGATTAAAACGTGAATCAAAGACTCCATCTGCATAAGTAATAGCTGGTACACCATAATCCGGAGTAATCGGCCTCGGTGATGAATCTGAATATCAAGCATCAAATAAACACCATCAGAAATTTGCCAATGTAACTAACTTCAAAGAATTTTCATTGATAAAATTGAGGTTCTCACAATTATCAGTAATGTCTTGCTTGTAAAGTCGCTGATCTTTGTAATTAGAGAAAACAAGTTTATCCTCTGATGATATTCGAAAAGCACCACCACCATATTCTTGAGTTAAAGTCCTCACAGCGAACTCTTTTGGAGTAATATCAATTTGTTTATCTCCTTGAAGAACCAAAACTCCTCTCCTTCAATACAAAACCATCAAATTAGGGTTTGAAAATCTGAAATCAAAGTAGAATTGACAAAAAGAAGAAGAGATACCCTGATTCATTAGGACGAGACTCGAGTAAGACGAGATGGCCATGAGAATCGACGGCTGTGCCGCCAAGACGTTTTGAAGCTCCGGAAACGATGTCGGCGGTGATCGGAGACTTCCAGGAGCCATAAGGAGCAGTGGGTTAGAGGAGTCTCGTGGGAAGAAGACGACATGGATGCGGTAGAACGAGATGGTTTGAGGGAAAAGAGATTGAATCGTCTGAGCGAAGAGGAGGATGATGGAGAGAGGAAGAGATTGTGTATAGTGGAGAAGGAAGAAGAAGAAGAAGAAGAAGAAGGGAAACGAGTGAGTGAGACTGAGACAATGTGATTGAGTGAGGTCAACACTGCCATTTATTTTATTTAACGATTCGATTTCTTCCTCCATTGCCTGTTTGATAAAATTTAGATACAGTATGAGTTGCAAAAAAAAAAATAGAAAAAAAAATTCCTAAAGTTTGAGATGTGGACTGAAAAAAAAAAAACTTATGGGTGCTTATTGGTTGTAAGATTTTTAAAGAGTTAAAACTCTTCAAAACTTGACCGTTATTTAATTTTGAATTTCCGAAACTCTGTTAGAGTATTGTGTTATTGGTTTTGGTAATTTTTAAATTTTGTTTATAATCATTAAAAGTCATGTGTTATTGGGTTAAAAATTTTAAAAAATTAATCAAAGTCATGTGTTATTCAAGCAAAATGAATTTAAATAACTTTATAATTAAATTAAAGTCTAGTGATATTGGTTAATTGAGTTGAATGTTTTTTGTTCATATAAAGACTCTTTCAAAATATTAGATATTGGCTTAATATTTTCAAAGACTTTTAAAATATAATTTTGATAGTATTGTAATACACTTCCCGATGATTACAAATCTCAGTCTCCGGTGCAAAATATATTTATGGGTGCAACATTTACCTATCTAAACATGCAATGCTCGATTATTTGTCAATCAAATATTTCTAATCTTTCTATTTACCATGTATTCTATCATATAGTAGCTAATCTTTCTAACCTAGCAACTAGATAAAATAATTAGACGAATAATATATATATTATCAAGTTATATATAAACAGAGACAAGCAATTTCTAGATTCATACATAAGAAAGGGTTAACAAGATAAAATAAAGTTAACAAGACTCTATCATACCATATTTTTAAAATCTCTGAGATTATGGAAAAATCTTTGATAAAATATTTATATGTATTCAAAAGTATGCATGAGTTAACAAAATTCCTTAATTATTATTGTCATCAAAATTCTACCATAATCATAAATGAATAAACCCCTCTTAAATTCTATTTGGCCGAGAGTCATATGTTCGGTGGCTAGTTCACTTAACCGAACTCGTTCGGCCCTATTTCACCTTGTCACATGTTAAAAGTTCACCGAACATAGTTCAAATGTTCGGTCCAAATTCATCTTAAGTCCTTCAAGAGACAACAAAAAGTTCATAAAACACATTACAAAGGAAGGAGAAGGAGAGGTGAAAGACCCCTAAAAAGGAAAAACATTTTGTCAACTAAAGGAGATCCAGAAAATCCCGAGAAAAGGGAGAACTAAAAGATAGATTTAGCGAACGGAGCTCGCATTTGCTCCACTCAGATTTTCCTCTTGTATTCGTGTTTGGTTTGGTTCGGTCTACTAGTACTTCCTTTACTTTGGATAAATAGTAAATCCGGACTCTTGTCAGTTTTTCGTATGAGTATTTTATTAACGAAAAGCTAGCTATATACCTCTTTTTCACTACCGAACACCCTAAAGTAACCGAACTACCCCTTTGTTACTTAAACGTTCAACACCACAAATGTGCCACTTACATGGCAACAATAAAAAAAAATTCAAGTTAATTATACATAAGTGCTCAAGATATTTGAAAATGAGATGTAAGTTAATCAAATCAGTAAAACTGTAAAAGGTTGACAATGCAAAATAAAGAATATGGGACAAAAAGTTGTTCGCTTCGAATTTATATTCCTTTTTGGTTTCCACATAATGGTTTTGCCGACATACTAACCTTTCTTTCTAGGTATGTGAGATCTAAGAGCAGCTCCATTGGTAAGAACCCATTATGGGTTCTTAACCTTTTTTTTTAATAAATTTTGATAAATTTTTTTTTAAGAACCTCTAAGCAAGTTAATAAATTTGGTGTCCTCCAATGGTAGAACCCCTCATGGGGTTCTTAAAAATAATTAAAGATTAATTTAAAAATTTTAATAATTTAAGTAGAATTTATTTTGTTTTAATTTGTAAACATATACAATTTTATAAACTTTTAAAAAAAATTCATTTCATAAAATTTTAAACATATATGACATTAAAGAATTATAAAATAGATTTGCAAATCATAAACCGAAAAAACGATTAGGTGTAATCTTGATTTGTGCCAAATGTGTGCCATATATGCTCAACAAAAGGTCTTATGATATATCTCAGTATAGAAAAGGATACCAAAGATCTTTATTTATTTATAAACTCTCCTGGTGGATGGGTAATATCGGGAATGGCTATTTATGATACTATGCAATTTGTGCGACCCGATGTACAGACAATATGCATGGGATTGGCCGCTTCAATAGCATCCTTTATACTAGTCGGAGGAGCAATTACCAAACATATAGCATTCCCTCACGCTTGGCGCCAATGAGTTTTTTTATTTTCTAGAAAAAAATACTATGCCTTCGCCATCGAAAATATGAATTAGTTAAGTAATAATAGCATGGCACTTCGAATTCGATATGAAATTTTTTAGATTAAAAAAAATGAGATTATATATTGAAAGAGTAGTATGAGATAAGGAAGGGGTATTTCAAATGATATCTTACCTATTCGGGCACATCTCAGCGTCACAAACTTTGTTTTCACACCGGAAGCTTATTTACAAAATTAAGATTAAAAAAAAAGACACTTTGGGATTGCTGAATCATAGATATTCAGTTTTTAATTGTTGATGCATTGTTCGATCACGAACTCAATTTCGAATGCCCATCATATAGCCGAGATTTGAAGGCATATCTGTAGAATACGTAAAATCCACGCATGAATTTCTGTTTGCTTCTACTTGTGCGAATTCAGATACATCAAACTGAATGTACCCATCTCTTTCGTCTTCTACTCTCATAATCTTTTCTATTTTTACTTTATCCCAAATAAGAGATGGATTTTTTACAATGGCAAATCGAGCTTGCAAGACTCCAAAAGCACGCTCGACATCTTTTCGGACGGCTTCTTGATATGTAGCAAATAAGGATGCTTTCGGACCTTGTGGAATTGAAATAGATTGGATGAAAGTTGCCCATTTAGGATAAATACCATATGTGAGATAGTAAGCCAAATGATACTCATGTCCGTTGACAAAGTAATTCACTTTAGGAGCTCGACCTTGTAATATATCATCGAAAATTGGTGAGCGATCAAGAACATTGATATCGTTTAAGGTACCAAGAGGGCCAAAAAACGCGTGATATATCCAGAGATCATGTGAAGCTACAGCCTCTAAAACGATAGTCGGTTTTCCAGAGCCGCGGGTATATTGGCCTTTCTAAGCGGTGGGGCAATTCTTCCACTCCCAATGCATACAATCGATGCTTCCTATCATCCCCGGAAATCCGCGTGTCTCTCCAATATCAAGTAGTTGTTGAAGATCTTCTGCTGCGGGTCTTCTTAGATACTCATCTCCGAACAAATATATGATTCCTTCAACAAAATATTCCAAGCATGAAATCACAGTGCTTTCACCAAGCCGGAGGTATTCGTCAACCGCATCAGCCGCACACCCATATGCCATTATACGAATGACTGCTGTTGACTTTTGTAGTCCAGAGAGACCGAACCATCCAGTAGCATCTTGTCTTTGTTGAAAGAATGGAAATTCATCGGAGAGTCGATCAACAATACACATGAACAAGGGTTTGTTCATTCTAAAACGGCGTCGAAATATATAAGGAGGGTATGTTGCACCTTCTTTGAAATAATCGTTCCATAAGCAGTAGTGTCCTTGTTCATGATCTCTTTCAATGTAGGCTCGTTTTTTCTTTGAATGTATTTCTTCCTGATGATCACCATAATTATTCAACAGATTCCCGAAAGTATGATCGATAACTTGATCAAACTGTTCATCAATCATTTCGTCGAAAGAATTACGGGAAGAAGATGCCATTTGTTTGAGAGATTTTAGATGATGAGAAATATATCAAATTGGGTTGAGAGAAATATAGCAAAAAAGATTGTAAAAATATTTGTACAATACTTTTTGACTTATACAGGAAAATGTGAAACATTCGGCATTTAAAATTTGTGGTGTTTAATCATTCAAATATTTTGTGGTAGAAAAATCCTTTCATGTGTACTTGTCCTCTTCTTCAACTTGCCATCTTCTTTTCACGTGTACTTGTCCTCTTTTCTAGCAAAGTGAATAACTTTAACCTCAAGCCATTTATCCTTATCAGACATTGTGAGCATCGAACCGATCAAATAAAGTAATGGCTTACATGATCAGCTGCCAACAGATTAAGAACAAGATCAGCAGCAGCTACCATCAACCAATAAAAGATATATATATATATATATATATATAATTAAGTCTAATAAACATTAAACGATGAAGAGATATCCTCAATAGAAAAAACTCCAAGCAACCAAGTAAAACAAATGAAGAAAATTTCTACCAATTTACCAAAACAAATACTGACCAACAAGCTCGGAGGATAACTACATGAGATATGCAAGAAGAAATAGTAGAAGAGCATACCAGAAAGATGAACTGAACTTTTCCCATGATGAACTTCTTGATCAAGCACTACTGATTTCTGCATATGAGATACAAGGCCCAACATCAAATATCTCATCAAGAGGTCCTTGAGAATAAAAATATACCAAAAAGCTTGGTGATAGATCTAACAAGCCTTTGATAACTAACAAATAACAACTATTTGAAATGCATACCACGGAAAAGCATCTAGATTTTAAGAAGAATTATTCAGAACATAAAAATTCTGTTGAGGCTGGGAGATCACCTGTTCTTCTGGAGAATGATCAGGTCCAAACTCACACTTCCTTCTTTCTTCAAGACTGGTTTATTAGCTTTTTAGCTTCATCAACCACAATACCATTACCAGTACAATTTTCAGCAGACGTACATATTGTATTATTCATTGTATTATTACAAATGTTGCTTTCAAGTGTTTGCTCCACAGAAAAAGCCTTTGTGGCAGCAGAATCTAAAATGTCAGAATCTAACATCACTGTGCCTTCAGTACAGATAGCTGCCCAAAGCTCAGATTTAGTCGTGTCCTTACGTTTTAAATTTGCACCTTTATTCCAAGTACCCATGTGTGCATGCTGGCTAAGCCATTTAATTATTTTGCCAAGTAAATCAGGTAACAAGTCTCCATCCTGCATCGCAAAACTTTAAAATTAATATACAAAAACTTACAATGAGAGAACAGAAGTTTCAAGCAGGTGTATGAGAAATTTTACGCGTTACCGTAAGTTTGGCACTCAAAGCATCAGGATTGATCCCAATCACTGAAGCCACGTCCTTAACATCCACTTTTCCTAGGTCAATCAACTAAAAACATACGTGAATCAGTGAACAAAAAAGCCCAACAGGTATAGACAATCCGACTTTTAAGAATGTACAAACCTTTTTCAGAATTCATACAAAAACATCACCTCAATTGAAACAGCTGAAAATATATATGCACATTAACACTCTATTGATAGATAACATAAACTCATACAAGAACATCACCTCAAAAACATACAACTTATATTTTCAAAGAACATAAACTGCCGAATAACAAAAAACATAGACTAGATAACTTGCAACTAATTAGCTTGACAACATGTCAGTAATTAGCTTCTTCTTTAAAGCCATTTCTATTTCATCTAGTGGCTATGTCTTAGAAATGAGGTTGTCAAGTAATTTATGCTTGCTAAGCTTCTCTTTCAAAGCAAAATCCTTTTGCTTAATCTCCCACAGACTTTGAATCTCCAACATAGTTGCACCTTCCTTTTCCACAGTGGCTGTATTGGTCGCATTCCTTTTAGCTTTGGCCTTTGAAACCTTAACTCCGGGTGGACGAGCCATTGCTTCATCAATTCCATTGCTTAGTGGGTTTGAGCTTGAAGACTGTGCAGAAACATCATCTAACTTTCTTCTCTTTGCCATTCCAATCTCTTTAATAGATGAAGAATCACACCATTTCTGATCATGTCTAAGCTCTCTCCATGCATGCTCCAATGTGAACTTCTTCTTGTGATCATTGAAGTAAATTGCGTTTGCCAGCTTCATAACATCATTATCATTCTGCCTCGATGCTTTCTGAGTTGTTACAACCTCATAGCAGCCAACATACTTGCATACTATATCATTTATCTTACCCCACTTTTGCTTACAGTGACTTGTCTCTCTCTTTTTCACACAAGTGCCCTTCTAACTTGATGCAACATAAGCTGCAATGCCTTTCCAGAAGGCATCCGCTTTTTGCTCATTCCTAACTATTGGATCCTTGCTTGTGTTTAGCCACACACTGATGAGCACAAGATCTTCTTTGGATGACCACTTACTCCTTCTTGATCTACTGTCTTCAGGTGTGTCTTCACCTTGACTTGGAGCATAAGAACATTGGGTACTATAAACAGGGACTCCGGATTCACCAAGTTCAATACTTAGTGAAACACTCTCATAAGGATTGGGTTCTTGTTGACTGTGTAAGAGATCCATGAAGCCTGAAGGGTGAGTAAATGGATCAATAGAATCCATATTCCACTTTCTGTGTGTGTTAAAAGGAGAAGGAAAAGAGAATTGAAGAGTTATAGGATGTGTTAAGCTACAGAGAAAGGCTTTAATATATAAGGTTAGGTTTACGTTTAGGTTATACAACAATTAGGTATATGTTTTAGTTGTATAAAGTTATGATTTATGTGGTTAGCAATCAATGACACAAGTTAAGTCTTCACCTAATCTAAAACTACCAAGCATTGAACACATAGACAAGGAACACTAAGCAGTCAATAAGTATGATGTAGACATTCTACACAATATTTAATAAGCATTTATCAGAAAAAAGAGAGATTGCAATCAATTTCGTCTTCTCAAGTCTTACCTAAGCTGATAATCGATCCTAAACATTATTAACAACTCAAACCCGAACTAAGATTCTCAAGCAAATCGGATAATGAACATGCCGAACTACATACATAGAACATCTGAAAAATACAAGAATTTGTAACATTAGAATAAGATTCGTACCTTGAGATAACTATTGCTGAAGAAACCCCTCCGATTTGGTGAAGAAACGCCTCCAATTTTGCATTTCAAACTCTCCGATTTGGTGAAGGAGAGGCTCCAATTTGCTCAAACAAAGACGCCGATGGTGACCCGCGTCCATCGCTATGATCACCTTGGTGAAGAAACCCTCTGATTGGTTCCAATTTGGGAGATGTGGCCAACGATTATGATTCCGATTTCGCAATTGGAGATAACACGAAATGAGAGAGAAGAAACAAAAACACGGGACCCCTTTTTTTACTCATACTAATCCTCCAACCAACCACCATCTGACACGTCATGGGTTCTAAAGGTTTCTTAAACCTCTTCCCTAAGAACCGGTTCTAGTAATAAACACTCAATTTTGATTTAATTTTTATCACTTAATTGCTAAGAACCCCTACTTAAAACTTCCATTGGAGATGGTCTAAGGCAATACTTTCTGGTAAACTAACTTATTCGATATGTATTGTTGGATATGACATAATAACTAGTGGAGCCATAATTTTTATTTTACCGAAGTATATATATATATATATAATTACAGCAAATAAATATATTATTAAACGTAAACAAAAAAAATCACGATACAAAAAATATGGTAACCACATTAGAGGGTAAATACAATTTGAAAAGAAAATATTATTCGGAGGATCATATCTTGCTAACAAATGTGCTGCTTTGTTGTTGCTTCTTCGAACATTGAATCATATATCTTGATAATTGCTTTCCCATGTCTTCAAGTCTTTGCAAATGTTCTGAATTGAAATATTTTCATGTTTTCCTCGGATTATGTTTAATAAGTTTTGAAATCACTCATGCAATATCGGAAAAAAGTGAATCTTCAATACATGGGTTTATTATGGGAATCTCATGTTCATAATTTTCCTATTTTTGTTTAAATGTGAATAATTTTCTTTTAATGCAATTTATTTTAAATATCTCCTTGTAAAAGTTATAAAAAGCTCATTTGTTCCATTGTAAAAATATATAGAAATCTCTGGAAAAAAAAAGAGGGTTTTTTTCTTAAAGCTTTGTGCTTTTTTTTGCTTGTTTATTTTAGTTTGTGGAGTCATTCTAAAATACAAGTTTATTTCTTTGAATATTGTGTGCGATTCACTTTATTTTTAGAAACTTCGGATTAAGCTGTTTGTGTGATTCTGTGATTCAAATAGTTTGTTCGATCATTGATTGAGAGAGTCAATCAACCCATCGACTGAGAGAATCAATCAAAACCTTGTTTAGTTTTTGCTGAAACTTATAACGATGTACAGTTTTACCTTTTATTCAATAATAAGCAGAGTTTTTATTGAATATGCGGTGCTGTTGAGTTGTTTATACTTAGTTCGGCTGTGAGGATCATGCCGTGTTGATCCTAGTACTTGGTTTGGCTGAGTAGGACTCGTCCTAATGCTGTTTGATGGGGTTCCGTGCTATGGAATCTCATCGCTGTGTGGTATTTACCAGTCGGGTTTCTGTGTGATTCCTGATGCTGTCTTGGTAAGCCACTAGAGATCTTAGGATTTTGACGGACTTGCTGATCGGGTCACGCTAGACTCCGAGATGCTTGTCATTTTTACTGAGCTGAGCTGTTCCGGGGATCCGGTAGACGTAGTTTTTGCTGATTAGGTGATGCTGGACTCCGAGATGCCAATTATTCTTACTGCGCTGAACAGAGAGAGAGAGAGAGAGGGGAGGGTGCCATCTTTTTGTCGTTGCCGTGTGCGAGAAGCTTGAGTTCCATCTCTCATCTCTCATGGTAAGGTACCACTCCTTTGTTTAGTTGTCAGTGGTTGTCGGATCCTTTGTTGTTGCTTGTATTGTTGTGAGTTTCGGTGAGGATTTGATGGAGAATCACTGGGGTGGCTGGGGTCTCAAACGGTGATGAAATCGAGGTGGTGTTGTGGTGGCTGGGCAGTGTCATTGTAGTTGAGTTTCGATCAGGTGGTTGGAGAGTGGCGTTGATCGTGATGGTGATCGGTCACATCGTGTGTGTGCTGTTGCAGAAGTTTCCACGAAGAAGATGACTTATTATGTCAAGTGTGGTTAAATAATTAAACATTATTTTATTATTATATAGGTTGCGTTCAGAAAATTTAAGGTGTAGACAACCCGGGGAGTTCTAGGAAGTTGCAGAAAAATTGTTGCATAAATTTCTACTTTGGCTAAGGTGAGTGCAGTACCGTGATCGGATATTTCTACAGAAATTTTTCCGGGATAATTATGTGTTAGGATTTATTTTTGTGTTTTCTGTGATTATCGCTGTTTATTTATTGCTGAAATAAATTCCAAAAAATTACTGTTAGTTTCTGTTAATTGAGCTTATTTTCTGTGATATTTTCATGATATGTCGTTGAATTAATTGTTGAGAATTAATTGTTTTAATCATGTTCTGGTTGTTTAAAAAAGTCGTTGATTGATTTAATTCATTATTTTGTGGTAAATTAATTTTTATCAAGTCGTTGTTTTGTTGTTTCTCGAGTCTAGGCATTTAATTATGTCGGAGGTATTTTCGTAATTTTTTCCTAATTGACCTAGTAGACGGGTTGATCGCCTCCTCAGTATTTATTAAATACTGACTGCGTCTTTTCGTAATGGCGCAGGTAAGGGAAAGGATAAAACTAGCTTAAACTCGTGGAACTGCGGTGACAGTTGAAGATGACATACCGGGAGGATGTTTTATTTATTTATTATCGCTGTTGTTGTTGGTTGTTTTCCGTAAACCGTTAGGTTGTTAGTTGGTTTGAATTTATTACTTTATAATAAATATTTATTGCTAAGTTGTTTATTTGTTTCGTCTGTTGGGAGTTATTAGTATTTATGGAAATATTAATATTAGAAAATAAAAAATGGGTCGGGGCATTTCAGTTGTGAGGCATGCATCCATCTTTGATATGGTGCTCTGTTATTTGAAATCCATTCATGGAGTCCATTTTTCATTACGCAAACTCAGTGTTGGTGTTTTGATTCTACGTACGATAGAGAGTGAAAGGCCATACACATATATTACGTATATACAAAGTTAATATACAAATACATATGTTTAGATCTTATGACATGTAGAGAAGCATAGATTTTCACACATTCTAACATGTCACACATCATTTATTCACTTTGAAAAAGAAAAAAAAAACTTAGGAGAGAATCTTTAGTAAAAATGGATGAGCTTTGCAAACAGCTTGCAACATAATCCATTTTGGTACTGTATTCCCAAGTCCTTCCTCCATATCCACTTCCTCATTTCAAACTCTTTCCCACTCAAAGCATTGTATCAATGACCAAAACTTGAACGAATCTTTGTTTCCTCATTGATTATCATATGATATTCATGTTATATATTTCTAATTGCCCTACTCATTTAACACTTAGATAAACTTCATGTCTTACAATTTTGTATTTCAATAATCAAAACTTTGATGCTATTTGCAATAAAAAAAAAACAAAATCATCGGGCCTAAACAAACAAAAACTTAAATTGAGCTTGGAATCTACTACTCTTATGACGACTGGACACCTTAGCCTCTTTTGTTTATGTCACCTCTGTCTATTCTTCCCTTTTTCTCTTTTCGGCATCCCTCGCCTAAATCCTCAAGGCATCTAATATAAAAAACAGAATTGACTAAATAAACTCTTTAATAGTATAACTGAAGGCATATAATATAAAAAGTAAATTTCTTTAAAACACACAATTTATGAATAAGTTGGCCGATGCAAATGTACTGATGCATGAATATATATGCGCAATAATTGAATTTAGAGAAAACAAATTGAAATGTTGGTACACTAGAACTCAAAACCAATAAAGATTAACTAACGAACTACAATTATTTTAATGTTTTCTGAAAACTAGAAGTGTTAAAATTTTATTGATAAACAAAAAGAAACGAAATGTCTTTATGTTTTATGTAGACGTCATCATCATGTATTGGAATCAACAAGTAAATGTAAATGTCTGACATTGGTGAAAATTAACATCTTTCCATATTGAAGTTTAAAGGAACATTTGGAAATCTTTTTGAGAAAAGTTCCAACACATATACGATTTGGTGAAGGATTACAATGAAAAAAATATGAGTAAATAAGAGAATTGTCGAGAGAAAATAGATTATTTATACCTAAAATTCATAATTCACTTTGACAGACAGAGTCTCAAAGCATTATTCAATGAAATCTTCATCTTTATTTTCATCCAATTCTGTAGTGAAATGTTCTCCTTTCAAGCATTATGAAACAAACTTTCTTTAATTTACCAATGCCAAATCCTCAACCTCCCCCCCCCTCCACATGCCACTTTTTTGTATTTAAAATGAATAAAAAAATTCTAATTCTTATGTTCTTAAGAAAAAATGAGGTAAACAACATTAAGAATTATCAACCCGTACAACTTTTGCACGCTTAATTGACATGCTATAATCTTTCATATATGTATCTCGCAGTGGAAAAGTGAAAATCAAATCAAACAAGTGGCAAGAGTTAGTAGGAACGGCTATACAAGCAGTTTTTGAGGAGTATCTGCAATGGGACAAGGATGAGCTGCAAGAGGGTGAAGTGGCCAAATTTGAAGTTTTTATGGTAAAACTTCAATCCCCCTTACTCACAAAGAGGTAGTTTACAAAATTGAAGGTAAGAACATCTTTTACATGCCGCTTTTCCATGTTGTTCAAAGAAAAATATGGAAATTTGAAGAAGAAAAAAGAGGGGAAAAAGATTTAAAGGAGAATTGAGGGGAGGGAAGGGAAGAGTCGGAGCTTTTGGATTTGGAATTTCTGTGTTTATGTTTTTATTTTAATCTATAAGTGTAGCTAAATATGAGAGTGTAATGAGTTTTATGATATATTAATATTCTTAAAGAAACCAACAAGATCTTTTTTTTATATATATTTATTTGTATGTTGGCATCGAACGAAGCAAATAGATCTGTGTAATTAGAACAAAGACACAAATTCCACATCCTCCAATGTCAAGAATCTGTTAAACTTGATTCTTAACACAACTCTTCTTTATAGCTTGGGATTTCCTACTACTAGTCCTCAACTTCCTTTTCATGAAGGTTATATGAATTCTCAACCTATCAATACTCCCGCCCTGAAAATCATCTTGTCCTCGAGATGGAAACAAATAAGATTCTTAGTAGTACTTTTCCATTTCCAACCACGCTTGCACCAATGTTCCATAAATCCACTCACTGCTCTGGTGGTCTTGGAAAGTGTAAAATGTCATGGGTATGAACTCCCATCAATCCAACACCAAATCACAACATTGTTTGAGCAGCTTTAAGGAATAAGGTTTCCTTGACATGAATTAGTTTTGAGTTTATAAGTTTCCCAAGGAGCAAAGAAAACTCACCAGCTAGTAGCAAAATTTTATTTATTTGAAAACATGGCATGGATTGATAACACAACTCTGGTGGTCTTGGAGAATGAAGCACTTCATATGTGAAGACTAAAGGTAATTGATTCTTATGATGTTCCATTGAGAATGAAGCACTTCATATTTGGGAGCATCAATTTTATCTTCTTTTCTCCTTAAATTCTCCAATAGAGAAGAACCTCTTTGACGGTTTTCCATATTCAATTTCACCACTGATGTGTCTCTTTGGTGTTTGCCTCCAACAAACTTAGCAACAATTAATTTCAGCCACAAATGAACCTTAGAGTCCAAGTCCCATTTCTAAATCTCTTTGAGCTATAAATGTTTTTGCAATTGTAAACTTGTAAGAAGCCAATGAACATCACTAAGCAGTCTGCATAATTCCTCTAAAGCCAAAACTATAATGATTCCCACATCTCTACCGAAATTATCCATTCCCCTTTGAGCAACCTTATCATCAATACCATGTCTCTTTTTTGTATCAATAACCAATGATCCATTCATACCTCATATTACACTTGAATGGAATTGATCCGTTACTTTTAGACTGAAGGGAGATCCCATTGGTGACACTAAGCAGCCATTTTTGTACAATAATCCATGCTCCAAACTGTACCTTGACTGGTTTGTTTTCTCCATCGAGTTCTGGCTGTCGCATCTTTTAGAGCTTCTCTGCATGTTTGGATGAGTTCTTTTGCCACAGTTCATTGACCTCACTTCTTGTTTTCTCTTCAAGACCTGAAATTTTTTATCTTCATCGATTGCATTCTCACCAAGATAAATCTCAAAGTGGTTAATCAAGTCTACCAGTTTAGCATCTAAATATGTTTGGGTCTCTCCTGCCTAATATATCCATTATGAGTTTCACCATAAGTTAATTCCAGCTCACTCAACCATATTTCATAGCAACCCACAAGGCAATATAACAATTTCAACCTTGTAGCCTCGAGGCTTATTAGATATTCCATTACCAGAGGAAAATATGTTTTGGTGATCAAACATGTTTTGTGAAGCTTCTCGAAAATCAAATCAGAATAAGAACTTCTCATGAGCAGCCTCAACATCAGCCTTATACTTCCTTCTTCATAACCAGCCCCTAACTCTTTTAAATTCGTTTTCATGACCCACTGTAACTCCAGCTTATGAAGCCTTTGCATTAACCTCAAAATTTGATCATGTCCGTTATGATAGTTCCGGGATGCTAGGCCTTCAAGTTTCCGCTTACTCATACCTCCAATGCAGTGCCATGCTTTACCGTTCCAAGCTATTAAGAAATGATCAGGTTTCTTACTCTTTTCAGCATCCCCTTCCCTCTTAGAATTACCGTCATGCCTTCTAAAAATTAATAGCATCTGAGTATAATTCTGCATACAGCACATCTCCTTTTCACAAATAATAGCCTCTGCTAATCTATTTGCCTAGAAATAGAAAGGATTCGATCTTATAAATACGCGAGGAAAGTAATCAAAAAAGAAAGAAGATGAGTAGAGAAATTTAATACTAGAAGTATCATGTCATGATCAAAAGTTTCAGTAACCTTAAACTCAAACATATTGACTATGCTTAAGAAGTTCAAAATCGTCATCGTCCAACTCTGTAAAAAAATCCTTCATTAAAACTTCATGTTTTTGGACCACCATTTGCTCAACGAAATTCATGTGCGATGCAGCATGAGATTCCTCAACTTCAGAATCACATGATTTCTTCTCTGTAACCAAGCATTGTGATCATTTCTTACCTTATTTTCCACACACGATTCTGGATTTTTCATCTTCCTAGGTTCAAACTTTGTTGCATGTGATTGTTGATGCTCAGCAGTTTCTCGCCTTGCTTTAAACTCGCTCTTACTTCATGGTTTTCAGCTTGCATTCGCATTAATTGATCATAAATTTGCTGGAGAAGATGATAATCCTCACTAGTGATACTCATTTTTGAACCCAACAAGACAAATTTGAGTTTTTGATAGACCCCTGAATGAAAGCACCAATGATAAACCCTTGATTTGGGTTATCAAAGAAGAAACAAAATTAAGATGAGAATTGGATTTGTAGCTTATATGCCATTGTTGATGTGATAATGGACAACTCTGTGGATCTGGAACAAGGAGCAAACAATGAGCTTGAAGATATAGGAAATCACAGAGCAATGAACATGTTAGAAGTACCATTTGGAGTGATGACTCATTCCCGAGAAAAAACATTTTCTCAAGAAGTTATGACATTACTCATTAAGCTATGAATCATCAGGATCACTTGAGCTTTCAAAGATATATCATGGCTACACTGGTCGAGATACACTTCCAAGATACTTAGCTGATGGCCATAAGGACCATGCATACTTTTTTTCCTTCTCCTCGGTTTTTCTCTGGTGGTTTTCCGGGAAAGGTTTTTATCAAGGTGTGAAAGTCGCATGCTCATCTTGCCATTTGCTAGGTCAGATCCAACTCCAGGCTCATCCTCATCTTGTCATTCGGTCTCATCCAATTTCTCTTATCTCATTTTAAATTTTGAACGTTAGAGTTTTAATGTTGCATTTTAAATTTTGTCTCTTCTCCTCTTCGTCTCCTTCTCTTTATATCGTGACTCGAGACCTATTGTAACATATCTATCTTTTTAATCCAAAAATCTCTTCTTAAAACATATATCATTGCTTTCAGTTTTTGTGTGATTCGACCTCGAAGCTCTTAGCCTTATCAAGTTGGCTTTTCGCATCCTCTTGTGGCGACATTCAATCTATTAAACCTCTAGGTGCGCATTAATAAGATCTAGAACCATCATATCGTGTTCTTAACATCTTGGTGTCAATTTTGGTTTGTGAATGCTTGCCAGGATCACATCACTTCTTGACCAAAAATTCAGTCGTTATATCCCTCTTATGTTTTTGATCTAGTTTACATTTAATTTTAAATCAGAAAGTGGTGTAATGTCTGAAAAACATTAGAAAGTATCATAATTTACAGAAAAAACATGATCCCTTCTAAGACTCAAATCCAAAACGGGTCTTAGTGTATCCCATTAAAAGAAACCAACCAACTAACTAAAAATAGAAGAAGAATAAGAGGGAAAGTGGATCAACATTTCTATTTTTCTCATTTTTCTCTCCCTCTTTTCGTGTTCTTCCTTCTTTGCTCCGCCACATCTGCAACCGTCTGTAACCCCGCAAACCACCATAAAAGTTACAGTTTCTCATTTCAAAATCTCTCCTCGGCCACTCTATCTTGTCTCGGGTAATTTCTTCTACGGCGTACAACAAAGATACTCTTCAACTTTTGTTGCAAAATCTACTCTGGTGCTCTTCTACCGTTCATCAGCTACCATTTTCTTCATCTACCGTGTATCAACCGCCGTCCTTCATCATCACTTATGTAAGGTTTGTCTCGTGAAAACCTTTAGTTTTCAATTTTAAAAACCTAGGGTTTACTCAGTTAACAGAATTTGTTGTTTTGGAAACTTGCTATGGGTTTAATGGGTTCTAAAGTTTACTAATATGTTGAATTAGGGTTTGTTCTTGTGTGTGAGAGAAAATTGTAATAGGTTTTGCATAATTGTATTTGAGTTTGAAATTGGGTTTTAGATATGAAATTGCAGTTTTTTCTATAGTGTTTGAGTTAATTATGGGATCCTTAATTGTATTTATGTCTTGAATTGCAGTTATGGTTAAAACCAAAAACGTTGAATCTCAAGGGAAGCCTCCTTCATCACTAGTTGAAGATGACTATCATGACTCATCATCTAGAGAAGAAGAAAACAAGTCATACAAAAAGGCATGCAAAATAACTACAAGGTGTTCGATTTTGAATGTAGTGAATGTGTTGGGGACCTTTGGAGAGTTCGAGATGGAGTGGTTTAAGGAGCAGAACCAGTTCAGTCTTATGTTCCACATGCCCGAGGAGCCTAATCGGAATTTTATGGGCATGTCGATGCTTGTTTTGAGGACTATGTGGCTAAAGAAGTGCAAAGTGTGGTGGTTTTTTGTGAATGGAGGTCCGGAATTCAATATGGGAGCATTGGCTAATATCCTCACTAGATTGCAGTGAGTACCTCCAAATTATATGGGTCTTGGGAGCTTGACATTGTCTCAGAAATGGTTTGCACAAACTAAAAATATCTTTGTGAAAGACGTAGAAGAAAAGTTGACGTCGATGGAAGCGTGTGAAGATCGGCTGAGGATGGTGGTGCTTTACTTTCACGCCTTGATTTTGATAGCAAAGACTATGTCACCCGTAGTTATTGATGCGTTTCTTCTACGGATAGTTGATGACCTGGACGAATGCAAGGCCTTTCTGTGGGGGAGGTACTCCTTTGATGCATATTCAAAGGGGTTGTTACTATGTTGGATAACTTGGGTGGTGAAGTTCAAGATAGGGTTCATGACCCCTTTAGATGTGTAAATATTCAAACATTCGGTTTATTATATTTGGAATTCATGTGTGTGATTACTAATGTATTTAAAAATTTCTTGTAGCTTTTAGAATTTGAAGCTGAGTTACCGTATAAATGTTTTAGTGAGTACTGGCTGTCTAAGAATGTGCCAGGGAAAGTTCATTCCCAATGGAATGAAAGGATATATGTTATCAGATATTAATACAATGGTCGGTGGTACAAAGATAAAATCAATCAATATGATTTTGTTTGTAATGATGTAATTTTGTTGTTGCTAATGTTGTTTTCTTTCTACAACAGAATATATGTAACATTTTAGAAGCTACACCTTCTGACGAACACCATTTGATGAACCGCATTTGGGTTAGAAGACTTATATTTGGATTTTGAGGATACAATTTTTGAATGTATCTTGGCTCACCTCAAGGATGGCAAGATGATTTTGTGGAAGGTAACTCCACCTCCACCTCCACCTATGAGCGAAGAACATGCTGAAAGGGCTCCACCTACGAGAGAAGAACATGCTGAAAGGGCTCCACCTCCACCAGCATAATAGATGTGTTATTGCCATGGATGCTAGGTTGGCCAGTGTTTAAGAAGTAGTTAGGATCTTACAAAAGAACACCAAGGGGAAGGAGAAGGTTGGGGCTGATAATGATATGATGATGTACATATTGGTTTTGAGGATGATGATGACTATGTTCCTCATGATGATCCGGTTCGGCCTTCTCCAGATCATGAGGATGATCATCCTCTTCTGATGTGCCAGCGTGAAGTTAGTGGTCCTAAACTTTATAGTAGTACCGAGCCGTTGAAGGAAACACCGTCTAAGTTTAAGACATGTGCTAGGAAGAGAAAACTAAAATAGTCCATTTATGTTCTCGATCCATTTACGCAAGAGAAGAAGAAGATGGAGAATGACGAGAAATATGGAGAAAGATGAGACAAAGAAGATGGAGAAAGACAAGAAGAAGATGGAGAAAGAGGAGAATAAGAGGTAGAATAAGAAGCAGAAAAATATTAATGATGTTTGATATTGTATGGAACTTAGTTTATTTTGGTTTTGATTTTGTTGATTGTGGAACTCGGATCTGAGACCATTTTGGTAAATTCAAGTGCTTCATCTAAATAAACCTTAAGAGTATACAGAATTTTTAGTAAAATATGATGTTATGTGTCTAATAACCTAATTTTCATATTTTTCCATAGTTATTAGATGATATTGATCTTACATGAACACAAACTACCACAACAATAGTTTAAAGTTTATAAATAACCAAATTTATAATCAATCACAAACATTTTGTAATGCAAATATCCAAACAACATAACAACAACAGCACAATCATAGAGACTAAGGGACATATGTTACACCATCACCACAGTGAAACAATCCACTCATTCCTCGGCCACTTTGACTCGATCCTCATCACTTTGATTCAATTCTCGGCCTCTTTCACTTGGTCCTTGGCCAGCAGTACTCGAACCTCAGCTAGTACTACTCGAACCTCGGCTTCTAGGACTTAACTTTCCATGGTTATGTTCTCCAACATATGGGTACCTGGCTCATTTCTCCCTTTTTTCTTTACATATTCTGGAGATTCAGTATACATCTCTTGTATCTCAGAGGAAATAACCCACTGAGACTGATGGGGTACTAGATAAACCATTCTACAATATGTCAATGCCCACTGCTCCAGCCAATAATATTGGATCACAACTCGTGTACTTGTACTTCTCTATTTATGTTTGCTTTATTTGCGCCAATGCGTAGACACAAGGAAACTTATCTATATCAAAGTGCTTGTAACCACAAGTTTTTCTATCCAAATCTACCACATAAGTAATCCCATCAAGCCCCGGAACTGTGTATTCACAAAGATATATGTTTATCTCAGTCAATTCCGACCGTTTTACTACTTGTAATCTTTCATTCATTAGATTCTCCACCTTAGAAATCAATTTCAGTGATGACTAAACTTCTGTGGAACTTTTTATGATGCTTGTTAAACCAGTCAGAAATTTTTGATACAATAGCATCAAGCATTGGTAATAGCGAGTACTCTCTTGTATCTACAAATACACCATTACTCGATTCCACATCATTACTAGACATCATGTTGTACCTATCTCCTAAAAAATAACATCTTGCCCATTTTGAACAAGTTGTACTTCTATCCAAATACTCGGCTGCAGATGGGTACCTCTTCCTAAAAGCCACATACAGTTTCGTGAACTCGATCTCCGTATAAGATTTTGCACACTCATTGCACATAGTAACAACAACCTCTTTCTTAACGTGGTGAATGCTTCATTCCACATTTTGCACCAAATGATACATGGAGTACCTATGTTGAGATAATATGTACACTTTATTCACTAATTTGATGATACTTTGGTGCCTATCCGTAAGAAACACCAATTCTTGGGAATCTGGAATAACTGATTTCAACATCTCAAGAAACTAAGTCCAACTAGCATCTTTCTCACCATCAACTACACCAAAGGCAAGTGGGTAATGGTGGTGTTCGGGATCTTAAGTTGTGGCAACAATTAGAACTCCACTGAATATATGACTAAGGTGTATTCCATCCATAACTATAACTATTCTCATCACCCTGAACCCTCCAATGAAATCTCCCAACTCAAAAAACAGGTATTTAAACCTATGATACTCATCAACATCCACACATGTTACTGTACCAGGGTTGGCGAGCTCAAATTGTGCATAAATGAATACACTGACTTAAAACTTTCCTCTGGGCTGCCCCGCACATAACTAGCAGCTTGTATTCTTCCTCTATATGCAGTAGAGTATAACACCAATTTATCTACGAACAAAACCCAGAAGCATATTTGGAGTTGGATTTTTAAATGTACCATGATAATATTAATGCAAAACAGATGCAATTATCCCTTTCGTGCATTTCCTTCTATTTTTCGTAGCACTACCACTACCTTGGAAGCATGTATGCATCTTGTTGTGGGTTCTTAGTAAGAAACAACTTGCACTCTTAAGTACTACAGTCCGTAAATTCCACTTGCAACCTTCTCGTACTTCACCATATTTGACCACATATCTCTCTGTATCCGATTTGTTAATAACAAACTCAAAACATTTTTTATGTGCAGCGTTTCCAACTTTATCTTGCATTTCTGCCTAACTATGAAACTCTTGATTCAAAGTTACATTTATAGCATCTTCTCATGCAACAATTATATCCTCACCTCCTCCTCTTTCTCCTCTATCTTCTCCTTCATCTACAACATGTCCAACCTGATATCCATCCATGTTTACGAATTCAACATCATGTGAAACATTTTCACATGTGTTCACCAATCCATGTTCCATTGGTTCTTCTCCGTAATTACTAAATATACTATCAATAACACAAGCTGCACTTCCTAGTTCATCTCTAATTGCTTCCTCACGTTCCAGATTTTGTGCAATATCTTCCAAAGCCTCCACATGCAAAATACTCCCACTTGTATCATGAGGACATGACGTAATATAGGCATACAATTCTTCATCATCCTCGATAATTAATGGTCTTTGCTTATGATCCACCTTCAGAGTGTAACCCAGTTTCATCTTCGTTGCATCTTCATCTCTCTTCAACTCCTTGCATATGCTACAAACCAAATCAGAATAAGTTACCTCCTCTATAGATGTCTTCATCACTGAAGTGTAAATTCGATATTCATTTTGAATCCATTCTATATAACCTTCTCCATTATTTGAATAATATCCTCCATAATCAAAATGTATGATTATGCATTGCTTTTTATTCCTTTCCCCGGCACTGAAAAAGAATTAAAAATGAATATTAGACTCTCAATATTACGAAGTTGTAACAGTTTTACTCTATATACATTGTTGTACCAACTTTACTTTATTCTGGGTAATTTAGAGTTTTACCAAAGATTTTGATTTTGATTTGTATCTACTTACGATTCACTATGATTTAACCACCATAATCTATAAATTATCAACTGTTATGAATGTCAAACACTAATCAATCGTCCAATGTGCACACAAAATCAATAAAATTTGACATATACAATATATTACCCATGAACATTGCATATTTAAACCTCCGTATAACCTAAAACCCACCCAAAACAACAACAATTTGTTAACACAACATCAACACAAAAGGAAAGGAAGAGAAGTCACCTTAAATCAAGCTTCAAAATATTGGCTATGGAGGTTTTGTTTCTAGTCGAAGTGAAGAAGAATAGAGAAAATATCTAATTCAATTTGCTTCGTTTTGATTAGTTAAAATTTAATACACACAATTTAATTCTCACCAATCAAATATCTACCTCCGTTGATCCCTTCCACCTCATTTTCTTTTATTTAAAAAAAGATAAACATTTGTTTTAATGAGAAAGGAAGAAAGGGTAGTGTGGTAATTCAACTTAATTAAGGGCATATAGATTAAAGAAATACATAAAGAAAAATTATTGGCTTAGAGGACATATGAGCTAATTCTCCATGAGAATTAGAAGAAATAAGAGATTAAAATGCAGAAATGAGGAAGAATAATATATATTAGACGAGTTAAGAAGAGAAGAAGATAATAGACAGAAATAAAGATTAATTCTATTTGATCATCCTAAGGTAAGAAACCCTAATTCGGATTTACCTTTTAAATACACGTCACTCTTACACTAAAACGACATAGCATTGAGATTGTTAAAAAAATGTGAATCCTCCTTCACAAACAGAATCTTCGTTGTCCTTAGCCACTTTTCTCTTGATTCTTAACACAACTCTTCTCCATAGCTTGGGCTTTCCTACAACGAGTCCTCATCTTCCTTTTCATGAAGGCCATAGGCACTCTCAACCTATTAGTATCATTACAATAATTTACCCATGTCAACAAAAATAATTTTAAAAAATTAGAAAGCAGCATATTCATTACAATTCTATGTTTTCAAAAGAAATATTATCATACTCAAAATTTTAAAAATAATCTTATTCAACTAATACAATTAGTCACTATCACTTTCAACAAAATTATTCAAATAATCATTTTCAATAATATTATGTATAGACAAATGATGAAATGATATGCACAATTACAAAATAAATATCTTAGTTCTTGATTTTTTTAAAATATAACATATATAAAAATAATAGTTACTAAAACGGAAGTGCAAACTTCCAACGCCTTTTATAAAAATTATTTTTTAAAGCGTCATAAAAGCGAGATTATGAAAGCTTTCGAGAGCTTCTGATTCTGAAGCAAGAGGACATTGAATGAAGCTTTCATGCCACCTAGTATCTAATGCACTTTTTAATATTTTTGATGATAAAAAAAAAGGAAAGAAAGTAGAATCGATTATTTAGGTAGAGACTCATGGGAAGTGTTTCTCTTGGACACATGGTATTATTTAATTGGTTTGGATCATTTATAATTAATTAAATACATATGAATTTAAAAGTTCAATTATAATGTTTGTATATAAGTATTTTTTATTTTATCATAAATCATTAAACAGCGAGATAGGTGAACTTAATACTCGTTGGTCCACCTTGAGTCAAAAGAGATGAACTGCTCTATTATTAAAAATGAAAAAAACATGTTTACTACTGATGATTCTCACAGTTTGTATATAAACATTTTATATATCAATAAATTCACATTTAATAAAAAAAATCATTAAACAAAATGATCTTTCTATTAAGTTCAAATATGGACAATTCTAAATTAGTTAATAATGTTATATTTTAAATATTACTCCCTACATTTTTTAAAGAGTGTCATTTTAGCACTTAACTTTTGTTTCACAGACGATGTCATGTTATGTTTTCAATGCAGATTTTAAAGGTAAATTTAAATTTTTCACATATTATTTCAGTTTATTAACTAGAAAGAGAAACTTATTTAATGTATTAATAATGGGTAGAAAAGAAATTTACATACATTTATTAATTTGTGTAAGAAATACCAGATTGACATTCTTTCAAAAACATAGAGAGTATTAATTAAGATTAATACAATAATATTAAATTATAATTTTTTAAGTTAATACAATAATATGAAATAAAAAAAATATGAGAATTGGAAAGTTAAAAAAAAAAATTTTGACATTTTTTAATAATCATGTATAATTTTTAATTTTTTTCCTTAATAAACACACTTCATATCATATCTTCATAGTCCATAAACACTTCATATCCTTATCTTATCTCCTTTATAACATTTCTTATTGCTTTCCTTTCATCACTTAAGTTATGGATTCAAACTCAAACAATTCATTTTATTTTTCATCAAACAAAAACCAAACACTAACAAATCCTTTTCCTACCATTTCAACCTGAGAAATTTTACAATATAGTACCTAATATAGTAATATTGGTGGGGAGAGTGATAAACCAAACCAAATTCAAAGCACAGGTGATCGTAGAGAAACAAGACACCATTGGAATCCAGCTGAAGATCTTGTTCTTATTAGTGCATGGGTAAATACTAGTAAAGATTCAAGTGTGCGTAATGAATAAAAAGCATTTGCTTTTTGGAGAAATATTGCTTCATACTACCAAAAAAGTTATGCAGTTGAAAATCTACCAATGCGAGAGTGGAATAACTGCAAACAAATATGGCAAAAACTAAATGATAGAGTTTGCAAATTTGTTGGATGCTATGATCATGCTTTGAGACAAAGAACTAGTGGTCAATCTGAAGATGATGTTCTCCAAGTTGCATATCAATTCTACTACAACGATTACAAGACTAACTTCACACTTGAGCATGCATGGAGGGAGGTGCGACATGATCAAAAATAGTGTAGATCTTACATCCCTCAAAACTCAAAGGGTAGTGGAAGCTCAAAGAGAACAAATTGAATATGGTGGCATATATATTTTTCAAGCTCTAATCCAGAGAGTCCTATAGCTATAGATGTAGAAGAGCAAACTATGGCTTTTCCACTCGGTGTGAAGTCATCAAAGCGCAAAGGGAAAAAAGTTTATACTAAAACAACAAATGAAGAAAGGGAGGCCAATTCTCGTTCTTGGCTGGAGAACTTGTGGGCACTAAAGGAGAAAGACATAACATAGAGAAGTAACCTATCAAGGATGGAAGTTCTTAGAGGTTTTTTTGCAAAAGAACAATTTTCAGAAAAAGAAGAAATTTTGAAGAACAAGCTCATGGATGAGATGCTTTAATTTTCTTGTTGTGTAAGTTTTCTTATTTTCCAATAAAATATCAGTGTTCATTCATGTTTTATTTCTGTAGAATATATCGTGTATGTTATCTTAACCAAATTATCAATTTCTTCTGGTTAAATATAAGCCACACCCAAATGATGTAAATTTTTTGTTCCAAGTCATGTTCACTTTCTATTTATTTTTTCATGAGTCTCCATTGATCTTAAACAAAAAGACTCTAATTTTAGTTAGTAGAGTTACTAATAGTTTACAGTAATTTTAGTCTAAATTGGAATTCTTGATATATTGAGTCACGAACTCTATGATTTGTGGCTAGTCATCAAACCAAATGAGAAAGTAAAAGAATCTCTATAAAAGTAAACAAAAATCTATCCAAAAGAAAAAAAATCTCTGCAAAAAAAAAACATCAAGTCCTCTGCAAAAGTAGAAAAATAATTCAAAAATGAATATATGCTCAAGCAAATATAAAATTCCCTACTAAAGTTATAAATTTTAAATCAATGAGTCATCAGCTATATAAGGTGATATTCTCCATCCAATAATTCAATCCTCTTTGTAATTCACCCCTCTTCATAATTCACTCACCCTACAAATCTAAAACTCACTCATAAACCTTATATTAAATATCTTCTCCTCTTTAAAATCCACTCAATTCTTCATTAGATGAAATGAAGAATTTCATAAAACATTTGATAAGGAATTTGAGAGCGTATTTGATGAATGGTTGGGTAAATATGAACAACTTCAAGAGGCAAACCATTCAAGGCAAATAAGTTGTCGAGCATAAATTGAAAGAGGTTGCGAGGAAGGAGACACACGCTTTTAGAATGATTATTTTAGTGAAGTGAAGATCAACTAAAATGTTCAATTTCGACATTGATTTAAAATGAACAAGTCGTTATTCTTGCATATTGTTGATCGACTCTCAAATGAATTAGAATACTTTCAACAAAGACGAAATACTACCAGAAAGTTAGGTTTCGCTTTACAAAAGTGCACTATAGCAATACGTATAATATGTCTTATGGTTGTGCAAGTGATGCAGTGGATGATACCTTTCGTATTGGTGAAAACACTGCGAGTTTGTGCCTGGAAATTTTTCAAATGGAATTATATTTTTGTTTAAAGATGTCTATCTAAGAAGGCCTACATCAGAACATCTCCAAAAATTACTCGATATTGCAGAGATGCATGGATTTCCAAGCATGATGGGTAGCATTGATCGTATGCATTAGGAGTGGAAGAATTGTTCCACTGCATGGAAAGGGTTGTATTCCCGTGGAGGTAGAAAATCGACAATCATTTTGGAGGTTGTTGCTTCATGTGTTACTATCTCATCAATGGTATATATCCAAAATGGGCCACATTTATTCAATCAATCCGGCTTCATCAAGATCGTAAATCGAAATTATTTGCTCAACATCAAGAAGCTGTTTAAAATTATGTTGATTGTGCATTTCGGGTTTTACAAACTCGATTTACCATTATTAAAAGTCCAGCTGTTATTTGAAATAAGAAGAAAATAATGAGGACATGTATAATATATTTTTTTGATAAAATGTGAATTTTATTTACCAAAATAAACTGGAACGATTGTTTGTTACAAAAAGCTTAAAGCTAAGGAGCAGAGGGGGTTAAAAAAATTAAAAGACCCCTTTCTAACTAAAGTGCATCAATGGAATCAATGCTTACATATGGGTAAACCAAATAGAGAGAAGATTCCTACAGCTCTTTCTTGTTCGACGAGCTAGTAGGATGTCTCTAATGTTTCGATCAATCTGGCAGAATAGTGCAGTAGCAGACATGGAAGAGTTGTTGTGGACTCGATTGTTCCTTTCTCTCCACAGATGGTAGATAACTGATTGAGTAGCAATCCGGTTAAGGATCTTAACAGTACCTGGGGGTCTTGTTGACAACCAGTTCATGAGAATGTCCCAGTTCATGAAGATGAAGGAGGGGAGACCTAGCTTGTGAAGGAGTTGTGACCAGACCTCTGATGAGAATTCACAGTGAATGAAAACATGGTCCCGAGTTTCAGTCTCAAGATTGCAGAGACAACAAGTAGGAGATGTTGGCAAGCCCCAACTGATAAGCCTGGCTTTGACAGGTAGATGGTCGAGATTTGCAACCCAAAACGTGAAAGCATGTTTTGGAATCGCACCACTGTACCAGACCTTCTTAGCCCACTCTTTCTTCGGTTCCGTTGGTCTGATGCAGTTCCATGTCTTTTTTGATGAGAACTGCCTGAGCTGGTGATCGCCTGCTTCCCAAAAGAAGATATCTTCACCTCTGTTTCCAGCAGGAGGTGTGTGGGATAACAGAGTGTTCCGGAGAGTAATAAGGGCCGGGTTTCTAGATCTGTCTGATGGTAGTTTCCAACCTTCCAATGTGGCCGCAGAAGCAGCTGACGAGTCCAAAGGAAATCCTGTAGTTAGGTGAGCTGACTCACCCATCAAATCAATGAGGGGTCCATGAGAGGACCAGTGATCATACCAGAAGCTTGCTGTGTTACCATCACCTAACTTGCATCTTAGAAAAGTCTTTGCCAGAGGTCTTAGCCTAAGAAGAAATTTCCAAATCTAAGAGTCTCGATAAGTTGCGTCAATGGCCCAGAAATTAGAGTTGCGACATGTATAATATTGCACAATAATGATAGTTGAAGATGAAAGAGGTAAAGACATTCAATATAATGTATCACAACTCCAACAAGAAGAAGGAAACTAGACTACACAAGTGGATTCTACTTTACAAATATACCTACTAATCTAAGCAACATTCTCGGCAATCGAATTCGACTTTGTAATGAGGTGATACCAACCATTAAAAGCTGATTTGGTTGAGCATATATGGAAAAACATTTGGCACATCATCAAGAGAATATTAAATCGAATTTAATTTTATCTTTTTGATGAAAAGTTAATTTTATCTTTGATCATGTTTAATATATTTTCTATATATTCTAGCATTTAAATTTTTATTTTTTATAATTTTAGAATTAAATACAAAAAATGTACCCCTTTGAAAATTTATTTCCAAACGGGGATCCCTACTGTTTCAAAAATCCGTCCTAGGGGACCCCGTTTGGAAAACAAAATTCAAAAGGGTCCATTTTAGACAATCGTCCATAATTGTATGGTGTGTAATTTTATGATTAGTTGTATAATTTAAGAGAATATATGTAAAAATAATGGAAAATTATAATAGTAACATAATAATATTTTTTGATATAAATATTATTTTACTATTGATGTTTCGTCTAATAAACGTCCTACATGTAGACATAAGATTAAAAAAATCATATTACTATTTAATGTTTGACCTATTTGGGCAGATCCGGTTCATTGTTTTTCAAATCTGACAGATCGAATTTGTTAAATTCTATGATATCAAATTCGTGTTCATTCCTACACCAGATAAGAATTGAATTAATAAGATAAATTTTATTTAAAAATATAAAAGAAAATGTATTTTAAAACATTTCAAGTTGGATTTTATAAAGATTTAAAAACATATTTACTATATAATTTCTAAAATAATACACAAAAAAAATGAAATTTATTTTTGCTAATATTTTGATCAATTATTATATTCATTATATAAATATACAAAATATAATATATATATATATATATATATCCATATGTAAAACAGATCTGATGATTTTAATTTAAATTAGTAAAAATGGCTATTGTGTTGCGCATATAATTTATGATACTTCGTGCACGTCATAATATTTGGTGTAATTGCACACATGACTCATGATACTTTGTGCATTTCATTGTGCAAAGTCAATAGTTCATGTTGTTTTAAAAACATTGATTAGTTCGCATGTGTAGGTATGGTGTGGCTTATAGTTCGTGTAGTTGAGAATCATTTTTTCTATTGTTAACTTATTACATTATTAATATTACTATTAATATTAACTATTTATTTATTGTTACAATTATAGATTGAATAAATAATAATTATAGATTGAATAATGTAATTGAATATATTAAAATGTTATTTGATATGTTTAAAAGATATTAGTGAGATAACCTTTTGAGTTTCTCACTAATGGAGCTACAAAATGAAGGTAAGTATCTGAGATTAAAAAATATTAAAGATATTAATAAAATATTATGGAGAATCTTTGTGAAAAACTCACTAATGAGGTTGCTCATAGGTTCGGCCCTATTTCACCTTGCCACAAATTTGCCACTGACACGGCAATAATAAAAAAAGATTCAAGTTAATATACATAAGTGCTCAAGATATTTAAAAATGAAATGTAGTTTATCCGTAAAACTGTAGAAGGTTGATCGGAAAAATGAAGAATATGGACAAAGCTTTTCGTTTCGAATTTCTATTCATTTTTGTTTTCTACATAAATGTTTTCCATGAATACAAACCGTTCAATTTGACGTAGAATCATTGTTTTTAGGTATATATGATCCAAGGCAATACTGTGTGGTATACTAACTTGTTCGGTATGTATTGTTGGATATGGTGTAATCACCAGCGGAGCCATAATTCTATTTTCATGTATATATAGACTAAAAAGTAGTCTATAAACTGCTAAAAACTTAGGATTTTATTCTACGTTCACTCATATCTTGAATTTTATTTTTGTTATTGTTTATTTGTTACATCCTCAAATAAGTTTTTTTCCATAAAAAAAAATAAACAGTCACTTAAACACTAATCATTGATGTGGTTGTGTAGTGCACTTTTCATAATCTTCATCCCAGATAAATATCTCTCTATGGTTGAAATAGCATCATGCAAAATCAAGCCAAATGATATGAAAGATGCTTCTTAGTTCACACCATCACCCGTGTTAGATCTCCAAGATTTCTAAAAACAGTAAACCTTTCATCTTATCGTACATTATCAATATAAATGTTAAGTTGATGCTCAATAAATATGCATTCCACATAACTAAATTTTTAAGATTAAATTCAGCAAATATCAACAGCTTCTCTTTGTCAAACTCGCAGAAAGAATCAATAGGACTTAAAGCCGCTCTGAATATGAGTAATTTTGAGTTTTCCTCGTTAAAGCGGTCATTAAACTTCTAAAACTGCATATCCAAGAAAATCTACTTAACTTGGTAATGATGCAAGTTTCTTATGTTGGTCGGTTTTCGTGGCCTCTTGGAACCAATGAAGATTTTGTGTTTCTCACAAAAAAATATATACCTTCTTCACAAAAGAATCTCATCTATCATCTCTTACCTTTTGCAATTGTCACTTAGTGGATTCCACAAATGAGACAACATATATGATGTATTGATCTTTTCTTTGTAACGCCATCAATAAATTCTCCGTGAGTCCTAAAAGAAGCAGTAGATAGAACACAAAATCAAAAGTATGAATGTATTTGAGAAGAATATTGGTTTGACGTCTTTTCGTATTATCTACACCTTCATTCTCGACATACTCAAATACCTTATCACAGAAGAAAATAGCTTAACAAAACTGCAAAAATGAGAACCCACAATGTGCAATCCATGGTCTTTGAAGTGAACACTCTTTATTTAGCCATGTCCCAGTCTTGATTTAGTCATATCTCAATCTTGATTGCGCCACTATATATTCCCTCCTCAATTCTTTTTTTTTTTTTGCCTGGCTATATCGAAACATATATTTTTCTCTTGCAAGAAGCTCCAACCACGTTTACTAACAGAGAAATCATATTGAAGAAACTCCAGCTTCAAAAAATTTCTTTGAAACTGCAACAACAACCAATTAAAGTTGGTGAGCAAAACAGTGGACATAACATGTGATGTATCATGGTTTTAGGGGTTTTTAAACCTTTGATTCCATAAGTTTATAGAGTTTATAGTCTATAAAGATTATAGTCTAAATTTTATGTCTTTTTTAGTTTTGTTTGATTCTTTTATAGGTCTAGGAGAGTTACTGAAAAGTAAGGTGGATTTGGACCAGTCTAGGGTAATATATGCGCCAAACGCGATAGTTAGGTTGATTTAATCAACAATTGATGAGCTTAGTATCCTTAGCCAACATGAGTTGCATTTTAGTCGCCTAAGTGAACATATTAAACAAACTTTGAATGCCTTCATGTTTAGTTTATTAGGATTCGTGTTTAGAAATTTAGTACTGCAGGAGTAAGATAGCTTTACATTAGTGATCTGAGTTCTATGGCGGTTTATAATTAGATCTCTGCTTAGAAATTAGATTATCGATCATTGTTCCCGTCAAATATCCCTACTACCAATGCTCGTCTCATAAGTTTACTTCGTCTTTATTTGCTGCTTTTATTTACTGAGAACAATCATTACAAAAACCAAACCATAATTTAGTCTTAGCTCTATTTGATACATACAAATTTGTAGTGTGCACTAATCCTTGTTGATTCGACTTCATTTTATACTACTGTGTGCTCTATGCGCTTGTAGGAATTAGTTTGGTTTAAAACCTGAGACAACAATATGAAAAGCAACTTTCTCTTGAAATCAAAGTTCTCAATCCTCATATTTTTTTCAAAGTCAAACTGTACTTAGCAAACAATTAATCAATACCATATTTAAGAGATGAAGAACATGTTACTGGTTCCTATTTTCTACGTCTTTTAATTTCCTTTTCATCCACTATAGAATCAGTTTTTTTTATTCAATAAATCGAGAACGTTAGTGATGATGATGAGATCGTGTTCGTCATTGTGCCGGGAGAGTGGCTCACTGATTTCCGGTGGATCTCTTGTGGATTATTTCGTTCTTACACTATTTCTCTACTGGTTCCTGTTCTCAGGATGTATGTCTCGTCAATGGCGGTTTTGAATCAACTGATGTATTTCCATGTCCGGCGATTTTGCGGTTTTGTTGGTCGTGTGTTTGATAATACTAACAGCTGATGTTAGTTATTCGATTGTTCCCGGGCGTCAGTATGATCTACTGTGGGCGTCCTCAAGAATAACACAAATCCCCTCGGATTTGATATGTAAACATCGACCGGCATGGAATCCACCATGGAAGCAATATGTTGAGGAGGAGTTGAAGGACAATAAGAGGAGAATCAGAAGATGGTTTATACCATATCAACAAAAATGGATTTTAAGTACAACCAATATCAATGACATCTCTTTCTGCAGGAGAGTTTTGATCAATTCAAAGGTTTTGCGATGTAACAGATGGATTGCTGCCTATGATTTTTGAATGCATTGCTGGTATTTCATCAGTTAAAAGAAGATGATTCCCAAGCAAGAAAGTCACACTAGATTGACGGAAATGATGAAGGCGATTAAGTCCTTGACTAAGAAAGAGGCGCGTAATTTGCTTTATCGTTTTTTCGTTACACAAACCATTGGTTGTATCTGTAATCTCATTGGTAATTTTGTATACTCTAATTCATATTAATAAACTGTTTAGTTGTGAAAAAAACGTTGGTGTCAAGTGTAAAAAATGTAATTTTACAAAGTGTAGGTAGTTTAGGTGGCTTTCCGGATTCGTTCGTAAATAAAGTTAAATCTGCTTATCGATCAACCCCTGTTTAATTGCAAGGGATGTCGATTTTTCAAAATGGGTTGACCCTGGCAAAATGGATAATATGGGACTTCCCCTGCAACTTCTTAATTAACAAAAAAAAAATTGTAAATATTAGGAGTGTCGTACTTCTTCATATTTCTCTATAAGTTGGTCCATTTTTTCGTTACGCAAACTCAGCTTTTTGATTCTATTGAAAATACGGATAATCAACTCGCCATATAGTGTGAAAGATTGTACATTTGTACATATATATTACATATGTCTAGATCTTATGACACGGAGAGAATCATAGATTTTCACTTATTCTAACACGTCACACATCATTTATTTATTCATACTTTGTAAAAGAAAAAGAAAAAAACTTAGGAGAGAATCTTATGTAAAAATGGACGAGCTTTGCAAACAGCTTGCAACGGAATCGCTTTGGGTACTGTATTCCCAAGCCCTTCCTTCATATCCACTTCCTCATTTCCAATTCTTTCCCACTCAAAGCATTGTATCAACGACCCGAGAGCAAGACCCACGATCCGTTGAGCTAGACCCGATCCAGGACACGCCCTTCTACCTGATCCAAACGCCATAAGCTTTTGTGCTTCCTCTTCTTTCTCAAACCGCTCTGGTTTAAAACTATCCGGATCAACCCACATGTTTGGATCCCTGTGTATGGCCCACGCATTCACCAACAACGTTGTGCCACGTGGCATATCATAAGACCCCACCTTGCAATCCTCTGAAGCCATGTGTGGGACCAACAACGGTGTTGCTGGGTGTAACCGGAGGGTCTCGAGGACAATGTTCTTGAGATATGGTAGCTCACTGAGATCTGATTCTTCTATAAGCCGGTCTAAACCAACCCGGTTATCGATTTCTGTTCTTGCTTTACTTATTACGTTAGGATGGTTTTGCAAATTGGAAAGTGCCCATTCTAGAGTAACTGCTGATGTGTTAGTCCCTGCTATTACCATTACCTGTCACAAAATGTAAACTTAGCAATAATATCAAGGATATCATAATTAATAGAGAAAATTTAAAGGAATAAGAAATAAACCAGTATGATGCCTTTGATGATTTGATCAGTGTAATACTCAGAATCAGATTTTTGAAGAACAAGCAAATGATCGATCATTGTAGTACCAGTTTCTTGTTGTCCGCGTTTATCATCAATAAGACCTTGTAAAAACTTATCTGTCTTCTCCCCTAATTTTTTAACTCTTTTCTCATAACTTGAAAACAATCTCAGAATCGGAACATAGTCAACGGCGTTGCCTGAACTCGTGTTAGCTCCAACATCTGCTACCAAGTTACGGACACGTATTGCTTCTTCCTCATCTGTTGTTTCTTCACCGTAATATCGTTTTCCTGTCATCATTCTCATTATGTTGTTGAATGTCAAGTCCATAAGCATTGGTTTCATCTCCACAACCGCTTTTGCAGTTCCTCCTGCAATTATTAGAAAGAAAAAAAAAACTTCTCAATTGAAAGAGAACAAAAAATAATAAAGTGTGCATAAACTTTTGTTCATATATGATAAAAAGAAAAACTATAGGCTGTTTCTAGAATTTTTGTTCGTGGGAGTTCTGGACCTTTGGACTATAATCTCTTTTCGTACCTGAAACTAAACATTTATTCTATTTCTATTAAAAAAATGTCTCTCAGTTTTAAAGAGGACTGAATACAGGGCACAAAAGAACTAATTCTTTTTGTACTACCAATTTTTTGTTCTATAAAATATTATTCTAACGAGATAACGTTAGCTTTGCAAAACAATTTCAGTTTAAGCAAACAAATGGATACGATTTTTTAGGGGACAAGCTATCTCATGATCAATTATTTCATATCATCCACATAGATCTTAATGCATATACACATTTTTAACCCTTTTTTTTGGGCGGGCTCCACTCGAAAACTGTATTTTTAACATTTTTAAAGAGAGAGTCAAACCTTGGAAGTGAATGGCCTAACGATAGCTATGAGACTATTGGTCAATACATATAACAATAAGATAACACCAAAATAAATGAAAATGTTGACTATATCAACGAATGAATAAAAACATATGGCATATATATTATTACCTGTGGCGCGGAAAAGGCGGCTTATGAGGCGGCGTACTTCGTCGGTACGGACATAAAGAAAGCTGTTAAGGCGGTGGGTGGAAAAGATCTCGATGGTGCAGAGGCGACGGAGGTTGCGCCAGTGATCACCGTAAGGTGCGGCGATCAAGTTCGTGTTGTTGTACCCAACGTGTTTTCCGATGATCACTTGAGGCCTGTTGGCTAGAACCACGTCGTTCTTGCCAAAGCACTCCTCCGCCGCAATCTTATGTGACGACACCACGTAGACTAGGCGGGAGCCAAGCCGGAGGGACATCACGCCACCTCCACCGTCGATGGACTCGGAGAGGAAGCGGAGAGTGCGGTGGATGGGCGGCTTCAAGAGGCGGAGGTGACCTATCACCGGTAACCATCCCGGGGGAGACGGTGGAAGATTATGCTTGTTTGGTTTCAGGAACTTGAGAGAGACAATCAAGAAGATGAGAGAGAAAATGGAGTAGAGAATAACGTTGATGTAATTTTCTTCCATTGGTTCCTTCTTTTTTCTTTTGTCTTTAGTAAAGTTGATATATTAATAAGAGAGTTGCAAGACAAAAAGTGGTTATCTGATTTGAATTTCGACACGTGGGAATTAGGATTTATGAATAAGAAAATTGGGATTGTGATGGGAAAAGACCAAGTCAGATGTATGCGTTTAGAAAATTATACTAGAAATAAAGTATTGCAAGGTGATAACCAAAACATTTTTTTATTTTATTTATCCAACTGTAGCAATATACATATGTGGTTACTAAAGAAGATACATATCTACATATTATTTTAGATATCTAAATAACAATGTATTCATGTTCTTGTGAACATGCATATAGTACTCTTACGCGACTTGGGTATCTATAAAATGACGTAGGTTGTTATTATCTCGAATCTATAGTGTGGATAGACGTAATTTAGCATAGTATAAGAGCGTATGACATATACAAATCAAGTGAAGTGCGCGATATTAAATATATTAGTCATGTAATAAGAGCTATGCCCAGGTTCATAAGGACATAACACAAAGTTTAGAAAATGCATGGAACCTTTCACTACAAAAAAAAAACTCACACTGATAGCAGTTGACAATAGCACGAATTTCGCAACAGCTATGCATTTTGTAACATTATCATAGCTTTTAATAAACGCTAAGATTAAAAAAAATGAGCAAGCGGGAATATAAATCACTTATTCCGCCGAAGAAGCATGATAGTGAGGGCTTAAATAGTGAGCACAAGAGGTCACGAAAGCACAAGAAGCATGAAAAGCTAAAGAAGGTTGCTTTGTTTTCTCAATTCTTAATCATGTGAGTGTCTCTCTTATGGTGTTGAGCTTTAAAGTATGCATTTTTGTTCACAGGCTAAGGATAAGGAACGAAGCAAGAGTCATCATCATAAACGGGTAAGAACAAAGGTAATTGTGTGGAGATTTTTGTTGATGTAAGAAATATCCTTAGTTCATTAGTGTCGTTGTCTAAAAGGTAGTTGCAGCTGTTTTTAACCCCTTTAATCGTTTCATGATCAAATACTTCTTTGAGCTACTTGTGATTCTCTTTATATGATCTTTATGTAGAAGATACATATTTTTATCTTTTAATTAGTTAGGAAGTTCAAAGCATTTTGGAAATGATGAACCTTGAATTGTTACTTCTTGTAACATTTTAAACCAGTTCAAGTAAAACATGCCACTGTCGAGTATTGAAGGTGAAAGTAGATCGGGCCTTCGAAATCATAACACGCTTCTTGATTCTCTGAGTTTATGTTTTTAGCTATTGATGAAATTAAGTAACTATGTTTGTTTGTTTGTTTAGGAATCGAAAGAGAAGGGTCCAGAGTTGGTTGATCATTTGGTGAGGCTCTCAGGTCTTGATGGTTTTGAGGAAGTTGTGTATTTTGTAAAGACTTAGCAGCTTGGTTTGATATTATTATATCTAGTAGTTTGATAGTATTTAGTACGGTTAGTCTAAGATATGGTTTCATGTTATCTAAGACTTCCGATGTATATTTTGGATAATTTATGCAATATAAATTTATATGAATATTTTGGATTATTTATGCAATATAAAAGTTATATATATCTAATTAATAAATATGATGCAAAATAGGGTTCAAATAAATTAAATAAAACTAGATTCAAACCCACGGTACACCGCGGATCAATTATTTTATTTCAATCTAAATTATATGAAAAATATTTGTTGACATAATTTATTAATACCAAAACAACAAATATAAATTTGTAGAGAATGTGATTTTAATCCTATTTATTGTTTATAGTTGGCCTGAGTATTCGGGCATTCGGGTATAAAATTTTTAGATCCATACAGATATCCACAAAAATTCGGATAGGGTTTGGGTCGGTTCTATTTTAGTTCAGATTAGTTCGTGTCCAAAACATTTTTACCCGTAAAACCCCAAAATTTTCTGAATACAAATCAATTCGGGGGCATTAAATGTTGATATGAGAATCATAGAAATCAGAACGTTGTCTCTATTTCTATCTTCTATGATGACTATTGTCTCTAAAATATGATTAGCCATTTGTGTAATCTGCAATTTAGTTTAATTGCATAACCCACTTATAGGATCTAAGTTCTATAGCAACATAATAGAAGCATCGACTTTCAAACGTAAACTATGCATTGACAAATCTGAGACTTGATAGAGTTTAAGAGACTTGATAGAGTTTAAGAAATCCAAATTTCTTAGCCGATGTGGGATATTGATCAAACACATTTTTTTCTTGAACGAGTAATTTATGTCAGCTTTTAAAAATTTGAATCACAACATATGTAGAAAAAATCTAAAATTTTATTATTTATATAATAATTCAAAATAATTTAAAAATAAGATCAAATAAAGGTGTAAGGAGATTCATATTTTTTCAAGTATATTGGCTTAAATTGGTTGAGATATTTTAGGAACTTTAAAATTAATGTTAGTTTCCATACATTTAAACCTTTTAACATTTATTTTTTTCTTAGATATAAATATTTTTGGATCTAAGAATAAGTGAAGAGATGTTTGGAAATAATGACAACTCAAATATACTTCACTTTTAATAGTATAGAGATAACACAAGATGAGAGCTATAAATGATATAAAACAGAATAAATAGATCATAGCATTAATCCGTTCAGTTGAACCACTCCAGTTTAATTAACGCTATGAAATAATAATTTACGATAGAAAACACCAAAAGAGCTATAGTATGTGGGGATCTTATTATAGCTGCCGATGTCCTAGCGTTCAAGGTAACGCTATTAATCACATATTTTAGCATGAAAGATTGTAGTTTTCTGTTATCGTGTGTTATGAATGCACATTTTTCTTGTAGTGTTTACAATGTTTTTTTATAAAATAAATATAAAATAATTTTGAAACAACATAAATTATTGGAAAAAAAACTAATAGTCTAAAAAAACTATGACATAAACTATAATCTTTCACATTCATCATCATGTTCACAAACATACTAGTCACTTTCATTATTCACATACCCAGATTTGCCAAATCACTTTAATAAACAAAGCAAGTTCATAATTATTATTCGATTAACGGATTAAAAATATGAAAAAATAGAGGAAACGTGAAAATATATATATGACTAAAATATATAGTGTGAAACATTAAAACCATATTAAGAATAATATTTTTAACAACAGAATTCTAACACATAAGCATTAAGCATTAAGAGCAACAATAGATGTAGACTCCTTCTTTTTCCATTCGGGTGGCAGTTGTTAGAGGCTTTAGTTCGATGTGGCATGCTCCTTGGTTTCTCATTCTTCCTCCTCTACTTCTTTGGTACGGAGTTCTTCGGCTCCTCTCTGTCTGCTCTTCCTAGTCTCGGTTTAGTGGGTTCTCTTCTTCAGCGGATTGCAGGTTTAGTTAGGCTTTGCTTCATTATCCTTGGTTGTTATTTGTGTATGCTTGAGTCTTTGAGGTTGTTGAGGTTTGTGCTTGATACAACCCTAGGAAGCTCTAGGAATGCTAAGGAATTGGAGCTGGAAGCTGAGCTTGTAATATCATGTAGCTGAGCTATCTAAGGAGTATTATGGAGCTAGGGATGAGAACGGAGCTAAGGACGCATTGGAGATGCCCGTTCGTCCCATGACCCGTTCACATACAAAACAACTCACTAGCATTATCCCAAGCCTAATACGTCAAGAAAATTCCCGAGATGATCACTCGAACCATGGATGTGTCAAGGATACACTGCTTGTGATGCATGCCCGAGAAGACTAATGAATGGCTAAGTGAACCACTAGCGCTCTTTTTCCCTTCGTCTCGGTTTTTCCCATGTGGTTTTCTGGACAAAGTTTTTAACGAGGCTTGGGGTTCGCTTATTCTCATCTTGCCATCCATTTAGACTATTAGTTTTTTTTTGTCGTTGTGTTTTTCAAATTTGAATTTTGTTCTTATGTGTTTATGTCATCGTTTTCTGACACCGAGTCGCTAACAAGTCACTGTGGGACTTTTCTCATTATCTTCTAAATGTCGAAATTGGGAATCGATCTCACGCCAAGGTCGTGTCAGTGCTGCCTTAGTTCCTTGTTGGATGGGTCTCACCGTTCTGGTATTGTGTGGCGGCTTTGATCTCCGTTTTGGTCTGGGGAGTTGCTTGGATTGACTGTTGGATTCAGTGTCTAGCTTGGCTGGTTTCGCATTGTTCCTTCAAGGGTTTATGCCCTCCTAGTCACTCTATCCACTTTTTCCATTGTGGTGTTGGAAGCTTCATCCTTCTGGGTCTTCGGTCCTTCTCTTGATTAGGTTCTTGGATTTGTTTCCTAGTCCCTCTTGGCTGCTTAGTGATGTTCTCAGTTTCTTTGTGGTGTTTGGTTTTGCTCTTCCTATGTCGCCGATCATTGGTTGTGTAGGTGTTCGCTCTGCTTCTCCACGGGCTGATTTCTTCATTGAGTTCTCATATACTTTTAGTATCCTTTTTGTTTCTTACACCTCTATTGTTGTTTTTATGTTTTACTTTACCATGTTGTAATTATCCCCTTGCTTTTATTAGAATGCCCTTTTATCAAAAAAAAGAGTAGTTTCCTAGAGATAAAAGATCATAACCATCAAAGTCAAATATTTAAATTTTATTTTTAAGATATTTAAATTTTATTATTTTAATAATTATGAGATATTTTATATATTTCAAATGAATTAGGATTTTTAATTTAAAGAAAATAATTAATATCTTTTAAATTCTATATTTTCAAATTATTTACTTATAAATTTCCAAAAATGTATGTTTTCATTGCGTTTCCAAAAAAACCGGTCATTGTTATCGCGTTTTCAAATTATGATTTTTAGGAAACGCGTTTCCAAGAGCTACCATCATGTTTCCAAAAGTTTATATTTCCAAAACGTTTATGAAATGAGAAACAGACCTTAGACGGTTTTATGAAATGGGAAACAAACCTATGACAGAGTTTCCATACTACCTATTGCCACTACAAGAAAACAGCGTTTCTCCGACTATAACTGGCGACTACATATACAGCATTTTTCCGACTATAACTGGCGACTACATATGTAGTCGCCAAAATTAGCGACTACTTAGCGACTATTAGACGACAATTTTACGACTACATATATTTGGTCGTATATCAGTCGCTTGTTTGCGACTACTACTTGTAGTAGGTAAAGTAGTCGTAATATGGCTACTACATTGTATACGAAAACATGTAGTCGCTAAATAGTCACCAATATAGCGACTAATATGCGACTCATAATAAGAGTCGCTATTTAAGAAAATCAAATTTTCAAAATTTAACCCCAAACTCCAAAATCTAAATCATTAAATTTCAATTCTTAATTAGTCTTAGAAATTAATTCATCATAAACCACATATATATATATATATACATAAAACTTATAAAAAAATCTAATTTTCCAAAACTTAACCAAATCTTAAATCTTAATCATAAACCCTATATATATATATAAACATATAAGAAAAAAATGTAATTTTCCAAAATTTAACCAAATCTTAAATCTGAATTATAAACCCTATATATATAACTCTGAACCTATATAACTTAATACTCATAAATCTTAAAACTTTTTTTGCAATGTAGTCAGAAATCAGTCGTAAAATGGCGACTAAAGTGCGACTAAAGTGTGACTAAATGGTTTTTAGTGACTAAATAGCGACTAATTTATACATGTAGTCGCAAATTAGTCTCTAATTTTGTGACTAATTTGTGACTAAACATCTTTTAAACCATTTTTAACTAAATATTTAGTATGTTTGAGATGTATTATACATATTTATGGACACAAATTACATAGCATGAATAAAATTAACAAATGTTGCATAAAACAAAGTCATTTTTAGATGATTGCAAAAGTACTCTTAAACATTTTAATAAGTAATCTTATATGTTATGTAAATATATATAAAATACTTTGTAACACGTTTATATTTTTTTGAGATGATTGAAAAAGTACTCCTAAACATTTTAATAGTTGATTAGATGAATTAAAATGTGCAAATCAGTTAGTTTAGTATAATTTGTGACTTTTTTTGCAATGTAGTTGGAAATCAGTCGCAAAATAGTGACTAAAGTGTGACTAAATAATTTTTAGTGACTAAATAGTGACTAATTTATACATGTAGTCGCAAAATAGTGACTAATTTGTATTGTAGTGGCAAATCAGTGACTAAATTGTGACTAAAATTTTTTAAAAGACAAACCTAAATCCCTAAATCTCCCAAATTCTCTCGACAAACCTAAATCCCTAAATCTCCCAATTCTAAACCTAATAATCCCGAAAATTCCTAAATCTCCCAAATTCTCTTGACAAATTCCCTAAATCAAACCCTAATAATCCCCAAAATCTGGAATTGGAATCCCTATTATCTCAAATCCGCATCTGTTCTAACGATGGCCGGCCGTGGAAGGAAGAGAGAAGCACGAGGAAGAGGAGCAGGAGGAGGACGAGGACGAGGACGAGGACGAGGACGAGGAGGAGGAGGAGGAGGAGGAGGAGGAGGAAGAGGGGGACGAGGAGAAGGACGAGGAGCACGAGGAGGAGGAGGATGAGGACGAGGAGAAGGAGGAGGACGACGAGTTGGAGGAAGAGGCGGAGAAGGAGGAGGAGGCTCAGTCGGTGAAGGAACCCAAGCCGTCACCACCGCTTCCTCGAGAGGTAAAAGACTGTCTTCTCTACCCAGTCAGTATGATTTCGTTCTAAGGGAACTCCTCCGAGTCTACCCTCCTCCGAGAAGTCTTTTCCAGAACTCAACAGGCCAAGCCGGAGGAACTCCATCAACTCAAACTCGACCAGTGACATCATCTCAAGCTCGAGCATCTCCTACTCATAGTAGTCAAGCACAAAACTCTCCAACGTCTCAACCGCAGCAGGAAACTCCCTTCGAAGAAGAAGCTCCTTCAGAACCGGCTATCTCAGAAGACCAAACAGTCATTCTGAACTCGATGCTAACCCAGCCAGGACGGGAGCTGTATACCACGGTCTTGTCTCCCATTGAGAAGCCCGGGACCACTTGGTATGTCCAACAAATCTCTTATTATTGTTGTTGACGTTTGTGTTTGTGTTTGGATCTGATGAGAAGCTTCGGTATGAGGATTTTATTGTTAGGATGGTTGATATAATAGTTGTTAGACTTTTAAGTTATATATATATATATATATATGTATGTATTATTTCTCTGTTTTACAGTTTCTCTGAATTTTGGCTTGTGGCCGTTTGTGTATGTAGGTTTGGTCGTGACAAGTCCTCACTGACCCGGAAGATTACGAAGGTTTTTACAAACAAGTTCGATGGTCATATTACAGCTGGACTTGTGTGCCTTGGGACAGACAAGAAAGATACTTCGTCGAATTCGCGGTAAGAAACTCTCTCTTATAACCTTCATTTTTCAATTTTTTTTTTGTTTAGATTACTAACATCAATCTTCTCTTCTCTGTTGTATTGTAGAAAACCCACACATGGGATCCCATCATTACCAGTGTGGTTCAACAACACTTCGAGAGGATTTGTCAAATCTGGATGAAAGACATGGTCAGCAACGTAAGGACTTCTCGAGAGCAACCAAATTGGATTACCGATACTATCTGGAAAAAAATGGTGGAGTATTGGGACACTGAAGAACCTATGGAGAAGAGTGAGACCACTTCACAGGCTCGGATGTCTGACCGTGGCAGTCTTGGTCCTCACAAGCACTTATCGGGCCCGAAGTCCTATTTGCAAATCAAACAAGAAATGGTAAGTTTCATTTCCTTATCCTTAATTCAATTTCCAATTTAAACTATAATTAACATTTTCTTTGTCTAACATTTCAGGAAGTAGAATTGGGAAGGCCGGTAAGTGTTGGTGAAGTTTTCATAAAGACCAATACCAGACCGGATGGGACATTTATCGATTTAAAGGCGGAGAAAGTTGTTGAGGCGTATAAGAAGAACAAGGAGGCCAAGTTGGCTGAGCTCAAGGCGGATATTGAAGAAGATTCACATGGTACTTTGCATCGTCGAGACCTCTTCTTAGAAGAGGATAACAATATCTTTCTTCAGGTAATTTAAGTTTCCATGTGTTTGAAATTGGATTGCAACTGTTTAAGGATTGTTATCTTTTGCAACCTCTTTGGGATTGATATTATTTGTTTTCTTTTGTAGTCTACTTTTGTGAATGATAGAGGACATACTTATGGAGTGGGAAGTCTCGAGAGTATGGTCAACGGAAAGCGGAAGTACCCGGGAAGCTCTTCTTTATTCTTGGAGATGCAACAACAGCTAGAAGAAGCTCACCAGAAGATAGAGGTACAAGCAGCTTCTAACAAACAGTTGCAAGAAGAGAGTTCCCGGGTAGCAGCTGTGCAACAGAGCAAGATCGACCACTTGGCATTGGTCGAGAAGTATCTCACACAAACTGACCCGAGATTCCTCGATTTCATAGCTTCCCAAGCTGCATCAACAACAGCTGATCCGACTACTTCTCAAGATCCAACAGCTAAAGAGACATAGGATTATCTCCCTATCTCTTTTCAAAACTTTTTATCTTAATGTTTGTATTTGTATGGTTTAAATACTTGTTTAAACTTTTTAATCTTAATGTTTTTTCATTTTGAAAATCTTTTTCATTAGCATTAGCATCAGAACAACAACAATACCAGTAGCATCAGCATCAGAACAAATCAACTCTATTAGCATCAGAACAAATCAATATCTAACCAACAGCTTAATTGTTGATAAATAGCCATAAATCAGTCCTAAAACAGTCGTAAAAGTCACAAAATAGTCGTAAAACAATCATAAAATAATTATTAAATCACTACTTCGATGCTCTAATTAGTCACATATCAGTCGTTAAATAGTCGCAAAACATTTACGACTGATAAGCGACTATGTTTAAACGATACCATCACAACCTTCGGTCAGTCACAATTTCGTTGTAATATCCGTCCCATATTAGTCGCAAAATATAGCGACAGCATTGTGACTCCTTTACGACTACTTAAAGTACTCGCAAATCAGTCGTAAATCTGTCGCAATATGCCGACTGATTTACGACTGACCCATTTAGCGACGAAAGATTTACGACTATATGTTTCAGTCGTAAATCAGTCGTAAAGACATGGTTTGCGACTGATTACCTACTATTTTTTGTAGTCGGAAAAATGTTGTTTTCTTGTAGTATGCCAACATAATGGTCCATTGACTTGAGTAGATCATTTAATGATTTTAAAGGATGTATCACATCATCACCTCAAAAGAGTCTATGACTCTTGGGTAAACGTTATCTACAGAGGTTTGTCTCAAGCTCTGCCCATAGTAGTAGAATTTTCTCTCACTCTTGACTCTTACACAACTCTCACCGACAAAAAACATGGTCATGTTTCATATAATCAACATTTTTTTGTAGCGTTTTTTATGAATTCCGAGTAGAGCTTGGTGGCTAAGAGGCACATGACCATGTTTGTGATATGTAAGATGAGATGAGAATTGAGGGGGCATCAAAATTGTTGTTCAAAGTGACTTAATAATATTAGTATTGTCTTAGGGCCCGAATAAGAATAAGTAAGAGATTCTTATTGGGCCAATACTATGCTAATGGGTCAAAGGCGGCTAGGGTATGTTATTGGAGTGTACGGTACAATAAGTTTTAGAAGATTTCATTTTTCTATTAGGATTTGTATCAGGTTTTTGAGGCGTATATAAGAGTCTAAGGGTATGTAATTGAATCATTAAATTAATAATAAAAACCCTAGACTAAAGGGTATTTGATTCAAAGAATTCTTGTTCTTAATTCTCTTTTGCTTTCTTAAGGTTTTGATCATATTTTGCGATAATCACAACAACTGGTATCGGAGCAACCAGGTTTCTCGATGACTAGTTCCATAAAGTTTGAGGTTCCGAGATTTAATGGAACATGAAACTTTAGTCTCTGGCAAAAGCGGGTGAAGGATATGCTGAATCAAAACGGGATGAAGAAGGCGCTGTTGGATAAGAATCTGGATTTGGTCACGCAGGATGATTGGGAAGAGCTACAGGAGAAGACGGTTTGATAATTCGTACCTGTCTTAGAGACGAAGTTGTGCATCAGGTGATCGATCTTGTTAACTCAAAAGAGATTTGGACAAGCTCAAAAAGATGTACATGTCAAAATCTCAATCCAGCAAGTTGTATCTAAAGCAGAGATTATATCTGTTTAAGATGTCTAAAGGATCAAATCTGATTCAGCATGTTAATCAGTTCAATCAGATCACTGCAGATATGATGTTGTTGTGTTCTTTAACTCCAGAGTATGAGACGTTGGTGACTGCATTGTTGGCGAACAAAAAAACAATTACAATGCAGTCGACTAAAGATTTGTTGTTAAGTCATCATAATCGACACCAACAACATGATAGCAGAGTTAACTCTCATGGTGATGGGTTGTATGTCAGATTCAACCAGGATAATGGAAGATAGAAGAACAAAGGAAAGTAGGGAGATAGCAAGAAGAAGAAGGCAGTATATTATAAGTGCTAGAAAATATGGCATTATAAGAGAGATTTTCTGATGAATAAGAAGCAAAATGGAGGAGGAGAATCATCTAATACTGGAAACATAGTTCAACAAGAGAATATAGTAACAGTTAAGTTCGGTATGCTTGCAGTGACAACGGATAATCACACAGATTCTTGGATTTTTGATACAGGTTGTTCATTCCACCTGATGTCAAATAAGGAGTGGTTTAAAACGTATGAAGCTAGAAATTTCAGAACTGTTAAACTGACAGATGACAGAAGCTACAGCATTGTTGGTGTTGGTCAGATCAAATTCCGAATGCATGATGGGTTCATCAGGATATTAACTGATGTAAAGCATCTTCTAGCTGTAAAGAAGAATCTAATATCTCTAGGCATACTTCACAAGAACAGTTTCAAATATGAGACAGACGATGAAAATTGTGTGAATATATGCAAAGGAGATATGACGAGATGAAGGGTGATATCACAGCAGGAAACATGTATCAATTACTCGGAAACATGGTTGTAGGTGAAGTTGCAGCCATCTTGACTGAATCAGATAGCACAGCTCTATGGCATATGAGGTTGGGTCATATAGGAGAGCGTGGTTTAGCTGAATTCCATAAGAGAAAACTTTTGGATGGTCTGAAGAGTTGCAAGATGGATTTCTGTAAGTTCTGCATGATGGGAAAGCAGTCCAAGGCATCTTTCAAGACAGGATAACACACTACAAAGAGTCTTTTAGACTATGTTCATTCAAATGTGTGGGGGTCAACGAGAGAACAATCATTAGGTGGTAGTAGGTATTTTCTTCTCCTTATCGATGATTTTTCAAAGAAGGTTTGGATTTATTTCTTGAGACAAAAATCTGAAGTCTTTGGGAAATTCAAGACTTGGAAAGCTGAAATAGAAAACCAAACATGGAGGAAGGTTAAGTATCTAAGATCAGATAATGGTACGGAGTGTACTGATGAAGAATTTTCAGAAACTGTGTGAGGAGCAAAGGACTCAGAGGCACTTTACAGTGCGGAAGACACCACAACAGAATGGAGTAATGAGAGCATGAACCATTCTATTGCTGAGAAAGTAAGGTGTTTAAGAATAAGTATTGTCTTAGGGCCTGAATAAGAATAAGTAAAGGATTTTTGTTGGGCCAACACTATGCTAATGGGTCAAAAGTGGCTAGGGTATGTTTTTGGGGTGTACGGTACAATAGGTTTTAGAAGATTTTTTTTTTCTATTAGGATCTGTATCGGGTTTTTTGAAGCATATATATAAGAGTGTAAGGGTCTGTAATTGAATCATCAAATAATAATAAGAACCCTACACTAAAGGGTATTCGCTTCAAAGAATTTTTTTTCTTAATTCTCTTTTACTTTCTTAAGATTTTGATCATATCTTGCGATAATCACAACAAAAAATGCTAGGGTTTTAATAGTTTAATAGGTTGGGCCATTTAGAAAAAAAAACATTTTTCTCGGCAAGAATCATGTAAACTTTAGACAATAAAAATTGTGGGCGTTTAAATCCTTAAATTTTTGTTGACATAAAGATTAAATGGTTGACTTAATGATTAAATGGTTAACTTAAGTTGACTATACCAATTGATACACACCGTTAAATCAAGAGACGAAACACATTTACAGGGGTTAAGCTGTCTGTTAGCCGCTTCTATTGAATCAAAAAACCCAATGATCTAGCGTCCATTTATCGTTCGTGTTCTCTTTCTATTTCCGATCGTTTTATCGAGATCCAACTATAGTTAAGAAGTCAAAATCTTCTCAAATTGAAATCTGCATTTGGAGAAACAATATCCAACATCTTTGCCACTTTACTCATCTGAAATCTCTGGAAAATTCTCCAAAACCCTCAAGAGATTGGGTTTCTTAAGCGTTGGCGATAACATATTTGGTATGCGTCCATCGATTCGGTTATTAAGAATTATTTTTTAGCTTTACCATTATTTTGTCGGTTATAGGTTTAAGGGTTACCGATTAAACATTCTCTTAATACTTATTGAAAAGTCAAATAACCAATAAAAATATTAAAGCTTAACCCTATAAATGTGCTCCATTCTCAACGTTTTGCCTCAAATGGCATAGTCAACATAAGTAAACCGTTTAATCATGAAGTCAACAACAACTTGGATATATACACGCCATAATTTGAAGGTTGAGGATTTAAATGTCTATAAATTGAAAGTTGAGGCTTTTTAGTAAGAGAAAAATTACTAAAGGAAGTTTTAACCCCGTAAACATGTTTTGTCTCTCATTTGAACGTTATGCCTCAAATGACATAGTCAACATAAGTTAACTATTTTTGTTATGTACGATTGTAAAATTATATTCAGCAAAAACATTTGTTACATATGACGTTTTAATTTATCTTAAAAAATCAGAAACTAAAAGGAACTAGACCATGATATATGATTGCAAGCCATCGCCAGAATCAGTTCCTCGTCGCAAACCAGAATTGTAGGCCTTGTTTGGTTGAGTGGAGCGTAGATCTTGAAGCGAAGATTGGCGAATGCAAACGATGTGATCTATGCTCTTACTTAAGTGACTTGGTTGGATCGAAGCTTCACCATGTCTTCTTTGATTTCTTTATGTCCATATGGAGTGTATAGAAACTTGGTATACATACCTCATCACAAAACTCGGTGTGATGTCACTAAACCTCCATGTGTATCTGTGAACAAGTATTCATCTAGTAAGCCGCTCTCATATTTGTGAAGAGTAACTATATGAGTTAACTATTTAATCATCAAATCAACAAAATTTTAGGCATTTAAACGATAATTTGAAAGTTGAGAATTTAAACGTACACAATTTGAAAATTGAAGCTTTTTAGATATGTTTTTCCATATTGTTGAGTCAACTTTTAGTTTAATCAAGTTTTCTAATAAGGAATACAAATGTTTATTTATTTATTTATTTTTTTATTATTATTATTATTATTATTTTGATCGAACTAAACCATAACAAGTGTACAATAAAAGACGTAAAACATGGTTTTCTCGTTTATCACAATTTTGGTTTTGTTTGTAAATTAGAAAACACTGATGTTGGACCAGTTGATAATTTTTTTTTGTTGGTAAAATTAAATGTTTTAGGTTCAAAGAGTCAAACCAGCTCTGAACCAATTGTTAGATTTGATTCCGGTTAGCTTTTGTTGGGTTTCAGTTTTATGGATTTTGGAAATAAATTATTTATGGAAACAAATTTCATTTCAGTTTTCGTTAGATTTGAATTTTTAAAAAGGACTACAATAAAAATAAATTATTAATTTTACAAAATTTTAATTTTATTTAAATTTCCGTTTATTTGATTTTTTCCTTAAAATTCAAATGTGATTCAGATAATTAAGTATAGACGATTTTGTATCTCATTCAAAAATTATTAAAATAATCCGGTTAATGTTCGAATTGATGAAAATCGGTTTAATTTGGTTCAGTATAACCGAGTAAGATATTTTGAGTAGTGATTAAGGGGTAAATTCGTCATTTAAACATGTTCGTGTGTTATCTCTATTTATAGCGTCGAGACGAATCTCTCTTTTATTTGACAGCATTGCCTACTTCACCTCTCTCATTTCATCTCTCTCTCTCTCTTCTCTTTCTTCACACTCGTTACCTTTTTTTTGCTTCTACAAAGCTCCCAGATCCACAGAGTCAGAGGCTCATCTCTTCTTTGATCTTGGTTTATGAGGTAAGATTCTCCACACTCTATCTCCCGCCCACTTCACTTATAGTTTACTTTCTCAAATGAATCTCAAATCTTTCTCGCGAAATCTTGAACTTTGTGTTCATCTATGACGAAAGAAATATGTTTGATTTCTTCTTTGGTTTTGAGATCTCGACTGATGTTTTCTATTTGTTTTGATTGAATTCGATTTTAAAATGATTAGGGCTCGTTAAAAAATCGGATCTTTCGATGCGACAAATTTTTGTATGTTTTATTCTTCTTCTTGGAATTGGGAATTAAATTTAGACTGTATTCATTCTTCAATGAATTAGTTTTTACATTCAAAGTTATCATGTTTGCAAAATGTGTTATTTTTTTTTCGATTGTTAGGGTTTCTTATCTGCAAAATTGCTAATTTATATCTTCTCTTTTTTATTCTGCAGCTCGAAGGAGAAACCCACTCTCGGGTAAGTTATTCCTTTTCTTTTGGAAATTTTACTTGGTCAAGTTTTGTGACGTGTGGTGTTGTTGTTTAATTGAGCCATGTGGTTGTTCTTTGTTTGAAAAGTTTAGTTGGATAGTTTAAGTTCTAAGTCTAACTCTTGTTTATAGTGTAGCGTTTAGTCTACGATTAGTGGTAAGAGCTGATTTATTTTGTTTATATAGTCGCATTTAATTTACAGTTAAGTTCTTAGTCTGAACCTTGTTTACATAGTAGCTTAACTAGTGAATCTTGTCCTTGTATTTGTTATTAGAACCCTTAGAAAACTATCACCACTTGTCTTTTAGAGTTTAAGAGGACTGTTTAAGTTATTCTTTTGTCTTGAGATTTCCTGTTGAGCGGCTTTATATTGCATTTTTAACTGTTGACTTTGTAGCATTTCCTGTCTATGCTTAACATGTATGCTTAGATGGTTTTCTTATTTATTCTTTTTCTGTATGTGCAGAGGTACGCGGATTAAGACCCGCAAACGGAATATTGCTGCTCCTCTGGACCCTGCAGCTTTTTCTGATGCAGTGGTCCAGATTTACCTTGATAACGCTGGTGATCTGGTATGTTTTGTGTTTGCGGTCCGGATTTTGATGTCCTCCTACCTGTTATTATATATGTGTTTCTCTAAATTTATAGCTCTTGTTTGCTTGGTTTTAGGAACTTGTTGCCAAAAGTATTGAATCTTCAGATCTTAATTTCTCAAGATATGGTGACATCTTCTTTGAGGTAAGTTTAGAACGGAACTTTGTGAACATTTCCTTGGTGATCTTTTATTTGAACCAGTGTATATTCTTTCTTCTCAAAACTTTTTGCTTGATTATTTCTTTCATCTTGACATTGATATGTACTCCTGTTCTCAGTTATGCAGAATTTGTTTTCACCTATGTTGTTTCAAGTGTCTTGCTAAGCCTTAGAATTACTTCTTCATGTATTCATGTACATGTGCATCACAACTTCTTGTTTCTTTGACAAGAGGGGCTTAATGCTTCGAGAATTGTCTTGCTTTGTGATTTCTTTTTCACTTGTATTATATCTGTAAGAAGTCTGTAAAATCTGTGCATGCCTGTATTTTTATTCCTTCTTGTTATCGGGGATCTGTTTTCTTCTATTCAAGGGATGTTTGTTTTAAAATTTATTGTACCTGCTACCCTTTTTTTTTGGCCTATCTCTTTTATGATATTTGATTGAGAGATCTTGTTTCAAGGTTGTTTTCATAGGAGGACGTACACAACCTGGAACAGTGAAATCTGATGAGGGGGAACGCCATTCTTACTCTGTAATTGACTGTGAACCCAAGCGTGAAGCCATTTTACCATCTGTTGTCTACATACAGAAAATTCTGCGGAGGAAGCCTTTTCTCATAAAGAACCTTGAGAATGTTACTCGGAGATTCCTGCAGTCATTGGAGCTCTTTGAGGAAAATGAAAGGAAGAAGCTTGCTATCTTCACAGCACTTTCCTTTTCCCAGAAGCTCTCAGGATTACCTCCGGAAACTGTCTTCCAGCCATTGCTCAAGGATAATCTTGTTGCCAAAGGGATAGTGCTCTCGTTCGTTACAGACTTCTTTAAGGTGTATTTGGTTGAGAACAGTCTTGAAGACTTGATTTCTATTCTGAGGCGTGGTAAAATGGAAGACAACCTTATGGATTTCCTACCACCCGTAAGGCGATCTGCTGAAAGCTTCGCAGAGCATTTCACGTGAGTTTCTCTCTTTGAAGTTGTAGCATTCATTTTTATTATACTAACTCATCGGTAACATGGTGATGCTTCTTTTTTTCCAACAACATGTAGATACTTCTTTAGCTCCTTTGATCTCATGCATTTCTCAAATTTGATTTGTTGAAGTTGATTGCATAGTGGAAAATGCTACATGTATACTTTGAATCGAGTGTCGCTGCTGACATTTTGATTTGTTTAGTAGAAATGCATGTAAAATTGTTCATCATTCTGTTTAGCTACCTAACTGTGATAATATATGAATGATTTTTTTTCTCAGCTATTTTAAATTATCTGTTTCATTAATCTTTGACTTCTATGTGATTTTTTTTGTGAGCTATCATAATTCATCCATTCATCAATCAAGCATATTGTATTAGATTCTGCTGTTAATGCTGTATTCCTAGTTCGTTTGCTTTTACATTCCATTTTGCATTCTTTTTGTCTGTATGCTCTGTTAGTACAACTAATTGAAAATAACTGTGTTTACTTCTTGGACTTTTAGGAATGAAGGGTTGACTGAGGTAGTAGAGTACCAGGCAAAGAAAATGTTTGAGGTGAAACTGGAGGAAATCAAAACCGTTCTTACAAGCAAGGTTACAGAGGAAAGTAATGTCGATGAAGTCATTGAAACAGTGAAACAACAGGTCAAAGATGCTAATCTGCCAGACATTGAGGTTGTGCGTGTTATCTGGGATGGTTTAATGGATGCTGTTCAGTGGTCTGGAAAAAACCAGCAGCAAAATGCGAATTCTGTTCTGCGCCAGGTAATTTTATAGATATAGATGAGGCAACCATTCAAATTATTCCATCATGTCATATAAGACTTCCATATAGCGGTATGTGTGCTATTCCACAAACTGCAACGGACTGCAAATGACTTTTTGGCTTATCCAAGGACAAGAAATTGGTTGCAGTAGGCACTACCGACTTGATCAAAGCTGTGTCCTAAATGACATTTTTAGTTGGTAGTCGTGGACAATGAAATGGCTTATGGTAACTTTATCTCTTGAATTTTGAACTGTGTAGGTGAAAACATGGGCTTCACTTCTGAACACGTTCTGTTGCAGCGGAAAGCTAGAGCTAGAACTGATGTACAAAGTCCAAATGCAATGCTATGAGGATGCAAAGCTTATGAAAGTTTTCCCAGAAGTAGTGAGGTCGCTTTATGATCTCGATGTCCTTGCTGAAGACACCATTCTCCACTGGTTCCGTAAAGGAACTAACTCAAAGGGCAGGTATGCACTTAGTTCCATAACATCACAATTGAAAATTAGCGGTCTCAGGGCAGTATGAAGTATCTGATGTTTTCTTGTGGTAAATGTTACAGGCAAACCTTTGTTAAAAGCTTAGAGCCATTTGTGAATTGGCTTGAAGAGGCAGAGGAAGAAGAGTGAGTGAAAGAAAGTATGTTTCTTCTAATAAAACATGCAATGATCAGTTTTATTTTTAGCTCAAGACAATAATTATTTTACTCTTTTGCTTATGATGTTTTGCTTCACTCTCCCGTTTTTCATGTATTTTGGCAATAAGTTTGCTTAAAAATGATTGTGTTTCTGTTTTGGTTGACCATTTCATAGACTCTGTTTTTTTTTTTCCAAAACCTGAATCTGTTTCGTGTAGGTTAATTCGTTTTTTCTTAATTACTTCAACATTTTTTAATTACGCAAATTGAATGAAAAACTAAAAAAAAAAAAGCCACTCAACATTCCACAAGAATGTGTGATTAAACATTTTGTTAATTCCTAAATTAATTCATAAGCAAGAATATGCGGACATTATCCCACAGTAAATACTGTATTTATAAGAGTGGATTTTAAAACAAATTTGAAGTAATTATGTTCCTTAATAGAGTAACAAAAAATATTATCCCTCCCAAGTCATAGGAATATTTTAAATATATAGAAAATTGATAATAATTAGAAAATAAAGTTAAGGAAAGAGAGAAGACAAGAGCGCCATTATCGGATTTTGATTCTTCCATTTGGATCTGATTCTATCTCCTCCACCTTAAATCAATATTCGGATTCGACTCTTTCTTCTTCTTATTGCAAAAAGATTCCTTTATCATTGTTTTGTGGATGAGAGTCTGGATAAAACAATCATCTTTTTTCTCTCAAAATCTAATGACTCTGCTATAACTAGGGATTCTGAGAAAAAGCTCCTGTCTTGTCTGGTTTAAGTCTCCTGATTGTTTTGTATTGGTCTGAGAGCTATAAAGTTGATTCCTTTATCACCATTCTGAAGAATTAGGTTGGAAATTTTGGTTTTTGATCACGCATTGAGAGGTCAATTAGGTTTGTTGTTGTAATCAAATCGTTGGTTTTGTTCAATTTACAATCCTGGCGGTGAGTGAATTGAAAAGGGTTTCATCAAGGGTTGGTCCTTCCCCTGAAAATAGTAGTTTTGATTGTGTTGGTGGTTTGGAGTGCTTGATAAGTTTAATCAGGGTCCTTGATATGGGGTCCTGCTTATCATCATCATCATTAGGAGGAGGAGGAGGAACTAGGAGATCTCTCCATGGTTCTTCTCATGTTCCTCCTGGACCCGGTGGTTCTAGGAGAAGGAAGAGTTCTAGGAGGAGATCTTCGTCTTGTAGTTCTTCTTTTGACAACATTGGGGAAGAAGAGCCACTTCTTCATAGGATTCCTGGAAGGATGTTCTTGAACGGCTCTACGGATACTGCGTCTCTCTTCTCTCAACAGGGCAAGAAAGGGCCTAATCAGGATGCCATGATTGTGTGGGAGGTGAGCATATGGTTTAGAGATGCTTTTGTTCTGTCTACATTTTTACCTTTTTCGATATTGCTCTTATTGCTGTAACAAGTAGGTGTAGAATAATTTGCCAATCTACAGCTACATTCTTATCAAATTTATTACTTCATGGTACAATTGATTCACTCTTATGTGTTAAGGTCAATGTCAAACGAATGAGATGATTAAGTTTCTTCGGTTTTGGAGTTCGTCTTGTAATGCAATTCTCACCTATATATGTAGAACCTAGTGTTGGTCATGTATATGGATTGTTTAATGCTTTCAAGTATAGATCTTTAGTAATTTGTTTTTAATGCTTTTAAGTATACATGTTTAGTAATCCTCATGGTTGTTACATGTTTGTATATGTTTCAGAATTTTGGATCAATGGAGGACACTGTTTTTTGTGGTGTTTTTGATGGTCATGGTCCGTATGGTCACATTGTTGCAAAGAGAGTGAGGGATTTACTTCCAGTCAAGTTAGGCTCTCACTTGGAGTCATATGTGTCCTGTGAGGAGGTTCTCAAAGAGATCAGCCTCAACAATGGTGATAGAAAGATTTCAGAAAACCTTGTGCATATATCTGCTAATGGAGAATCCCGAGTCTACAATAAGAATTCCGTAAAGGATCAGGATTTGATTCAAGCAATACTGGGCTCAATTGTTAAAGCCTACAGATTCATGGACAAGGAATTGAAAATGCAAGTGGATGTTGATTGCTTTTGCAGTGGAACAACTGCAGTAACCATGGTCAAGCAGGTAGTTGGAGTAAAAGTTCTGATGTTGTTTCTCAGTTTGTTGCATGTCATTTCAATTTGTCTTGATTATTGTTTTTCTTTTGCGGTTTTCTCGGTAGGGTCGACATCTTGTTGTTGGAAATATTGGAGATTCAAGAGCAGTATTGGGTACAAGGAACAAAGATAATAAACTTGTTCCTTTTCAATTAACCGAAGATCTTAAACCAGATGTTCCAGGTTATCTATACTGTCCATTCACTTTTACAGTTGCCTTTGAAAGCCCTTTTATATTATTTTGATTTGATACCATCTTAAAGAAGTCATAAGAATTAACCGTTTACTCGAGAGATCTATTGATGTTGTAGCCTAAGTATCTTCAATCAATGTTAAAGATTGAGTTTTCTTGTTCCCAGCGGAAGCGGAAAGGATAAAGAGGTGCAGAGGACGTATATTTGCACTTCGAGATGAACCAGGGGTTGCCCGTTTGTGGCTTCCTAACCATAACTCACCTGGTCTGGCCATGGCACGTGCTTTTGGAGATTTTTGCCTAAAGGACTTTGGTCTCATTTCTGTGCCTGACGTATCCTACCGACTCCTCTCTGAGAAGGATGAATTTGTTGTCTTGGCAACTGATGGGGTAAGAGAAATCTTAGTGTTTCTGAAAAACTATCAGCAAAAATCAGAATTAGTTTTGGACTAGTGAGCTCACCTATGTGTGGTTTTTAACCTTTTGCTAGATTTGGGACGCATTGACGAATGAAGAGGTTGTAGAGATTGTAGCGAAAGCTCCAACACGTTCTTCAGCAGGTCGAGCTTTGGTTGAGGCTGCAGTGAGGAATTGGAGATGGAAGTTCCCAACTTCAAAAGTCGATGACTGTGCTGTAGTTTGCCTCTTCCTTGACTCAGAACCAAACAAATTGTCTACTGCTTCTTTCTCAAAGGAAAACAATGGTGTTACTGAACTGGAACCAGACACAGCATCAACATCAAATCAAGAATCAGGAACTGAATCGCCTGATGAGCTCAATGGAGTCGCAAGAATCGACACAGTATATAAGCCAACCAAAGAGTAGGAAGATAAAACAGAGGCATGAGGTGAAGATGAGATTAGACTATGTCTCTTTCTTTCTCACAGTTTTTGTTGAGTCTCAATGTCTCTGTTTCGCTTGTGAGTATGGCTGTTTGTATATTATATATATATATATATATATGTATATATATATATATCTACTCTGCTTAATACTTTTGCTACAATCTCTCTTTTTCTTTTGTTTGTAAAAATCTGAAACTACATCTGAGTTTATTTGAGCAAGTTTTAGTTTCTTGTAAGAGACAAAATAAGCCTTTTGAATAACTTCATTTGTATGAAATCAATATGTTTCAAATTTGAATTAACTGATTAGTATTTATAAGTTATTATTAGTGTTACTTTAGATTATAGAGTCATTGTCTACAATAAGCCCTTCCAGAAATTTATTTCCAAACAAGTATATGGGAATAATTTATTCAACTAGGGGGGGGGGTGTTTAAAAATAAATTTTCAATGTAAATAATTTAGCACAGAAAAGATTAGATAATGGTGAAAATCAGAAATATTTTTGAGAATCTGAAATCATATGCATTGTTTCATTCTTCAATTGGTTTCTACAGTGCCTTATATGATTAGTTTTGTGAAAAAAATTTCATTATATGTCAATAGTAAATAATAATGTTACAGTGAAGATTTGAACAAAACAGTATATTGTATATATTTATCTTTGAGAGTTTATACAACAAAGAATGAGTAGTTTTGTCTATGTAAATTACAAGACTTGGAAAAGCCAAATCACAATCACAAAAGGATCAAATGAATCAAATAAATCAAATCAAACGATCTTCTTTCTTAGCAAAACTATGATGTAAAACAATAGAAAACCGAAATTAGTATCGACAATAACGTTAGAAGTGTTCTGTTCATCACTGAAGAAGCTGCCGCTGTGAGATTGTCTGCTCCGAGTGAGTAAGCCACTCCCGATCCATCTTTCACTTTGATGCTTGACGAACCTAACAAACCAAAACAAAACCATATGATTATTTCTTTGATCAGTCGTCATCTAAGTAGTTCTTGAGTTCTAGATACTTACAGTTGTGGTCTGTCCATCCAATGACCTCCTTCTCCAGATCGTATACTACTAACTTGTTCGAAAGCACCAAATCTAAAACCAAATTGAAGTAAGATATATTAAGTATTTGGTATGGTAATTGCAAAAATGCTATAACCTAACAACTATAACACATGCCAAAAATGATCTCAGAATAAAAGCAGTTGTAAGTTTATATGAAACTTCAAGTGCAGATGATTTTAATGATCAGCAATATCCAATGAAAGAGTTAATTTATAACATGAATTGAAATTTACCTCCCAGAAGGATTATATCGGATCCGTCCTGAGTCGTCATTCCACCAGATTGCCAACCAAAGCAATACATATCTTCCTGTTCGAGAAGGGTAAAATAAGAGAGAATTCAATTTTTGGATGAGACCATTCATCACTTAAAATGGTTCTAACTAAAACTTTGGGGAACTAACTTTAACTAGGTTGTTCGAATCTATTGATCAAACTCAGTTAGAACGCAAATATTCCATCGATATAAACAGATCCAACTGGAAAGCTGCCTATTAACTTACACGAAGCGAGAAAAGATAGTCATGTGGATAAACAATCAGTTTGAGTGAGTCCTCGAAATGAAGATTAACTACCGGAAATGCTTTATCTGTGCTGCAGGTTTAAGAAAGAATATTTTAGCACAACATTACCGAATAAAACAATAAAACTCGCAGCATGTATTAATCAAGATCCTTGGCACTTGTACTAAAAACCAAAAAAGGTGCACACGCAATTTGAACTATATGTAATGAATCTTGACTTTGATATCGAAAAATGAAGAATGATTGAGATATACAGGCTAGGAAAGTCATCTTACTTTGAAGTAAAAGCGAAGCACGCAAAAGTTTCCTGTACCATGTGCAGTTTTACCGGTTGTCGAGCAGTAATCTATATACAAAAAACAATACGATGTCAGGGTTGTGATTATATACTAGAAAAAAAAAAGAGTGAAAAGAGTTTTTCACCTTCTCAAGTAGTGAAGTGTAGAGAGTCTGTGGTAAGTAAGCTAAAGTTGTACCACTGTCAATTATGGTTCCACCATTCCCACCAAAACTAGCTAAACTTGGTGGAAGATCAAGAGGTTCACCATCCACATCTATTCCTTTCAATATCACATTGTAGTGTACCCTAAAAATTGTTGGATAAAGTTATAACAAATAACAATATCCAAAAACCGTAAAACAAAACCGCAGGTATACAAATACCTAAGCCCATAGATGAACAAGAGATTTCTACATTCACACATTATAGGCACCACCAAGAGATCGCACAAAAAATTTGTAATCTAGTTTCTTAATAACAAATGAATGACTTAAGATAGTTTCACTTACTGATTAGGAACCAAAGGAGTTGTTTTAACCACTGGAGATTCTATTTCACCAACAGCAAAAATTCCACCTCCCTTCACATTATCCAAGCAATGCGAAAATATTCTCTTGGCATTCCCCTCGGCAGCTAGTTGCGAAATGATTGATGTATTCGCTTGTCCAAATCCCATAATACCATCAACTGCTGAATCAGTTTGCCCAAGTTGACCAGATTGATTACTTCCACACCTAATCTCACATGAAAATGTTCATAAAAACTTAGTGATGTGTATTGCCTAAACATATCAAAAAGTGTAACTAACGCCTATCTATACTCACCCGAATACAACTTCTTGCGCAAGAGGTGCGGTTCGAAGATTACCAGTAACTTGATCCAATGTAATGTTATCCCTAACAAAATCTCCATCACTTGTACTTCCATCTCCATACACAACATGATAACTACACGGCTTCTTCGCAACGCAAGTATCCGATTGCATAATGAATGAACAAAAATCATCTTTACAATCAACTTTCTTCGATGTCGATGAAGTTTTTGAATCATATAATGATAAAGGAATCTACACAAACAAACAAATGTATAAACTAAAGATTCTGAAAATGTAACAAAAATTGAAATTTAATGTTATAAAGAAAACATACACCAAGATCAGTTTTCACAGGACACTTGGGACATGGAGCACAATTAACCCAAAGTATATCACTTCCTGTATCAACTTGAACAAAATATTCTCTTGGTGGTGATCCAAGTTTGATTTTTGTAAAGTATAATCTGAAAAGAAAAAACAAATCAAGTAGTTAGAATTAATTATTGTATAAATGTCAACTAATTAATCAAATAATCAAAATTTTGGGATCTAGAAGAAGAAGAAGAAGAAGAAGAAGAAGAAGAACCCGATGGAGTCAGCGCGGCTATCACCACCGAGAGGAAGATCAACGTTTGCAAGCATACGAGCGTGACGGAAGCTATCGTGAGATTTGAGCTCAGATAATTGTTTTTCTTTTCCGGCGAACTTATGTGTTACATTGAAGATGAAATTACCGGAAACAACTTGGATCATGAAAATCGCCGTCACAATTCGTGTGATTCTACTTAGATCCATCGTTGTTTATTGTAAAAGCCAGACTATTATTTATCTCCGATTTGATTTCGCCGGGGAAAAAATCGATTGGAGAAGATGAAAAAGTTCTTTGATTTTTTAATGAGTTTTTATTTTATGGGAATTGAATTTCAAACATAAACCAAAGGAAGGAACAGAGGAAGCGAAGGAGACATGGGAACCCGAGAAGAGAGGGAAACGATAGAGAAAGCGACGCGTTTTCAACGGTGAATTTTCACCTAATTTTTGGTATTTTCTTAGATATTACATTTTAAAAGAAAATAAATAATAACGGATTCATTTTAATTTATTTTAAATTTAGCTTTCCTTAATTCCTAAACATACTTCACGTTTTCCTTCACTTCTTGCTTTCTTTCTCGGTGTTTATTACACGAGATTAACTTTATAAATTTACCCAAAACAAAATCAAATTGATCTTAACAAGTTGTTAAATATGTTACTTCTTTGATATTTCAAATAACTTTTAGTCTATGTTACAGTTTTATATTATTTTACAATATATAGTGAAATAATTTATTTTATCCATGTTAAAATTAACAACTAAACAAATATTTGTTTGGAGTAAAAAAATTCTTTATACTATAAAGCACATGTCACTTCATCGAAACATATCACATAGATTTTTTTTAAACTTCTGCCACATAGATATTTATTATAAATTTAAATCTCATTTAAAAGTATCAAAACTAAAAAGCATATGAGGAAAAACTGAAAAATATAACTTTTCACGATGATTTTTTAAAATCGTAAAAATAGAAAAACAAAAGTTATGTAAATTCATTTTTTTTTTAATTTCTATAACTTCATTTTTTTTTCTTTTTTTCTCAAAAACCTAAAATGTTTCCACTAATCCCTAAATTATCTCTACTACACCATATCTCCATTAACTTCAGATTCAGTTTGTTTTTCCCCTATAAATGATTTAGATAATAAACGATTTATTCAGCTTCTCTCTTTCTATTGTTTATTCTAAGTATTTCTCTCTCTTTCTTCTTTCTCTCATCTCTATTTCATATTAATTTTTTATTATCATCAGATTTAAGATGCCTTTGGATTTTAGTTTTATTTCTAAACTAAATTCTTAAACAAAAGAATAAAAGATTAGAGCTCTAATATCTTGGACTTGGAATATTGTGGTGGATCAAAAGGTATTTTGCACATATCATTTTTTTGTTTCTATTTTTAATTTTATTCTTATTAACTCAACATATTTTTTCGTAATTTAATATTTACGAAATTAGTAAGATATATTATTCATACTTTGATTTCATTTGTGTTCTCTTCTAAATTCTTAAATATTAAATTTAAATCTCTTATGTTTGATCATTTTTAATCTAATTTACCAATAACTTTTTTATTTTTATTTTTTCATAAAAAGAATATATTAACTTTTAAATATATTAATATATATTTTTTCAAGTATTTATTCAAAAATTTCTTCCTGTACGTAGTACATGATTAATATTAGTATTTTATAATATGAAAATAGCTAAAATATATTAAAATTTTCTGTAATAAATATATTAATTTCATAACTAAATGTGTATATTTTAATTTAACATTACCTTGCACCATTATGCAAAATTTATCCAATCGCAGAAAGTTTTAATTATGCTATTTGTTATTATGCAGCTTTTCATTCTGCAATTTTTAAGCAATTATGCTAGTGTTACCCATCGAAGCCACGGTTTATGTTGGAATGTACGAGCACAGTCAATCACCAGATAAATCCAAAGAGTTAATTAGTTGGCTTGAGAAACTTTTAAATACCCATTCATTGGTGAGCTCATGCATAAAGTCAAAAGGTTTGAGCGCAAGCTCGATGAGTCAACTGAAGGCTGGAGCGCGAGCTGAATGAGTCTACAATAGAGACCAGATCAAGAGGAAGAAATCACATAGCTGATCAAAGTACCTAGATATGAGAGAGAGAAGCATGACTTATGGAAGTAAGTAGACAGGGCTATAAAAGAAGGGTTCAAGATCATTCAACACATGTGACCTAGACCTAGAACCTAATACTATTCACTTTTAATTTTTCTTTGTAAATTGCAATCTCCCATTCGATTTGTAAATGCGATTATCCAATGAATCCATTTTGTTTATAGGAGATTATTTATTCGTTGTTTCATACAAGAATCTAACCCTTAGTCATCCCTTACTTGATAAAAATTCCTAAGTGTGAGTTTCGTAACTCACAATTTGGTTTGATTTGCAAGTCTGGTTTGAGTCTTAAACATATTAGAAGTGACCACCTCAAAGTTGGATGAAATGTAACTACAAATTTTATGATATGATATTTTTCTGCGAGATCGTGGGGTATTAACCCTAACAATGATAATAGTTATTAAATTAATATTACCATAACAAGCAAACTATGTATTACTAAGGTGGTCACATATACAAAAATCAGGTTGAACTGATAATCAAACAACAACTTGCAAAGCCAAATCCTTACCCATGAGGAGTCCCCTGCTCTCCCTCCGTTGGTAGAAGTCGCAATGTTGTCTGTCCTTGTCCAGCAGAATCGACCAATCCATCAACCTTGAGGGAATCTCTGACATTTTACGAGCGAAGCTGAGCCGGACGCACCCGACCCTCACATTTATTTTTCGCCGTGAGGTGCATTGAACAATAGAATATGCCCGCCGCTTTCCTCCCCGACTTGTGGCCAGGGTTGGCCCTGGGCCCAAGCAAGCCAAGCCCATGCCTGCAGCCTTAATATAATAAATTAATTTTCAGCCGTTTATTTTCTAAAAGTTTTGGTAGCTCAGTTAGTCAACGAGTCTATCGTGGCGCAGAGGATAAAAGTTTGACTATTTTCTTTACCAATTTTAGTAATTTTTATATATTTTTAACTAATTACTAGGCCTATAATTTTTTTTTTGCTTGTGACCCATGAATATTCAGGGCCGGGCCTGCTCGTAGCACACCCCTCTAACCACCTAACAACAACTTCTACCGTAGATTCGGCCGGTTAAGTCGCATTGGTGGCATACATCAGTAGATCTCGACCATGCATTCTTTTTTTCTTTAGAATACTCAGTTTTAGCCATATCTTCTAGTAAATTTATCTTCACGTATCTTTGTTAGCCTACATATTTTAATGGCCATCTTTTACAAATTGTTTAAGACAGTTTTACAAAAAGACTGCGTAATTTCGAAGCAAAAAGAGCAACTATCATTGGGAGAACTTCTTTATCCCTACGACAAAAACTTTGATTGCTAACCAAAAAACAAAAAGAAAAAAACTAAACCTATTGGAGATCAGTTTCTGAATTATGCTTAACGAGGGGATGCAACTGTAAAGCTGGAAAATAAGGAGTCCGCACGTGCAATACAAATTGGATATAGAGGACTCGATTGAAATATCGCACAACCTTGCAAAATTCGACCAAATTGGATCCATACCTTTCCTATTGTTTTTCTGCTTTGATCCACGGAAGAGAAATCTCCGGCGACGGTGACCATGACGAAGGTCACACTTCTCCTCTTCTTTTCCTGTTTATATCTCTCCTCCTTCTCCGTCGCTTTCCAATCAGACGAGCTTCTTCTCGACGACGAAGAGTTTGGTCTTGAAGGAGCTAATCCTCGTTCGCCGGAACCTGCTCTCACTGCTCCACCAGTATCTTCTTCACCGACTCCGACTATACGTAAACGGTATTCGGATCCTGATTTGGACTCTAAGATCCAATTCACTCTCGAACATGCCTTTGGAGACTCTGATTTCTCTTCCGCTGGTACTTTCTCTGCTCGCCTCAAAACTTGGAGCCATGGTGGTCAGGTTCTCGATCATCTTCTCCTTGAGAGTTTCTGATAGTTTTCAGTTTTTATTACAATTGCCATAAATGGATTGTTTAGAGATACATAATCAGGCTTTTTAGTGGAAAACAATGAATCTTTAGTTTTTGGTGAACTAACAATGTTGATGTGCTTAATCATCTCTTAACCAAGGTTTAAACCAATCTGATTAGCTCACTAATGTGTAATTGCACAGCTTAATTAATTATTTAGTTGATCTTGAATCTTCTTGTATGCAGACATTGACGAAACTGAGGTTTTCGAGGAATGAGTTTTCTGATGAAGAGAAAGATGCCTTTAAAGTAATCTCCTATTGTATATATTTTGAAATTTTGTTACTTCATCATGTTCTGATAAGCAGAAGTGTAATGCGTTTTATTGTAAACTTATTTGTAGAATCTGCTGAAAGAAGATGACTTTTATAAAATTAGACTCCGATCTAATGTTGTCAGTCCACCTGGGAGAGAGTATGTGATTGCATCAGTTAGAGCTGTAAGTCCTCTCTAAACATGCTTCGTGATTCTTCTTTTATGTTCACAACTACTTTCTCAAGTTTACAGTTGATATCATCCGTTTCCTGCGAAATCGCTTTTCAAAATATCATTCACTAGGAAGATGTTTGAATATTGAGTGTTTATCAAATTTTACGACTTGCTAAAGACATTTTTCTTTGTATCATTGGTACCTGCTCAAAAATAATTAATTTTGTTTGATTGAGTTCAGCTTTTGAACTCCTAGTGGGTTATTTTTTGCTGCAGCATGTAGAAACTTTTATCCATTCCCTTCTACCTTTTCGAGATACCAGAAGCTTGCTTCTGTGATTCCGTTCAAGTTTTGTAATGTAATTGGTTTTTGAATCATGAGTCCACACTTATTTTCTCGGAATGGTAATAACTGTTTTCATTGCTATAATGTAATTACTTGCTTTTCGCGATCTGTTGTTTATTTGTTTTCTCTGTCCCTCTGCTCAATGTATCTGGTTTTAAAACTCTATATGTTTGATTACAGAGATGTCTTCCACGGGATGGTTTGGATGAGCATATTGTCATACACATGGTAATATATTCTTCTTGTACCATTTTTTTAATCTTTCGAGAACAAAGTTTAGGTTCCAGCTTCGCATGAAAATCTGTGTTAATTCATCGCAATTTACTTATTACACTTTTCTATTCAATTGCAGGATGGTGCCAACATTTTGGCAGTCAGTTATGGCTCTCCTGGAGCATGCCAATATCCTCGGCAGTTACACCTTGTAAGTGAAACAATACTACCCAATCATGATTTTGTTGTAGAAAGCTGACGGAATTTAGTAGAATATGAACTTGCCTTCTTTGCTCTTGGGGTCTGAATCTGATGGTTGAGTAAAATATTATCTGATGGAGTCATGCCATTTCTTTCTTTCATCAATAGATTTGAAAAATATTTACATGCTTGGAATGGATGGTATTTTAAGAACTGTATTAGAACTTCTATCTACAATTGTTTTGCTATAGGTCTCACTTATGTATTCAACCTGGAACTTATTGTGGCAGAAGGGTACACCAGAGGAGTTTTTAATGTTTATATTAGTTACCGTTGTTTGATAAATGTTTTGCGGTTAATGTAGCCAAGGAAATGGTCATTCAACTCCCACACTATCTTGAAGAGTAGTGAGCAGGCACCAAGGTAGAAACTGTTTGCATCTTTGGATTAGTCCCAATTCATCATCAAGTTAGTATTAGCATACACATAAGCCTAAGTGGTAATTTGTCTTAATGCTAACCTGAATGTGGCGCAGAACTCCGATATTTACGGAGGAGATTCTTGGCAGTAGCGAGAATGTGGAAGGTGAAGCAGAAGTGCTAGTGGAGAAATCATTTTGGGCAAAATATGTGAGTAATTTTACACATTAAGATTTGATTTTGTTTTTATAATAAAATTAAAAACAGTGGATGTGACATGGAATGAAACTTTCGTATGTGATAGTGGATGTACTTAATACCACTTGGACTCGTAGTGATGAATGCTGTGACACAAGCAACCAACATGGCGGAAGAACAGCCGGCAGGGTCTCAAGGGCAAGCACCAGCAGCGATTCAGCGCGGTTCAGCCGCACCCAGGAGAAGATGATTTTTCTTTTTTATCAACTTTTATTTATTTTTGTTATGATTGAAGCTATGTCTAAGTGAAGCTATGTCACTGGAACCTGCATTCATATAGTACTAGTTAGTCTAACTATCAGACTATTTGGTTGTTTGAACTGGCATTTGTCATTTTATTTTACATTTGTGGGCCGATCAGTTTACCATAATGCTAAAACAATTTCACATTGATATGATTCATCCATCATCCATGATTAGGGTAAATACTGTTTTTTTTTCCTCGAAGAAGTCTTCTAGTTCTTCACCGCCGTCGTCCATAGGTGGAAAAATAATTGTTTGCTTGTCAATTTTTTAATTGTTTTTTTTCTGTTATTTTCCCACATATTTTGCTGATACAATTATGTGTGCTTTATCATTATAATTTTCTAATTCAAAGTTTAAAACATTGTCTTTTCAAATGAGTTTTTATTTTTATCTTTTAAATCATTGTTAGTCACCGTTAGGTTTCGACAAAAAATCCAAAATCCAAAAACCGATCCAAAACTGAACCAAAAAATTCGGTTTCGAAACCGAACCGAATAGTGATAAAACCTAAAAGAAAACTAAACTGTCCTATTCAAATTAATCAAATTCGAAAAAACTAAATCGAATCCGATCCAAAACCCGAATTCCCATGCTTAATCACCGTAACCAGTGGTCAACGTATGTAAAACCTAAAACCACTAAAAGATATGATTTGATTGTTCTAGTTTGACCAAAAAAAAATGTCACTAAACAACAATAAAACAAACAAAAATGTGTTACATATACAGTATATCACTATCGTCTACTGAGTTAGTACGTTGCCGACAAAATTAAAATTATATATTGATTTATTATATATATTCTATGAATCTGCAGGATATCCAATCGAGAGACCACAGTAATTCATAAACTAAATAAAATATAGCAAAACTTTATATAAAAGCTTTACTAAATTAGTTAATTTTTTGTTATAGTTCCCCCATTCATTTATCTTTGACTTAAAACTCCTTTGTACGTTTATTTTGTAAACCGTGTGAACGTGAATGAATTTGACTAAATTCCATTACAGCTTCAAATCCGCACAGATCACACGTTCTCGAGCTTAGCGATTCTTCCAATGGTTTTATGAATCGCAACAATCTTCAATTTTCCCACTTTCTCAGATTTGTTTTTTCGCCAAGAAAATTGAATCAGATCTGTGCAACTCCGTCGTTTTAGTGTCTCTCTTTGTTTCATCTCTAATCGATCAAACAATGCCAATCTCCGGTGAAGCTCCGACGCTGACTCGTTAATCTCCCGACGTCTCTCTTGCTTTTTCCGTCCAAATTCTTTCGTTTTCCCGTTCGATTCGGCTGGGGCGGTTCAATTTTTCCATTTTCTCAGATTAGCACTTTCCCAAGAAAATTGAAATTCATCATTTTCTTCATCGCAAAGCAGATCTGTATATCTCTCACCTAACTCATGGATTTGCTTTCAAACCCTACCCGCCTGATCCTCGTCGTCACCATCTTCTACTTCATCTTCGTTTCTACCATCTCAGCGCAGGTATATATATACAATTTTCCTCCACAGTTTCGTTTTTTTCCAAATGTTTTTCAAATTGATTCAATTATGTTTATAACGCTTTTTGCTCCTTTACTAGGATTCGGCAGTTGAAAATGGGAAACAAGAATCGGAAGGATCTGGTAAAGAGCTTGGCCGTCGTGGAATGGTAATTTTAAGCTCGATCTGCTTTATTTTTCGAACCGGAATCTCTTTAGATGCGAAACATTTCGAATCGGAATCTGAAATTTTTTTTTATTTCAGATTAGTACTGGAAAGATTGGAGTTGATGCTGGTGGTGATAATATTGGTGCTCTTGGTTTGAACCTTGACCTTGATTCCACTGGTCCTAGTGTATTTGATGCATTGTTTTCGAGTTTCTCTATGATACTTGTGACCGAGGTTCGTGTGCTTTTGTTTTCGGATTAATTGCATTGCTATTATGTGTTGATATGGTTCAAGCTTAGTTGCATAAAGTTAAGAGTGTAATCTTTGTTTCTTATCATTGTGGTCAGATTGGTGATGAAACGTTTATAATAGCGGCGTTGATGGCTATGCGACATCCTAAAGCTACTGTTTTATCTGGTGCACTTTCAGCTTTATTTGTTATGACTGTAAGTGCAATATTACTTGGACAATCATTGTGTGTTATCTACATTAGTTTCTCATATATCTTGAGAAATCGTAGTACCACAAATGGTATGTCTAATTTTTGCGATTTTTCTGATTTCTATATAGATACTTTCCACTGGACTTGGTAGGATAGTGCCAAACTTGATATCAAGGAAGCACACCAACAGCGCCGCTACAGGTATTGTGCCAAATTCTCTGGTCTCTTGAGCTTAATTTTCTTGTAACTGTTTCTTGTGTGCACAACTCTCGTATGGTGTTAAATGATTTTTTTTTTGTTTTTCAAAGATTCTGCTGGCTTAAAAATCTTGAGAGTGCTACCCAACTTATAGTGTACTATGTGTTTATGAGTTTTTTCTTCTGGAAATGTACTGATTAAAGCTTGAAACTTATCCACTCATGTTTTTGTTCGTCTTGTTATCATAATTTTGCAACTCTAGTTTACGTGAATGCATATCTTGGTTTCTAAGTTTATCAAGCATGGTGAAATGGAAGGATAATTGATTCATTTAGTAGAAAAGTAGCTATCCAACCCGATTTCTTCATTATTTTTTTGTGAATATGTAAAACTTTCCATGTTGTAGTATATATTTCTATATTATCATTAGCGTTGTTGCATTTGATTGTAACTTTTAATGGCTCTTTCATTTATATCGGAGTCTTACTTGAATGATTCTTCATCTTCAAATTTGCAGTTCTCTATGCATTTTTTGGTTTGCGACTACTCTACATTGCTTGGAGGTCTTCTGATTCAAAGTCAAATCAGAAGAAGGAAATGGAAGAAGTATGTGGTTCTCAAGCTACTTGTGTTTTCAGTTGCTCTTCTTAATTAAAAGAGATTGTGCCTGACGTCCTTATTAGTTATTAACATCCAAAGTTAACCAAATTCCCATTATCTTTGGTAAAGGTTGAAGAGAAGCTTGAATCAGGTCAAGGAAAGACACCTTTCCGTCGCTTATTCTCAAGATTTTGTACTCCAATATTTCTAGAGGTATATTTCTATTGTGAACATTGATGCTTGCAACTGTGTTGTTTACAGCTAAAACTATCTCAATTGCAGGAGAAACGATATTTTACTTATCGTAAACTGTTTAACAATTTGACTATAACCCTTCTTTTAAATGTTTTTTTTGCAGTCCTTTATCTTAACATTTCTAGCTGAATGGGGTGACCGTAGCCAGATCGCTACAATAGCTGTAAGAGAAAATTCAATTTTCATCGCTCATATCAAACTTCTGACAATACTTGACCAGTATATATGACTTTGGTCCCTAAAGATATAAATTGTTTGCATGATACTTTTAGCTGAAACTATCCGTACTTTTGTCTCTTGTGAAGTTGGCAACACACAAGAACGCTATAGGAGTGGCCATCGGGGCAACGGTAGGACACACTTTGTGTACATCACTAGCAGTTGTAGGAGGAAGCATGTTGGCTTCAAGAATCTCGCAACGAACAGTTGCAACTGTTGGAGGCTTACTCTTCCTCGGCTTTTCAGTCTCCTCCTATTTCTATCCTCCACTATAGTCATTTGCAAAGTATGCCATAGGCAACGTAAATGTACTTCTTTTGAAAATGGGTGTTAGAGACATAGTCCAAGTTAAGTATCTCTGGTTTTGATTTTTTTGTTTTGTTTACTATGATTTTTGTACGAGTTTAATGTTCAATGGCCAAACCAATGAAATCCAATGCCCATGCTTTAGTTTGAACTTTGAAATGTGACAAACCTAATTAAGTAAATTTTTTTTAACTATGTAATTTTCATAAAAACTTTCCATTGCCTCTCAACTATTTGACAAGGAAAAAAGGAATAGAGGAAATGGAAATGCGATGATGAAGACTGGGATTATGTTCTTCTAGATCTGATCATAGAGATGTCCACAATTTTATTAATTTGTTCCTGTTTGATTGATCCAAGAGAAGAGAAATAAAGGTCTGAATTGATCGAACATTTCTTTAACCATAACGCAACTGAAGTGAAAATGATCAATACCAATAAGACAAGTACTACTTGAGAAGACATGGACCTCCAACACTCCCTGAATCTTAAATCTTATGAGATTTTTGTGTGTGTGATTGTTTTGTAATATAGGATAAAGAGAGATCCCTGTCACGAAAAATTTAGTGCGAAACCAAGTTTTCATGTTAAAATGATACTTATGAAAGGTTACCGAGTGAATTCATAGATCCGAAGAGGTTACAGATTCGAGAGAAATTGTTAATGGAGTCTCTCACCTTCCCGTTACAGACTTTTACCCAAATCTCCAATGATCTTTCTCTCTCCTCTCTTCGTCTATTTATACTAAAGCACTACGCATGACTCACCATGTGATCCTAACGGATCCATGTGCTACATGACAAAGAACATAACTCTACTGTGGTTATTATTTAGTTACTAGAGTAGAGAGCTAACCATCCCAGCCCACCAACTGAGACGTAGCTGCGCATAGTCTTAGTCTTCTAGGCCTTTTGGGCTCCTTTCTTCCTCTTGTACTGATAGAGAATCGGTGGTCTCTTATCCTCATATGTAATAATTATATTGCAAGAAAATCATAACACTGACAAAAAAGAAACTCGAAAACTCTTCTCTTTTTATCCACCAACAGAATACAACTAACTCTGTTCCTTCTTTACCCAACCAAAGTATAGTCTCTAATACACAATGAGGGTCTAAATTATACAATCTGTTACGCTTAGTTACAAACGTGGCACTCACATAATGTATCTTCTTGTGCCAGCTCTACAAATTCATCAGCTTCTAAAACTGTCATCAGTGAATTGTTCAAGTGGCCTTCTAATATTTTTTTCACTTGTGACACATGAAAAGCAGCATGAATCTTTGATCCATGAGGAAACTTCAATCTATAAGTAGCTTGACACTTTCTCTCCAAAACTTCATAGGACCACCTCCACTTATGAGATAATGGAGGGGATGAGTGTCTTAAAAACAAAAAATTATAATAAATTAACATTTAAGACACTCATTCTCTTTGATAGTGTCTTCTCATAGACACTAAGAGCACCCACAAAAATATATGCAATGTGGTTGCTCTAAGAGCATCATTATCGCTAGTTCTTAACCAGTTTCTTAACAAATTAAATGATTAAAATAAATAAAAATTGATAAAAAGAGAAGAGTCATTTCTTAAATAAGAATCAGAAGAACCGGTTCTTAGTAAGCACGTGTCAGGTGGAGGATTTTTCTTTTTTTCGTTTCATTTCTCTTTCATCTTCTTTGTCTTCTTCGTTCTTCGTTTTTCATCTGTTTATCCTGTGTTTATTGGATCTTCGCTTGTCATTTCATCTGTTTATCGGATCTTCGTTATCACCAAAATCTACAATCGATTTCGGTGAGGTTTTGTTACTTAATTTCTGTTTCAGAGCAGTTTGTGACGTTTCTCTGACTGGAAAAGGAAAAAAAATCATTTTGTTTATTCTGCTCAAGAATTAAACTTCAAACTCGATTTCTTCAACCTTTCGGATTCTATGAGGAGTTCAATTGAGAATTTGAAAGAGAACTTGAACAAGATTGTGCTCGTTGTGCATGAAGACAACGAGGAGGAAAATGATGATCTCCACAGTTACGCTTCCACCAATGGCATCGGTAATTTATGTGACTTTGATCGGAGACATTCCCTATCCATTTCGAGGTATCCGATGTCCAATGGAATCGACTCACTTGTTCATCATCATGAGGTATATTTGATTAAGCATCCGAATTTTACTGGAATGTTACTCGAATATTGAAATGTAGTTCTTGTATTGATAAGTTTGCTTGTTTTATTATTCAATTTTTGTATTTTTAGATTGAGAGGTATAAAGCAGAGATTAAGAAACTTCCAGAATCTGAACCAGATATCAAAGCCCTTTCAGTAAATTATGCAGCTCTATTAAGGGAAAAAGAGGTTAGATTTTCACTTAATCTTCAAGCCATCTCTATGCTTTCTCTTTTTCTTACACCAAATGGGATTATTACAGGATCAGATTTCCAGATTGAATCAAGAGAATGGCTCACTAAAACAAAATCTAACCTCAATCAGAGCGATTCTTGGTTGTTTCTGATGTTTGTTCTTGAGGTTTTTTTGAAGCTTATGGCTTCGTAGTTGTTCAAATCTAGGGTTTAGCGTTTACTTATTTGTGTGTTTTAGTTAGCATTTGTGCGATTTAGGAAGTTTCAGATCGTCAATTTCGTGGAGATTCTCTTAATTTTTTTTAAAAGTCAATTTCATTTGATCGTTTCTGTTAGTGTTAAGCTCGCTTTCTCTTATCTTCATTAGTAGCTGATTTTATTGCTTATATTGATCTGAGCTAAGTGGAATTGAACTTTATGAGGTAACTTGTGTTTGTGACTTCACTTATCCAAATTTCTTTCTCAGTATTATATCTCATATCCAAAGATGTTCGATTTGTTTCAGCAAAGAAGAAGCATATTTGAAGAGGAATAGAAGCATATTTGGAGTGGACCGCTAGAAGTGAAGCTGCCAAGAGAAAAAGTAGCGGCCTCCTCCGCTACAACCATCCGCTAGAAGTAAAGTTGCAACGTGAAGGTGAATTTTCTTGATAGATTTTTAAAATTGATAGTTTAAAATATGAGTAACTTTTAACTGAATTTGATGGCTAGGTGATATGCATAGTGGGTGAGAACAATGAAAGGTGGTTGTTTGTGATAGTTTTAGGTTAGGTAAAGAGTTAAATCTATAATTGATTGCTTATAGAGTAAAGGTGGTTATACCTTTTAATAAATTATTGACTGCGATTGTGATGCAGTTTGACTGCGATTGTTGATAGGTAATTAGGTAAAGAATTAACTCTGTGTGGTTAGTTAGGTAATAATAAGTATCTTTCTTCTCTTTTTGTATCTTAAAACCGAAATACACAACCCATTCCTTCCGTCTCTTTCTTCTCTTTCTGTCTTCTTTGACAATCCTTTTAAACAATTTCTTTGACAACCATAAACTTTTGCTTATGGATTCTCCGAGTCCATATAGTCAAGCCTCCAACTTTATGGACCTGTTGAATAGTCATGCTGATGTCCCTCTCTTTAATACTCAATGTACTGAAGATGGAGGCTTAGGAATCTACACGGCTGCTGAGCGAAGAGAAAGAAGGAAATGGTCCCCAACGGATGATATTATTCTCATCAGCTCCTGGTTAAACACCAGCAAGGATGCAGTTGTTGGTAATGAGCAAAAATCAAGACGACGAGGAAGATGATGATCTCCACAGTTACGCTTCCACCAGCAAGGATGCGGTTGTTACTATGCCACATGTCCTCAGGTCGCAGGTGGTGAAAAGCGAGAGCCAGGTCACTATAAGCAGAGGTGGCAGAAGATTAATGATCTGGTGTGCAAGTTCTGTAGATCCTATGAGGCTGCACAAAGAGAGAAAAGTAGTGGCCAGAATGAGAATGATGTGATGAAGTTGGCTCACCAAATCTTCTTCAACGATCACAAGAAGAAATTCACACTTGAACACGCATGGAATGAGTTGCACAATGACCAAAATGGTGTGAGACTTCAATAGGTAAGACTGATGTAAGCTCTAAAAAAAGAAAGTGTGAGGATGGTGCACAATTGTCAAGCTCTCACACAGTGGATGGTGAAGCTACCAAACGGCCATCTGGTGTTAAGGCAGCGAAAGACAAATGTAAAAGGAGTTTAGAAGAAGGCAATGCTCTGTCCGAGTTTCAGACCATGTGGACGATTAAAGAGAAGGATTTGGTTATGAAAGAAAGACTGACCAAGATCAACCTATTAGACACTCTCCTTGCAAAGAAAGAACCACTCTCTGCCATTGAAGAAGCTCTGAAGAACAAGCTGATTTCAGACATGTTGTCTAACTAGTGAATGTTTGTTATTTAATTTCGTTTTTGATGTTCTTTGAAGTTTATGTTTGTTTTTTAATTTCAATTTAATGAATGTATTCGGATATTAAGGAATGAAAGAATGTATTGTAGTTTCAGTGGTTGATTGTCTTTACTTGTTTGTGTTTACTTTTTTTTAGATCCTGCACGGACAGAACCTGTCCAAAGTGCCAAACAATTCTCAAAAGACTTGTTATTTTCTGTCACAAGATTGTATTTCATTTAACCTTTTTTTTATACCGTGACATATATTGCCAAACAATACTCACAAGACTTGTTATTTTCTGTCACAAGATTGTATTTCATTTAGAATTTTTTTTATACCGTGATATATATTGCCAAACATCACTCAAACACTGATATTCTTGATCATAATCTATCTTTCTCAAAAAAATTTGCTTCCTCTTTGTTTCTTTGCTTTTTGTTACTTTTTGTTACTTCTTTGATCAAATTCACTTCTTTCATTAAAATTTTAAAACAAAAATTCACACAAATATGACATCTTCTTCCCATAATACATTTGATGAAACATTTGATCAACATTTTCATCAAATATTCGATCAAACGTTCAAGAATCTGTTCAATGATTATGGTGATCATCAAGAGGCAAGGGAGTCAAGAAAGTCAAGTAAAAAACAAGTTTTTATCGAAAAAAATCGTGAACAAGGCCACATATATTTATGGAATGATTAGTTCAGTGAAGCTCCAACATACCCTTATAATTTATTCCGATGACGTTTTAGAATGAACAAGTCATTGTTTTTGCATATTGTTGATCGCCTCTCCAATGAAGTTCACTTATTTCGAGAAAAAAGATGTTATCGTAAGGTCTGGTCTCTCTCCACTTCAAAAGTGTACATCAGCAATTCGTCTCTTGGCATATGGTGGTGGGGCTGATACGGTTGACAAATACCTCCGGCTCGGTGACACTACTGCTCGTGCATGTTTAGAAAATTTTGTCGAAGAAATAATATATTTGTTCGGCGATGAGTATCTAAGAAGACCCACTCCGGAGGATCTTCAACGACTACTTCATATTGGAGACCAACATGGATTTTCCGGGATGGTTGGAAGCATCGATTATATGCATTGGGAGTGGAAAAATTATTCCACCGCTTAAAAAAGCAATATTCACGTGGTTCTGGAAAACCCACTATCGTTTTAGAGGCGGTAGCTTCATATGATCTATAGATATGACACTCGTTTCTTGGACCTCCAGGTACTATAAATGATATCAATGTTCTTGATCGCTCACCCGTTTTTGATGATATAATAAGAGGACAAGCTCCGGAAGTGATTTTCTCTGTCAACGAAAGAGAGTATCATTTCGCTTACTATCTCACAGATGGTATTTATCCGAAATGGGCAACTTTTATCCAATCTATTCCAATTCCACAGGGCCCGAAAGCAGCTTTATTTGCTCAACATCAAAAAGCTACCCGTAAAGATGCCGAGCGTGCTTTTGGAGTCTTGCAAGCTCGATTTGCCATTATTAAAAACCTAGCTCTTTTTTGGGATAAAGTCAAAATAGGAAAGATTATGAGAGTATGTATCATACTGCACAATATGATAGTAGAAGACGAACGAGATATATACACTCAATTTGATGTTTCGGAATTCCAACAAGGAGAAGAAAATAGAAATTCACATGTGGATCTCACGTATTCTAAAATATTTTTATGTCATGTATGTTTAATTAAAAAATAAATTCTATTTACAATACAACAAAAATCTTAAAATTAGTTTTTTGATAATAAGAACCCCATTAGGAGTTCTTCCATTGTAGAACACAAAATTAAGGTTTCTTAACTAAGTTTCTTAAATTAAGTTAATTAATTAAATAATACTTAAGAATCCCTAATAGGGTTTTCCCTATAATAATGCTCTAACATCCCCTCTTTAAGACATTTAAATTAAACTAACAATAAAATTAATCATAAAAAATGTTTTAGACACCTAAAGTGGATCTCACCATTAAAAATGCTCTAAGGTTCATGTTATACAAGGCAGATCTAGAAAGTAGAAATTATTTTTATTTGGAGCATAAAAAATGATGCAATATAATATATTAACTAGATTATTTATCCCATGGGCATATTGATTTTTACAAATTTTACTTGAATTTATAATTATTCTGTTGTAAAATTTATTTTTATGTTCTATAAAAAATTATAAGACAAAAACCCATTTTCAAATATACATAATATTTTATTTACATATGTATTTATACAAAGGATACATGTATAGGTATTATATACACATTAAAAAAAGTGATTCATATTACTTGACCAATCATATTATGAGTTAAAAATAACTATATAAATATATATATATATATATATTAATAAAGAGTGATACATATTACTTAACCAAGAATGTTTTGATTTAAAAAAAAAAGTATAGTCTAAAACCTACAGTTACAACCAACACACTTATAGTCAAAATCCTACCGCAGTAAAATCTACTGTTACAGCTATTGACACTAACCTGTCATGAAAGCAAAATAATAGCAAAAGAAAAAAATCTTTAAAAAACTGGTTGAGAGATAAAAATTCTGGTTAAGAACAATCTCGAAATTCAAACACAAGACTCAGAGATTAGATATCGCAAAATCGTAAAAAATAAGCATAAGTAACAAGTGTATCGAGATGTAGGAATCATCTGCTGTGATAATTGTATTAGGCTTTTCTTGAACAAGAAAATCGAAAGCTCCACGGACAGGAGACTGTAACAACCTTCCATGCCGAACAGAATCTAATGCCCTGAGCTGAGCCAGACCGAGTTCATGGCTCGGTGGAATCAACCTATTTGTCTTGAGAAGTACCTAACTACATACAATCCTTGTCATAGTAAATAAAATCAAAGCAACAATGAGTAATCCTTCCATTCTCATATCAGCCTCTAGAGAGGAGTAGTGATTTCCTTGCGTTAATCCATTGTTTTATTAGTGTGTTAACATTTTTTGGTTTCTTCCATCTTTAATAAGATGATTAGTAATGTTTGATGACAAGAAAATTAAAGATAGAATAAAGCAAAGTCACTTACTAACCCAAAAAATCTAAACATCAAAGGTGACTTAGGTTCAGTTAAACAAAACAAAAACATGTCACTTTTACAAAATATAGTAGAAGTGATTAAATGAGATAAGTATTGTAAAAAAACACTAATGCATGCGTACTATATTCAGTAATTACTGATGACTAAAGGCAATGAAAGCTCAACAGAATCAGCTTGGATTTTTAGACATCCAATGTTTTGGACTACTCCTTGGAAATCTTTTGGTTCTTTGATCTCCCTATTTAATAAAGAAGATACTCCGAAATACTCAGAGCTGAGTTAGACCGACAAACATGTTTTATATTTATTTATGTTTTGCTATATATGTTGCTTAACTTATTATTATTTTTTGCTTAATTTTGTTAATTTATTATATATTAAAAATTAATCAGATGTTACGTAAATGGAAAATCATGCTGATCAAATTGATTGAAATAGATTCATATAATCTTTTTTCTTAGTATTATAATGTGTATTAAAATTAAATACAAATTTCATTGATGTCAATCGTTTTGTACCATAAGATTTATAAAAGGCTATTATTCAGTTAATAAAAATAAAAATGTGACTATTAAAATCATATATATGAAAAGGAAAGGGTGAAGGGGCTCTCCCACAATTTGCCACGTCAGCGCTCTAGACGCTCTCTTACAATTTGACACGTCAGCATTCTAAACACTCTCCCACAATTTGCCACGTCAACACTCTAGACGCTGACACCTGTCATTTTTAAAAAAACTCCGAAGGAAAACTAAACATCACAGAATCTCTTCTTCGACACTGTTTCAACAAGCCTTATTCTGAAATCAATGCGTTTAAAATCTGAAACGTATGATTGAAGCATTCATTCAATTGCTCTATAAGTGGTCCATCCATATATCAATGTCTACCGCTTCCTTTTGTGATCTTACTTCAATATTCACTTCTCACCTATATAAACAATCACCTTCCTTTCTGTGTTTTTTTTTCAGAGTATTCTTTTATTTAGATTGCGTAGATTCTCTGTTTCAAAATTATATGATTATAGATTTACAGATTTTGGATTATCTCTTCATGAATTTTGGAATCAATTTCAGTTTTTATATTGTGGATTTTGTCGGATTTGGATTGAATTTGGGAACTTCGATCAGTTTTGGTAATTGAATTTAAGTTTCTGGAGATACAGGGGATGAGATTGTAGATAAAAATCAGCGGAATGTTAAAGAGGATGAAACAGAGATTTGGTGTTAGATGCAGGTTTTGAGGCTCCTCACACCAACTCTTTTGGTTACAAAAGTTCAATTGGCAATGTGGGTATGCATGATTATTCTAATCCAAGTGCATTAAAATTTCGGATATCAAATTGATTCAATACTATCACCTATAACTATAGTGTTTTGTTGGTTTAGGATTTTGGTCCGTGTGATGCAAAAGGTGCACATGTCGTAAGCTTGCTAGGTTTAACTTCTTAAAAGTAAGTATAATTAGCTTATACATATATATTATATATATATATGTCATTTTCTTTCTAAATGTTTCAAATGAAAATCCTGGTGCGATTGATTTTTGTAGGAATTACGAAAGGATTAGTTGTTGTTGAGTATTCTTGGGCACGTCTAACTGATGTCCCGTTTGCAAAGCTGCATTGTGTCTTGTCATCTACTCGGTTACTTTTTCTTTTAGTTGTTACTAAGCCAACTATTTTTCTGTTCCCTTATATATGTTTATATCTGTCTCCAGATAATCGCCCTTAAAAGAGCAAAGAGGAGGACCTGGAACATTTGGTTTTGGCATGTGGTGGAGAAGCTGCACGTGAATTCCGTTGACGACTTCTCCTCTGATTCCCTTGGTTAGACTGGACTTGCCACTTGTATATGAGCACGTTCTTGGAGAGGAAAAGTACATATTTGTCGAGCAAGTGAAGAATCCTCGTTCATGTACTATCCTCATAAAAGGTACACAGGTCTAAACTTCTATATCTTGGCAGCTAAAGTTTTCTTTACCAAGTTTCAGTAAAACTGTGTTTTGCAGAAACATTATAGAAGTCAACTTCGTAATAAACTTTTGGTGGGGTTCTAATGAGAATCTAATTATTTTATTAATAGCATTCTACAATATTAATTCATTGTTTCAATAATTGTATTTAAATTACGATTTTTTGGATATGTATTTTTGATAAATTGATATGAATTACTAGAAAGAAAAATGTCATATTTGATTACAATATATGAAACTATGATACAAAAGAAGACAAGATGTCAATGCTTGAGCGTTGAGATGACGAAACAAAAGGGAGAAGTTTTGATTTTCCTCATAAGTTTCCAAGGTGGTGTCATTAAACTAGCTTTTGATTCTGCTTCACTATACAAACTCGTTGAGGCTGAAAACATCCAAAAAAGCTCCCAATATACATTCTTTGCTGCTGGAAACATCATATGTTTGAGGAGATCCATTGTTAGTGACAAAAACTCGAATAAAGAGGGAGTAATAAGTAAGCTTTAAAAAAACGACAACTCTTCTAAAAAATAGGATCTTGGTGGCGGCGAAAAAGACGATATCTGCTACAGTAAAACCCCTTCCTTTCTATCCAGCCGTTGCCGATCTCGGTGGCGGCGTCCAACTGGTCCGATGAAGAGAAAGCAAAAGTTCCCACCAAAGCCTGCTTCTGCTGCCTCTGCGGCGGATCTTGCTGTTTCTAAAAGTCTTCAGATCTCTGAAGCTTCCTCATAGAATGTGAAATCTGTGCCAGCTATCACTGCCACATCTAAGTCTGAATCTCTAGAAGTTGAGTCACCGGCGCTAGCTGCCAAGGCTACCCCCTCTCTCGACTCAAGCTCTAAAATTTCGGCTACTAAAATCGACACCGGCAAAGACAAATCAGCAAACGATTTGCCTTCTCCAGGTAACGGGACTTTGATTCCTGACCCAAACACTATCTCGTCTGCTACCGGTGAAACTGAAGCGTCCGACAAACTTTCATGGAGAGACCGGGTTAGGGGATACTCTTCCTCCATGACAAAGAAAGGTTGGATTCAGGGGAGATTTGTGTGAAAATTCCAACAGCAGTTATCAAGAGAAATCAGAAAAGATGGGAAACCTTTATTATTGGACAATTCCATGGGAACCCACCAGCCCAAGGAACTTTTCAGGCTATTGTGAACGGAATCTAGAGCCACAGACTTAGAGACATCTCAGTCTCAAAGCTCGGTGATAAATCATTCTTAATCAAGATTCCAAACTCAGCTACTCGACAACGTGTCATCAACCAAGGAATGTGGTACATTGAAGACCAAGCTATGCTTGTTGCAGCTTGGGAACCTGGACTAGCTCCATCTATGCCAAAGTTAACGGAGGCTCCGGTATGGCTCGAATTTCGGGACGTTCCTCTTCATTACTTTTCTGAAGAAGGTCTAGAATATATAGCTGGGATGCTAGGCCACCCTAAATTTTGCCATCCATCAACAGTTAACATGAAAAATCTGGAGGTTGCAATGGTCTTCACAATTGTAGACCCTCGGAAAAACCTCCTAGAAGCAGTCAACATCTAATTCAAGACAGGAGAGATCTATCGCATTCGAGTTTTCAGTCCCTGGTTACCTCCTTTATGCTCTCACTGCCAAGAGATAGGACACACAATCAGAAGGTGCCCCACTGCTCCTATCACTTGTTAAGGCAGTAAGTCAACTACTCATACCTTTGAAAATTGCCCGCGAAGGAAGAAGTCTTCCAAGCAACCTTCAGAAACTACATAAATGCATCACAAGCACAAGGACAATCTTAAGTCTAAGAAGAAAGTTCAGATTATTCCTCTTTCCCCTTTAAAAAAAATTTTCATCCTCTTTCTCTTTTTTAAATTATTTTTTACCTCAAAGGTTAAGAAAGATAGTAAGCACAAGAAGAAGCCCCCAAAATTCTCAGAGGGGAAATTGGAGATTGATATTGGACTGAAATCACCAAAACCTACCAAAAAGCGATCTCAGTCCCATTCCAAGGGGAAGAAAATCGCCTGTAGTAGTGAGTCCTCAGGGTCAGACTCAGATTCTTCTTTATCCTCCTCAAAAGCCTCATCATCCATCCTTGCCAGGTCAGACGAAGAGAATGAGATAGAGGAAGAGGAACCCTTTACTCTGGTTATATCTAAGAAGCAAAGACGCCATGAGCGGAAATCCAGGGGGAAGAGCCCCTTGTCAAACAAATCTCATTAATGATTGTTGACACCTTTTGTTGGAACGTACATGGATTTAACAATAATGTAAAGCGAAGGAGCTTCGGAAAGTGGTTACGTAGTAGTCGGCTACATTTTGGTAGTATTATAGAAACAAGAGTCAAGGCGAACAAAGCAAGTAGCCTGATTCAGTCATCTTTCCCCGGTTGGAATAGTGCAGATAATTACAACTTTGCAGAACTTGGAAGAATTTGGGTTCTATGGGATCAAGAAGTTACCCTATCAATCATCTTTACCTCTAGTAAAATGATCACTTATTTAGTTAAGCTTCTGCATCAGACCGAGGAAATGATTTACTCCTTCATCTATGCAGCTAATTGTAAGTATGAAAGAAGAAACCTATGGTCTTATTTGGAAACTCTATCGCTTGACCCAGCTATCAGACATAAACCATGGGCTCTACTGGGGGATTTTAATCAAACTTTAAACCCCTCAGAAGACTCCTTAAGTGGCACAACGACCTCTAGAGGTATGAAGGATTTTAGGGAGTACTTGGAAAACATCGGTCTGTTTGATCTCTCTTATCGTGGTAGTGAGTATACTTGGTGGAACCATCAGGATGATAACCTGATTGCAAAAAAATTGGACAGAGTTCTTGTAAATGACGTATGGCAGATGTCATTTCCTCTATTTTACAGTCACTTTGGCGTCTCTAACTTTTTTTATCATAGTCCAGCTTGTCTAATTCTTGGGAATCAATTGAAGTCCAAGAAGACGTTTATGTTCTCGCATTTTCTCATGCAGCACAAAGACTTCATCCCTATTGTAACTTATCATTGGGAATCTACTGAGGTTTCCAGTACGGCTATGTTCATTCTAGCAAAGAAGCTTAAAGCTCTAAAGAAGGTTCTAAGAGAACTCAGTAAAACAAACTTCTCAGACCTGGAAAACAGAACCAAAGAAACTCTTAGCGAGCATAGAAAGTGTCAAGACAAGTTCTTGTCAAACCCTACTCAAGCTAATGCGGTTGAGGAGAAAAGAGGCTCATAGAAAATTGTTGATTTTGGCAGAGGCTAAAGAGTCTTTTATGAAGCAAAGGTCCAGAGTGAAATGGTTGGATGAAGGAGACTCTAATACGGCTTTCTTTCACAAGATGGTGGCTGCTAGGAAATCCTTAAATCAGATACACTTTGTTGGATTCAAATGGTTCAAGGATTGATTCTCTATATCAGATTAAAGCACATGGACTTGATTTCTTCCAAAAGCTTTTTGGCACTGAGCAATCTCTTCTTTCAGACGCAGACAAAGATCTGATTACTCACCTAACATCTTTCTCTTGCAGTGAACATATCATGGATTCTCTAAGAGCTCTAGTCACCGCTGTGGATATCAAGCATGAGATATTTTCTCTTCCAAGAAATAAATCTCCTGGGCCTGACGGTTATACAGGTGAATTCTTTCAAAGCACTTGGGATATTGTGGGAATGGATGTGATTGCAGCAGTGCAAGAATTTTTCAACTCGGGTCAGATTCTTCAGCAGTGGAACGCAACTGCTATCGCACTTATCCCAAAGAAGACCTCTTCGGAAAGGCTAGGAGACTACAGGCATATCTCTCTATGTAATGATCTGTACAAAGTGATATCAAAGATCATAGCCAGAAGACTCCAAGTGCTCTTACCACACATGATCTCTAACTCACAATCAGCTTTCATAAAAGGAAGACTGCTAGTGGAAAATGTGCTTTTAGCAACAGAGTTGGTTCAAGGATTTGGTAGGAAGAATGTTTGTGCAAGAGGAATGTTAAAAGTTGATCTGAGGAAAGCATTTGACTCAGTAAGATGGGATTTCATAATCCAAATTCTGCAGGTCGCTAATTTCCCACCTTTATTCATCACCTAGATTTCTCAATGTCTAACCACAACTTCATTCTCAATCAACATAAATGGTGATCTTTGTGGCTACTTCCAAGGTAAGCGAGGCCTAAGACAAGGAGATCCAATCTCCCCTTATCTCTTTGTCCTTGCAATGGAAATTTTTGCCAAACTGTTGGACTCTAAATTTGAGAGTGAGCTTATTGGCTGTCATCCCCTTGCTCAAAACCCACGAATATCTCACCTTTGTTTTGCTGATGATGTCATGGTTTTCTTCGGTGGGTCGGCTTCATCTATTGCTGAAATCTCAGGTACACTTGAGTCTTTTCATCGAGAAGATAGAACTTTTCTTAGCAGGGGAGAACCCTGAGGAAACCGACGCAATCTCTTTGCTTGGATTCCATCATGGCACTTTACCAATAAGATATTTGGGCCTCTCATTGCTTCACAGGAAATTGCAGGTGTCAGATTACTTTCCTCTTTTGGATAAGATATCTGCAAAATTCAAGCATTGGGCAACAAGGACTCTGTCATTTGCTAGTCGCCTTCAACTGATCTCAGCCACCATTTATAGCCTGGTAAATTTTTGGATGTCAGCCTTCTGTCTTCCTAAGGGATGCTTGAAGTTGATTGAACAGTTGTGTAGTAGGTTTCTCTGGTTTGGAGATATCTCAAGGCACTGTGGCTCAAAAGTCTCTTGGTTACTTCCAGACCTGGAACAAAGTTCTTAACCCGAGACTCATATGGCTACTCTTCACTAATAGTGGATTTTTGTGGGTTGCATGGAATAAAGAACATAGGATGAAGAACTCTAATTTCTAGGCCATTGATGTAACTTATCCAGACTCTTGGATTTGAAAATTTCTCCTTTGGCTAAGACCTCTGGCAAAGACTTTTCTAAGATGCAAGTTAGGTGATGGTAACACAACAAGCTTCTGGTATGATCATTGGTCCTCTCATGGACCCCTCATTGATTTGATGGGTGAGTCAGCTCACCTAACTACAGGATTTCTTTTGGACTCGTCAGCTGTTTCTGTGGCCACATTGGAAGGTTGGAAACTATCATCAGACAGATCCAGAAACCCGGACCTTATTACTCTCCAGAACACTCTGTTATCCCACAGACCTTCTGCTGAAAACAGAGGTGAAGATCTCTTCTTTTGGGAATCAGGCGATCACTAGCTCATGCAGTTCTCATCAAAAAATACATGGAACTGTATCAGACCAACAGAACTGAAGAAAGAGTGGGCTAAGAAGGTCTGGTTCAGTGGTGCGGTTCCAAAGCATGCTTTCACGTTTTGGGTTGCAAATCTCGATCATCTATCTGTCAAAGCCAGGCTAATCAGTTGGGGCTTGCCAACACCTCCTACTTGTTGTTTCTGCAATCTTGAGACTGAAACTCGGGACCATATCTTCCTTCACTGTGAATTCTCATCAGAGGTCTGGTCACAACTCTTTCACAAGTTGGGTCTCCCCACTTTCATCTTCATGAACTGGGACATTCTCATGAATTGGTTGTCAACAAGACCCCTAGGTACTGTTAAGATCTTTAACCGGATTGCTACTCAATCAGTTATCTACCATCTTTGGAGAGAAATGAACAATCGAGTCCACAACAACTCTTCCATGTCTGCTACTGTACTAGTCTGCCAGATTGATCGAAACATTAGAGACATCTTACTAGCTCGTTGAACAAGAAAGAGATGTAAGAATCTTCTCTCTATTTGGTTTACCCATATGTAAACATTGATTCCATTGATGCACTTTAGTTAGAAAGGGGTCTCTTAATTATTTTAACCCCCTACTCCTTAGCTTTAAGCTTTTTGTAACAAACTATCGTTCCATTTTATTTTGGTAAATAAAATTCACATTTTATAAAAAAAAATTAAAGTCGAATAAATATTGGAGAATGCACTGAGCTTTTGGCTATATTCAAGAACCCATGTATTTGGATCTAGCTGTAGATTTACACAAACAAAGCATTGTAATTTGAATCTGTATTCAAATGGCAAGGCTGAGAAAGAACAAATTTAGATTGGTTACCTTGATTCCTCAAATCTAACTTGTCGATTTTATGTTTTAAATTTTTTTAAAAAAAATTAGTTTGTTTGCACGTTTGATCTTGGGTTTTATGCATAACATTTCTTTTTGCATGTTTGCTCTTGGTTTTTATTTACAATTGATTTACATATTCTCTTAATACCACATTGTGCTATCCTACGGTGGACAAGTCGGATTGTTTGTCCACATGATCAAATCTCGTGGAAAACCACCATGCACACACATAGAAAACATGAAAGGTAGTTTAGTCAAATCGCTAAGCTCTATGCCACAAAGAAATGACATTTTTGAAAGCTCAATCTGAAAATGGCATTCTAAAAAGTTCACCAGCCTTTTTGGCATTTTCTGTAATAAACCCTAGTATAAAACACCTATGCGCAATATATCCAATATTTTTGGGATAATTGTTTTTGGGCTAAAAAAATATGTGATTGCATTCATAAGAGTTTTATAAGAGCTTCTTACTTACTTAAAATTGTTGATGATTACGCTTGTGCGGTATGAAATTTTCTATTTCAGAAAAATGATAAATATACTCGAATGACGATTTGACAAGAAAGTTTGAACAGTACATAGGGGCAATGGATCCGAATTTATGTGCTTAAAGCCGTTTTTGAGAGAGAAGGAATTTTACATCAAACCTCTTGTGTTTACAAAATATAGAAAAATGGCTGTGACGAAAGAAAACTCTACTATGCCGATTTCTGGTATATGGTGGTGCATGTGGAGAGACTTAAAAAGAATTGATTTGGCTGCCTATGTCATCAATGTGCACTTATATTTTCCGTCATTTGCCTAGAGAGAACTCTAGAGTTAAGCGTGCTTGGGCTGAAGTAGTACTAGGATGGGTGAAAAATCGGCAAGTCATTTCTGGTATCGTGTGAGTGAGGCCAAAACATGGAGAAATATCATACAGTGATTTGTAAGGACAGTAACAGGTCTTTCGAGCCTCCCGGGATAACGCACCAGCCATCACATAAGGGTGGAGCCCATGGACCGAGAAAGGGCATGGGGGCTCATAGACGGTGGCGCTCGGGGTGTTACAATTTGGTATCATAGTCGAACCCAGATTAGTGTGGAGACATGTGGGCTAACAGATAAGGGTGGGGCCCACAGACAGTGGTGATCGAGGCGTTACAAAAACTACCATATTTTGAATGTGTCACACTCAGTCATGTTCCAGGCATGTTTACCAATTCGATTTTGGGAAGAATGTATTTTAACTCCAACTTATTTGATTAATAGACAAAATCCAATCTACTCCATGGTAAGACACGTTATGAGATGTATTTCCCCATTTTGATTTGTTGAGAGTTTTTGGGTGCTTGTGCTATGTTCTAGCTCACACCATATTTTTCACATCAACTAACCACAACTTTAAGCTCTCCAATCTGATTCTCATAATCTTCTTCAAGTGCATTGATGGCTTGAATCTTGTTTCCAAAACTATTTGTGAGCTAAAATGTTTGTATTTGACATGGTAGAGTCTCCATCTCATCTTCCACATCACGTTAACCTTTCTCCATCTGAACTAATGTATCTTATCCTATAACAAATTTGAATATTTTCACATTTTCTATATTAATACTCATAGAAAAACGCATATTGTCTATGTACTTATACACAACTGAATTTTTGACATTACCTCCTTTAAGCCACACGAACAGCAATGAACTAGTTTACCCGGATTCTTCAATGTATCTACGGTCCACATCAAAGACCATACACCACATCTACATTTTCTTGGTATTCCTCTACCTCTTTCAGCCACACGACATAAACTATTGCTCTTTCACCAATTTCAAAATTCTCATCTAACTTATGGTAAAGTACCAAACTCAAATGAAACCAAACATATAAATTTACTCACTTCACCTTTCTGAGAAAGATATTGGAATAGTTGCCAATTGCCATATAAATCTTCAAATCAAAAGTCTCTGAATTGTGTTTCCTCGGTCGAGAGAAAGAAGAATAGAGAGAAAAAAAAGAATATAGAAAGGAGAAGATAGAAAAAGAATAATGAAACAACATTTTCTTGGTATGATTTTGAATTTTGCGCTATATCTAGAACGACATTGTCTCACACGTGGAATTCACGTCGGCGAGAGTTCACAGCACCGTTACGGATACATAAGTGAAAGTTCAAAACTCAGATTTATTATTAGTTTGGGCTGCTAGAATGGTATAATTCGAGTACGATTTCTTCTTTTTTTTTTGTCATCTTGTGGTATTATTAGATGTTGTTAAACCAAAAGTTATACAAACATCCAACGAAAACATAGATATCCGTGAACACACAAAGCCTAAACAAAGGAGACAAACCCCACTTAAAAGGGAGACAAAAGGATACTTAATTATAATAAACCAGCTTCAAGGAAAAAATAGCACTTGGCACTAAAACTGAACCAGAGAGACTCCTACTAAGCTTATCATAGAACCTATAAAAGCCGGCTACCACCAATAAGACTGGAGACACAACTTAACCGAAGTCAAACCAGCAAGCAGCACCATGGTCAAACTAGTTAACAAAACCGATAGGAACGAAAGAAAATAAAAACTAGACCGAAGACGGAACATGGACTAGGAGAAAACCTTGATCCAACTGGAGACAAGCCAACTAAGGTCAACATTTCTTACATGTGGACCCTCGTCGATGCAACTTCAGCTACATACATATATAAAACTAGTAACTTCCTCGCAAGAGAAGACCTGAAGGACAAACCGACTGCGATGCCTTGAACCAAACTCCAAGATCCCATGAAACTCAGAGAAAGGCTAGTAGATGACTTCAGAACGAATTGACATCCAAATGGTGAGCAACAAGAAGGAACCTATCCCAAATCGCAACAACAATTAAGCCACATGACCCAATAGAGAAAAAGAGCAAAGATCCAAATCCAAAGCCCAAGAACAGAGAAATTAAGACTTGTGCACATAAACACACACTATAAAAAAATCTGAGCAAGCCAATTCCAATGATTCAAGCCTCACAGACACTTATGAAAACCTACAACTAGCACAACCAAACAAAGAAATCAAATCCAAACAGAGAGCATAGAACCGATAGCGAAAGAGGATAACAAACCGAGAAAACGACACCATCAAAAGATCCAAGCTGCTGAAATCAAGGAGCACCAAGCTGTCAAAGCCACAACTTTACACACCTCAAATCCTTACAGGAACAACCATATAATCTTAACAAATCACCACCGATTCACAACTGGAGAGAAATGAGCCTCCAAACTCAAATCTGAAAAAGCCCCAAACACTAAACGAAAAACCCTATCCTCAAAAATCTCTGATGACTGCACACTATGCCAAAAATCAGGGAAAGCAAAAAACTCAAAAGAAATATGGCGGTTTAATGCCCTGACACTGTTCGTGGGCACCCATGCCCTCTCTCGGTCTGTGGGCCCCACCCTCATCCGACGGCTGGTGCATTATTCTGGAAGGCTCGAAGGAATATAGTGTCCCTACAAATCACTTATCTTAGTGCTACTCCAGCCCAATCACGCTTAACTCTAGAGTTCTCTCTAGACAAGTGGCAGAAAAGATAAGTACAATTTGGTGACATAAGTAGCCAAATCAATCTGTTAAACCTCTCCACATGCACTATTATATACCAGTAATCGGGGTGTTACATGCAGTGGCATCGAAGGCACACCAACCGCCGGATTCAACATAAGATGAAAGTAGATCTGATGAAGAGCTCTCTTTGTCGCACAGAAGATAGAAAAAGGGAAGAAACCATGATTAACTTATTGGTGAATTCGAGTGCGAGTTCAACATAGTTAATTTATGGAAGTATATGATATATGATGATTTTGGCCCATATTTACTAATGTTTTCTAGTCTTTTTTAGTGTCTTTAGAGTCGTTTTTGAGTCATAACAGGTTGGAATGAAGTCTTTTAGCATGGATTGGATGAACTGGAGCTAAATGGGCTTTCGGAGCAAAAAGAAGTGGATTTGAAGCAAAAAGGCCGAATTTACACGCGAGCACCCAACAGAGCACCTAGTGGGAGCACATGCTCCGCCGCCGGAGAAAAATAAGGAACCCAATGTGACCTAATTTTTGGCGTGATTAAATAGGTCAAGCCACCCTCCGGGTAAAAGATCTTTGACTTTAGACGTTTTTCTATTTTTTCTCCACCATCTCTCCTTTTCCCCTTTGCTTTTGGTTTTCCATCGCCTAGTTCTCTCCCCCTCATCTCTACTTCAGCATATCTGGAAGGATCAACCACTACCTTATTTTGAGAAGAATTCTGAACCTTATTTTATTCTTAATATTATTCATGAATTCCTTTTATTTCATTGTTGTGTTTCATTCTTCCATGTCTGAGTAGTCTTTTAACTAGATTAGGGTTTTCAAAGGTATTCATGAGATGATAAACTGAGCACAAATAGGATACATAAATATATACTGTCTTCACCTCTAGTTGAATTTAATGCTTAGATTAAACTGGCCACTTAGTCTATGATTTCAGGTTAAACTTATTCACGAGAGTGCTCTAGGTTGCTAGAAAAGACATTGGTGAGCAATCAGACCGCAGGTGACGAGAGTTGGTGCGGCTGAGTGTGAACATATTGAACCCATGCGTTAATGCTTATCTGCATCTCTAGGTCCAAACGAGAGTTTAGGTATTTAGGTTGTTAGATAAAGTTGTCGGCGCCACAAGAGTGGGTCGGTCTTATTTTTAAGTTTGAGTTCTGGACTTGTGCTGATTTAGATCCTGAATAGTTGCTAAAGTTTTCATCTCTGAATCACCGGTGAATTACCCTGATCTAGTGCTTTTCTTTATTAATTTTACACCGCTTTATTTACTTGCAATTCTGTTACAAAACCAACCACATATTTTGTCTTACCTTTATTTACAAATCTCGTAATTTCATAGTGTAACCTTGGTCTCTGTGGATTCGATCCCTTTTATACTACTGCGATTGTCTGTGCACTTGCATAATTTAATTGGGTTAAAACTCTGTGTATCAGTATAGAAAAAAACCGATTTCCCAACATACTTCAATTCAACTAGAATACTTCAGAACATAATAGTTTCTCACGATCTACAAATGGTCGTAGCCAAATGGGAGTACTACAATCTTAAAAAGCATTATAAAAAGATTAGGACGAAGCCCGTGATGCGATAAGATCCGTGCATCCATTAGCTTCATGCCCTTGAAAACCTAACCGAAGGCCTAAGAATATCTGTCGAGAATGATGTGATAATCTAGGCCATCGAGAGGGATCACTAACCTCTTTAACCAATTGTTGAGAGTCTGTCTCAAAAATCACTTCTTCGAAACTGAGGTTATCGACGCATCTCATAGTCCAGGACAAGGCTGTTGCCTCTGCTTCTAAACTGGAGAGTAAGTTAGGATAGGTTTTGGCTCCCACCCATCTTACCGCACCTTTGTCATCCCAACAATAGCTTAATAAAACAAAACTTGACCCCAAAAAAAAAAAACAATAGAATATAAGGGAGAAGGATGGGCTGGGAGCTCAGAGCTATGTCAATGGCTACCGAATTAACCTGTTCCTATGGATCTCTCACTCTCCGAGTTTCAATTTCTCCATCTCCAACGAGAATCTCTGCTGCTTTCATTTCCAATTCCAGATACTCGCAGCGACTCATCTACACCTGCTTCTGCTCTAACCAACCAGTTTCGCGCCAAATATCCACAGAGGAACTCTCTTTGTCTATGTACAATCGCTGGATTCGAGATTTCTGTAGAACAGGTGAAATCGACGAAGCTATGTCTCTCCTCGCCGAAATCGATTCTCTAGGTTCCTTTCCGGATCCTCTTTCATACGTTAGTTTAATTGAAACTCTCGCTGGTCTCGGAAGAACTCTCGAAGCTGATGCTTTGTTTCAAGAAGTAGTTCGATTCGGAATCCATGGAAGAAACTACTCGGTGAGGTTATACAACGCTTTGCTTAGTGGATATTTGAGAAAAGGTCAGTTAGAGTTAGCTGTTAGGGTTTTAGATCATATGAAAGGGGAAAATGTTGAGAAGAATCAAGAAACTTGTGAAATTCTATTGAATTATTACGTTAATGCTGGGAGATTAGAGGAATCGTGGCGTGTGGTTAATGAGATGAAGAAGATGAAGTTTCAGTTGAGTTCTTTTGTTTATGGGAAGATTATTCGTATTTATAGAGATAATGGGATGTGGAAGAAAGCATTAGGGATTGTTGAAGAGATTAGAGAGATTGGTTTGCCTATGGATGTGGAGATATACAATAGTGTTATCGATACATTTGGTAAGTATGGTGAGTTGGATGAAGCGGTACTAGTGTTACGGAAAATGCAGAGTTGTGATGATGTGAAGCCTAATATAAGTACATGGAATTCGTTAATACGGTGGCATTGTCATCATGGTAAGCTTGATATGGCGCTTGAGCTTTTCGCAATGATGCAAGATCAGGGGATTTATCCTGACCCTAGGATATTTGTGGATCTTATAACACGGTTTGGAGAGAACGGGAACTGGAATATGATTAGTAAACATTTTGAGGTCGTGGAATGTAAGGAACATAAAGATACAAGGGCAATTTATGGAGCTTTAGTTCAAGTTATTGGACAATTTGGGAGTTTTCAGGATGTTGAGGAACTTGTGGGTAAGCTCAAGTCACAAGGTGTTGCTCCTTCAGCTAATATGTTTTGTACTTTGGCAAATGCTTATGCTCAGCAGGTTGGTTTCCTATCTTTCTTGGTTTCTTTGGTTTATGACCTGAACTAGGTAGACACTATACTTGACATTTTCTTTTGATATATAGAAGAATGCAGAATGTTAACAGCTGTAGATAGTTCATAGATTTTGATAACAAGATTTGGCTTCTTCTTTTGGATTATTCTGCCGTCGACACAAGATTATATCTAATTAATTTCAGTTTCCAATTTTACTTTTTCAATGTTCTGATAAAGCTGGATTTTGGGATTAGTTTTCTGTATGTGTTTCAAATCTGAGGAATTCTCAAGTCTTTCATTTGATTCCTTCTGGTTCTTAATATGATTTCAAGCATTGGCACTGTACAACACCGAAAGAACTGCCTCTCTTTTTTCTGTTTTCATTTAACATTACTTCACCTTTGATTGTGCAAGCTTTAAGAAGGATTACATGTTCTAGCAAACAGTGCTATGAATTTTCATATCCAACTTAAGTCATGTTCAAATTTTTACACAGGGACTCTGCAAACAGACAGTAAAGATGCTCAAGATGATGGAAAACGAGGGGATTGAAACCAATCTGATTATGCTGAATGTTTTGATTAATGCATTTGGAACTGCTGGGAAGCACATGGAAGCTCTATCTATTTATCACCATATTAAAGAAAGTGTATGTATATCTAGTTCGTGTACAGTCCATGCAATTGAACTCCAAATACCTTCCTATTGTCATTGTTATATTTATATGCACAACTGAATGTCTTTTGAAGGGATTCACCCCTGATGTGGTTACCTATAGTACACTTATGAAAGCATTCACTCGAGCAAAGAAGTATGAAAAGGTATGTTGTTTCAAGCTGTTGTTTAATATCTCATATTCCATCTTCATAAACGTTTCACTGAGTAAATGTTATGTGTTATCTTATCAAATTGGGCGTTTAAATCGCTGGCTGCACAGGTTCCAGAAATATTCAGGGAAATGGAAGCCTCGGGGTGTTCTGCAGATAGGAAAGCAAGACAACTGCTGCAAAATGCTCTTATGGTTCTTGACAAAAGACATTAACTATTTGATGGCTCGCTCGATCATGGGTGCTCCCCAACCTCTGGTCTTTTTCTTTGTAGTCCTTTTTAACTACACTCTTATAAGATCAGATCATGTAAGAAAAAGTGGTTCCGTAATAGAAATCTTTTAACCAATCCGTTGTTGTCACCAACAGAAATTTACCTTCTCCCCAAAGAAGGTACTCCTTACTGATGCCATTATTTTCTGATTCAAAATTGCTTCATATTTTCTCTTATGTATTGGTGCTGATGGACTAGTAGATGACTCAGCCAAGGTATTTCCAAGGCGTAACTTGGCTGTGCAACTTCCACTTTTGAGGCTTAGTCGGAAACCAATCAGAATGGATTGTAGCATCACAGCGAAGGTGATTCAAATATGTTACATGCATGCAGAAATATAGATTATGCATTTGGGACATTGAATTTTTGTAAATTTCTAATGGAAGACAAATGAATGAATGTATCACTTGTAGGACTTTTTCTTAGACGTATTTATTTCGCCTCAGTAAACATATACAATCATGATTATGCTAATTTTCACAAACTTGGTACTCTTGTAGCCTTGCGAGTTTCAGATACTCTCAGCTGCTTCTGAATCATGTGGACAAGTAGGGAAGAAAAGGTAAAAGCAGAAATTTTCTGGATTTGGCTAAGGAGAGGAACTGAGCTTTGAAGCCTTAACAGGGAAAGTTAAGTGTAAAGAAAAGAGAAACACTAACATTCTCTCTTTTGGATACTTAAGTTAATCATTGTTTATTTATTAACCATTACAACTGTTGAAGTGGCGGTTATTATATAAAATGTACATCACAACCATTAGACATTATAAAAATATGTTTTTTCTAATTCAAAATGGGCAAGAAAAAGTAGAGTGCGGAAACATAGAGATTCACAAGACCAAAGATTGAGAGAATTTTTGGTGACAAACACCTCAACAAAATACAAGAAACTCTTTTTGTATCTTAGCCTAGAATAAGAGGGATACTTTGGTTGCCTTATCCTACAAAGGGATTTCGTGTAATTCAGGGCTTGGAAAGGGATCAAAATACTCTTTAAAGAAAATAGTAGTGTGCACGATTCAATCATTATCCAAGTCGTACGGTACTATCCTAAAATTACAACAATTTTAAAGTATATTTTCTGTGAACAATGGTGAATGTAACTGTGCGAGGGATGACATCAAAATTTGGAAAGTTGGATAAGTTCGAAGGAGTGGATTTTTGGAGATGGCAAAAGAAAATGCATTTCCTCCTCACAACACTCAATGTAGTGTACGTTCTAAATATGCCAATGCCCATCGGTCAGAGAATTCCGAAAATGAGTATGTGGATGAGACAAATAACTTAAATGGGAGAATGGTGATTACATGTCACGGTCATATTCTAAATGACTTGAACCCGTTGTTTTCATATAAATTTGAACCCGAGGTAACTGTTTTCATTATATCGCGAGTCAATTATTTTCATATTAATTTGCAGGCTTTTTTGTTTTTACTGTTTATAAATATTTGTATTTGAACTAATTATTTTAAATTTCTATTGTAATTTTAACTTGCTGTTTATAAATATTTTTATTTTGTTCGTTAAATTTATATATATTTAGTTTTTTGTTTATAATATAAATATAATTTATAATATATTTAATGTGGTTTCGTCATCGAATTGTAGTGTTTCCATGTAGTAATATAAAATTCATGTTGTTTGATTAAAATGCACGCCAAAGCAATCATGTTTTTTATTCTCATTGAAACAATTTAGAGCAAATCTTTGAAAACATACATGAAAGTATTTGCATTAATTTTGGTTAGGCAGTTAACAGAATAATAGAATAATTATTATTTTAATTTAATTTATTTTATGTATTTTATAATTTTATATATTTATTTTGCTTTGTGTCATACTTCGATCTGGACCCGCCATAGTTGGTATAGCCAGTCTAACGACCTTGCACTAATCTGTATTAGGTTCAAATTCAAATACATTATTTATAAATTATCTATAATCGAGGAAAACAAACCAACAAATTCACATTGACTTGTGATCAATTATTACTAGCCTAACTAAACGACTTTAAAATGAAACGTTTAGTGGGAGGCACCCCTCTGAAAGTCCAATCGACCAGAACTGGTCGGTTGGACATATCGTTTCAAACACCAACCTATCTATTAATGCATAGTTCAATTCCAGTCAATTGTTTTCATATAAATTTGTACGTATTTTTGTTGAACCCGCAGGTCAACCTAATCTGAGTAAGAAAACTAGATTTGAACCCACGATACACCACAGATCAATTATTTTCATATAAATATATAGTTTTTGTTTTGTTTTTATTTTTATAAATATTTGTATTTTAACTTATTATTTTAACATTTTATTGTAATTTTAACTTGCTGTTTTTTCCTTACTGTTTATAAATAATTTTATTTTGTCCATTTAATAAATATTTGTACTTTTTTGAATATAATATAAATGTATTTATAATATATTTAACATGGTTTCGTAATCGAATTTTAGTGTTTGCATGTAGTAATAGAAAATTTATTTTGTTTGATTAAAACATATGCCAAACCAATCATGTTTTTATTCTCATTAAAATAATTTAGAGCAAATACGTGAAAATATTTGCGTAAAATTTTTGTTTGTTAGTTAACTAAATAATAAAATAATATTTTTTTATTTAATTAATTTAATTTATTTTATTATTTTATATATTTATTTTACTTTGTGTCATACTTCGATGTAGACCCGCCGCAGGTTGTATAGCCAATCCGATGACCTTGCAGTAATTGTATTAGGTTCAAATTCAAATAAATTATTTATAAATTCTGTATAATCAAGAAAAAACAAACCAACTTAATTCACATTGATTTGTAATCAAGTATTACTGCTCGAACTAAACGACTATAAAAGGAAACGTTTAGTGGGAGGCATCCCCCTAAAAGTCCAACCGACCATAACTGGTCAGTTGGACATATCGTTTCAAATACCAACCTATCTATCAACGCATCAATCATTGAACCATTAACGAGAGGCCTATAAGCCCAATAATAGGTTAAAATACAAATATTTATAAACAGTAAACAACATAATTGAACCATTAACGAGAGGCCTATAAGCCCAATGAGAGAGTATTAAGGGTCTCTTTGTGCTTGTTTTTCTCTCATTTTTTTGCCTTTTGTTGTTGTTGTTGTTGTCAAACTCTTTGTGCTAATATCTCAATGTACCTTGTTGAAAACACTGCTAACAACCTAAGAAAAATAATTTTTGTTAAGGACGAGGATGATTTATGATGAATCAAATAGAAACAACATATACAAGACTTTAGGGCATCTCCAATCACACTCTATTTTTTCTTCTAAACTCTGTTATAGAGCAAATCCAACCCATCTCTATATCTCACTCTATAATAGAGTAAATGATGGTATTAGACATCTCCAATGTATTACTCTATTATTTACTCTAAAATAGAGAAATACATTGGAGATGGTCTTACTCTATATATAGAGTAACTCTATTTTTTCCTCTATATTTTACTCTACAATTCCTTTACAAAATAGAGTTAATACTCTATTTTAGAGTTAAAAATAGAGAAATACATTGGAACATCTCCAACCCCACTCTATTTGTCACTCTAAACTCTATTATAGAGTAAACCCTTCTCCAACCTTACTCTATATCCTATACTAAAATAGAGTAGTGCAAATTTTACTTTATATTTGGAGTAATACTATTCATTACTCAATTATAGCGTAAAACTTTATTTATTTACAAATTAATCCTTACTTCTTATATATTTTTATTTCATATTTACACAATATTATTAAATTTTTATTTATTATGGAACTAACTAAATTTAAATAATTTATTTATATTAGCTCATAAAAAATATTACTAAACATTATTACCCAATTTTGCTCTTTGAAATGCATTAATTGATCATTTGTAAGAGAAACACTAATCTCTATACTATTAAAAAAGAGGTACTATTGGACCTATTGCCAAACAACTTTTCAAGAATACTTAAATAAAATACTTTCAACTCTACATCCAAACACTATTAAATCTCCATTAAATCAAATTATCTTTATACTAGTAAATTATCCATGTATTCAAACAACCTCTAATTAATTATGTACAATCCTTACAACCAAACACAATTATTTCCTTATATAACATTGTGATAATAATATTAATTATGATTCTCCAATCACATTTGTTTGATCTTATTTTTATATTCTTTTGAATGCTTATATATACATATAGTTAATAATTTTTCAATTATTTTTCTGCATAGGTTATGTTTTAAATATTTTTAAATGGACATATACTACTCTATCGATGAAGAAAGAATTTTGTGTTCAATATGTCATATCAGCTAAAAGTTTTGGACAATGGTTCAAAGTCATATTATAAAAATTACCAAAATAATTTCAAATACAAATGAGCATGAAGTTTGACTTATCAAACATCTAATTTTAAATATTTTATTCGGTTTAATCTGGTTTTTCGGTTGAACAAATTTAAAATTTTAATATTTTTTATAATATTATAAATATTTAAACTTTCTTATTTAATTTACATAAACATATTTTTATTTAAATATTAAGTCATAAAATACTTGATTTAAATAACTAATATGTTAAATATAGATATAAATACATTTGTTTAGAAACGGTTATACACTCTCTATTCCCCTTTGGAATCCTAAATTATTTTAAATTAAAGTAAAATACAATAATTTAATTTTATGGATTAAAATTAGGAGTCAAATCGTTCGATCTATGCATTGATCGATAGGTTGGTGTTTGAAATGATATGTCTAACTGACCAGTTCTGGTCGATTGGACATTCATGGGGTTGCCTCCCAATTGCAGGGCTAGATCTAACTATGATACAAAATAAATATATAAAATAAATTAAATAAAAAAACTATTTTTCTATTATTTTGTTAACTAATGGACCAAAATTATGAAAATATTTCACGTATGTTTTCAAGGATTTGCTCTAAATTGTTTCAATGATAATAAAGAACATGAATTTTTTGCCATATATTTCAAACAATAAAACTTTTCTATTACTACATCTACATGGAAACACTACAATTCGAAGATAAAACCATATTAAATATATTACAAAAATATATTATACGAAAAAACTAAAAGTATTTATAAATAGTAAAAAAAAATACAAATATTTATAAACAGTAAAAATAAAAAATAAAACTACAAATTTATATGAAAATAATTGATCAGTGGTGTACCGCGGGTTCGAATCTAGTGATTATGTTTAAAAATCTATTATCGTTTGTTGTGTTTGTTATTGTTTTTATGTTGTGTAAGTAAATTTTATTTAGGTAATAAATTTTTCATTGCAATGATATCATATATAAATTTATTATATTTTGATTTAAAATAAAATAAGTGAGTCAAATTTATAATTTTGACAAATAATGGATGATTTTTGAAAATAATAGTTAAGTAGAAAAGGAATACGAGCATATTCCTTTTTGGAGTAAAAATTATAAATTTATATAAACATCTTACTCTTTTAATGTATATTCCTTTTCTACTTAACTATTACTTTGCTCTTTTTTGGTTACTACAATAATGAATAATCTATAATAAATAAAAATATTGGTTGTCCCAATTAAAATACATTAAACAAAATTACTATTGAATCATGATCTACATTTTAGAGTAACAAAACTAGGTTACTTTCCAATGAATTAACTCAACCAAAATTATTTTTATATGCTATAATATAAAAGATCATATAATAAAATCTCAAAAGAAGTCACCACAATTAATGTCATAATGAGTGCACATAAAATATCAAAGAAAGAGATCGGGCAATATATAACAAACTAATAAAATCACTCACCACAATCTCCATAACCTATAGGAAATTTAATGAAAAAACCTCTCAACTTTTGCACTATCTATTTTTAAACCTAAGTATTGTTTTAGTAAAAATTCCCTTCAACTATTATCTGTTAATAGATTTGACCCACTTTAAAAATGTTTCCATCTACGGTGATGGAAGATTGTTTTGAATATACATAAAACGTCGTGAGGTTTGTATTTATCATACAACAACAAGATTTTTCATAAAAACAACTCTCAACTTTTGTCCCATCCATTTTTAAATCCTCAATATTTTCTTTATTCACTTTAAATCTCTACTTTAGTAGAGTATACTCTAAAAGTAGGCGTAAATCGGATCTGATAAATTACAGGTATCCACATCTGTTAAAAACCACAATTTTTAGTCACTGGATCTTATCTGAGTTAAAAATAAGACTTTACACATTTGGTAGTTTATTGAAAAGATGAAAATTTTGAAATTTAGGAAATGCATTCATTATAAATCATCATCGTTCTTAATAATATATTAGTTTTCTAAGATTTTCATAAATCATCGTCTTCTTCCCATCACATCTTGAACCCCTTCCTTTTCCATATTCTTTCCCAAGATCCCTGATACAAGACCTTTTGCGGTTTAGGCTATTAATTGACCTGTCGTACGTGAGTACTTAGGGTCGAATACACAAGAGACAATAGATTTAGCACACTAGGATTATGAGAATTCTAATTTAATATAAGGTAAAAAGAGTTTGAGTTTTGAAAATTAAATTTGAAACTAAACAAAAGCAGCAAAACGATTTTAAATTCAAATCAAGAAAGCAATGAGTCTCAGGAATGGCTATGACTAGATAAAATGATGAATGTTTGATGATACTAAGGACACATTAAGAACTCTATCCTAGGAAAAGGATGAATCATCAAAAACTTCCGTTCGTAGTTCAAATGACTAATGATCATTGATAACAAGTTCTAATCCAACCACTAATTACCCTAATTGACTTCTTCCATAGGTTAGGCATGAAAAACACATTTAGTTTCTCTCAAGCATTTCATCAAACACCTTCTGGGTATGAAATGTTAATCATCTAGATTTCTCAATTACAAACTTAATCTAGCATTACTAACAACCGAAATAAAGGAATACCTAAGATCTAGCTCTAAACATTATCAGCAATCCATCAAATCATCACAATCACCAAACCCTAAACTCATCTAAAAGACTACTCATTTTTCATCATGAAAACACACATCAATTGGCTTGATAGATCCATAATCATGATTAATAAGAGACTAGATGAAAGATTTAAGAAGATAAAGGAGTATGATACTTTGAAACCAAGAGATTCATACAAAAATGTCTTTAAACTCAAAAGAGGCAAAGCTAAATCTCTCTAAAACAAATCATAAGAGGGTTCTAATTAAATTTAGAGTATTTATAGCAAAAGAAAAGGGGAGCTGGTCAACATAAACTAAACATAAGCTGAGCCGGTTTAGTGATAAAGGAAGGAAGCTCAGAGCCCGTCCCGCGATGTGCATGATCCTGTGGCGTGAAGCCGCCAGCTTCACTGGATTCTCGATGAAACTCCGCCGGTGGTGCTGATCCCGCGGTGCCAGACAGCTGCTCAATAAATGGGTCATATGTCCTTAACCACATACCCAAAACACTCGAGACCACCTCCATTAGAAATTTAACTCAATTTTCTATAACTTTCAGCAAGGGTTCTGGAGCTGAAACGCAAAGGAAAGCCTTCATTTGAGTCGATATTTGAGATAATTTGGACTAGTTTTGGATCATTTTCTCTTATTTGCTTCCACTTTCTTGTATGTTCCAACTCCACGACCTAAGAAACAAGGAAAGAGATGAAAATATGAAACTAATATCCTATTATGCAAAGAAAAGACTTTAGATCTAATGATAAATGCAATCTAAAACATGGTAAAAATGCAACATATCAACTCCCCCAAACTTATCTCTTGCTTGTCCTCAAGCAAACAACAAGAAACGAGTTGGAAAAGAAGTGTTAAAACGAGGATTCAAGCCACAAATAAAAATTATATTAAAACTTTGCACCCAGGAATACATAGTTCTAAATTTAAAATAGAGCACGTCCAAAACCGAATACACGTCTAACAAGGAAATATGGGCCAGTATAATGTTCATTTTTATTTGATTTTTTTTTCTTTTAAAATTTCAAATTTATTGCTCAACAAAAAACGTTATGTACAAATGGTACAAAAAGAGTATTATGCATAAGAGTGAAGGAAAAAAAAATCATGATCTAGGGTCGAAGTGTCGAACCAACAACGAATAAGTCCTTCCAACATATGTGGATGCTTGTACGCTAAGGAGGAGATGTGGTTTCGTATTGCCTTGTGCCTTGTCAATAGTACAAGGCAACAAAGAACCATGACTAAGGGCAATGATGTTAATCATAAGCATGAACTTCTACAAGGCAAGAATCTCATGTGCAAATGCAAATCTAAATGCTTCTTTTTTCAAATTATTTTTGAAATTTTTATGCAAATAAATGTATGCATGAGACTCAAGTATGCAAAAAAGGAAAATAATAACACAAAAAACAATATTAGAAGACGGTTATTTTCCCCAAACTTACCTCCCACCGTCTCGGTGTGAAATAAAATTCAAGAAAGAGACCAAGAAACACACACAAAGCAAAACAAAAAAGCATAAAGAACAAAAAGAATGGTATATGAAAGGGAAAGAGAGTAGTTGGTTCCAGACCCCAAAATGAGGGATCCACCCTTAAATCAAGACAACATGTGTCCCCCACTTCATCATAATAAAGAGAGAATAGCTCGGTCCGATTGAATCAAAGCTGAGCGTTCGGAGGAGCAAGGCGAGAGCTCGGCTGAAAAGTTCAGAGAAGCAAGGCATGAACTCACGAAGCAACAATTTATGATTTGATTAATAATCAAATCAACTAGGGACATAAATGAAAATAACCAGATCTTGCAAAAACGGATGGAAGAATCGGCAAGAACAAGTAGTTTTAGCGACAAAATCGCTTCATCGCTCACCCGAGCCGGGACCACCATAACTCTGTCGTCTCTTCTTAACCACCATTGAGTTTTCACCTTAACTAGTCAAAGATTCAAACCAACGACAACAACCCATTTACCACGATGACTAGGGAACCACAATCACTAACACCAAAATCGAAGAAATCTCACAAATCCACCATAAAAAAAAGATAACAAAAAAAAACATAAAGATGTATAGCCCTCCCACAACTCATGCGTGAAGTCGGGCAACTGGAAAGGCTAAAACAAAATCCCCAAAATTTTCTCTCTAGACAGTTAGGGTTTTTAATGTAGTTTATATTTTCGATTAATAATTGACTTAAAAGGAACATTTTTACTGGCCATATTTTTTGTTGTCAGACAAACTCATTTTTAGATGTAATATCTTTTACATTTAGAAGTATATATTTTCCTAATAAATTTAGGAGTATATTAAGTTTAGAAACACGTAAACTTTGAGCTCGATAATTTTACGATTATAATTTGTTTAATTTGGTGATAAACACAAATGACTACTTGCAGCTTATATCTCAAGGTTAACCTTATTAAAATATACTATTTGATTAATAATCAAAGTCAAAATGAAAATTTTATTGGCCAATATGTTTTGTTGTTTGCGGAAGCTTAATTAGGGCTTGATGTTTTTATGATATATTTTTTAAGTTGGACTACTTGCAGCTCACGTCTCACGACCAACTTCATTAAAATTTACGGTTTGATTAATAATCACGGGAAGAAACATATTCTATGGAAACACAGAGGATAACTCACGGCCGTGTTTCTCTTCTAAAGGCACATGGGAACAACTCCGGGATACCTACACTACATCACATGGTTGGCTATAGGTGGGCGCTGAGTCGGCCCTGAGGTCAACCAAGGCAAGCTGGTGCTTGCGGCTTTTAATAGTTTTTAAAATTTATCCTCCGATGTTTTACGCTGATGTTAAAGTAGTCTAGTGGTTAAATTCATATCTGGGTCTTGCCAGGTCAAGAGATCAATTCTCACCGATATTATTTATTGTTTTTTACCTTTGTTTACACCTTTTTAAAAATAATAGGCCTTGAACAAAATTTTTGCTTGCAGCCTTGAAATTTTGAGCGCCGGCTGTGGCCGTCTTTTACAGTCACCTGCCACTCTAGATTGGTCGGATATATCTTGCCTATCCTCCACAGGCCATAATGTCATGGATTATATTTTACTCCGTCTGTGCTTTTAAGCCACAATATGTCACCTTTGGCGGGAAATGAATTCAAGAAAACACAACAAGGGATGGATTGATTCTTCCCGGTTGGTTTGTACTATTGACAAGGCACAAGGCAATACGGAACCACATCTCCTCCTTAGCGTACAAGCATCCACACATGTTGGAAGGACTTCTTCGTCGTTGGTTCGACACTTCGACTCTAGATCATGATTTTTTTTTCCTTCACTCTTATGCATAATACTCTTTTTGTACCATTTGTACATACCATTTTTTGTTGAGCAATAAATTTGAAATTTCAAAAAAAAAAAAAATCAAATAAAAATGAACATTATACTGGCCCATATTTCCTTGTTAGACGTGTATTCGGTTTTAGACATGCTCTATTTTAAATTTAGAACTATGTATTCTTGGGTGCAAAATTTTAACATAATTTTTATTTGTTAATTATATTGTAAACTTTTATTGGTGTTAGCATATATATATGTTAATTCAATATAAAATCGTTTTGGTGTTGTTCATTGTTATCATTCTCCTTCTCGTGTTAGGCACTTTGGGGTTAGAACTTGGACAGTTCTGAACATTAGTTTTAACCTGCGGTGTTCATGAAAATAAATAATATTTTAATTTATTCTAATGTCCGGAGATAAAATAAAAATAATAGTACAGAAATAACTAACCTTAGTCGACAAATCCCTTGATTTGTATGGTTTTGCTGTTTTGTATATCTCTGCTTGGTAATAAACCTCATCTCCGGAGTAAACCGTATATTGACTGTCATTTATTTTGCTTACAAACAATGTATTTGATTTGAAATAGTATGAATGAATTGTGTTTATATATTAAAGTTTAAACATAGAACTTTGATTTATAACGTGATGGAGATGAGAAAATCAAAAATTGAGATGATGATATTTGAAACATATTAAAGAGATACAATAGTTTAGCAATTTTTATTATTTTTATCTACTATTTCATAAACAAATTGGCGTCTTTTTGTAGTTTTAGTATGAGTACATAGTAATGAAATCAAGAAGCAAAGTTTTATATATCTATAGATTACAATAATAGTAGACAGCCAGTAATTGAACTCGAGCACTCTTCCACTTCGAAATACATAGAAATAGAATTGTAAGCATAAAGGAGTTTAATAGAAAGCAAATGTTTTTAAATTAAGCCGGAATAAGGATTTAATGTGTGGTATACACTCACCATATCTAATAAATACAGACTCATCTTTAGCCTATAGTTCATCCAAAACAACATCAATCTGAGTAGAGAAACAATCTTGTTCTTGTTCATCCTCGAAAATTTGATATTAAAAAACTATAATCAATAAAAGTGACACATACGAAACGACACTTACATATGATAACTTAAACCCAACACAGAAAGTCAGAAATGTAACCAGATAAATGATTATACCAATAAATGTAGCATCCACGATCAACATCCATATCCACAATTTTTCTCTGTTTGATTTCCCAGATTGTTCTGTGTTGTATTGCTGTGTCAGCTATGAACTTTATCGCATTAGCTGCAGTACGCGATCACATGTAGTACATCCCGGGTTTTAAATCTTTAAAGAAGATTCACAACAACATAATGAGATTAAGAGTATCCGCAAAATTATTTCACATTGATTAGACAAAGAGTTTAGATGTTCAAGGTTTGTGCCTTTTTTCCCAGCATAGAAGTGCAAGAAAGTGATTTTTCCAAGCTTTGCTCTATGTAGCAATATCCATGATCAAGAATCATAACCACCATTGTTCTCTGTTTGATTTCTTAGACGTTTCTGCGTTGTATTGCAAGATAAGCAAATCAAATCTCGGTACGTGGACATAGTAGTGAGTGTTTCATAAAAATTATGTTAATTTTGTTTCTCAGCGTTGGAAAGTCCCATATCAGTTCAGTCATGGAGAATATGCTTATTCACCAAGATGACCCAATGAGTAAAACCTAGGTGGGGAAAACCAGAAACATACTTTGTCATATGATTTAATCACATAACTTAAAACTCTGCGGCTGTAGATGTTTGATGTATATGGCTAACATTCATTATTCCCAAGGATCTGACCGGTTGAAGCAGTTGGCATAAGTACTACGTACTAAAAGAGAGTTCCTCACTCCATTTTATGATGTCATATCCCTAAGAGAATTCCAGTCCCAGCGGTTAGATGGAGTTACATTCCACATGTCAGGTTGAAATATTTCCTAAACAATCATCATTAAGTCAACCAAAGAATCCACAGTTAGATCTGATCAAGTTTGGTAAAAAAAAGTTAAATAGTTGTTTGCTGAGATGCATACCTTAAACGCGTGACTTCCTTTTTAGGTCCAAGATGAGCTAACTCTAGCAGCAAGCTCTGAAGCTGCTTTGAGTGCATGGTAGTATATAGTTTCGTATAAACCCTCATTCAGTTGTGAGGCTTAGGTAACAACAAACATGGTGAATAGGATGTTACTTGGTCAATACAAGGCTTGGCCAATACGGAACCGCATCTCCTCCTTAGCGTACAAGCATCCACACATGTTGGAAGGACTTCTTCGTCGCTGGTTCGACTCTAGACCACGATTTTTTTTTGTTTCCTTAACTCTTATGCATAATACTCTTTTGATACCATTTGTACATAACATTTTCTGTTGAGCAATAAATTTGAAATTTCAAAAAAAAATATCAAATAAAAATGAACATTATTCTGGCCCATATTTCCCTGTTAGACGTGTATTGTAAATTTAGAAGTATATTTTCCCTACTAAATCTAAGAGTATATCTTAAACTTCGAAGCATGTAAGCTTAGAGATCTGATGTTTTTAGGATTTAAATTTTTTGAAGTTGTTAATATACACAAATGACTTCTTGCAGCCTACGTCTTGTGATCAATCTCAATAAAATTTACAGTTTTATTAATAATCGAATAAAAATGAACATATTATTTGTCCTTTTTTTTTGTTGTTGTTAGACGTGTATTCGATTTTAGACATGATCTCTTTATGGATTTAGGAGTATATTACACCCTAATAAATAAAATGCCTTTATAAATAAATCAACTCATCAAAAATGACTAAGTAATCACCCAAAAAAGTAAAAAAAAATTTTGATTTGATTTGATTTTATGTTTAACATGTTAGATTACAAAATATATAAAAATTCATCAAAATTAAATAACAGGAAACTTAAAAATTAATCAAAAGTTTAATTTCTTTTTCCGTAATCATCACTCTAATTTTATTAGAATTATGAAAACCTAATTACAAACAAAAAAGAAAAGAAGAGTATGACCGATGCCAGAGAGCATCGGTTGGCCGGTGGATGCCAAGGAAGAAGATTAAATAACATGCCTTTATAAATAAATCAACTCATAAAAAATGACTAAGTAATCACCCAAAAAAGTTTTAAAAAATGAATTTTTTAACTTTATGTTTAATATGTTAGATTTAAAAAATATATAGAAATTAATCAAAATTAAATACCATGCCTTTATAAATAAATCAACTCAAAAATAATGACTAAGTAATCATCCAAAAAGTAAAAAAAAAATTGATTTTTTACTTTATGTTTAATATGCTAGATTTACAAAATTTATAGCAATTAATAAAAATTAAATAACATGCCTTTATAAATAAATCAGCTCAAAAATAATGACAAAGTAATCATCCAAAAAAGTAAAAAATTTTACTTTATGTTTAATATGTTAGATTTACAAAATATATAGAAATTAATCAAAATTAAATAACATTCCTTTATAAATAAATCAACTCATCAAAAATGACTAAGTAATCACCCAAAAAAGTAAAAAAAAAAATTGATTTTTTTTACTTTATGTTTAATATGTTAGATTTACAAAATATATAGAAATTAATCAAAATTAAATAACATGCGTTTATAAATAAATCAACTTATCAAAAATGACTAAGTAGTAATCACCCAAAAAAGTAAAAAAAAATTGAATTTTTTTTACATTATGTCTAATATGTTAGATTTACAAAATATATAGAAATTAATAAAAATTAAATAACATGCCTTTATAAATAAATCAACTAATCGAAAAAGACTAAGTAGTAATCACCCAAAAAAGTAAAAAATTTGAATTTTTTTGACTTTATGTTTAATATGTTATATTTTCAAAATATATAGAAATTAATCAAAATTAAATATTAATACATATATTTTCCAAACCTGACCAATGAGTAGCAGATTTTTGCCCAAACAGATGGTCCAAGTGTCCAAATCTAATCCTAACCAAAGCAAGCACATTGGTCTAATTCCTATCCCCAATTTAAAAATAAATGATTTTCCCGGAACTAAAATGGAGGGAAATACGACGTTACCATATAAAAACTTGAAAAAATGACGACTTTATCCTTAACAATTATCACCAAATAAATATATCTCGATTCGCGAGTAAATATATTAAAAACCCTTTCTCTTCACTTTCACATCAATATAACACATTACCAAAGCTAAACCCTTGAAAAGATCGTTTAGTATGCGTCTCTTCGTTTTCCTCTATCTCTTTAATCGATCGAACAATGCTTATCTCCGGTGAAGCTCCGACGCCGACTTAATAATCTTCCGCTGTCTCTCTTGCTTTTTCCGTCCGATTCCTTTTTTTTTTTTTTTCTCCGTTCGATTTCAACTGGGGCGTTTCCGTAATATCTGTGTAACCGTTATCAGAATTTTCCTGTAAGGGTATGTGTTTCGTTTTCTGATTAGGGTTTTGAATTTCTTCTTAGTATGGTTTTTTGATCTGTTTATGAGATTATGATCTTACGAGTTTGTTTATTGTTCCTGAAATTTTTTATCAGTTTTTTTTTTTTTCTTGGGTGATTTTAAAAAAAAAATTTGGTTCCGTTTATGAGGTTATCTGTTCAGTTTTCTGATTAGGTATATGAATTTCTTCTTATTATCGTTTCTTGATCTGTTTATGAGATTATGATCGTATGAGTGTGTTTATTGTTCTTAGAATTTTTCATCTGTTTTTTTTTTCTGGGTGTTTTTTTTTTTTTTTAAAGTTTTGGTTACATTTATGAAGCTATGTGTTTCGTTTTCTGATTATGGTTTTGAATTTCTTATTCTGACTGTTTATCTATAGAGGTTATGATTGTACGAGTGCGATTTTATAATTTTTCATCAGTACATAATTGTTTTTTTGAATTTTGAATTTGGTTCATTGTGATGCTGACTGGAGTTTTTTTTTGGCTATAGTGTTCTCTATATGGGTAAAATCTGAGAGCATTATGCCCAAACGTGAAGAGATTTCTGAAACCAAAGACGAGTGTGGTGAAAGTTCGAATGCAGAGCACAAAATTGAGATGGAGGAAGCTAATAAAGATTTACCAAATGGAGATTTAAGTGAGTCTGGTCTTAAGGTTGAACGTGAAAGTGATAGCTTGGTGAAGGATAAGAAAACTGTCGAGGTCAAGCCACTTGATCCGGAAGTTCTCGCTGCTCGGAGGGTTCTACGCTCAGGCTCTGTGGCAAGGGATCCAGTAAGCAGTAACAAACGTCGTAGGGCTGTGAAAAGGAAAGGAAAGGGTACTGCTGATAAGGGAGATTTAAGTAAGAGTGAGGACATGGATGAAGTTAGTTGTAGGAGTTTGGTTGATGAGGTGAAAGAAGAAGCAAAACAGGAGGATGTGAAATCTCCTGTGGCGAAGGAGGTTCATGGAGATAAGCTTAGATTAGATGTTGAAGAAGGGAGTTTTGAGCCACCTGGAAAAGAAGTGGAAGTTAAACGCAAAAGAGGAAGGCCTCGAAAGTATGGTATCAGCAGTCAATCTGATGTTACTGGCTCAATCTCAAACTGTAAACTTGGGATATCTTTAGATAAGAAGGAAGAACTTGTAACAGATGATAATGTTGTGGATCTTATTGGCGGAAGCCCTTCTAATGAAGAGAAAACAGAAGTAAAACTTGTGCAAAGAGAAACTGAAGCTAAAGAGATTCCTGGAGTTGAATTTGGGACTCAGGTTAAGGTTGAAATCCAGTATGATAGATCAGATGATGGAAAGGGGAATGCCGAGCCACATCGTGAAGAGCAACAAGTTAAACGTAAGCGGGGAAGGCCAAGAAAGGTGCAGATAAGCAGTCAATCTGATGAGAGCCCCTCTAGCATAAGTTTTAAACTTGTGAAAACTCCAGTTTCAAGCAGCCAGTCGATTGTTGACAGACTTTGTTTGAAACGCCAGCGTGGTAGACCTCCAAAGACCAAGGAGACGACTGGTGGTATGTACATTAAAAAGGAGGACGTCAACTGCATACCTGAGAGTATCCTAATAACGGCTGACCAGAGTGTGAGTGACTCTATTGATGAATCCAGGAGACCAAAAAGTAACTGTGGTGGCAGCACTAAGGGACCTGAGTCAGATGGAGGCAATTGCGAGGGAAGGAAGATGGCACGTGGAAGACCTGTAATACCACAGAAACAGAAGGAATCGGGGGAGGCAGATGAATCAGAGAGTGAAGCAAAGATGAGGCTGAAACTTCGTGAAAGTCCCTTAGAGTCACAGCACAGCAATCCCTTAACTGATGGCGAAAGGAAGATTGGAGAACAAGAAAATAGGCAAAATGACCAGAGTGTGAGTGACTCTATTAATGAATCCAGGAGACCAAAAGGTAACTGTGGAGCCAGGGCTAAGGAATCTAAGTCAGATGGAGGCAACTGCAAGGGAAGGAAGATGGCACGTAAGCGTGGAAGACCTGCAAAACCACAGAAAAAGAAGGAATCGGGGGAGGCAGATGAATCAGATTGTAAAGAAAAGAAGAGACTGAAACTTCGTGAAAGTCCCTTAGAGCCACAGCACAGCAATCCCTTAACTGATGGCGAAAGGAGGGTTGGAGAAAAAGAAAATAAGCAAAATGAAGGTGGAAGACCATCTATATCAAAATCTAAGAAAATGCTGAGTGACCGAATACTACAGTTACTTCTAGCTGCTGGTTGGACTGTTGAATACAGGCCCCGAAATGGGAGAGCTTATCAAGATGCTGTTTATCTTAATCCTGAGGGAAAGACTCATTGGTCAGTGACTAAGGCTTATCAAGTTTATAAAAAACATTTGGAAAGCAGCATGAATGGTCAAATGGGTTCTACCTCTGGTACTGGGGTTGGCTTGCTACCAGAAGAGGAACTTCACCTATTAGGGAGAACAGTTCAGAAAAAAAGGTGCGATAAAGGTAAGCAGCACAGGCCAAAATCGAAGGACGGAGATGCTACTGAAAACATGGTCTCAACAAAGGGATTAGGAAAGCGTACACTACATGGAAAAAAAGGGCTGAAGAAGAGACAAAAAGGGAGTCATGGGTCGCACAACTTAGGAAAAGTTTCGGTGTCAGTCAGAAAAATAAAGAGGGAAGAAAAGCAGAAAAGAAAACGTTGTGCTCCGTCAGCTCGTAGTTCTTTGGAGGATGCAGATTCCAAGGAGAATGGGTACATTTTCTTTGATGGGAAACGCACCATACTGGGTTGGATGATTGATGCAGCCATTTTGCCACTCAATGGAAAAGTTCTGTGCATGGACTGCAATAAGACACAAGTGCTTCTAGAAGGAATAATTACAAAAGAGGGTGTTCGATGCAACTGCTGTGACGAAGTTTTCTCTGTCCTCGATTTCGAGGTTCATGCTGGAGGGAAACGCAACCAGCCATTCAAAAGTCTGTATTTAGAGGGTGGGAATTCTCTCTTGCAGTGCCTTCTTCATTCTTTGAATAACCAAAGCGAACCACAAAATAAAGGGTTCCATTTTGTGGACTTTGGTAATGGTGGGGATCCAAATGATGATACATGTGGTATTTGTGGGGATGGGGGAGATCTTATCTGCTGTGATGCTTGCCCGGCAACATTCCATCAGAGCTGCTTGGACATAAAAGTAAGTTGCTCCTTACGATGTGAATTTTTTTTTGTATTGTTTGAATCCATTTATAGAAATATAGGACGATTGGCCATTTAAAATTATAAATAAGGTATGTTGCAGTCTTTATTTGATAAAGAGGCTTATTGTTTCTGTTTCTTCTAAACTTTATTTCTTTCCTAACTGCAGAAATTCCCTTCTGGTGCCTGGTTTTGTTGCTACTGCTCATGCAAATTTTGCGAGAAAGTTGAGGCAGTTAATCATGACACTGCAACTCTACCTCCCTTATCGAGTTGCCGCCTATGTGAAGAGAAATGTATGAACTACACCCTAATACCATTTTATCTATTACTTCCATTTATGTATATGGCCCTGTTAAACTTCTTCCAATGTATTTTTGGGCTCTAACCATTTTCCTCCACATTCGTGCAGATCACCAAGCATGCATCAACCAAGATGGCATGGTGCCTGGTGAAGAGAGTGCTGATTCATTTTGTGGAAAGCATTGTCAAGAGGTAGCCTTTCTTTATTCACTTTACTTAGAGTTTGCTAAAAAAAATTTTCTTGGAAGTTAGTAAATTTGTATTTGAATGTCATTATAAAATTGTCAAATGAAGGTCAGGTTAAGTTTTTGAACTATATAATTATGGATTTTGAATAGGCAAAGAGGTCTTTCTGGCTCTCTGCATCAAAATTATTTCTTAAGTGAGATGTCTATATAGGAATACTTGGATGTTTGAATAATGCGTGGCTAGGAGCCTAGGAGGTTAGATTATTTCAGCAAGCTAATTTTATCATAGATAGTTAAAATTGGAAAAATACCTTCATGAGATTCGTAAATTAATTGGATTTCCTTAAAACTTGTGTGGCTTTTGATAGTCAAAAAGGACTTTTGCAGCCGTTTCTCTAGGTTTTGTTATCAGCATATCAACAATAGGCTCTAAGTAACATAAAAGTCGCATGAATGTTTATCTGGCAACAAATTGCGTTATGTATTACACTTATATGAATATATTACTACATTGAGCGCTGATTATTTCATTTGTTTATTGTCTTTCTTATATTTATATAGTTATTTGAGGAACTTCAGTTACTCATTGGAGTAAAACACCCACTGCCTGAGGGCTTCTCCTGGACATTCCTTCGCCGCTTTGAGCTACCTACTGAGGTTTCCGATTGTGAAACATCTGAGAAGATTGCATATAACGCGAAAATGGCTGTTGCATTTTCTGTTATGGATGAGTGTTTTTCACCTTTTGTTGATCACAGGAGTGGAGTCAATCTGCTTCAAAATATTGTTTATAATTTTGGGTAAGCTCATTCATAAAACCTGTCCTTACATGCTTCTGTATTGTTCAATGTGTATTCTTTACCTTTGTTTTCACTTTCCCCTGTCTCCCTTTTCATGCAAGATGATAGCTATGTTAATCTTTTGAATCTAACTAACGGTATTGACTAAGATGTAAACAGTTGATATGCTATTAGATTATATTTAAACCTTTTCCTATTGTTTTGTAGGTCAAACTTCCATCGGTATAATTTCAGCAATTTTCTCACTGCTGTTTTGGAGAGAGGTGATGAAGTTATTGGTGTGGCATCTATCAGGTATGTCTGTGGTTTCATGAAATTGATTGCATGGTCTAATAAGTTTCTAGTCTTAACATAGAGATGAAAGCCAATTAAGCATTACCTTAATGATAGGAATGAGCCTACATCAAGCTTACATGACCTTTGAGTAGAAATTTCCCATAAGCTTGCTCATGGGTTTGGGTGCCCTTATGGCTTTATATAGTAATGATTTATTCCCGTCCTATCCTATGTGGGAATAAATCAATACTATATATATTTACTTGCATGTAAATCAGTTATTTAGTATCGACTTATTCAGTTATTAATCCAGTATATAGATAAATAGAAATAGTTATTCATGTTGAGTTCATTAACAGTTTTGACCGAATGTGGCAATGATGTCTCTTGTGCTTATTGAATGAGAGCTAGTGGTGATTTATTGAGCAAACTAATTTCTGTAGTGTGTACATCATATATAATAAGCTTTCTACCCATTTGGTCAGAATACTTTTTTTTGTTTTGTAAATTTAGGGAATTCTTATGCTTGATAGAACAGACTACATGTTAGGAGTTTATGTCTTACTGAGAAAAAAAAAACTCTCCTTCGGTATATGCCTCTACATGATCTTAAATGTTGTTTGATTGAAACTCTGTTGCTGGGTTCTTAATAATTGAGAATAGTATCTGTATTGCTGTGTGTATGAATTAACTTTTCCCTTGAAAATAATTTTGTTTATAAAATTTCAGGATCCATGGCAATCAACTGGCAGAAATGCCGTTTATCGGAACCCGCTCCATGTACAGGCGTCAAGGGATGTGTCGTCGACTAATGGACGGCATTGAATCTGTAAGCCCTCCTCCACATCTTGTCATATCCTAAATTCTTCTTTTTCTCTTTCATTTGTTAGTTTGGTGGTTATTTACGTAAAAGTTCTTTGCTCATTGCTCTCAAGTGTTGGTTGCTATATCTAAAGTCTTATTAGATCTCTGGCATTTTTGCTGCTATATTTCTGGTTTGGTGACAGACCATACTGCTTTTTATCCCATATTTTTTCAGACATGTGCATAAGAAGATATTTAGGAAATAGTTTAGCATTTTGATGTTCCCAATAACTATGGTATGCTAAATGAAAAATGATTGCTAGATTAGATCACTCTGAACTAATTGATGCAAATTCGTCAAGCTTCTTTACAATGTGCCATATGTCTTGATTTGGCTATGTACTATCTCAGTCTTCCTTTTCTGTTTGATTTATATTACATTATGTGTAGACTCTTTTGTTCACAATTTCTGAAGATCCATATTACATGTGCTTTGTTATCAGGCGCTCAGCTCTCTCAAAATAGACAAATTAGTCATACCAGCGGTGCAAGATCTGATTGATACATGGACTTTAGGCTTTGGCTTCACGCCTATTAATGAATCAGGGAAGAAAACAATTAAGAATCTGAACTTGTTGGTGTTCCCTGGTGTAGACATGCTGGAGAAACCAGTGCTAAAGGAGAAGATTGCTGATACAATTGTCTCCTCCTCTAATGGTACTAATTCAGTTTCCCATGGCATCTAACTTTTCAATATCATGCTTGTATCTATCGACTGACTTATAACCTACTCCAGGTTCTCTGCCGTTGGCACCTGAGATGAGCTTGCCTGTAGATGTTGAGGAAACTAAATCTGAGGAGTCTAAAGACTCTGCTGACGAGCGAAATCGTGCAACTGCTGATGTTGAAAACTCTTCAATGAATGTTGAAGAGGGAGATAATGATACAGAATCTAATCTGAAGTTACCTAACAAAGACTTGGAGGAGAAAGAAGAGATTGGGAACCTGACAGTCAAAGACATCGATTCTCTTCCTGAAGAAGTTGATGATTCCCAAGCGGATCAAACTGATACAAAAAGGAAGGATACTGGTGATTTAGAAGATAAGACGTTCCTATCTGATGATGATGCTAGAGGTAAAGCTAAAGATACCGAAGAGTCAGATGAACAATCGGACTGCATCATAATAGATAATCCTCAGCCACTTAGTAATGGTGGTACAGGGAAAGCGATTGACAACAAAAACTTAGCACTAAAGAGAGAAGTGACTTCGACATTGCGAGTATCACCCCGACTGATGCAAAGATCGTGGAGAACATCGCGGGTGAACTAGAGAAGAACACAGGTGTGTTTGAGGATCATTGCATAGAAGTAGCTTTTGGTTTATTTTGTGCATATGACCAGTCTAACGCATTTTGTCTGAAGATGAAGCAGCTCTTAGCTATTTTCGGGTGACAATGGAAAGGCGCAGATGAAAGAAAAGTAGTTAAAATTCTACAGTGGTTAGTAGTTTCATTAGTGACTCATTGAGCAAGAGTTCAGTAACATTTTACTGCTCAATTCTTATTAGACCTTTATTTTTATTTTTTGGGAAGTAAACAATTTCTTTCATCTGAAATTTTGTAATATTAACATTTTGAGCTGCTTCATCATATTATCTATTGTCACAAACATCTTCTGCCTTGTGAGTTATTAGTTGTTATGATGTTTCTTTTCTCTTCTCGTTCAAATGAACAATTTCGAATTGTATGTTTTGTCTCTAAGGGAGGAACAGTATTTTTTATACACATTGCCAGAAGATGGTTAACATTGAGACAGCAGAATATAAAGTTCGTTTTTTCAACCACAATTCTGCAGTTGATTTCTCGCTTGTGGCGATTATAAAGTAATATCTCTGGTGATTTGTGAACAAGATAAGAGAGGTTTAACCTTTTACTGAAAATACTCTTTATTTCAGATAATAAATGTGGATTTACATCGTTCTTTTATAGACAACAAGGAAGGATCTAGAATAGTAGTAGCTGTTACTCGATAAGGATTGGAGAATTCGATATTAGCGTCTTCTCCGTACTAACGTTTGTTCGTTTTGCAGGTTCTCTGGATTTTGTCTTCTTCAGTTGACTGGATCTCTTTCATGGGCCTTTCATCACTTGGGCCATGTCACAGTTCTTTGGATCGAGGCCCATTGATGGTCTGTTGCTCACACTCCCCCCCCCCCCACCCTCAAACTTGGAGTGGGTGAATCAGACACGCTGAGTTTGCACCTGAGATCCAGAAAGGGTCTTCGTGGCAGTGGTATGGTGAACACGTCTGCGAGCTGAAGAGCAGCTGGGATATGTCTTGACTCAATGAGTCAGAGAGCAACCCTTTCCCGTATGTAGTGATAATCTGTATCAAAGTGTTTGGTCCGGCTGAAGAGCTGGATTGGCTGAGAGATAAACTGCGGACAAGTTATCACAGTGAACCACTGTTGGATGATGCTCAGAGATTCCTACATCCCGGAGTAAGGAGGAGACCCATGTAATTTCTCGAGCTACAGCCGTGAGAGCTCTGTATTAGGTTTCAGTAGATGAGTTGGAGACTGTATCTTGTCTTTTGCTGACCAAGAGATGATGTTTGTTCCCAATTTTATGCAGAACCCGGTGGTGGATCATCTTGTTGCCTTGCAGCCTGCCTAGTCACTACCAGAAAAGGCTGAGAGAGCAAGGTTAGTGTTTTTCTTGATTGGTAGCCCCATATTAACGATGCCTTTGACATAACGCAGAATCCGTTTCACTAACCCAAGATCAGATACTCTAGGCGAATGCATCCTCTGAGTTCTAGGGGTGGGCGTTTGGGTACCCGATCTGAATGCATCCTCTGAGTTCTAGGGGTGGGCGTTTGGGTACCCGATCCGAATGCATCCTCTGAGTTCTAGGGGTGGACGTTTGGGTACCCTATCGGGTTCGGGTCGGATATTTCGGGTATAGAGATTTAGACCCGATCAGGTATTTTTAGATTTCAAGTCGGGTTCAAGCAAACATCCATCGGGTATGGGTGTTTTCGGGTTATATCCGAAATACGAAATATGATTCGGGTTTGGATCGGGTATGGGTGTTTTTCATCCAAAGAAAAATAAAAAAATACGAAATCAATCCTAATTCAATAAAAAAAGTTGAAATCAATCCGAATTTATATAAAAAAAACCAATTAAGAAGAAGAAGATAAAGAAGAAGAAGATGATGATGGTGAAGAAGAAGATGATTAAGATGATGACGATGGAGATGATGATGATGATGATGATGATGATGATAATGAAGAAGAAGAAGATGACGATGAAGATTATGACGATGATGAAGAAGGTTTTGCTTCCTTAAAGTCTCAGATGGAGGAGACTATGAGAATGTTTTTTTAAGGGTTTCCAAATTGATCCATTGGGGATTTTCTGGATTTTTGTTTGAATATCATAAATTTCGGAAAAGGAAAGAGGTAGGCTGGTAGGGATTAAGGGATTTAGTGTTAGAATTATATAAGTTCGGATGGCTTCGGATAGATTCGGGTAACTTCGGGTAACTTCGGGTATACCCGATCGGGTACATGTATCCGATCTTGGAGAAATTTACATCCGATCGGATATTATAGCACACCCATACTCGAACCAAACTGCTTACTTCGGGTTCGGGTATCGGGTGAGGGTATTTTGCCCACCCCTACTCTCCCCTACTCTGGCAGACAAAGATCACGAAAAAGTGTATATCCGGCCTTGTGATAGCCAGGTACTGTAATTTTCTAGCAAGACTTCTGAAGCATGTAGGTTCTGAAAATAATTCAGAGTTGAGATTGTCCAAGTGTTGTGGTAGCGGTGTTGGCATGAGATTACAGTCTGACATTCCAGCTTGATGTAAGATATCCAAGGCATAGGCTGTTTGGTGAAGAAACATACCAGTCTTGTAAGATTCAATCTGAATTCCCAAGAAGTACCGTAGCTTGTCTAGATCTTTCATTGAGAATCGACTATTGAGTGATGCTAAAAGCTTCTCAAGAAGAGTCTGATCACTGCTTGTAAGAAGTATGTCATCAACATATAGAAGTTGAATTAGGGTCATACTGTTCTGATGATAGGTGAACAGAGATTGATCTGATGTGCTGCAGACAAACCCAAAGTCTAGAAGGAAGTTGCTGAAAGTATAAAACCAGGCCTTGGGGCCTTGTTTCAATCCGTAAAGGGCTTTAGTTAGTCGACAAACATGAATTGGCTTTTGAGGATCGATAAAGCCATTTGGTTGAAACATATAGACAGGTTCTTGTAGTTCTCTGTGTAAGAAGGCATTGGAGACATCCAGTTGCTTAATAGGTCACTCTTTTGCTGTAGCAACATCAAGAACAATTCGTATTGTTGTTGTCCGAACTACTGGGCTGAATGTCTCTAGATAGTCTACGCCCTCTTCTTGATCAAATCCTTTCGCAAGAAGACGGGCTTTGAGCTTATCCACTGTACCATCAGGATTTATCTTAGTCTTGAATACCCATCTTGAGTTTAAAATATTCATATCTTCAGTTGATGGCACAAGAGACCAGGTATTTAGCATGTGAATTCTCTCCATTTCTTCATTACAGCTCCATTCCTTCCAGGATGATTCATTGCAGAGGTAATGGTTTTAGGTTCTTCTGTAGTTAATTTGCAGGTGATCAGTGCATACCTGGTATTGGGCTAATGAATTCCATCTTTTGACTTTGTGATCATTTGACTTTAGTAATTGATTCTTCATTGGATGATGCTTCTGTTTGACTCGGTTCCATAGGAAACCCTGTGTCTTGATCAGATTCCATATGTATACTTTCTTCTGCAGCGGATTCAGTTTCTGAGTCTGCTTCTTCATTAGGACTAGTTTCTTTTACTTGTGCAGGTTTTGTTTCATGAGCCTTAGGCAGCACTGTATCTGTCACTACTGGTCTGATGGGAGTATTCAGCTTTTGCAGTGGTGTTACTGGAGAAGCAGAGTCTGCCATTGATGGTCTGTTGGCTCCTTGCCAGGCTTGAAGTAGAGGCGTTTGATACTCTGGAATCAAGATCTGTATTTGCTTGTAAAGGGTAAGTGTTTCTCATCAAAAATTACATGTCGAGAGATATCTTACATGTCGGAGGATATAGACACTGATATCCTTTGTACTGACTGTGATATCCAAGAAAAACACACTATAGTAATCGAGGATCAAATTTGTGTTGTGTGACATGTCTTAAACAAGGATAGCAAGCTGATCCAAACACGCGAAGAGATGAGTAATCTGGCTTGCAGCTGAGCAATGCTTCATAAGGACTAATATTGTTCAAGTCAGGGGAGGCTAAGCAACAAACAGCTAGACTTGGTCAAGAAACTTAACTCAACAAGGGAACTGCTCGAAGTTGAATCGTCCCAATGGAAGCTCACAGGAAGGAGATATTAAGTTTTCAAACCAGCATACCAGTTTCAGACACGTTTTTTGCATATGGAACAGAAAACGTGTTCCACAGCCCAGACAAGCAACTTTATCGATCCAAACCCACTTGGAGAATATTCTTAGATTTCTCATGGATCCAACAAGTTCAATATCTGAAGAAATAAATACCCACCAGATCATGAAGATATCAACCATTTTAAAAAAGAAGGCAGTTTGGTGCCATAGAAGGTAATTAGATAAAACAAGCAACTTGGACCAACCTATGTCGAGGATTTAAACCCTCCAGGGAAACTATAGACTCCCAGAAGGCACAAGACAGCCAAATCCATCCGAAGGTTTCTCAATGCATAGGAGATGCGAGTTTCCATATTAGGGCGCTTCTACATGTCTCCTTTGATCATCAACGGCTAGGACATTAATTTCATGGGTTTTGGTGCATGAAAAAAATGGCCTTATCAAGCCTGTACGAACCAGAAAAGTCTCACTTAATCCGTGGATGAAAATCTCAAGCAGATTCATCTCCAACAGCTATTTTCACATTTATTGCGATATATCTTGTTTCTTCTTTTATAATTTTGTTACCATTAGCTTAGAGCTTATTTAAGCTCGAATTTTATTTCATTTGTAGACACCTTTCATCATCTTAATCAAAGTATTATTCAGTACAAAAGCCGAGTCGTTTGTGTTTGTGGTTTGTTCATTAGAGTTTTTAAGGCGGAATCCTTCGTGCTCTTTTGGTCTTCTTCATTTAGAGTTTAGTGTTTGATACACTTCTCTCGTGAAGCTGCAAACCAGTTTGTTTGTGTGATTCAAACACTCTAGTTTGTCTATTGATTGAGGAGTCAATCTACTATCCATCACCTCAATCTCAATTCATCCAACTTCCGCAACAAAAGCATGGAATCTCTTGATCATAAGTTGGAGTGATTCCATGCTTGCTTGTAATTGCTGAAGAAGTTTGGAGTTTGCATGACCAAGTCGATGATGCCACGTTTCCTCTAAAACTGCGGGATCAAGGTGTAACACTAAACCTTTCTTTTCAAACCCGCATAAGATATTCTTGAGTGATGCATTTTTCTTGTGCTTGCATTTGAAATATCTTTACAGAAGGGGAACGAGAAGTCCTCTCTTCCATAGTTTAGAGAGTCATTGGCTAGCTTAGGATGGGGTTTCTGATCTTCAAATGGTTGGATTGTGTAATATGAAAAACCAAAAAAGAAAATGGAGAAAAAACAGTCTTGATTAAGAAAGGGGCTAGTAGAGAAGAAATAATAAAATCAAGTAACTAAAATTTACCCAGATTAACTCAATTATTGGCCAAAATAACTAGACTAACATCCCAATGAAAGGGATTCGTAGACTAACCCAATTATTTTGTTAAAAGACCATTTAACCTTACTCTTTAACCTTAAGAACATTTAACTTTACCATTTTATGTTTTTAGTTTACTTTACCATTTAACTCTTTTGACCTTAAGACCAGTGGTTAGTCACCTATGGAATATAAAGTTGGAGTGATTCCAATCTTATATCAAAACTGGAAGCAAGATGCAGAGACAAACTTTAAATCCATATGCACACAAATGTGGACAAGGAGAAAAGTAATACATCGTAACATATATATCAGTTTATAATATAAGCAAACGAAACATTAAAACATAAACATACATGTGTCATAAAGTCACTCATGGAGTGACAAGAGACTTATTTTATGTAACAGTACACACACAATTTAGCACCAAAGAGTTTTGGAAAATTAACATGGGACGTAACAGATACATCTGTGATATGGGAAGATATAGTTGCAAGATCCATGTTTTGCTCCCTCAAGGCTAATGCACTGATTCTTGCATGCATTACTGTTTCCACAAACTCCAGACCATGTTCCACTAGGCTTCTCGCACAGCCTCGGTGCTTGTGCCTCCACCATTGTGGGTGCTTCTGCATATAGATATCTCTCAAAGTTAATTACTAATCATTATTCATTAAATCTTAATATGAAAATAACATTACTCACCAAGAGAAGCAAAGAGAACAAGAGCAGCGAAAAGAAGGGCGATGATGGAAGCAAACTTAGCCATGAGTATTACTATTTTGTTTTGAATGTATGTGTAGTGTGAGGAAATAAGCATAACATCAACCTCTATTTATAGTGAAGTGATGGCGAGTTTAGTCTTTTACTTTTCATCGTATAATAAATGTGTTAACCCCATATAGTTTACACATGTTCTGTCTCCTAGTAGACAATAGAAGATAATATGTTTGACTAGTTCATTGTTGATGGCTGGTTTCTTAATCACATATGAGGCTGCCCCTTTACTGAAAGTAACCTAAGCGGCTGCTTTAGCTTCGAGCCAGTGATATATCATTCATATTAACGTCAACTAAAAATCGATAGTGATGGCCGTAAATAGTGAGATTTGATCTCTGGTCATAAAATACAGAACTGGCTAGTTAATTTGACTGGTTCCAAAAGATTTATAAACTGTTCGATGTTTCTATGAGCGACTTAATGACATATGTGTTTATGTTTCAAGGTTTTCTTTGGTTATTTTATAAAATTTTATGTACGACATATATAGTACTGTTTTTCCTTGTCCATATTTGTGTGAATATGGACTTAAAGCTAGCCCATAAGAACTTCTCACAATTAATACATATACTATTGGAGTGATTTTTTTGTGTCCGTTATATTTCGGTAGATTCAGCCAGATTTCATTATTCTATTTGAATCATTATTAGTCATTCCATCAAAATCTGCATAAATAAACACAAATCAATTCTGACAGATTCAACAGTTATATTAACTTTTTATATTCTGTAGGTGACTAACCAATTTCTCAATTTGATAGAAAAAAGAACTAACCAATTATACGCTATATCAGAATATCAATTAAAATAACTATATGGAAGATATAAACCTTGCTATTTGGGGTAAAAATATAATATACCAACTATATAGTACATGCTTTCTTCATATTCACATATATAAGTTGTTGTTTTGACAAAAAATAAAGCCAAGAAAATTATCAAATATTCAAATGCAAAACAGTTTCAGAGATTTTTCTATTAGTAATTCAAATCTTTTCAGTATTTACCGTTTTTTCACTAAATCACGTAACCCCGCACATACGTTCGTGTCCGATTCTAGTAATACGTAAAATAAATTTAAATTTGTGAGTAAATATAATCTAGATTTTTAATTCAAATTGTTGATTAAATTAAACACAATATAAATTCAATTAATAGTCAAGCTATGCATTAAATAATAAATATTCAAATTTAAAAATATAGTTCATATTTTCAATTTTGAGAAGGATATATATTAGTTGTTAAAGTTTAAAATTAGAAAATGGAAAATGAAAGTTAATGAGAACTTTTAATTCAATATATATATATATATATGTAAAAAAAAAATATTAGTTGTATAGTATATTAATTCAACCGGTACATAAATCTTCTCCGTATTGGCTTTCAAAATCCTTCTGTTCCGAATCTCATATTAAATAAATCTTAAATACATATGTGTATATGCAGAAATTTCCCAAAGAATTCAATCGGTAAATTTGTAGACAACAATAATTACAAATTCGATTGTGAGAAGAAAATATAATAGTTGTTTAAGTTTAAAAGTTAAGAAGCATAGACATGAATTATAACGTACTTACAGAAAATAACAAGAGATTGATGAGAAATACTTACATATTTATTTTAAGTTTTCTTTTGTAATTGTCCATCCATTGATTTTGCAATATAACTGGTAACATTAGCGTAGGTGTGGACAAGTCACAAATCGCAGGACATTTAAACAAAGCGGATGCGGTTGCAAGTGTGGAAGTTTGTGGAAGAGGGCAGTTGTAGTTTCAAGTATTATTCAACAACTAAGTTAGAACAAGTCCGATTCTAAATTTTAAAATAAATTATATTTAAGGATAAATATTACATTAAAATTTTTTTGTATATGATATATCTTGAAATTGATTTAAGAAAGCCAGAAAAAAAAAACATATTTTGTTAGAGAAGAGATATATATGCTGTGAAAAGTGAGTTATATACATAAGTTTATTTTTCTAAATCAGTAAATTAATTTAAATGTCTATATTACAATTTCATTATTATCAAATTAAAGTTTAGATCATATCCAATAAATTTTTATTTTATATTATTGTTTGTTTTTCGACCATCGTATTAGATATCGAATCTGGATCCAATGACCTGTGCCTATGTTATCGCTCATATCCGGACGAGCCATTTTCTCCGACAAAAGAACTCCATTGCCTCTCTACTTTTCTCTGGTTCAATTATTATATCGATTTCTAACTAAATATATTTCCCCTCTCGAACAGTCACTCGTTGAAGTCTTTCACCATTCTTTTTTCTCGTAAGGGTTTGCCGACAATATATTCTAACTCATCTCTTCTGTCACCATCATTTAATTCTTTATTTCTATCTTGGACTCTATTTTGCAGAAGATGTTTGGTTTTTGAAGTTTTTTCTGATTTCTATCCACCCCCATCTTAATTTTTCTCTCGTTATATCTTATCTCAATTGCCAACCAAATATCTTTTCACTCTCAAATTTTCACTTGTTGAAGTCTTTACATTTTTTTTTTTTTGCCCTTATTTTTTTTTAAAATTTTTTTTTTTTTTTTTTTTTTTCTCTTTTTATTTTTTTTTTTTTTATATTTTTTTATTTTTTTTATATTTAGTTTTTGTGGTTTTCTTTCTTTTCTCTAACCTTTAGCAAAAGCCCCACCGCCTTTCTCCTTCCTCCGGATCCACATTTGTGTATAAGAGTTGGCTTCGTTATAAGTAAATCTCTCTGAGTGGATCACCGCCTCTTGGTTTAAATTTTTCCTTTTGGGAGAGAACAAATATGATCACTTCCTCTCTTTGAGAAATACTATTTACACACTATGTCCAATATTTTTTCATAAACCTAAAGTATTATCAATTTCCTAACCAATTTGTTATATTGTGTTAATTATATGTAACCAGTTTGATAATAATCATTTTTGAATTTTAATTTCTTAGTTTTTCAATAATATATCTTATCAAAATCCCGCTTATTGATACTTATTTATTTGGTTTTTTTTTTGCACTTATAACTAACTTGATGTTCGGTTTTCTTGCATGCATGACACACATTTCTCAATAATTTTATATAAAAAATATGATTCTATAATTTATTGAATTTTATGAAATTAGTTATTTCTTATTTTTTTTTGATGATATATTTATCATATTTATTTAACATATTTGATCCATGAAATTAAATAGATTATGTGTTGATTCAAATCATTAAATTGGATATATTTATGGGTTTGTTCAATCAATTTACTCTATGATTTATATAAAACTTAACCAATTAGGATAATGAATTGGGTTGGATAATGGATTATACTTAATTAATCAATTTTTTTTGTTCAAACAAAATAAAAAATGTGAAAAATTTATTAGATTTTAAATAATATGAAAATCTAAATTTAAAAGAAAAGTTAAATTTTATGGAAATAATAAGTTTGAAAATAGAAAATAAAAACTATCTTATTTATTCATATTATTTTTCCTCTTTTTGTTGTGTTTCTTTTTTGATTAAGGAAAAAAATATGTAATAGTCAATTAAATATAAATTCTGCTCTTATATATATTATCTAAAACTTTAACCTAATATATTATAGATTTAAATGAATAAAATTTAAACATTTAGTTGAGGTTAATTTTAAAACATCTAATGTTTTTAAAATATGTTCAAAATTATATATGTAAAAATAGAAAATAAAAGTTATATATTTGATTATTTATATATTTTCCTCTCTTTTATTAGCTTTACTTTTGATTAAGAAAATATTCTTTTGCATGTCATAACCTAATCGATCAACAAGACTTGTCATGATCTTGTTAATTTTATTTTGACACGTGTCAGCTTTTGCTGAGAGTAATCAAGATTATATAATAAGATTTATACAACTAGTCTAATATAGTTAAAAAACCAACTGTAACCTCAAACGCTAACTAGAAAAAGATTTTGAAATCTAGAAATTCCAAACGATTTTGAGCAATATATAACAATTTCCATGATTGTTTTCAGGTAACAACCGCAATCACCTGTAAAAGCAATGTTTGCAAGAGAACTAATGAATCCCGTATCGTTCTTTCTCTTCCAAATTTTAAATTCAATCAGATGTTTGACACCCATTACTTTGGATCCTTCTTTTCCGAATTTCAAATTAATTAAATCAAAATTAATAATATATGTGTATCTGTAGAAATTAAAAATATATAATATAGTATATTAATTCAATCGGTAAATAAATCTTTTCACTCTTGGGTGGCTCTCGAAATCCTTCTTTTCCGAATCTCAAATTAATAATATATGTATGTAGAAATTTCCCAAAGAATTTAATCGGTAAATTAAGAACAACAATAATTACAAATTCGATTTTGAGAAGAAAATATATTAGTTGTTAAAGTTTAAAAGTATAAAATGGAAAATGGAAGTTAATGAAAACGAGGACCAATTGGAGGTGGGCAAGTAATCTTCCACTTTATTACGTGGAGAAAATCACCAATTCTCAATTGGGAAAAAAATCAAAAAAAATCTCAACTTTTAAATTGATTACGTTTAAAGTTTGTATTTTCAAAATGTCATTTAAATACTCAAATTTTTCATTGACTCATAATTAAATAGCAACTTATTATTGACTAGACCATTTGAGGCATGTCGTTAAATTGACGTTTACGGCGTTAAAACTTCCGTTATCAACTACCGTTAAATCAAAATAATGTCATTTCAAGTATTATTAAAAAGTTATCAACTTTCAAATTATGGACATTTAAATCCTCGACTTTTTAAAAAATAATGTTTAAATGTCTGTATTTTCGTTGACTTCATAATTAAATATCTAACTTATGTTGACTATGCCATTTGAGGCATAACTTTAAATCAAGTGGTGGAGCATGTTTACAGAGTACGATTGTCTGTTAGCAGCTTCCGTTTAATCAAAGCGACCAATATTTTGATAACTATTTATCAATCGTCTTCTCTTTCTACTTCTGCTCGCTTCATCGAAATCTCCAACGAAGTCTTTCCCACCTAAAATCTCCGAAAAATTCACATGAAATTTTCTAAAACCATTTAAGAGATTGAGCTTCTTAAGCATTGGTGATAACTAATTATATTTTAATTTGTTGATAAATAATTATATTTTATTTAATATTCATTGGAAAGTCAAATAACCAATTCGATTATTTGACTTTCAAATGACTATTAAATAAAATATAATTAAATATAGCCAAAGCGTAACGTTTAAACCGATAACTGATAAAATAATGCGAAAACAATTAAATTATTTTTTTAATAACTGATTCGATTTCTTATACTAACCACTTTTTTTTTAAGCTTTACAGAGTTAAAGCTTAACATTTTTTTATCGGTTATTTGACTTCCTGAATGTTATTTCACATTCTTTTATCAGTTACAAATTTTATTTAATATTCATTACAAAGTCAAATAACCGATAAAATAATATTTTAAAGCTTTAAAAAATAAAATGGTCAGTATAAGAAATTGAATCGGTTATTCGATTTCTCAATGAATATTAAATAAAATTTAATTAGTTATCATCAACACATAAGAAACTCAATCTGTTGAGGGTTTTAGAAAATTCTATGGGAATTTTTCGGAGATTCCTGGTGGCAAACACTTCATTGGATTATGTTTCTCCAAAAACGGATTTTAATTTGAGAAGATTTTTACTTCTTGATTATGGTTGAATATCGATGAAGTAAAGTGAAGCAGAAATAGAAGACGAATGATAAATAGTTTTCGGAACATTGGTCGTTTTGATTAAACGGAAGCTGCTAACATACAATTGTACCCCGTAAATATGCTCCATCATTTGATTTAAAGTCATGCCTCAAATGGCATAGTCAACATAAGTTAGGTATTTAATTATGAAGTCAACGAAAACTTAGGCATTTAAACGATATTTTAAAAAAAAAGTTGGGGATTTAAACGTTCACAATTTGAAAGTTAATGATTTTTAATAATATTTGAAACGATGTCGTTTTGATTTAACGACAGTTGCTAACGCAAGTTTTAATGCCGTAAACATCAATTTTAACGACGTGCCTCAAATGGTCCAGTCAACAAAAGTTTGCTATTTAATTACGAGTCAACAAAAAACTTGCGCATTTAAACGGCATATTGAAAATTCAGGCTTTAAACGTTCTTAATTTGAAAGTTCAGGCTTTTTTTATGACATTTTTCCCGTTCTCAATTAGGTATTTTTTTATAATCTCTTGTTATTCTCTGTAAGAATGCTATAATTCATGTCTATGCTTCTTACACAGCCTTCTAAACTCTGCCTTAGGAAACCTACGTTGGCAAGATCCTCTCCTCTTCTCCCTACTGGCTTCTCCACAACCTTTCTGCAAACCCCTCCTTGTACCATATTTGGCAATGATCCTTGTGAAAACCTCGAATATAGCTTGAGTACTCATTTAAAAAAAAAGTTGACTTTAAATTTGGTTATTAATGAGGAATTGGTAACGATTGGGGTATCTCATGGCTGGGTAGCTACTTTAAAGAGGGATGATGGAATACTGCGTCTCCATGATGATATGAATCCAGTTGCATCAGATACAAACCCAAAACAAGTCTCTCTGCCTCCTCTTGTCACTCTTCCTGATTGCCAAACATAAATCATCATCAACGTGGCCATGTCCTCACCTTCTCCAGAGGATGAGGATTGTATTGTGGCTGTTAAGTTTTTAAGACCCCAACTCAGCTTTTGCAGACCCGCTCAAAGTAACTCCGAGTGGATCAACATCAGAATCCCAAACCTCCTCCCATGTCATGTTTTCCGAGAAACATGAGATGTTTTGCATGCCTGGATCTGGTGGCCACCTCATTGGATCATGGGATCTCCAAGCACACACATACAATCCCAAGTTTTTGAACTTGCAGTTCAAAAACCTTCCCAAGCAGAAGAAGACCAAACACAAGCTTTTGCATCCATGCTACACGAGCGAACGTTTCGTGGAGTCACAATCCACCGGTGAAACTTTTATGGTTAAGTGGTACAAGAAGAATGCCAAGATCATCAACGGTATTACAAAAATGAAAACAAAAGGTTTAATGGTGTTCAAGCTAGATGAGGAAGGAAACACTGTCTACACTCAAGACATTGGAGATCTCTGCATTTTCCTCTCCAAGTCTGAACCGTTCTATGTCCCTACTAGCTCCTTTCCCATCCACGTGTTTTCTCCGTCATGATCTTGGATGTTGACAAATTCGAAGTGGTTGATCTCGGTGATTCTTCCATCAAAGGTGATATAATCAAAATCAAAGCCTCTTACTATATTCCACCTCAAAAAAATACACTACTAGTAGTGTAGTTTGGAATTGAGTTGGAGTCTACAATATGTGTTTTCTTTTAATTTTCAAGCATCAAATCTGTTTTTATGTATGCCCTCGGCTCAACATGCGGCTATTGCTTTGATCAACAGCTTAACACACTCCAACAATAACAGTTCAGCTTCACATAACTCCACAGCCACAACACGGATCATCAACTTCTATATCAATGACACGGCTCAGCATATATTACAACCAACAACACAGCTTAAACCGTAACTTCACGGTTAACAACATAACTCAGCATAGCTTTCACGGCTAACAGCACAACACAACATAGCTCTTCGGCTATTTACACAACACAACTTATCCTTTCGTCTATCAGCACAACGAAACATAGCCTTTCGGCTATCAGTACAACACAGCATAGTCATTCGGCTATCAGGAAAATACAGCATAGCCTTGTGGCTATCAGTACAATATATCATTGTCTATAATCGGTTCAAATTCTCTCGAAATCTGACACCACAAGACCATACTTGGTTTGACTTGGTTTGAATAAATTTGCGCCTACCAGATCTCCGGAACAGCTCAGCGCAATAAGAATGATGAAGCATCTCGGAGTCCAGTGTGATCTGATCAGCTAAGTTTAGCAATATCCTAAGATCTCAAGTAGCTTACCGAAACAGCATCAAGAATCGCACAGAAACCCGATGGATAAACACCACACAGCAATGAGATTCCACAGCAAGAAATCCTATCAAACAGCATTAGGACAATGTCCTAATCAGCCAAACCAAGTATTAGGATCAACACAACATGATCCCCACAGCCGAACCAACTATACCCAATAACAGCATTCACAACATATTCAATAAAAATATCTGCCTTATTATTAAATAATGATGAAAAGTACATCGTTTAGAAACAATGATAATAAAACGACTACAACAGCTTAAACAACAAAACTAAGAACACAAACACTACTAACAACAACAACTGGGACTTCAGCTAAGTCGCTAGCTTGTTAAACAATTTGAAAAATTTGCGTCTTCGCTTAAGGTTTCCAAGTTTCCTCATCAGCCCAACTACAATCCACAAGATTTTAATCTTTGAAACTTTCCTTTTCATGCAACTTTCCTTTTCAAGTAACTTTCTCTTTTAGAACATTTTTTTCTTCAAGCAACCTTCCATTTTTACGAACTCCCAACACGCTCCATTTAAGCACCTAGAGTACTCTCCACTCTTAAAATACTTAACACCCTTGGTAAACTCCCGCGTGATTCTCAAGTCCGCAAGCACAACCTCTCCCCAGTGTGATTGATATCATAACTACCACACAGACCGTCATAGGTCTAAATAAGTTCTTGCAAGTCTCACTAGTTCTACGTTATTTAATGGACCATGATTCTCGAGCAATAATAGATCTTGCTTGATCTAACAGCTTTACGAGTGAACTTATCCCGTTAGCTTTTAGGGACGAGAGAATTTCCAAATCCCTATTAACTCAATCTTTAATCATGGCATCGATCATAACTCTTTTACCCGCATTAATAACACCAACAAAACTACCTACAACAAAGTCAATAACAAAACCTACATCAAGATCAATAAGCAATGATTTACATCACACCTACATCTAGATCCACCAAGAAGATCTAATAACAAGACCCACCAGCAAGGATCTACAACACTTCTATGGTAAGGTCAACCAGCAAAGATCTACAACACCCTACAATACTCCACATCTACAATTTTCCGAATTCCCAGAACAACACTCCCTGGCAAAGCAGCTACTCATTGTGGCACATCCGAAGTCGGAGCCGGTACAACAATTGGTAACCACTCCAAAAACGGGTCGGTGACCCTATAACTACCTCCAATTGGTTCTGATCTGCCCCTTGGGAGCCACTCCCTGCACTGGCAAAGCATTGCCAGCAACAAAAACAGCTTTATCATCACCAATGGGGTGCTCACTCCCACCTGCTCCACAATGACACTCTACACCACACTCACAGTGAGTAATCCCACCTTAACTCTGCCAGCTCTACTTGCTCTGACAGCTCTGTTAGCATAATCTGCTTTACCAGCTCTACCACCACAACAACCCTTGAGGGGTGTAACAATATCTCTCTTTGGATTAACCATCAGAAAATCAGCAAAATACTAATTTTGCCTACATAATTAGCAAACAAAAAACACGACCAAGAAGTCTTACCGTGGAACCTCTTTACCGGCTGGGAATGATGACATACTCCAAAACCCCACAACAAGAGAAAATAAAGCTAAAACTAACAACAATCAAACGACATTTGATTCACAACAGAAACCATTTCAACAAACAGAAAATCTAACAGTCCTAGAAACAACTCCGCTCTGATACCAATTGAAACAACCCGACCCATTTTTTTCCTCAATAATAATATTCCCATAAATATTAAAATCCACAGCACAAACTAAATTAACCATTCACAAAAATCACATTAATTTAAATAATTTAACTTAACCAAATTAAACGAAAATTCCGCAACAAACTAAATTAACAATAAATCCCGGTATGTCATCTCTTTGTCACAGCCTTGGTTCCACTAGCTCCAGCAAGCTGAACTTTTTCTGCATCATTGCAAAGAGATGCATCAGTATTTAATAAATACTAAGTGAGGCGAACAACTGTCTCACAGCTATACACACGGACCAACAAATAGTTTTCTAGCATAATAAATATGCTTACATGATTCAGCAACCAACACAACAACACTTCATCAATTAATTAATTATCAACGATTAATTAATTAGTTAATTTAATTCAGCAATAACTCCACATATTTAATTTCAATAATTTTTCAGCAATTTATTTCAACATAAATTTACTCCACCAATTTTTAAAAATTTAATTCACAGTAATTAATTAATTAATTAGCAATTAATTAATTAATTTAATTCAACACAAAATCAAATTAACAAATTAATACATCAACCAATCAACAAAACATCACAGTAAATCCTAGAACAAATATATTATACTAGAAATAATCGTAAACCCATATAAGCTATGGTACAGCACTCACCTTAGCCAAATACATAAATTTTCCATGACAAAAATTCTGTAATTTTTCTCGAAACTCCTGGGATATCTACACCCTTGATTTTCCCAACGCAAGACCTAAAAATAATAAATATTCAATATTTTATATCTTATTATATAATGAAGAATGATTCAAAGTTGCTAACTCATCTGATTGTGACATGTGTCAATTTAAACGATCAGATTTTGACATATTTTTAATTAAATAAAACCATAGATTATCAAGGAAAAAAAGTGAATTATTATCAGAAAAAAAAGAAACATATACAATCCTAAAAAGAAAAAATAGATAATCAGAAAATAAAAAAAAATGCCATCACTTTTTAAATTAAATAAAACAATAGATTATCAAGAAAAAATAAAATAAAATTAAACTAAATTAAAAAATAAATTTAAATAAATTAAAATTATATTTTAAGGAAATTTTAAAGTTAGTTCCTAATCCTAAAAGGTAACAAAAAAAAGAATAAACCATCTTATTATATAAAGGAGAATGATTCAAAGTTTTGTAACTCGTCTCATCGTGACACGTGTCAGTTAAAATGATCAGATTTTGATGTGTTTAATTAAATTAAATCATAGATTATCAGGAAATGTTTTTTAAAAAAAAACACTAAAAGAAAAAAAAGAATTTAAATATTCCATCTCTATAGTTATTAAGTAAAAAAAAACTTGGTTGAACTCACAAGAGCTCGATACGTGCCAAAATTATAATTCATAAGATCATGACACGTGTCGATTGATAGATAAGATTATGGGATGTGTAAAATTTTTGTTTTCCTTAAATTAAAAAGGAAAACCAACAAACAAAATAAATAATAAAATTTTTTTTTTATTTACCATTTTTCTAAAATATGTTAAATATTGTTACTTCAATAAAAATATTATTTTCAAATTTGTATTTTTAGATTTTTATATTATTTAAACTCATATAAAAATATTTCACACGACTCTAATATTTGAATGTTGGTTAAGTACCAAATAAATAATACAGTAAATTGATTAGATTAACCGATTAACCCATGAATATATCTTTTTTAATATATTAAATTAAGAAATAAATCTAATAATTTTATGAATCAAAGGGTTAAAGAGATAGATTCATGAATATCTAATTTTTGTTTTGTTGTAATAGCTTATCATCATAAAATAATAATGATTAATTAATTGTATGAAGTTCAATAAATTACATAATCACAATTTTTACAAGAAATTAAAATAAACAAACACTCTAACTATGCCACTTCATAATCACAAAAGGACAAATACACTACACTACTTCATCTTCTTCGTGGAAACCTGCAACAACACCGACCCCACCAACTCACGCCAACACCAACTCACGACATCACCAACTCACGACAACACCAACTCACGACATCACCAATTCACAACAACACCAATGGAACTTGATCGCACCACCTCCAATCAACAAAACGTCAAGCTCCGTTGCGTCCCAAAAGCTCACCATCACGGACACACTATCTCGAACACCACCGACGTGATCGTCAAATCTCCATGAAACTCCACTACATCTCACATCATCATGCCACCATCAAATTTCACCACACCACACCGTCACTATCTCCACGCCAAGAAAAACCCTCCACCGTCAAGTCACCATCGATCACCATGATCGACTACACAACGACAACAACATGACTCAACTAAGAGAGAGAGATCCTTACCGTGATGAAGAGAGATGGAGAGGGAGACTTGAAGCTTCCCACTCACGGCAATCCAACGATTGCCCAGATCGGAGTTACGGAGACCGATCAACTTGATGATCAACTCCACCACCATTCGGCTCTTCTCCTCACACCAACAACAAACCTCTAAAACTCAGCCTTCTCTTGACACTCTTCTCCTCCTCTCCTAGGTGAACGATCAGCTCCCTCTCTTATTTGCTCAAGGCGACGAGAGTTTAAGGAGATTAGGGTTGTTCTCAAATTATTTTCCAAAATTGCATCTAAGTCCCTCAACTTCCTCATATTTGAAAAGCAGCCCCATAACTTCTAATCTGATCGATTTAACCCAGAAAACCTTTCTGATCTAACAGAAATAACCCCAAACTTTTTGATTCTCCTTTTTAACACACCAGATTTTTATTTGATTTAAATAAAATCTGAAAAACTCAGCTCTTTAATTCCAAAAAAATAAATTCAACTTTCCGTTTCTAGGATACATATGTTACAATAGAAGTGATTGTTTTGACGCATTTATAAGAGTTGGCGATTTCAGCTATGAATGCCATTTTAAGATTTTCCTTTTTTCTTTTTCTTGATTAATTCATTATGACATATATGATTATTTGCATCCAATGGTATTCACAATCTTGTATAAATTTCTCCAAGTTACGGGTCATGAAACTCCTTAGGGATATCAAAATGGGTAATCCGACCCAAACCCATCAGGGTTCGAGATTTATTTGGGTTACCCAATCCAATCCATTTATTTCATGGACATAATTTTATATATTCAAACCCATGATTGTTAAACCCACTTGTTAAATGGGTTATATGGATTACCACATATATATATATATATATATTAAATCTAATTAAAAAAATCTAAAACATACCATATAATTATAAAACTAACAAGAATATCAAAATAACAAATTAAATAAAAATATTTATTTATTTAAATAAATAAAAATATCATAAAATCTTAAAAGCTTTTTACGGTTTAGATATTTTACATATATATATATATATATATATTTTACATATTTATTATAAATTTATGTTTTAATAGTAAACACATGGGTAACCCATAACCCAAATGGGTTGACCCACTAAACCCACTAACCCATTTATTTATATGGATATAAAATTTCAATCTAAACCCAGTAAAATAATAGATAGTTCGTGTCAACCCATAGGTTTTGAGTCTTTTGACATATTTTGACACCCCTAATACTCTCTACACAATGGTCAGTATAATTTTATAAACAATGTGTTGTTACTTGCTACTTTTTTCAATGATGCAAGCTTCTTTGTTCTAAAATCAGATTCAATTTGAATTCCAACAAGTTTCTAATTTGTTAAAATGGAGTAGTGGGTTTGAATGCCTTTTATCGAAAACAAGTTGTGGTTTTAATTTTGATATCCTTTTATCAAAAAGTCATAAAAAGTTATGGTTTTAATTTGAATGCCTTTTATCAATATGGGCCTCAATGGTGGTTTATTGCTTAAGCCCAATTAAGAAGGACACAACTTAAATACAAGATATATTAAACATTGGGCTTAAGCAATAAACCACTAACGAGGCCTATATTGGTCCAACTAATCGATCTCGGGTCACACCAAGCCACCATTACTCTATATTTTATAACTCCTAGGCAATGATAGGTCATAGGTCCATGTCATCAGAAGTGGGTTCGATGTCCTAAGCTCCAGTCCTCGGTTGAGAAAGAGACTGTTAGCGGTTGCCATGAAGAAGCACTGGTCCATTTGCCACATGAATTTGTTTTCTGTTTTTGTTTTTGAAACCTAAGAGCACCCCATCTGATGATGAGGGTATCTCATATCATTAAACAAATAAAAAAAATAAAAAAAGAAGAGAGAAACAAGAAACGTTCTACCTATTCTCATTAAATTGAGAAACTTTCCTATCATGTGTCAGCTTTTAAGTAGTTCAATTGATATTTTATTTAAAATTTTATTATATAATTATAATATAGTAATAAAATATAGAGTAGATACTCTCGTGAGAACCCCCATCTTTATGGAGATACTCTAATCTTTCTTAATATGTTTTGATCCCAACAAAAAAAATCTTTCTTAATTTATATTTGGTATTTTATTCTGGATTGGTTCCTTAACGTTTTGATAGCTCTTTTGTCAATTGGCAAACTGGTTCATATTCTTCTGGTTGAACCAAACTTTTTAAAACTGTTTGGAAACTGTTCTCACCATCATGGGGCTCTTCTACTGGCCTTGTATTAGAGATTTTTCAAACTACTATCCCGCTAATTGGAAGTGGGGTTTGGTGATAGCAGCCCTAGCATGTGCTATAAGACCAACAAGTGCAATAATATGGTTATATGTTGGGACGCTCGAATTATATTTGACGCCTAATAAGGTCATATTCATCATTCTAGAAGTGATCCCAATAGGGTGATTTTAATAACTATGCAGCTTTACTCTTGAATGTTTGCTTTTGCAGATTTCATTGTGCTGATTTGCTTCTGATATTAGGTCTTTGGTCCTCGGGTTCACCTGTTTGGTGGAGACTATTACGGAACTCATCCGTGGCACTTTCACACCATTCTCCATTGATGTAATCATCAAGTCTAGGAATCAGAAGCTTTCAGCTCTTATTCTATGGGTCAGTTTCTTTGGAATTTGGTAATTGTAAATTGGTTTATAATTGATAACAGAATATTATATTTGCACTAACTCGATTGATTATAAAATTTAATTTATTTTTTCTTAGATGAGAAGGTGAGTTTGTGTGTGTGTGTGTGTGTTTTTTTTTTTTCGGTCAAAGGTGAGTTTGTGTTTTAAATCATGACTATGTATGTCCACATAGGTGACACTTATACCATCTCTAAAAGGTTACCTAGAATAGTCAATGTGTGAGTGTATTCATATACGCTTGTGATATGTGGAGATTCAGACCAAAGAATGTCGAAACATCGCTCTGGGAGCTAAAATATTAAACACTAGAAGTTCATGTTGCTCACAATAACTGCTTGGATGATCAACTCCAACTGCAACTGCTCTGCAAAGGAGAGAGATTTGTTTGCTGAAATCACTAAGCTAGATCAAATCCTGTAAATTAACATCTTGTACTCCAACGATTCATTGCATCTCCATAAATCTGATTTTCCTGGATCCCATATTCACCCTCTAAGATACCAAACTATGCTTTGGATTTTGATCTTAATACCTTCAACATCATAATGAAGGTTTTTACCTTCATATCTTGAAACTAATCTGAAATTAAGAACCGCTAACAAGCAAGAAGCCCCAATACATGAAGAAATCTACCAAAAGAAGAATGCCTATCGATTTTTTTTCGAGAGACATTCTTCTTTCAGAGATTTCTTCATGTATCGGAGCTTCATCCTTGTCAGCAGTTTGTAATCTCAGATTTTTTTTGAGATCTGAAGGTGTTAAGTTCACTATTATGGTGTTATGTTCAAAATCTAAACAATATGTTGGTGCCTTAACAATATGGGATCCAAATATCCATATTATCATATCATATAGGCCGTTTTTACGTTGTTGCATGCTAAAATTATATAATAATAATTTTAAGTGCAAATTCTTGAAAATGGACCTTTTAATTTTTTTTATTGTCAAACATGGACTCTTATGTTTTACTTTTACACCCTAGGAATCCCCTTTTGACAGTAAAATTGTGAATGGATCAATTTCAAGAAGTGGGCATAATTTTAAATTCTCATGAGCATAGTGTGTTTTGTAATCCACGTTGATTTGACCAAATATTCAAGTAAATAAATTTATGTTGAAACAGAATATAGTGTTGACACATAAACAAATAGAATGATTTATGTTTTGGCAGATCTTATCCAGTTTTTTAATTGCAAGCAACAATATCAACGAATTAAAATCCCAATATAGATGAGAATCAAATCATCAATCATTAGAAAAAGATAATATTTTACCCATTTTTGGCTTTTCTCATGGATGAACTTGAAACGGGAAAAGTGTAGACATGGAACTTGCCACCGGTAAGAATCATCCGGCAACATCGATCTCTTACGTTGTATAGCTAATTCTGTCATTTTCTACTTAGTATTTCTCTCCCGGTGAGGCTTCTAGTGTCAAATTTTCTCCAATAGGTGATTCTCATAACCACCAGTTTGAAGAAGTTATTTATGTTGAAACAGATCCTCCATCTCGGTACACCAGTGCCATTTTTCCAATGTGGAGAATCAAATGACCGTTGGAACCTCTGTCGGCTGTCCAAAGAGGAGTAAGCCTTGGACGAGCGGATTCGGCTGCCCTTTTTTTTTAATATGTATCTTGTTGATATTGAAACATTAGTGTACAATTTTTATAGAGAAATGGTAGGGACTACATTTTAGGGTTTTCTTTTATTTGTCAATAGAAACATTTTAAAATTAGAAAAAAAAGATTCATTTTATAGTAAAAAAATTTGAGAGCTGTTAAAATCCACCAAAGTATGGAAAACAAAAGTCAATATAATAATTATATTTCTTAATTACCCGGACTACTTCCTTGACTTAGCTTTGGTGATGAAAAAGTCATGTATCTCTGGCTAAGATTAAATTAGTGATGAAATCTGATTTTCAACTCAAGGTTTGGAAAATCACTGAAATTATCTCTTGCTGAAATCCTTTAAGTTTTGTTGATTAGGCATATAATTTTTGCTGATTGCCCAAAAAAAAAGGCATAGAATTTTTGAAATTTCCATTCTGATCAAATTGATGCTTTCTTGGATCTTAAACCCGTTACTATTGATTTTACTGATCACACTAGGGATGATAGATGATAAAATGTGAGTGATAATATCAAATGTTTTTTTAATTTTTTGGAATTATTTAGAATTTTCTGTTGAGTGAACTCTAGAAAGCATTTACAGTGGTAACTATGATATGTATTTTGCTACTCTGTAGATTTTATATCTTGAACATTGATTGGCTGTAGTACTTTATGCTAGGTTTCTTTGGAATTTGTAATGATAAATCTGTTTATATTGTACCAGAATATTATTTTCACTAATTCGATTGATTATTAAATTTAATTAAAATTTTCTTAGATGAGAAGGTGAGTATTGCGTTTTTAAAAATGACTATGTATGTTCACATAGATGACATTTAAGGCATCGCTAAAAGGTTAGCTAGAATGGTAAATGCGTAATAGTGTATTCATATACGCTAGTGATATGTGGAGATTCAGACCAAAGAAATGCTTTTTACAAAGTCGAAACATCGCTCGCGAACCGAAATACTAAACACTAATATTAATGAGATCATGGAGCCGGAGCCAACTAATGACGACCTAGAGCCGGCACAACAACTCTCGATACCCATCTTGCCATCGGGAAAGATCAATGCAAAGAAATGGAGAAGATGCTTCAACCAATATGTGCCAAAAATCCTTAGCATGGAAGGAACGCAACGTGGAAGCACCAAGCCAGAAGACGAAGACCAAGGCTACTCCGTACATCCCCCCCGAAGAGGATCGGACACCAAACTTTAGGGAGAAAAACTTAAGTGTCTTTACTCTCACCCAAGAGTAAGGGCCTCCAAAGTCGCCAAGGAGGAATACTCTTTTCCCTACTTCGGCTGTTTCCCACAGGGTTTTGGTCCAAGAGGGTTTTTAATGAAGTTCTAAACCTTGGTGCATCCCATCTTCTTCCAAACACTAAGTATTTTTGGAAACGTCCATGACAAGTAATACTTAGTGTAAGGTGGGATATCTATCTACGAGGCCTATAGTTAAATAAAAGGTCTTATTTCTTTTAGTGCGTATTGTCATAGGCCCAACCCAAGCCTTGTAAGGGTTGGTCCGATTCATTTCACATTCTAGAAGGCGCCTTAACCTCTATAAAAGGTGTGCTTTCCCTCCCTCCCCCCTTGTAGAAACCACGCGTCTAATCATTTTCATAATAGATTTATTCTATTTTAGTTTATCCGCTTCCTCCTTCTCTCTCTATCACCTGACGTGAATAACTTGGTGAAGAAGAGCTCCGCCGTATCCTTGGCCTTTCCATTGCCTTGGTGTCGCATATCAAACTATTTCCCTTTCTTTGATGTATTCCGACGAACCAAAACTCTCGGACTACTTCTCCATCTTCACTCCATCTTTCCTCTCTTCTAGAATCTAGACGTCCATCAAAGGACTCTGTTTTCTAACCACCCATCGTCCCCAAACACTTACCCGGAAACCATAGTTTAGATCCTTGAGGATTAACCTCCGAATAGAACAAGTTTCTGTCCGGTTTCTTCCATCGAGTACTAGATCCATAGTCGGACTTGGGATAGAACTTTCAGTGGGTGAGATCCATCTCGTGGACTCCCTGAGTTCATTTTCAGCTCCCTAAGTCTAGCCACTTCACCCTTTCCCTTATTGGGACTCGGAACCTCTTCTGACCCATTCCTCGTTGGACTCCTCGTACCGGTTATCCAAGAACTACGAGAATCGTTCACGATGAAACAAAGTGACCCAAGCACGTATTAAATATCATATATTATTTATTGTGTGAGAGGTATGCTTAGCTAGCGAATAGGAAGCTGCACAATAGGGAACCAAAGATGCAAAGCTTCTTTGTGAGCATCACTTATTGTACCCGCCGAAAAAGAGAGATGATTTTGTGTTATTGACAAAGAGACCCAAGAATTGACCAAAATAATGGAAAATCACCATCGTGCCTCTAAGAGAAAATGATGTTATGTCCATAAATACCATTATTTCATCCATGAGACATTAAGACTCACGTGGGTTAAACTGACTACATGGCAAAGTAGATGGTCGCCGATTTTCCTCTCTCTTGCTTCCTTATTCAGAAGAAGAGATAATAAACTGTTTGCAATGTCAAGGAGGTAAAGATAGAGGTAGCATCCTTGCCGAAGACCATGAGAACTTGCAAAAAAAATCCCGAGTTCTCCAATGTTGATAAAGACTAGAAAAGCTGTGGTAGAAGTAAAACTACAGATCCAAGAAATAAAGAAGAAGTCTACGAGATCATTTTTTGGAGAAAAAAACAAGATAATATCCCAACAAACAGTGTCAATGGAGATAAACCTAATTCACTGAATTCCATTCAAATTCGCCATCCCTCGTATCTTGAAGGTGGTGCTACCAGCTTTTTCTGGGAAATAACTAAAGGTGGAACCATATTCTGTTATACATCCATCGATGCAACGTGGGTTTAATAAATCAAATTGTGATTGTGAACTGTATGTGGTCAAATATATTGAGTGCTACTATTGTGGATTAGACATTTCTTTTCTCAACGATGACAATATTGGAGAGGCTAAGATGAATATTGTAGTATATCTATATCAACCTGCAACTTATGCTATATTATCAATCGAATGTGCAATTCCGAAGTTATCGAATTACTTGATATGATACTTTTTCCGATATAAGGACTTGCAATTCCGAAGTTAGTATTTTTTTGGAAAAATTAGCTAAAAGTTATTATTTTTCCGTACCTTTTTGAATCTATACTTTTTATTAGTTAACCTATATTAATTACCAAATTAACCTTTAGTTAAATTTTCTCTGTGTTTTAAATATTTAAATTACGATTTAATTAAATTAAAACAATGGGATTTCACGTTCGATTAATAACTATGAGTTTAAAAATTAAATTAAAATTATTTGTCATCCTTCCAGGCCGTTGTTTTAGTACATGAATGATCTTGTGGAGGTAATTAAGAAACACCAAATCTCAAAGAAGTAAGCCGAAGAAGAGCTGGATCAACAGTATTTGCTTCTTCTGCAAGTCCACCAAATAGATAACACAGATCACAATATGAAGATCCTCTAAACCACTTTTGACAAAATGTGAGAAGTTGTCAAATAGTGGTGGAAGACACTGAGGTTTGAAATTGTGTTGTATAAAATGAGTAAGAATTCATGTTCGCCATTTTCATCTATAGCAAGTATCAAAGACGAAGAGGATGATGAAGATGAAGTGTATTCTTATAGGGAATAAGGTGTTACCTTACATACGAGGAAGAGGAGGAAGATGAGTGAGGAATATGTATTATACCTTACGTAGTGTAGAATATGTATTCTACCTTACATAATCTAGAATATGTATTCTAGCTTACGTAAGCTAGAATATGTCTTCTACTTTACCTAATCTAGGATACATCTTCTACTTAATTTAGAATTTATAAGTCACCTTACCTAATGTAGAATACATCTTCTACCTAATCCAAAATAAATAAGTTATGATTTAGGGATTTATTGTTATCGAAAAACCCTTATTTTAGACCAAACAAAAGAGATCAAAAGAAGAAGAGGAGAACGAAGGAGTAAAGTTAAAACGAAAAAAAAAAGGTAAATGAACTATGTTTGGGTATTTAAATTAATTCTTAATTTCCACAGATGAAATTGATTAATCGTTTAGGATCCAACTTTTGTATATCATATCTAACTTAATTCTTAATTTTCACAAATGAATATGCTGCAGACTTACATAGTTTGTGGTGAATGGAGATTGTTTCGAAACAATGAGTGGGGGTTTATTGTTGATAAATTATAATCCAGAAGAGAGCGAAAGATGAATGTGAAGTGAGCGAGAGATGAATGTGAGTTTTTTTTTTTTTTTTTTGTCGTCGAATGTGAGGTGAGCATTCGATTAAAAAACTTACTAAATATATATTATTTTTTTTTTTTCCAAGACATATATATATATATATGTATATTTAAAATTCTGTTTTTAAAATCAAATTAACATATGAATAAATCTGAAGGTAATTTTAACTTTTTAATCATATAAAGTATGTTATTAAACTCTTCTAAAAAAGGTATAGATTCAAAAAGATAGGGTAAGATAATCACTTTTAGCTAATTTTCCCTATTTTTTTTCTTTCTTATGGTTTATTGTTCTCATCTATGTCAAGGTACAACTGATCTTTTTGGTTAAAGTTACTTTTATTACAAGGAATAAAAAAATATTATGGAATATGGATCGAATTTACATTAATATTCTTCTTCTTCTCTTACTTATGATCCTTAGTATGAATTTATTCTAGTTTGTCTTGGATTAGGTAGAAGATATATTATACATTACGTAAGGTAGCATATGAGTTCCAAATTAAGTAGTAGATGTAATGTAGATTATGTAAAGTAGAAAATGTAGTCTAGATTAGATAAGGTAGAACATATTCTAGACTATGTAAAGTAGAGTTCATTCTAGATTACATAAGCTGGATATGTGTTCTAAATTACGTAAAATTGAATACGTATTCTACGTTAAATAAGATGAAATACATATTTTAGATTTGGTAAGGTATTGATCTGCTTCCTATTTTCCCATTAATATTGTAACATTATATTGTTTTCCTCTTAACCCGTATTTTTTTCCTTTGGCGAAGCTACACTAGAAAACACATTTACTAGCTCATTTGTGGATTTCTTGGCAAAGTTGTGGTTTCCACCCAAAATCAAATCGTATATAGCCTTCTTCTCCGTTTGTTGCGGCTCTTTTGCATTTTTGTCTTTGCAATATATCTTCGAAATGTGATGGTAAGGCTTTGTTTCCTCTTCTTCTGTGTAAGATTAATTTTGTAAGACCCACTACTTAGTTGTTTCAGTTACACATATATTGTCATTTGCGTTTTAAAATTCTGCCATTGGTAAATTTCTCTCTTAGCTTTGTTTCCTGGACAGCTAACTGCAATTCGGGTTCTGCAGCTAAATGCCATTGTTCTCTCAATTGAAGCATCTGTTTTGCTATGTTTCAAGTTTCTCTCTTCTCGACTGTAAAAGAACGGAAAATTTATGGGTTTTTCTATTTTATTTAGATTGTACAATTTAAAAAAAAAAACAAAAAATCTTCATTTAATTATTTTTCTATTTTATTTAGATACACATCAGATTTAATTAAAGGTTATTTTGATAATTAATATAGACTAAATAATAAAAGATATGTCATTCAAAAAGATAAGATATATAAACTTATCACTTTCACCTACCAAATCCAAAACGAGAAAACACAAACAGGCATTTTTTTTCTTTTCAAATTATAACATTTTGATATTTTAAATTAGTGTATTAACTAAAATAATATTAACTTAGTATTATTGTAATTTAACTAATATAAATATATAATTTTAAATGCAAGCATATTGAAACTTGTTAGATAGATAATTTTATTTTATGATTTATAAAGTAAAAATAAATAAAATAATAATAACATATAAACTAGTTAATTAATTTTTAAGTTATTGTGGATTTGATTTATGAAAATAAATCTGAACCATTTATGAAGAGATATTTGTCCCACAAATGAGTTCTCAAAATCTTTCAAATAAGAACAGATTCTTACCTACTTAAAAAAAAAAAAACCTATTTTTAATAGTGTTTAATTGTGAGAGACGTAATAAGACTTCCACTGCACATGGTTTAACACTAATTACATACAGTTAATAAATACAACCACTAATTTTTGTTATAAAATATTTAGTGTATATGTGTTATGTAATTATTTATGATAAAAGGTAAATTAATTAATTAAATATTTTTGAACATATTCTTTGTTCTTTATCAAAGAAAAAAGCATATTCTTTGTGAATACCTTTTTTTTTATAGTAAAATCCAAAGTTTCTATAATTCTTAAAAAATATCTTAATTACTTAAGAAGACCAAATCCAAAACGAAAAAAGACAAACAAGCGTTTTTGTTGTTGTTAAGGTGTTAAGTTTAAGATAAAGAAGCGTTGAAAATAACGAAACACAACAAACCCTAAAGATTTAGTTTAGATTCTCTATAGACTAACGTTGCACCTTCAAACATTACCGCTGACCACAGTCATGGCCATGGGTTCACAGTCAGAGTCTCTAACCACCGACGCCGATAAAAGGTTCGTAATTCTCAAGCAGTTTTAAGAAGTTTGATTTGAGTTTTTAGTCTATGTGGGTGAGTTCGTTTGAAGTTTGAAAAGTAATTCTTCCATGGATTTTGTAAAATGAGCAAACTTTGGGGTTCTTAAATTGTATCCACGATCTTTTAGTAAATGATGGAATCGAATTAAAGTCATGTGACTGCTAGGATGATTTATACAATTTGCATAATTATCTGAAGTTGAATTTTTGTTTTGTTAGATCCCCAACTCGTCCTTGTTCGGAAGTATCGAAACCAACTTTAGCAGATCTTCCCATAGCCATCTTAGAAGTAATAATGTCTCTTCTTGTCCTAAAAGATAACATCCGTGCATCAGCTGCTTGCAAGTCATTGCTTGAAGCAGCAAAATCCGTACGGGTGGCTAAACAAAATCCGGAGCTTATGTGCTTTCCTAACCGTGGAAACTTGTATGAATTCCGCAATCCATTTCAATGGAAGTTGTGCACTATGAATCTGCCAGAGTTAGCTAATTCAACTATATGCTATGCAAAAGAAGGATATTTACTTGCGCACAGATCCATCTCAAAGGAGATCTTCTTCTTTAACCCGTTCTCTCGGGAGCTCATAAGCTTGCCTAGGTTTGAGCTTGCGTTTGAGCCTTATTTTCTCAAGTTTGCATTCTCTTGTCCTCCTACATCGGATAAAGTTGTGGTGGTAGCGTTATATTTTCTTATGGAAGATACTGTTATAATCAGCACTTGTCATCCTGGAGATACTGAGTGGATTGCTGGGAACTTCCCAACTCCTGTACAATGGGATACAGATCTTGTCTGTGTCAATGATCGATTCTACTGCTTCAACAAAAGAGGAGGCAACTTGTATTCCTTTCATCCATCTTCCCGCACATGGAATTGTCATGCTGTGGAATGCCCTTATGAGCAGCCATATCTGGTGACCAAAACAGTTTCTTTGGCAGAGAATAAAGGAGAACTCTTTCTCATCACATGCAGCAACGAAAAGGCAATGGTGTATAAGCTAGTCTCTTTGGAATGGGAGGAGATGTGTAGTTCGGAGATTGATGGCTTAGCAATCTTTGTTAGTAGTTGTAACTCCGAGTTGAGAACTAATCTCCCATGGTTGAAGAGTAATGTCTATTTCTCAAGGTTTGGTCGCGGTCGCAAGCATTGTTTATCCTACTCGTTTGATGAAAGTAGGTACAGTCAGATTATGGACTGGATAGAATTTTGTCCTCATGGGAGCCTCTGGATCGATCCGCCTGAGAACGTTTTAGTGGATTTGTGAAAGCTTTGCATGACAATCGAGAAAGATATTTTCTTTTGTTTGGATTTAAATAGACAAGAACTCATCTCATCTTAATTATGTGGTTGGCAGTCCCCACCACTTTGGTTCTTGTTGACCATAAACTGTTTGTGCTTTTGTGTACCTGTTTTTCTTCTTCTTCTTCTTCAAGAACTCATGTCATCTTATTTGTTTCTGTTGTTTCTTTTTTTTTTCTTAAATATATATGTACTTTTCTTCGGGCTTTGTGTCTGTTTTCTTCTGAAATCGAAACGGTTGAGTTTGCTCCCCAGAGTGAAATTATAGGGCAGAGACCCTAATATGAGCGGAAGAGGAAACAAAAGTAAAAGATAGAGTATAAGGAAACAAACTTCAACGTTTTCTAGTTGATTTAGGGTTTATTTTTTCTTTTGGTTTTCAAAGTTCGTCTGTGAGTTTATACTTTTCTTTAGAGTTAAAATGACAATATGTTGTTAGATTTTTAGTTGCAAAGGTTGTGTATTGTATTTTGTGCATTTTGTTTTTTCGACGAAGAGAGTTATTAACATCTACGTAAGCAGTGGCAAGAACATGAGGATCTATGGACTCGGCAACCTAAGAAATATTCAAATATTCATAACTTCCTAACCGTAACTCCAAATCCACTTCTATTTAGACCTAAATTCCTTATTTTTGATGTTCTTCAATCTGATCCATGTAGTTTCTCAAATGGTTGAGATTTGCTTGACACTTCTCCTGAATCTTCTAGTGAAACTTCAAATGCGATTCAATCCAAATCTTTTGTGTTCTAAAGCTTAATTTTTGCCTCTTTAGCTCTGTTTGCCCTTCTCGTACGTAAATCAACACCAAATGCAATGCAAATGAAGTCCTACAACTCTAAATGCTAAACTACCATAAACTACATGATAAATGCATATTTATAAGTGATAACTAAATTTGAACCCGCGGTACACTTCGAGTCAATTATTTTCATATAAATTTGTAATTTTTTTACAGTTTATAAAAATTTGTTTTTTAACTTATTTTATTAACTTTCTATGTGTTTTAATTTGCTGTCATTTTCTTTACTGTTTAGAAATAAACATGTATTGATAATAGCATTTTAAATTGTAGTGTTTTCATATATTAATAGTAAATCCGACGATATTGCACTAATATGTATTATGTTCAATATTAAAATCCGTTATTTATAAATTCTCTACAGTCGAGAAAAACAAACAACCAAAATTCATATTGACTCGTGATCAAGTATTACTAGCCGGACTAAACGAATTTTTTAGAAATATTAGTGGGAGGCAACCCCCTGAATGTCCAATCGGCTAGAATTGGGCAGTTAGACATATCGTTTTAAGCACTAACCTATCGATCAATGCATATATAAAAAAATTGGACCCCAACTTTTGATCCACAAAATTAAAATTATTGTATTTTACTTAAATTTAAAACAATTTAATTTAATTTAGGATTTCAAAGGGGAAAACAAAGTGTATAAATGTTTCTAAACAAACATATTAATATATATTTAACATATAAGTTATTTAAATCAAATATTTTGAATAGTTAATATTTAAACAAAAAAAATGTCTATGTAAATTAATAAGAAATTTTAATATTTATAATATTTGAGAAATTTTAAAGTTTAAATATTTATATTTTTTGAAGCTTTTTAAAATTTTAGATATTTATAATATTTTAAAAACTTTTTAAAAGTTAAAAATTGTTCAACTGAATAACCGGATTAAAATGAATAAAAAATTAAAATTGGATGCTTGATAAGTCAAGTTTCATGTTCCATTTGTATTTGAAATCATTTTGGTCATTTTTATAATATACTCTGAACCGTTGTCCAAAGTATTCGTTTAAAAAAAAATCATGACATATGCAGAAAAAAAATTAATAAATGTGATTAGTTATATATATTATATAATTATTCAAAATTATTTAAAAAATAAGATCAAACAAAGTTGACAATAGAATCATAATTCATACTATTAAATCATAATATTAAATAAAAAAATAATTTTGTTTAGTTATAAGGATTGTAGAAAATTAATTAGAAGTTGTTTGGATAGATTTATAACTTTTTTGTACTTTAATTTTAATAGTGTAGAGATAATTAATTTAATTTTATTTAATAGAGATTTAATAGTGTTTGGATGCAGAACTAAAAATATTTTATTTAAGTATTTTTAAAAATCTGTTTGACCATAAATCCACTAATACCTTTTTTAATAGTATAAGGATAGTGATTTAAAACATATAACTAGTAAGAAAAACGGCTTTAAAACAACAAAATATCATTACATCACCGCACAGATGGGAATCTCCCTTTACTATACATACTTGCAAATAGCCCTGGACATTCGGTATTTTTGTTTTTTTCGGTTTTTTGAAATTTTCGGTTCTCTAATATTCTGCCGAATTGAACCGAATAATAATTCGGTTCAGTTCGGTTCGGTAGTCAGTTTAATACTCAATTTCTGAATTGAACCAAATTTTATTTTATTTTTGTAATTAACAAATAAAATTTTCAAACCCACAAAAAATTACAAATGAATTAACAAAATTTTAACTAAATACAAGCCTGTTATCAAATTAAAACCCCAAACCCATTAAAAAACTAGGGTTTTCGACAGTGTGAGATAGTGACGCTGTGACGGTGACGGAGACGGTAACCGTGATGGTGACAAAGACGGTGACATAGATGTATGGACACTAGATCCGCCAGCCGCAATCTAAATAAACCATAAGACACAATATATCTCATCTGATTTGATAATATGGGTTACTTGAGGATTTTCTCCTTACATTCCGATGAAAATCAATCAGATTTGAAAACTTACCAGTGAATCCAACCGAGAGCTTGGTGATAAGAACGCTGGTAATGGCAAATCCAGTGAATCAATCTGAAGAGTAACGATGTCATGGCAAAAAAGAAAAGAAAAGAAGTGGGAGAAGAAGAAGAATATAAGAGAATAATGAAGAAGGAGAAGTAGATATTTTTGTTCACTTATGTATTTAAAAGACAATTTAACTTATAAATATGCATATTTATAAACGTCTGACATTTTATGTTATTCAAAACAATTAATAGATAATAATTGAAAAGATTTTTTATTATAAACATAGTTGTAGACTTAAAAATAGATGTGGACCAAATAAAGGTTTTTTCATTAAATTCTTAATATAGAAGGGACCACAATTTTTTTTTTCTTCGGACCACCTTTTATGTTAGATCCGCCCTGATCCTAACTTCTTAACCTGTAGACTACGATCAACACCACCACCTTTAGACTTCCCTAGAGGCACAGGATGGGACAAAACGGGTCATGTAGAAGTAGTAATGGCAGATGCAGGTGCAACGAGGGCCGTAGGTCCTGGGGCAGAGGAAGTAGTGTTCCTTAAAGTCCTAGGAACCATGGTCTCCGACTCTGATTTTGTTACATCTCTGTAAATGTTTGGTTGTGTTTATTGTACAGTTTATAACTCTAGGTACGTAACGAACACCATCAAGAGAATCTGTGATCCAAAACATGGCTTCACTGATATGTGTTTAAAGACAATTTAACTCTTACCAATCATTAGCTGCCCATAAACCCCATTATCCTTCCTACAAAATCATGGACACAAACACAATCCCAGGAATTTTACTTGTATGAATCTGATTTGTATTATTTGCTGTCTGTGAAGTCAGCATCAATCACATCAGAATTGTTGTCTCCACTTTTGTTTGAGGATGATGAGTCTGGACCCGAGGAAGCTTCGTCGCCTCCAGGAGGAGAACCAGTAGCAGCACCTGGTTGGTTGTACAGAGACTGGCCAATCTGCATCACTTCTTGGTTAAGAGCTGCCATAGCATCTTTGATTTCTTGTGTTGATCCGCTTCCTAGCTTGTCCTTCAGCTCTTGGAGCTTAACCTCAACCTTTTCTTTCACTGGACCTGGAATCTTCTCTCCAAGTTCTTTAAGCTGCTTCTCTGTCTGGTAAACAACAGAATCAGCTTGGTTCTTTGTGTCAATCGCATCTCTCTTCTCTTTGTCTTCTTTGGCAAACCTCTCTGCTTCTTGCACCATTGTGTCTACCTGCAACATTGTCATGAATTTAATCATTGGATATGAATAAGAGAAAAAGATTACACTTTCGACAAAAGTAAATGTACAAACCTCATCCTTTGGTAAGGTACTAGCACCAGTAATGGTGATGTCCTGCTTCTTTCCTGTGCCTTTGTCCGAAGCACTGACTGATAGAATTCCATTGGCATCAATGTCAAATTTAACCTCGATTTGTGGAACTCCACGTGGTGCAGGCGGAATACCATCAAGACGGAAACTACCGATAGACTTGTTATCTCTAACGAACTCTCTCTCGCCCTGTAACACGTTAATCTCAACGCTTGTTTGCCCATCTGCAGCAGTTGAGAAGACTTCTGATTTAGAAGTTGGCAACGTCGTGTTCCTCGGAATAATCTTGGTCATGACACCACCAAGAGTCTCCAAACCAAGCGAGAGCGGTGTCACATCAAGAAGAACAATGTCACTCACATCTCCAGATAGAACACCAGCCTGAAATCAGAGACCAAATTCCATTTTAGCGAGATGGCTCACCGGGTATTGACTGAGGTTAGAGGTTAACAAGAAGAACAAACCTGAACTGCAGCACCTAAAGCTACAACTTCATCAGGATTGACTGAGACATTTGGTTCTTTCCCAGTCAACTTCCTCACTAGTTCTTGAACAGCAGGAATACGTGTAGATCCACCAACAAGAATCACCTCATCAATATCTTTGAAGCTGAGTTTTTCCGTCCCTCAAGGAATTCTCCACCGGTGTCCTGACTCTACAAGTTCGAATGCAGAGAATAAAAACTTAGAAGTCACGTTGAATCATATAATCTTTACTGATTTTAGCCATAGAGAACAATAACTAAAATCACCTGTCGAGTAAGTCAGAGCACAATTCTTCAAACTTGGCTCGGGTGAGAGTGGTTTCAATGTGCTTAGGCCCATCAGCGGTAGCAGTGATAAAAGGCAAACTGGATACAGAAACTGAAATCAATTAATATTCCACAAACTAATGAGAACCAGGTAAATAGATTTGAGAGTGAAAAAATTGAACCTCATGTTTGTTTGAGTCAAAGAAGAAAGCTCAATTTTAGCTTTTTCAGCTGCTTCAGTTAACCTCTGAAGCGCTTGCTTGTCTTTCAAAAGATCTATACCTTCATCTTTCTTAAACGTAGAAGCAAGCCAATCAACAACTCTCTGCATAACAAAGTCATATCTACCAAGTAAGTGACCAGTTCTCAATTCTTCCATCTTAAGAAAATTTCAGAATTTTGACTCACCTTATCAAAGTCATCACCTCCCAAATGGGTATCACCAGAAGTAGACAACACTTCAAAAACACCATCACCAACCTCAAGAACTAACAAAAACCCCCGAAATAATCAGAATCCTCCAAAACCTAAGCCAAAGATACTTATATATAAATATGTATTTCAAGTAACAACAGTACCTGAGACATCAAAAGTACCACCACCAAGATCAAAGACTAGAATAGTCTCATTACTTTTTCTCTCAAACCCATACGCTAAAGAAGCAGCAGTAGGCTCATTGATAATACGAAGAACATCCAATCCAGCAATTCTACCAGCATCTTTAGTAGCTGTTCTTTGTGAATCATTGAAGTAAGCAGGCACAGTGATAACTGCTTTAGTAACTTTATCATTCAAAAACCTCGAAGCATCATCAACAAGCTTCCTCAAAACCTAAAAACCAACAACACTCAGTAAAAGCTTCAAATCCCAAATTCACAAAAACAAAAGTTGAGAGCTTTCTGAAAATTACCTGAGCAGAAATCTCCTCAGCAGCGAATTGTTTACCAATAGCAGGACACTCAAGTTTAACATTTCCATTCTCATCTCTAACAACTCTATAAGAAACTTGCTTAGACTCTTCAGCAACTTCATTCATTCTCCTACCAATAAACCTCTTAACAGAGAAGAAAGTGTTCTCCGGATTAACAACAGCTTGACGTTTAGCAATCTGCCCAACAAGCCTGTCACCGGATTTGGTGTAAGCAACGACGGAAGGAGTCGTTCTTTGACCTTCAGCATTAGTTACAATCGTGGGTTTACCTCCTTCCATAGCAGCAACAGCTGAGTTCGTTGTACCTAAATCGATTCCGACGACTTTCTCGTTAACCACACGGATTGGTCCCACGGCGTATCTTGAAGCGCCGTCGTTTCTTCGTCCCATTCTTAGGAAAGCAGAATTGGGTGTACAGAAAGGAGTTGTTTTTCTACCGAAGAAGGCGCTTCGTGGAGTGTTGTTGGAAGAAGAAGACGAAGTGGGAAATCTAATTCCGCCGAGAACGTGGATTTGTGCGGCGGATGTAGCCATTTTCTGGCGTTTGATTTGGAATTAATTGAGATTTTGAAATGGAGAAGAGAGAATCAATCAATAAACCCTAGAGGAGAGAAAGGAGTAGGTTGACAGAGAAGAAAGTAGTAGCAGAGAGGAGAAGATAAGAAGGAGGAGGAGGATCATAGAAAGTGGGCTGGTGACTGATAATATTTGGGCTTTTACGATAGATTTTGTTTAGCCCAATATTCTCGTATGTTTTTTTTTGGGGATTTTTTTGAGAAAATTGGGTAATTGGTAATTTTTAAGTTTTTATTCGTGATTTCGGTAGTTTTAAGTTTTAATTTGAGAAATATGTAGTATTTAAAAGATAACAGGGGGTATTATCTTTTAAAAAACTGAGTGAGGAATCACAAAGACACCCTTTTTTTCATCTTGGTATACAACACAAAATCATAAATTACACAAATGACTGAGGAATAAACTGACTGAAATTCAAGAATTTCTTGTTTCTTTAATCGTCAGGCTGATGACACTGGTTTCGGTGTCGGTTATACTCTTTTCTTTCTATATTTACTACTTCTTAGGTTTACTTTTCTTCTCTAAATATATGTTTCTTTGTGGTTTATACAATTACTTTCTCTTCCACCAAAAATGTTTGGCTGGCGTTTGATTTGCGATTTGGATATGTTCTGTCGGGGTTAGTCGGTTGAACGAAATCTCTGGCGGTTGGTGAAAATTATCCTTTTAAATTATGTTTCGGTTCCGTTGTTCATTGTGTTGGAATTCATTATATTTCAACACTCCTTCGAATTTCTTCTGTTGCTATCTCCAGTTATCAACAACCATGGCCGTTAATTTTCAGTGACGATCGCAACACATCACTTTCCATGATTATGACACATTTATTGATGGATATCTTTGTTCAAACGGCTGATTTGAATATTTTCAACACTATTGGATGGTCTTTTGAATATCTTCGATATTGGAGCGATTATATTGTCACAAAATACAATGTTGTGTTGGATTCGTTCTCTATCGGTTTTTGTTGGTTTTGGCATCATTTACTATGGCAGCAAATATGGAAGAGAAGGTATCTCAAATTTTCTTTTCATGGATCCACAAAATGGTTGACATGAAAGAGAAAAATCATAATCAATTACAGGGAAGATTTTAAAGGTTTCAAAAAAAAGATAAATTCAAAATCAAATTCTTCTTCAACTTTCATGAAGGTGACTACACAGTTTTGAATTACCTCCTTTATGGTAAAACAAAAAAAAAATTGTATGGAAAATCTTTTCGTAGAGATTCGGAGGTTGACGTATTGCTTCACTAACATTTTGTTTGCAGTGGTGCCGTGAAAATGGAACAAAGTTGAAGACAAGTTATCAAAGTTGGATTTATTACTCAAAATCTTTATATCATGGTAAGACACATAAACTCTTTACTCATTGGTTTAGGCATGAAAATGTTCACTTATATTCCCTCTGTTTTTGAAAAAAAATGTCATTCTAGCATTATTCAAACAAATTAAGAAAAATGCAATTATACAAATTTTCCCTCGTTTAATATGCCACTATTTAATAGATATTCACTAAAATTCAAATAGTTTTAGCTTTGGATAGAGGATAAATTAGAACTTTTATTTTAAAAACCATGTTGAAAATGTAAAGTGACATTTTCTTTGAAACAAAAATTCAAGTGTTGAATGACATTCTTTCAAAAACAGAGGTAGTATTTCTTCTAGTGAATGACGTCCACCATCATCCTCTTGCTCACGAGGAAGAGGAGAGAAGAAAAATCTCAAAGCTATGCAGAACATCACCTTCTCAAGAGCCTACCGACTTGAACCACCATGAAGCTAGATTCTACTCTTGCAAGGACAAAATCTCTAGATTTCATGAGGGCGCGTACTGGTCCTAACTGAAACACAGAGCATACCCGTGCATCAGAGCTTCACAGAGGGTTTGATCGCAGGTATGAAAATGATCGTCACCGCCATGAATCAGAGAAACGTTGATATGTAGCTGAGAACCGCCGTTCACCTCTAAATAATTAAGAAACCACCGCATAGACAAGGAGAACTCCCAGAATGAATTGAGACAAACTGGAGCGCAAGAAGTTTTTGAAGTCCAAAATCGGAATGGTATTTCAGAGCTGTATCGTGAAAAATCTCATTCATTGAAAGAAAAACTATAGGAATCTAAATCAGACCAGAGTTTAGCTCGTGATGGAAAAAAACAGAGTCCATAGAAGAGACCAGTTCCAGATAATAAGTTACTCCCACCAAAGGAGCTCGGAGCCAATGTTGGAGTTTCGTCAAAGCTTAATAATGTAAGCACACCCCATGCAGTATCATTTGATAATTTGCTGATGCAGGATAAGTATTTCTCGAACTCCCGCATGTCAAAAGAAGAAATTGATAACGATGATTTTTGAGACGATACGGACCAGCCAAATGTGGAAATGACCATCTCCGAGCAGGTACAATCAATTTCTTTTGTTCTAAAGAGAACAATTATGGAGGGAGATGGTTCAAAAGAAATTGTGAATTGAATTTCCATTTACGCCGCATGACCAGCACACTACTTCCCAGATATGGTTTCTTGCAAGAGAAATGCACTACAGGTTAAAGGCTCGCCAAAGAAATGTCTCGGTCCTTTGTTGTATAAAGCAAATGGTAAATCATTAGATGTTTCTTGTACCCTCTTCCCTCGTAATGAGGTGTTACCTTCTGCTTTACGCAACAAATCTTCTACTCTTTCAGTTTTGATGGGGTCCCAGAAACCACCCAGTAAGGATATATGAGAGCGATTGCATGGAATTGTCATGGAGTTGGAACGTGCAATTGGCAATTCGGCGATCAAGGGAGATGTATAAAAAATTCCTCCTAGACTTTTTGATCATTTCAGAGACTAAGAATCAACGGCCAATTTTAGAATAAATGCAAGAGACACTAGGATATGAAAATATTTTCACGGTTGAGCCAGATGGTCTGAGTGGTGGACTTGCTTTGTTTTTTAAGTTTATATTCCTAATGATCGTTTGATTGATATTGAGACCTTTGGATTGTAATAAAATTTTTATGACGTTTGTTTTTGGAGATCTTGTATTTCAATACCGAGAAATTATTTGGGAATGCTTGAGTCGCATAGGAATTACTCGCTCAGAACCTTCGTTTTTAATAGGTGATTTCAACGAGATTACAGGCCATAATGAGAAGGAGAGCGGAAAGAAGAGATCAGATAACTCCTTCTTACATTTCAATGCCATGATTCACAACTACAGCTTGATTGATTTCCCCTATAAAGGAAATCCCTTATCATGGCCAAGGCGATGAAAGAATGGTATAGTAAAATTTCCTCTGGATAGGGCGTTCAGAAGGAAAACTAACATTCCTTATTTTCCACCCAAATGTGGAGTACTTTAAAAGATGGAGTTCAGATTATCGACCCATTCCTGCTCATATTCAAGGAAGAAGAAAGAAATTTAAATGAAGCTTCATGTTTGATAAACATTGGATTGGTAAAGAAGGTTTCAAAGATGTTGTGGTTTCAGGATGGGGCTTCAAACCTTTGGAGAGTTCAAAAGACATCCAAAGACGAATTCATATGTGTCAGCGAGCAATATTCAACTGGCGCAAGGACGAACATCAAATACTTAAAAATTAATTGAGGAATTAATGGCAAAGATCGATAAAGCGGAGGAGGATGAGTCCATGAGCACAGCCGAGGTAACACAACTAAAGTGGAGATTGTGCGATGCTTTTAGGGAAGAAGAGTTGTTTTGGAAGCAAAAAAAGTATAACATTATGGCTTAAAGATAGTGATAAAAATACAAAATTCATCCACGCAACGACAAAGCAAAGACATGCTCTGAATAGGATATTGGACTTACGAATCCTGAATGGGTATGGGTAGAGAGAAAGATGAGGAGATAGAGAATACTTCTGTTGAATATTTCTCAAACCTCGTCTTTTAAGTCGGTCCTCCAGGATGTTCCCGATATTATTTCGACAAATATGGATACATTATTGCTGAGAGAAGTAATTGAAATGGAGGTAAAAGGTGGTTTTCCAAATGAACCTAGAAAAAGCCCTGGGACCGGATGAAATGATAGCTCTTTCTACCAAATATTTTGGAAGCTAATGAAGGCAAACCTCGTGCAGTTAGTAAGGCATTTCTTTGAGACGGGTGAGTTTGACCCAAAGCTAAATGAGACTAATATTTGCTTAATCTCGAAGAAAGAAAGACATAGGGGTATGGCAGAATTTAAACCTATCAGTTTATGGAATATAGTGTATAAAGTGATCGCAAAGGTCTTATTAAACAGACTGAAGCACTACCTACCAACAACAATCTCGGTGACCTAGTCTGCTTTTTTCTTGGGCCGCCTCATCATCGACAATATTCTGATTGTTCAAGAGAGCTTTCATGCGTTGAGGTCTAATCAAGCATGCCAAAAACGTTTATGGCCGTAAAGACTGATATGTTACGATACATTGAATATGGGTTAGATTCATTGTATAGGCCCACCATGTATTGTTATATATATGTATGTGTTATGATGGTGAACGGTATACAGAAAGTCTTTCCGCTTGCACTTTGACATGGTATCAGAGCCAAAATTTTGGTCTCTTTGTTTTCTTTCTCATTTTTTTTTTCAGATTCATCTTCTTCTTTGTTTGATCACGAGCCCATTGCTCGCCTGATTGATCAACGTTTCTTGCGATGGACGATGCACTTGCTGTTACTGTTGCTTCCATAAAAAATGACAGAATTTTGTTAGATTATTATCTTCCTCCTGGTGCTGATCCTGGTAATATCATCTCTACTGTGACTCTTAATGGAAACAATTATGAGCGATGGGCGAAGGTTATGCGCAACGCCTTTCATGCCAAGAATAAACTCAATTTTATCGATGGTATTCTCTAGCGACCTTCTCCCGGGATTGATCTATACAAGCTTTGGGGCATCATCAACTCTATGATGGTTGCTTGGATTCTCAATACCATTGATCCTGAGCTTCGCTCCTCTGTTTCCTGTTCCGATACTGCCTATGATTTGTGGATGAGTCTAAAGGAGCATTTTTCTGTTGGTAATGATCCTCTTATTTATCAGCTCCAATCGTCTATTAGTGGTTGTAAACAAGAAGACTTGTCGGTTCAGGCTTATTTTGGAAAACTGAAATGAATGTGGGATGATTTGGAGGACTATGATCCGATTCCTCCCTGCGGGAATACTCGTTGTGCTCAACAAAACGCACATATTGCTCGCCGTGACAAGGAACGAAAGTCACAGTTTTTGATGGGTCTTGATGGGGCTCGTTTTGGTGCTACTCGGTCAAATATCTAATCTATGTCACCATCTCCTTCTCTCTCTGCTGCTTACTCGTTGATACAGCAAGAAGAGAAGCACCAGAGCATTGCTCGGGCTAGTGACATACGACCCGATGTTGTTGGATTCTCGGCACAGATTTTCTCACCGAATACTTCGCCTGTTTCACGAGGCCGCCCTTCTTTCACTTGCACTCACTGTGGCAAGTCTGGCCATGAGATTAGTCGCTGTTATCAACTTCTTGGCTATCCCGATGTTTCATGTTTGGCTGGTCGGGGTCGCGGTAAGGGTCGCGGCCGTGGGGTTTCTTTTGCTGCCGATCGCGCTAATAGTGCTCAGCTCACTGCTGGCGTTAGTGCATCTCCTCACACCCTTACGTCTCTTGATCGAGAGGGTTTGTCATTGTCTGATTCTCAATGGGAACAACTTGTCAATCTTTTGCGTACTCCGGCTCCTCTCTCACGACTTTCTGGTATTATTATTGATAGTGGTGCTTCTCATCATCTAACTGGTTCTCTTGCTTCCTTGTTTGATGTTGTTGATATTCCTCCTTGTCCTATTGGTTTACCCAATGGCACCCTTACTTTGGCTACTAAGCGTGGGAAATTATCCTTAGGCGGTTCTGTGACTTTGTCTGCTGTTTTATATATTCCTCAATTAACCAACACATTGCTCTCTGTCGCTTGTTTGCTAAAAGAGAAGTCTTGTCTAGCAGTTTTTACGGACAAGTTTTGCTATGTACAGGACCGGTCTACGAAGATGCTGATTGGAGAGGAATTGAGTGTGAAGGGGTTTATGTTTTTAGTGGCGATATTGTCGGTCTGGCTAATTCCGTAGGAAGTCTTGAGAGTTGTGAGTTATGGCATCATCGCTTAGGCCATCCGTCCTTCTCTACTTTTACACATTTGTCAAAACTTGTTGATGTTGGATCTAAGGATCAATTTTCATTACCTTGTGACGTTTGTACTCGGTCCAAACAGTCTCATTTCAGTTTTTCGGATGGCAATAATAAAGCAGCCGCTATTTTTAATCTTCTCCATTGTGATATTTGGGGTCCCTACAGTACTCCTTCTACTTGTGGTTCCTCCTATTTTTTAACGATCGTCGACGATTATTCCCGCTCTGTTTGGGTCTGTTTAATGCGGGCTAAGAGTAAAGTCAACACACTTTTACGTAATTTTTGTGCTATGGTTACTCGACAATTTCGTACGGATGTTCGTATGATTCGTAGTGATAATGGTTCTGAGTTCATGGCTCTTAAACTGTGGTTTGCTTCTCAAGGGATTATTCACCAAACCTCATGTGTTGGCACACCCCCACCAAAATGGGCATGTGGAACGCAAACATCGACACATCCTCGATGTTGCTCGTTCTTTACGCTTTCAAGCAGATTTGCCTTTGAAATTCTGGGGAGATTGTGTTCTCACTGCTTGTTACTTAATAAATCGCACCCCTTCGACAGTTCTTTTTGGTAAGACCCCACATGAGCTCTTGTTTGATCAGTCTCCTTCGTATGCGCATATTCGTATTTTTGGTTGTTTGTGCTATGCACACAAGGGCACCTTGGTTCGGAAAAATTTTGATGAACGTGCTTCTCGGGGTGTATTTCTTGGTTATCCATATAATCAAAAGGGTTGGCGTGTTTTTGATCTTGACAAGCAGGAGTATTTTGTCTCTCGAAATGTTGTTTTCAACGAGGCCATTTTTCCTTTTGCTACTTCTGCTCCGGTTTTGTCCATTGCTCCTCCTCTCACGCCTGTCTCTTCTCCGTTGGTTATTATCGAAGAGGACATCTCTGGTTCTTCCTCTCCGTCTGCACCTTTAGCTGATAGGGGGAGTATAGTAGAGCTTCCTCCTCTTCATTCTGAGATTATTGAACATGGTGTTACTCCTGCTAGCACTGTCTCTAGTCTTGACCCTGCTCCTACTCCTTCTACCATTGTGATCCCATCCTCTTCTTCTTCTACTTCCGCTGTAGATGTTCCGTATACGGTTGGGGTTTCTTTACCGGTCCCGGAGGTCGAGAAGTTGGGTAAAGGTCAACGTGAAAAGAAACGATCTGTTTTACTTGCGCCTTATGTCACGTATTCGGCTCAAGCCCCTCAAGAATCTATGCATTCGTTGCTCCACTCATCTTCCAACTCCCTGGGTACTCCTTATCCTATTGCCAATTACATGTGTTCAGCTAATTTTTCGGAGTCTTTCAAGGTGTTTTTGGCTAATATCATTGCCTTCACGGAACCGCACACTTTTAAAGATGCTATGGAATTTGATGTTTGGCGCAAAACCATGGGTTTCGAGATTAGGGCTTTGGAAGACAATGATACATGGGATCTTACTGATTTGCCACCTGGAAAGCGGACTATTGGTTGTAAGTGGGTCTTCAAACTCAAGTTTAACTCTGATGGTATTGTTGAGCGTCATAAAGCACGCTTGGTTGCACTTGGTAATCGCCAAGAGGAGGGCATTGATTATGACGAGACTTTTGCTCCTGTTATTAAGATGCCCACTGTTCGAACTTTTCTCAATATCACTGCTTCTCGTAACTGGGAACTTCATCAGATGGATGTTCACAATGCTTTCCTCCATGGTACTTTAGAGGAAGAAGTCTACATGCGACCACCTCCAGGCTTTCTATCTAACGATCCTCACAAGGTATGTCGTTTAAAGAAGTCTCTTTATGGACTTCGACAAGCCCCCCGTTGTTGGTTTGGTACGCTTCATACATCACTCTTGGATTATGGCTTTCGTCAATCCACTTCTGACTACTTGCTTTTCTCTCTTGTTCGTGGATCTACGGAGATATATATTCTTGTTTATGTTGATGATTTGATCATTGGTGGTAATGACACAGCTACTTTCTTGTCCTTCTGGGCATTGAGATAGCTCGAAATGGTGAAGGCTTGTTCTTGTGTCAACGCAAATATTGTCTTGATATTCTCTCTGAGGCTGGTCTTCTTGGGTGTCGTCCCACCGAGATTCCAATTGCTCATAACCATCGTCTTGCTTACTCCGTGGATGTTCCGTTTGTTGATCCTTTGCAATATCGGCGTATTGTTGGTAAACTTATCTATCTTACACTTACTCGTCCTGAGCTTTGCTACTCGGTACACATTCTTTCTCAGTTTATGAAAGCACCCACTAATGAACATTGGGACGCTGCTCTTAAGGTTCTTCGATATTTGAAAGGGACTCCTGGCCAAGGACTTCTCTACAAAGCTGGTACTGACTTGATTCTCACCGGGTATTGTGATGCTGACTACGCTGCTTGTCCTCTCACACGTCGATCTTTGACTGGATATGTTTTCTTTCTTGGTGGTTCTCTTATTTCTTGGAAAACTAAAAAACAAGACACTGTTTCTCTGTCATCGGCTGAGTCTGAGTATCTTTCGATGTCATGGGCTACAAAAGAAGTCAAGTGGCTACAATCTCTTCTAACATTTTTCGATATTGTGCAACCTGGTCCTATTCCGTTTCATTGCGATAATCAGGCAGCAATGCATATTGCTAATAATCCTGTTTTTCATGAACGCACTAAGCATATTGAAGTGGACTGCCATCATGTTCGTGACGCCATTCAAGCTGGTCTCATAAAACCGATGTTTGTTCGCACCACTGAGCAGCTTGCCGACATCTTTACTAAAGCTTTAGGGAGTGTCCAGTTTCATTATTTACTTGACAAGTTGGGCATTTGTGATCTCCATGCTCCAACTTGAGGGGGAGTGTTACGATACATTGAATATGGGTTAGATTCATTGTATAGGTCCACCATGTATTGTTATATATATGTATGTGTTATGATGGTGAACGGTATACAGAAAGTCTTTCCGCTTGCACTTTGACATGATATGAGTATAGCATATGACTCGGTGGAATGTGATTTCTTGCAAGCCCTAATGCTTAAACTTGGTTTCTCTCCATGTTGGGCGAACCTGAATATGTTGTGTGTGAGATATGTCTCATACCACGTCCTTATTAACAGAGAAGGAAAAGGGAGAATAACACCGACTCGCAGAATAAGACAAAGCGATCCATTATCTCGTATCTTTTCATCATATGTACGAAATGACTTATTGCTAAACTCAATAATACAAAATGGTTTGGGCATATTCAGGGGCTCCAAATCTCAAAAGCAAGTCCTCTAGTATCACATATCCTTTTTGCAAATGATAGTCTTTTCTTTTATTAAGCAGAGGAGAACCTGTGCCGCGAGGTTATCAACATACTCCGCCTATATGGTGAGGCGTCTGGCCAATAGATTAATTATGCTAAATCCTCGATCATGAACGAAAAGCTAGTACACCCCCAAGTGAAGGAGACTATCAAAATGATTATGGAAATTGAACAAGAAGCAGATATGGACACCTATCTGGGGATCCTAGAAAAGGATCATGGATCAAAAGCGAAGGTCTTTAACTTTTTCCAAGAGTATCTAAATAGCATAAGTAATCTATGGTCTATAAAATTCCTTTCCCGTGGAGGGGTCCAAGCTTTGCCAATGTACGTGACATCATGGTTTCCCAACGTACGTGATGTCATGTTTTTTGCTCCCAAAGTATATTTGCACGAGACTTAGTGGTGCGATCTCAAGTTTCTGGTGGAGTAAGAGAAAAAATGAAAGAGGGATTCATTGGTTAGCATGGGATAAGATCTGCACACCAATGATAGGGGGACGGATTAAATTTCGCTTTTTTAAAGATTTCAATGTCGCCCTCCTAGCAAAACAACTATGGACACTGGTGAGATTCCCAAATACTTTCCTAGCTCGTGTTAAACTGGCTAGTAACCCTTTGTATGGATGGTGGAGCATCATGGCATCTAGATCTCTTTTAAAATCAGGTTAAGGCGCGTAATTGGCTCGGGCATGGGGACCCGAGTATTGTTTGACCCTTGGATCCCTGACCTTTCAACTATAACTTCAGTGAGTATCGAACCTGAGACGAATCCACATCTATACATGAGCGACTTAACAGACTGAGTTCGAAAACCTGGAAGATGGATACACTGTAGCAGCTTTTCACCCCGGATGATTTACCTCTTATTCTATGAATTCGACCAACCAACTACTTCTATTTCTAATGACTCGTATAATTGGTCTTATACAGTCTGGTCTGGATATTGGGCAACAAAAGCCCTTAAGAAACGAGATTGTGACTTTCTTTTTTAGGAATCTAGTGTGACAATACTCCTGGAAAAATCAAGGAAGCTACCCATCTCGCAAAAATTTAAGCCCTTAGTGTAGAACCGCAAAAATCCGGATATGAAATATGCGAATAGCTCATAGAATTATGGAAAGAATTAAAATGAAAACAATTTTATAAAACAGAATATAGTGGAGTCGAGATATAATCTCTTTTCTTAATTCTTACAATTTCCCGTAGTGTGACGGTTTAAAATGTTTCAGGATACAACTACTTAGAATACCGTATTCTTGACACTATAAATATTTTAATTCTTAGTGATTTATGTTTTGTGGCCACAAAATCTGCACAAAATATTTGACTTGTTAGAGCACTTGAGATACCCTTTTAAAAAATTTTAACAACTAAATATTATTATTTTTAGTAGAATTTAATTATGTTATTAAAAATTAATGTTTGAAAAATAATTGAATCAATGATATGATGACAAATGTATATTGGGTTTCTTATAGATCTCTTAGATAAGAGACTCTTGCCATGAGTCTCTCACTTTCACTCTTGCTTTTTCATAAATTTATTATTATTTTGGTGGCCCAATGGAGATGTTCTTAATGTCAAAATATTTGATTAAATTTAAATGATACTAAATGTATGGATTTAGTCCAAATACTTTATATATAATCCAGTCCAACTAAAAAAGTTAATTGGATGTGTGGTTCATTATCTCTCATGTATATTTTTATGGGACAAATGCATATAAATGTCATATGGCCAAATCAGAGTTGACTTTTTAATCTTTCAAACTACCCACTTTGAACCAGCATTTGTTGTTCAATTTGGATCCAATTTTGACAAATGAATACACTATAGTGTTTATTTCAAGAAATCCAACTCATTTATTTTCCAATCAATTTGATGTTGTCAGAAAAATTACCAGAAAAATTATTGATTTCATTTGTCTAAAAATGGGTTCTAACACTTAGTGGGGCAAATAATAGTAAGGTGTGTATCTTGTCAACGACTGATGAAAAAACACGTCCAAGAAATGAAAAATTCTTGGATTCACCCCCAGAGGTGAATAAACCCTTTCAATTGAACCAATGAGAACGTGCCAACTAAGATTACTTATAAACATAAATAATTAAAATTTAAACAAATTAAAAAATATATTATTGACTCTGTTACCATTGAAAAGAAAGAAAATTATTAACTCTGTTACGACGTCTTCTCCAACCTCCAAAACGAAAACAATTCAAATCAATCCATGCACATGAGCTGAGAACTGAGAGCTATTGAGGTGAGTCATGGAAAATTTTAGTTCATCCATGAGAAATTTTAGTTCATCCATGTCAAATCAATTTTTTGGTTGTAAAATTAGGCTCTGAGGTTTATGGCCAAAGCACAACTATAGTCCAAACGTTGTTCACCATCATCGGAATGTTCAAAGAGCTTTTTCATATTCAGATACAGAAAACGAAAACTCGACTTCTTATTTCATCTAAAAATGGTGCTTCTGAGATCCCTCTGCCAAACCGCTATGGTGGCCTCTAGGCCTGGGCGTTCGGGTTCAGATTCAGATTTGGATCGGATTAGTTGGGTTTCGCATTATTCGGATTAGGTTGTTTAGGATCCACATAGTACCCGACTGTTATTCGAATCGGATTTGGTTCAGATTTGGTTCGGGTTTATTCGGATTCGGATCGGTTATATAAAATTATTTAAAATCCGATAAAATCAGAAATTTTGTAGTTCAAAATATCACAAGTACAAAAAAGAAACTTCAAAGTTTAAACTACATAGTCTAAAATCCAAAAGTCCGAAAGTTTCACATAATGAAAGACAACAATGTCTAAAAACCAAATGTCCAAAGTGAAAGTTACAAAAACCTGCAACACACAGAATCCAAATTCCAAGCCTGCAACACATAGAACCTGACTTCTGAGCATTCAAGATTCACCAAGTCCTAGCCACCTACAGAAAGAGTCACATACAAATTTAAGAAGATGAGTTATAGCAAAAGAACTAAAATAGAATTTAACAAAGATTTAATAGTCTTCCAAGTGGGATTGAGAGCCAAACTCTAGAGAAAATTAAAACACAGAAAGTTAGACATTGAAACCGACAAAAGATAATTAAAAATTGAAAAAGGAAAACAAGGGAAATACCTTTTTTGAAGTTCATCTTGCAGCTCTATATCTGCAAGCATCTGTTGATTGGTAACCACTCCTTTATTATCCATGCGTATCTCACACTTCAACTATTTTTCGGTGCATATTAACACTTCAATCATGTAATGTGTTAGACAGCTCCTAACTGGATCAAGGATACGGTTGCTATTAGAGAATGCAGACTCAGATGCAACAGAGCACACTTGCATTGCAAGTACATCCTTGGCTATTGAGGTTAAAACATGATACTTTGCATCATTAGCCCTCCACCATCCCAAAACACTAAATGGCATTCCAAGAGGATTAGGCTTTGGCGTTTCAACTTTCTCCTTCAAATACAACTCCAGCTCAGTACTTGAATCTTGAAATCCTGTCTCCTGCACCATCTCTTTGTATCCCATATCAATTCTTTAATATCCATCAACCTCTATCCTGTCTATATCTTGTGAGTTATGGCGATTGTGACTCTGAAAGTCAGATGACCGTGATGACAACACATTCACAGTACTTGTTAAAGCAATGTTGTACTCATCAAATAGCTGCTTCAAAACATCCATCACTGAATCATTAAGCTCTTTAGATTCTAGACTTTCTTTCCCATACAATACATCAGAACAATATCCTACAAACTTCATCTTGTTCCTTGGATCAAATACACTAGCTATAATCACCAATCTATTCATCAAGCCTCCCCAATATTTGTCAAACTTATCTCTCATAAGCTTGGCATTTAACCCCAATCTTGCATCAGAATTGCTACACAATGTATTGAGATTTTTCTGGATAGTCACTATCTCATTGTAACACTTGTAGGAGTTCACAGTAGAAGATGACGAGACAACTAAAGTAGAATTGTAGAAGATAACCAGAAACCTGACTAACCTTTCTACTTCATCCCAATCATAGACAGTTGGTGGCCCAATTCTATGAATGAAAGAGGCAATTCCCCTAAGATGAGCATCTCATTTGAAGCTTCCCTGAATTCAACTTTAGTATACTTTGACAACTTCAAATTAGCATTATCATCATCACCTTAACCTTCACGATGTATAACATTCTGCAGGCCCTAATTGCTCTCATTCCAAGTCTTGTAATCCCTACAGATGTCTAGATGGTTCTTCAGACATGTAGTACCATTTGATGTAGCACATGCCATAGGTTGAGCACAATAATGGCATATACATTTGTTTCTATCATTCGGCTCTCTTGTAAAATGTTCCCATACCCAAGACCTTGTACTTGGATTCTTCTTTTTTGACTTAGGAGTTGGGGCTGAACTAGCTGCACTTTTAGGATTCCGTTTCCTTTTACCTAAACGTTTTGGAGTTGGAAATATATCTTCTACTTCTACTCCCTCACCATAGTCATCCTCAATCTCATTTTCAAATTCATCATCTACATTCGGTTTGAAGAATCCATCTGCAAAATGAAACTATGAAAGGTTAACCAGACGTGATAATATTTCATATAATATGAACTTCTTTTTTGGTCAAGCTAAAATTTCATTAAGAACAAGGGTATAAATAGTTTGGTTTTATTCGGTTATCCGAATTAATTTTGGTTTGGTTCAGATCCTACCCGAATCCGAAAATTATTTAAGATCAAAACCGATAGGATTTTAGAGTATAACCAAATCCGACTTCAATCGGTTTTTTCAGATTGGTTTCGGATCGGATTTCGAATTTCAGATTTTATGCCCAGGCCTAGTGGCCTCTGTTGTTGCTCCCTGATCTTCAAGATCCGCTGCCTCTTTTCACGAGGATTGTTCGCTGTTTCTTCTTCATCTCCTTCCAATTAAACTCTGTATGATTAGTGATTACAATCGTTGCTTCTTTCATTTTCTGTCTCTTCCGATGATCTAAATCGTCTAATTATTGAGTAGTGTAATCTTAGCTCGCCAAAAGCTCTGAGATTATATATGTATTATAAATGTATATTCTATAAATCTGATAATTATGCTATATTTCAAATAAAAAATTTCAGATTACTACCAGTCTTTCAGCAAGAACCTGGGAATCAATTTCTCCAACTCTACAAACAGTTTCGTGGCATAAGGACTTGGAGAGAAAGAAAGTCAAAACTTCATAACTCTGTTTCTGAGGTGCCAACACACTTGATTAGAGACATTAAATTAATGAGGGCAAAACTAGCAGGGGTTGACAGGCAGCTTTGCTCAAAGGAAAGGGTTCCATCATATAACACTCTGAGGAAACTTACCTAACCACTTGGTTCAGGTTCTTTCAATCTTAGAAGATTCACTTGGTTGCTTCACATATTTTTTTACCTTTATTATGTTTTCATCTCATTTCTTTCTCTAATTTGTAAAACTAAAAATGATGCCTCGTTAGGGGAAAACAAAAAAGAAATAAAGAAGGTTCGTTACAAAAAAAGGAAAAAAAAGGTTTGAACTTTATCATCTGGTCTCCAGAATCTTTTTGTGCACTTAAGATTCCTTCTTGGTGTTTAGAGAAAATTAGATGAACATACCAATGCAAGGACTTCAACATATTCTCAGCTTCTCTTATCACATTGGATTCATCACGAACAATGAGTTTGTTAAATCATAGACAAGCAAGGAACATTCAAAGTGATTTCACAAGAGAAGAAAACAATCAATGTAGCCTTAGCACTTGCTGTTACAAATATGATTTTGGAATAAAAAATAGTATATATATAACAAGGATTACGATGAACCACCATAACTCTTGTGGGATTCTTACAAAATATAAGATTTCAAATTAATTAAAAAAAATGACAAGTAACTCAAATCTATACTATAAGAATGAAGTATTTACCTAGAGCACTTGTGAGACAAATGACTCATTAGGTAAAGTTGAACTGGTACTAGCAACAGATAGTTGTGTATGTGGAGTAGGAGTAGAGTCTTGGAGTATTTATTAATTTATCCAATAATTAATATAGATTAAGTCATATTTATTTGGATAAAAATTTGAGAAAAAAATGATACATCAAATACCTGAAATAATAATTTTTTTTTACATAGGATTAGTTTATGTACGCTGATTTGTTTTTTCAAGAGCATCCAAATATCGATCATTGGTCCGACTTTTTGGTTCTTTGGTCGTCCAATAGAAACTTTTATTTTTATTCCACGAGCATTTGAAACTTTTTTGTCTTCTTTTTTTTTTTCTTCTTCCACAAGTTCATCATCTGAATTTGGAGAATCCATGCATTAGCTTTCACAAGTTCTTTTTTCTTTTCTGCTAATTTTTTACGCAACTAAAAGACATTTTTATTTGCACAAAAGTCAAGTCTATATGATCCGCAGAAGTAGATGCAATCTCATGAAAAGTACGACATATATGGCTATATCACTTTCTAATTGATTGTTTTACTGTTTCATTAGGTGTCTTTGAATGATAATATGATATGCTTCGTGCTTTTGCCTCCTTACTCCATCGATTTAGAATGTAGATAGATGAAATTCTTCTAACATTCTTCTTGTCCAACACCTTTAACGCATGACAACATAAGATCCTAGCAAAAGAAAACTTCAGGCATCAACAATGTATTGTTTCGTTTGTAGCATCATAATTAACCAAATGCTCTCTAGCTACACAACGAAAAGATACTTTGTATTCATAAACCATCTCAGACTTATTGACCTTTTTGGCAACATAATCACCGATAACTATGTATTGCTTCTGAAACAAGCTAAAAAATTCGAGTGTATACACTTCCTCTGCATGTTGCAACATCTCTACAGTAGCACATAATACCGGTTAGGTATGCATCATATTAAAGTCAGCAATTAATTATTTGTATCGCCGATCTTCCAACAATCTCTCATAGTGTTCAAAGAAGCATAACAAGTTATAACTACGCTTCAAGTATTTTTTCAAAGTATTATTCATACTTTCACTACGCTGTGTGCTTACCATATCTGCTGTAAAGTGTGATGTCCATATACCATTGCCCTTTTTCTCTCAGCTCAAACAAATTCTTCAACCATTTATCTTATGTAAATTTATGCTTACTGAGCATATCACTCTATGCCAATAACCAATCTTCTTCTTCCTCATGGTCATATACACACTTACGAAAGTCCATGGCAAATTGTTCAACCCCATGAAAGTCCATGGCAAATTGTTCAGCTCCATGAAAGTCCATGGCAAATTGTTCTGCTCCATGAAATACATGACTCAACTTTTTTTGCAGCATTTTGGTAAATATGCTAAACACATAACCTATGTTTTGTTTCAGGGAATACCTTCACTATTGCATTCGTCATTGCTGCAGATTGATCTGTAAGAATTGTTTTTGGTTGTTTTCCAGATATTGCTCCAAGAAAAATCTCGAAAAGCCATTTATATTACTTAGTGGTTTCATCATATAAGAGAGCAGCACCAAATACAACAGTTTGCTTGTGATGATTTACCCCAACAAATGGAGCAAAGATTCTATCATATTCATTGGTCTTATAAGTTGTATCAAAGCAAACAACATCTCCAAAAAAATTGTAATCACTTATAGACCGATCATCTGCCCATAATATATTAGTAATCATATCATTTTCATCAAGTTGCATTGAATTAAAATAAATGAATTATCCTCTCTTTTTTTTAAGTATTCCAAAACAGCTCCAGCATCTCCTTTTTCCATTTTTGCCATTCGCTTTCGGTATATGTAATTTCGATAGTCTTTCTCCAAAAAACCCAAATTTGCTCGCCCCCAACTTCTCTAATCATCATTTCAATGGTTGCTTTTGCTGAAATTCCTGACATCTCGGCATCATCAGCATGTTGTTTTTGAGAGATAGATAATGCCCGATTGCCCTTCAACAAATACTTCATAGGTGTTCTCACTAAATCATGGTTATGATTCGGCTCGAAAAATACAATCTTATATCTTCTGGTCTTCTAAAGGTAGCAAGACATACATTACAACCACATCGTGTGATTGGTTGTGAATAAGATTTTGTGACCTTATGCTCTTTCCTATACCCCTCTTTTGAGCAAACATAAAGAAGTCTTACTACCTTCTCTCATTTTTTCTTTCTCCGTTGTTTCCTTACATTGAAACCATTATTGCCTCCATACTTTTTATAAGCTATATATGCAGTCTCATCAGAACTAAATTCTATTCCGATACGTAGTTCATCTTTTCTCAATTTCTTTGTTTGCTTCTAAAGCAGCAACCTCTTTAGTTTGAACATAATCCTCGTTGTTGGTTATGTCATCTTCTTCTTCAAATTCATTGAATGAAGCTTTGCCATCACTTATTGAATCATCTTCTTCCTTGGCTAAATGAATGGAATTTTGACTTAACAAACCGGATTCTCCGGAGACTTGCAAATTAATTTATATTGACTAGCAAGAACAATTTCATACCACTTAAATGAGTACTCTCCATTGCAATCTGCAGTAACTATTTCAAAGACAACAAACACATTGAGAAAAAAAGTAATCAGGTTAAAAAATTTGATACTGTGAACATGAATCAAAGAGAGATAATAGTGGTCTAGCTAATCATGATAACGTGGAATAGTAGACTAGTAGTAATAAAAACTCTATTATTAGATTCTTTGAATGTGATTTTTTTTCCTTTTCTAGATAAAAACTCCAAAGAGATACACACCAAAACCCTAATCTAATCCAATTGTAAAACATATCTATATAAAAAGAAGAGATACACGAAAGAGAAAAGAATAAACTTCTCTATCAAACCACTGTAACTTCTCTTTGTTAAAATCGTCGAATCAACTCCTATCAAATTATATAAGATGAAAACATATTTTTACAACGAAAAAATTGATTTCACGTGGATGAACTAAAAATTTCCATGACTCACCTCAATAGTTCTCATTTCTCAGCTTATTTGCTCATTTGCATGAATTTATTTGAATTGTTCTCGTTTCTGGAGATTGGAGAAGATGTTGTAACAAAGTTAATAATTTTTTTTCTTTTTTAACGCTAACATAGTCAATAATCAATTTTTAATTTTTTAAAAATTTAAATTATTTATGTTTATAAGTAATTTTAGTTTGCACATTCTTATTGGTTCAGGTGAAAGGGGGTGAGTAAAAAGATTCAAGGGTGAATCAAGAATTGTTTGGGAGAAATAGCCCGTGTAGTTAAAGATGAGAAAAAAATAAAAACAATTTGTTAAAAAATAAACATATGAGAATATCGGGGTCATATCGTAAAAGCCCAAATCTATCGTAAAAGCCCATCCCACTTTCTAGAGTCTTCCACTTGTTTCCCCATTGTTCTCTTCTCCTTGCTCTTCTTTATCTCCTCCGGCTACTTCTTATCTTCTCTATCACCTACTCCTTCCTCTCTCTAGGGTTTATTCCTTCTCTCTTCTCCATATCAAAATCCCAATTAAACACCTGAAAATGGCTACTTCCGCTGCACAAATCCACGTTCTCGGCGGAATTAGATTTCCCACTTCGTCTTCTTCTTCCAACAACACTCCACGAAGCGCCTTCTTCGGTAGAAAAACAACTCCTTTCTGTACACCCAATTCTGCTTTCCTAAGAATGGGACGAAGAAACGACGGCGCTTCAAGATACGCCGTGGGACCAATCCGTGTGGTTAACGAGAAAGTCGTCGGAATCGATTTAGGTACAACGAACTCAGCTGTTGCTGCTATGGAAGGAGGTAAACCCACGATTGTAACTAATGCTGAAGGTCAAAGAACGACTCCTTCCGTCGTTGCTTACACCAAATCCGGTGACAGGCTTGTTGGGCAGATTGCTAAACGTCAAGCTGTTGTTAATCCGGAGAACACTTTCTTCTCTGTTAAGAGGTTTATTGGTAGGAGAATGAATGAAGTTGCTGAAGAGTCTAAGCAAGTTTCTTATAGAGTTGTTAGAGATGAGAATGGAAATGTTAAACTTGAGTGTCCTGCTATTGGTAAACAATTCGCTGCTGAGGAGATTTCTGCTCAGGTAATTTTCATAAAGCTCTCAACTTTTGTTTTTGTCAATTTGAGATTTGAAACTTTTACTGAGTGTTGTTGGTTTTTAGGTTTTGAGGAAGCTTGTTGATGATGCTTCGAGGTTTTTGAATGATAAAGTTACTAAAGCAGTTATCACTGTGCCTGCTTACTTCAATGATTCACAAAGAACAGCTACTAAAGATGCTGGTAGAATTGCTGGATTGGATGTTCTTCGTATTATCAATGAGCCTACTGCTGCTTCCTTAGCGTATGGGTTTGAGAGAAAAAGTAATGAGACTATTCTAGTCTTTGATCTTGGTGGTGGTACTTTTGATGTCTCAGGTACTATTGTTACTTGAAATACATATTTATATATAAGTATCTCTGGCTTAGGTTTTGGAGGATTCTGATTATTTCGGGGGTTTTTGTTAGTTCTTGAGGTTGGTGATGGTGTTTTTGAAGTGTTGTCTACTTCTGGTGATACCCATTTGGGAGGTGATGACTTTGATAAGGTGAGTCAAAATTCTGAAATTTTCTAAAGATGGAAGCATTGAGAACTGGTCACTTACTTGGTAGATATGACTTTGTTATGCAGAGAGTTGTTGATTGGCTTGCTTCTACGTTTAAGAAAGATGAAGGTATAGATCTTTTGAAAGACAAGCAAGCACTTCAGAGGTTAACTGAAGCAGCTGAAAAAGCTAAAATTGAGCTTTCTTCTTTGACTCAAACAAACATGAGGTTCAATTTTTTCACTCTCAAATCTATTGTACCTGGTTCTCATTAGTTTGTGGAATATTAATTGATTTCAGTTTCTGTATCCAGTTTGCCTTTTATCACTGCTACCGCTGATGGGCCTAAGCACATTGAAACCACTCTCACCCGAGCCAAGTTTGAAGAATTGTGCTCTGACTTACTCGACAGGTGATTTTAGTTATTGTTCTCTATGGCTAAAATCAGTAAAGATTATATGATTCAACGTGACTTCTAAGTTTTTATTCTCTGCATTCGAACTTGTAGAGTCAGGACACCGGTGGAGAATTCCTTGAGGGACGCAAAACTCAGCTTCAAAGATATTGATGAGGTGATTCTTGTTGGTGGATCTACACGTATTCCTGCTGTTCAAGAACTAGTGAGGAAGTTGACTGGGAAAGAACCAAATGTCTCAGTCAATCCTGATGAAGTTGTAGCTTTAGGTGCTGCAGTTCAGGTTTGTTCTTCTTGTTAACCTCTAACCTCAGTCAATACCCGATGAGCCATCTCGCTAAAATGGAATTTGGTCTCTGATTTCAGGCTGGTGTTCTATCTGGAGATGTGAGTGACATTGTTCTTCTTGATGTGACACCGCTCTCGCTTGGTTTGGAGACTCTTGGTGGTGTCATGACCAAGATTATTCCGAGGAACACGACGTTGCCAACTTCTAAATCAGAAGTCTTCTCAACTGCTGCAGATGGGCAAACAAGCGTTGAGATTAACGTGTTACAGGGCGAGAGAGAGTTCGTTAGAGATAACAAGTCTATCGGTAGTTTCCGTCTTGATGGTATTCCGCCTGCACCACGTGGAGTTCCACAAATCGAGGTTAAATTTGACATTGATGCCAATGGAATTCTATCAGTCAGTGCTTCGGACAAAGGCACAGGAAAGAAGCAGGACATCACCATTACTGGTGCTAGTACCTTGCCAAAGGATGAGGTTTGTACATTTACTTTTTGTCGGGAGTGTAATCTTTTTCTCTTATTCATATCCAATGATTAATTCATGACAATGTTGCAGGTAGACACAATGGTGCAAGAAGCAGAGAGGTTTGCCAAAGAAGACAAAGAGAAGAGAGATGCGATTGACACAAAGAACCAAGCTGATTCTGTTGTTTACCAGACAGAGAAGCAGCTTAAAGAACTTGGAGAGAAGATTCCAGGTCCAGTGAAAGAAAAGGTTGAGGTTAAGCTCCAAGAGCTGAAGGACAAGCTAGGAAGCGGATCAACACAAGAAATCAAAGATGCTATGGCAGCTCTTAACCAAGAAGTGATGCAGATTGGCCAGTCTCTGTACAACCAACCAGGTGCTGCTGCTGGTTCTCCTCCTGGAGGCGACGAAGCTTCCTCGGGTCCAGACTCATCATCCTCAAACAAAAGTGGAGACAACAATTCTGATGTGATTGATGCTGACTTCACAGACAGCAAATAATACAAATCAGATTCATACAAGTAAAATTCCTGGGATTGTGTTTGTGTCCATGATTTTGTAGGAAGGATAATGGGGTTTATGGGCAGCTAATGATTGGTAAGAGTTAAATTGTCTTTAAACACATATCAGTGAAGCCATGTTTTGGATCACAGATTCTCCTGATGGTGTTCGTTACGTACCTAGAGTTATAAACTGTACAAAAAACACAACCAAACATTTACAGAGATGTAACAAAATCAGAGTCGGAGACCATGGTTCCTAGGACTTAAAGGAACACTGCTTCCTCTGCCCCATGACCTACGGTCCGCATTGCACCTGCATCTGCCATCCTGTGCCTCTAGGGAAGTGTAAAGGTCGTAGTCTACAGGTTAAGTAGTTAGGAGGCTGAAAGTAATCATTATGGTGGCTGCATTGCTGCAACTGCTGTGAAATGTTGGGACTACTATGTACTCGTATCAGTAATGATTAGTATTGAACGTAATTAAGTAGAACAATTTACGTACTCTAAACCTCAGTTTTTATATACTTGAAAGAGAAAATACTACATCAAAAGAAACTACAAGATTTTGGTGATATAAATTATTTCTATTTATAATTTATGTAATATTTTAATCCATCACTAACTAAAAGTTGGAACTTTAAATGTTCACATGCAAGAAATTATATTTGTATATTTTACCTGGGTCACTGTCCCCACCTAATTTCTATATGGGTTAAGTGTCCAGTTAAAACCAGGCTGCTCATTTGGTTTTTTTGCTTTAGACACCAAGGTCGGGTTTGAAGTTCCTTGATCCATTTCTTCATGAGAAGCTTTTTGCACCATCGGTGGGACGCAAGAAAATCATGCAGCTACATCTCTTTTTACCCAGAGGTGGTAAATCATGCATGAGTGTGATGATCCACTGGCTTAATCTGGCACCATAATATCCAAGAAGATAACAAATACACTAAGCAGTCGATGCCATCAATAAATTATGCATCATGGCTTCCCTCAAAATACGGAAACGGATCTTGCAACCACGCAAGGGTATAAGGGTGACCGAGGGGAGCAATTGCCCGGGGCCCAAAATTTTTATGTCATTTTTAGGGGTAAAATTAAAAATTTATGACCAAAAAAAAACAAATTTTGTATAGAAAAAATGCCCAATTTTTAATATTGGCACAGGGTTTTCAAATTTGTTGGACCGCCCCTGCAACTACGCCATGTCAACATCATTGTACATAACATTTTAACCTAGCTCTGAGATGTAAAATTGAAGAAACCGTAATTATTGTAGATCGTTTGGAATTTGCAATGAAACACGAGAGCTTCCGCCCTGTAGATGTGTTCTTGGTTTCAGACAAGTATTTTGAGAGAGATCGGACTCGAATGATATCTCTAGTGGTTGTACAAGGAAAACCAAGCTTCAATATGACAAGGGAAATGACAAGTTACTTCCTACTAAAAACATTTTTTATAACACAATTTTGTATTACTTGGAGGAGAATCTCTAATTTTCCTCTCTTTTTTTAAAGAAGAAAGCAAATGAATCAGGCAGATATATATCAATCTGACCAATATGTATTACAATTATAATTGATTCAAAATTCAAAAATGTTTTCTTATGTCCAAAATATGTAATGCAATCACTTTTCGAAAATGTAAAAGCTTGATAAATATATTTTTTTATGGTAAATAAAGCGGTATGCATTATCATTATAGTCACAACTCACAACCATAATTCATCCGATGCTTAAATCCCTGACAATGTATTCTCTCATTGGTGTGATTACTTTGGTAATTTCAGTGTATTAAGGCTAAAGCCATATTATATATAAAATGACGTCTCCATTACAGAAAGCATAATTTTTTTTTTTTATAAACAAAGACCATCGACCAAGTTAATTAAAATATATATTTCCGCCTGCTGAAGTTTCCTCAATGATAGAAAGACAGTAAATGAATAATCCAATTCCAAAGACGTCAATGACATTATTAACAAAGACCAGTGACTAAAAAGCCTAATAATCATAATGAATAAAATATTACATACTTAACAATAGCCTTGAGAGTTTTTTCCACGATACTTCGAGCTTAAGACAAAATAAGAAGAAGTTGTCAATGTCAACGTTGATGGCATTATAAGTACAATGAAAGTTTATGAAGACTCTATAATCATTTTCTTGGAAAGATCTCAGAAGCATTTATAAGAGAAAGCGTCACACATATTCACATAGACCCATCATATCATTCCCGTTGGGAAGTAAGATCATCAATGGCTGAACATGGAAACTTCCAGAATGTTCTTAACCGGACTTCCTTCCATTTCCAACCTCAGAGAAATTGGCTCAACGGTTATATTTCTTTCTTTTTACCTCCTATCTATATTCATATTTCATACTGGCAAAGATGTCTATAGGATTAGTTTATAAAACCAAAACCAATGGCTAAATTCTACATCTTACAAACTAATTATGTTATTAATCTTGTAAAGTGCTATATAAATTATATTCATAGTAGAAATTAAGCGGGTAGTATATTTTAGGGGTGAAAAAATATCAGAGGATCCGAAATCCGCTCCGATCCGATCTAAAAATATGATATCCGCGAACTCTGAATCCATATATTTGTCTTATGTAAAATATATGTATAATGTTTATATATATTATAGATAGAAAAATTGGCCAAAGTATCACAAAACCAAATTGTATTTCAAAACTTTGTGTATTTTTTTAGAAATTACATAGTAAATATGCATGTTTAGAAAAATTAATTTGACATATTTTACATGATAATTTCTATTAAATTTTATTTTCAAATTTATTTTTATTATATTTATATTATTCATTTAATACTTTTAGCTACTTTGGACATTTCTAAATCGGATCCGGATATCTTCGGATATTGCCGGATCCAGATCCGGGTAATTGTTTCTCTTAGCTATTGCACATATTTTATTATCAACATGAATATAACTAACTGTTGTCTTAAATTTATGTCACTTCTGGACGCATCTTGGAATATGAAGATCCAAACGGTAACAATTTGTAACCTTTTTTTTTCTGTCTGTAACTTGTGATCAAAGGAGCCCAAAATTTTAGATGGTGAAATATTTATGTTATAAATGTTATTTTCAGCGCCAATGCATTACAAAGGATTCTACCATTTGTTCTACCAGCACAACCCATTGGCTCCCAAATTTAATAGGATAATCATATGGGGACACTCTGTTTCACAAGATATGGTCAACTGGATCCAACTCGAACCAGCCCTTTCTCCCTCTGAGCCTTTTGACATCAACAGCTGCTGGTCAGGATCCGCCACAATCCTCCCCGATGGCAAACCTGTAATATTGTACACCGGACTTGACGACAACAATAGACAGCAAGTCACAGTTGTTGCTGAACCTAAGGACGTTTCTGACCCTTTGCTTCGTGAGTGGGTAAAGCCAAAGTACAATCCTGTGATGGTTCCGCCAAATGACGTCCCTTATTATTGTTTCCGTGACCCTACGACTGCGTGGCAAGGTCAAGATGGGAAATGGAGAGTTCTCATAGGAGCTAAGGAGACAACTAGTGGAAAAGGAATGGCGCTTTTGTACCGAAGCGATGATTTCATCCAATGGACAAAGTTTCCAGTGCCTTTACTTGATTCACAAGTCACTGAAATGTGGGAATGTGTTGATTTTTTCCCGGTTTCTATCACGGGTAAAGAAGGTGTAGAGACTTCGGTGAACAATGCTAGTGTGAGGCATGTCTTGAAGGCCGGTTTTGAGGCCAAACTTGGAGGCAAAGATTGTTATGTTATTGGTACATATTCTTCCGAGACTGAGAAATTTGTAGCAGATTCAGAGTTCACTAACACAAGTGCGGATTTGAGATATGATTATGGAACGTTTTACGCCTCGAAGACGTTTTTTGATAGCGTTAAGAATCGGAGGATCAACTGGGGATGGGTTGTAGAGACTGATAGCAAAGAAGATCAGTCTCAGAAAGGATGGGCTGGTCTTGTGGTAATTATAATACAAAGTATATAGGTTTGAAGTTACTAATATCTGACTTAATTGTCAAAAATTTGATGAATTGTTTTTTTTGTTTGTTTATTTAGTCTCTTCCCAGAGAAACTTGGCTGGACACAAGTGGAAAGAGGCTGATACAATGGCCAATCAAAGAAATCAACAATCTCCGGACAAGACATGTTAGCTTGGATAGCAGGCAACTCGAAGGCGGCTCGATTCTTGAAATCGCAGGCATCACTGCTTCGCAAGTAAGTTTTTTCGTCGGCTAGTATTTTACTTTGTTTTAATAAGTTCTTATCTCTCTCTTGTTATTGTCAAAGGTCGACGTAGAAGTGACATTTGACCTGCTTAATCTAGAAGATAATCCCGAGATACTGGATTCTGACCAAGTTGATGATGCGATTATTTTCGATCGTGACAGCTCGGTTGGATGCATTTACGGGCCTTTTGGGTTGCTCGCATTGGCTAGTAATGATTTATCGGAACAAACTGCAATCTTCTTCAAAATTATTCGTCGCGGAAATAGATACTCGGTTATAATGGGTAGTGATGAGAAGAAGTAAGATTTCGACTTTAATCCAGATATATACATATACAGAACATGAAACCAAATGTTTATTTCTCTTGAAAAAAAAAAACTAATGTTTTATTTAACAAATGGTAATGCAGGTCTTCGTTGAGAGACAGCAAACATAAATTTACGTATGGAACATTCCTAGACATTGATCCAAGCCATGAGAAGATCCCATTAAGATGTTTGGTGAGTTAAATTCGGCCTTTGTTGCAATGTGGTTTGTTTTGTTTTCACTCTTGCATAATATTTGTTTTGTTTGTTTCGTAGATCGATCACTCGATTATAGAGAGCTATGGAGCTGGAGGAAGAAATGTGATAACGTCTAGGGTTTATCCCAAACTGGCAATTGGTGAAGCAGCTAAGCTGTATGCGTTCAATGATGGAACAAAGAGTGTAAGGATGTCTCTGGATGCTTGGAGCATGAGAAATGCCGAAATTAACACAAACGCAATTTAATTATTTATATTAATGATAAGGTACTTTTTGTCACTTGTGTACCTTTCTCATTTATTTTTACCTTCTTCCCTTTTCTTCACACTTTCACAATTACAATAACAAAACCACTTACTTTCTTATCTAAAACCACTCATCTTACAGTCCATATCACTCTTTCTCCTAACATAAGATGCCTCACATAAGATCCCACTTTTCTGAATTTCAGATTCTCAACTACATAAGATAACTCTAGTTTCTAGTTACTCACATTTCAAAATCCATTAAATACTAAAATATTTCAAATTTATTTTTACGAAATTTGCAAATCAATTCGATTTCCCTTTCTCTATCTCCAAAGCCTAATTCTCCGACAAACCCTTAAAAGATTTTCAAAAGTTTCATTACCACAAAAACAAACCCAGATCTTTTCTCTTCTTCTTCCTCTCTCTTTGCTCCATCATTCATGTGCTCCGGCGGTTTCAGAAAAAAAACCTAATTACAGAGAACTCCTTTGCGCTTGTCAACGTCATTAGCATCACTTTGCGTCTCCTCAGTTGATTTCTCTCTCTCACAATCTCTGCTCTAATCGATCGAAATGGAGAAGGTTTGTAGTGTATAATTAATCGAGGAGTTTGTTGTATTTCTGATTGAATAGCTTAAATTGAACAAGGATTCTTCGTGTAGGATGTTCAACTATGAATCCCAAAGTTCAGAAAGCAAAACTTGAGTTAAAGGTAAATTTCAATCAGATTCCAAATTGATTCGATTTTCATATGTATAGCAAAGCTTGTAAATTTCTTAAGATTAGAGCAAACCCAGATTTGATTAAGAACGTTGTTGAAGCTTATCGTAGAGATAAAAGCTTTGTTAGTGTTAAGACGATGAGAATTTCATTTCTTCATGTAGGAAGGCTTGAGGAAGTGCTTGCCGTATTTTAATTTGGTGATTTGTCAATTGAACATGGGAAATAAAGAAGATGATAAGCATTGGGATGATCTTGTTATCATTGTTACTGAGCATAAGCTTGTTGCTGTTCGTGACCCACATGGGTTTAGGCCTTTAGTTCTGGGTAGGAGAAGTAATGGAGCTGTTGTGTTTGCTTCTCGAAACTTGTACTCTTGTTCTGATTGAAGCTACTTATGAGAGAAGGTTCATCCTGGTGATGTTAGTTGTGGATAAAGACGGTGTTAAATCTCCATGTGGGCAAACTTTTGCGGATATGTTTTGGTGGTCGGTAGTTAGAAACGATGGTTTGGTAGGTTTGATGTCAGTTAATATTGACTGTGCTTATAGTATTTGGATTAGAGCTCTTATAGTAGCTGGATTCTTGAACAATATTGCAGCTGACCGTATGGTCATAAACCCGTGGCTTCTTGATGCAGATACTGGTTGTCTCTGCCCTATGCTCTGTTTTGCACTCTTTAAGGTTCTTTGGTCTGTAATGTTTTTTGTTTACTTGTGTGTGTGTGTTTTAGGCAGCTCAAATGGTGAAAGGTGTGAGGGATATGAAACAGAAAACACATAACGTCTTTTCTCACCACACTAGAGAAAGGAGTGAGCAGGAAGCTTCAAGAGAAAGATCTTGAGATCGATATCATAAACAAGAAGAATAAGGAACTGGAATGGAGAGGATAAAGCAAGTGGCAACGGAAGCTCAGAATTGGCATTACAGAGCAAAGTACAATGAGTAAGTGGTGAATGTGTTAAAGGCAAATCTGCAACAAGCAATGTCACAAAACAAGAATGTGATTGTAATTGTATCAAATCAGAATTAAACGAGTTTAGAATCACAATCCAGCTTATTGTTCTTGTATCAGATCACAATCCAGCTTATTGTTCTTGTATCAAATCACAATCCAGCTTATTGTTCTTGTATAAGTCATCTTATATTTATTGTGACATTGTTTAGCGTAATCTTCTTGTGCTTTTGTTTGTAATTATTGCTCAGTTACTAAGTGGTTGAACTTAACATTCATCTTGGATCATCTAAGTTGATAACAAGTTCTTTTCCATATAAAAATCAATCTCATCCACTAAACATTGTCCATAGATACTTGAACAAAAAAATTATGTTTAATCATTGCTTACATTGAAATCAATTTATGAAGAAATGTATAACTTTATAATCGAAAATCAATTTATTAAGAAATGTATAAGGGAAAAAATATTGTTCTTGTTGTCGAAACTCCAGTCGGATTGGAAGATGCAAATGGACATGTCCATGTGGACAACTTTTTGCTATCAACACGTAGTTAGGTTGTTGTGGTTGACGAGCCAGTGACCACATGGTCATATTCTTCTGGCATCAACACATAGTCAGGTTCTTGTGGTTGACGAGCCAGTGACCACACAGTCATATTCTTGTGGCATCAACACAGTCAGTGATTTGTATCAGCACAATTACCATTCAAGTAATTTTTTAAACCAAAATCATCTACAAGACTTCAAGGCCAAGCATTGACACGATGGGATAGGTCGAGGAGGTTTTTGAATTGCATGGTTAATTCGAAGAAAAAACCAAACAACTATTTATTTAAAGTCAATATTGTTTAACATAGGTTATCAGCTATCCCTATCTTGTGTTTTGGTTTGAAATTGCTGCTCAGTTACAAGTGGCTGAATCTAACTTCAGTTTGTCTCATCTAGTTGATAACAAGTTGTTTTACATATCCAAATCAATCTCATCCACTAAACATTGTCCACAGATACTTGTACAAAAGGATTCCATTTTATCATTGGTTTATGTTACATCAAAACTGGAAACATGCTATTATTCTTCTTACTTTTGCAGAATAGCAAGCCGCATCAAATAACATTCTCTCGTCAGTGATAACTCCTTCCTCTTCTAATAGCAAGTCGCAGCAAATAACTTATGTCTTCTTTATTTCCATGTTCCATTTGACAAATCTCTCAGATAGTCTATGGCAAGCACTTCTTGAACCTTGCCTACATGGAGAAAATTAAATTCTAATTATATATACTAAATCATACTAATCACTAGTCTTTCTCTACTAAACTGGAAATGGATTCAATAAATGAGAAAAATTACTAAACTCGAAATAAATAAAAAACTTTGTACAGGTAAAGTGATCTAGGTGGCGTCCACAAACCAATGACCACATGGTCAGCTTCATGTGGCATCAAAACATAGTAAGTTACTGATATGAACAACACATGGTGTCAACACAATTACCATTCAAGTAATTTTAGAAACCAAAATCATCTCCATGACTTCAATGCTTTTGGTAAGTGTCTAAACCAAAACCAAAATCATTTTGACACGATGGAATTGTGGAGGAGGTCACTGAATTACATATTTAATCAAACATGAAAAAGGGCTGGAAATTGATTACAGATATTCTGAATTCAAGGTATTAATATAAATTAATTACATAACGGAATATACCTCTGATTTTCAAACCATCAGTGGCTGCGGATTCCTCGTAGCGAGATCTTTCCAGTGATATAAATATCAGCCTCTAACTCTCTCTGGTCTGCATGATATGTCCTCTCCAAACCCTTACTCCTAACTGTAAATAGTTTCTGAAAATTTAGAAATTTTCAAAGTTTTTCTGCATCAGACATGAATAATTAATTTTTCGCAAACTTTAGAGATGGATTCTGATCGGATTATAGTCTGATTGATTAGCCGAAAACTGTTCTGAATTCTGGGTAATGAGTTCTGTTCAGAAAACTCAAGAAATCGCCGTAACTCCTTCAGACGTGACGGAAAACTGATCACCAAAGTCCCTACTTGACACTGTTTTCTCCTTTCTCTTCTTCACTAAAAATCCAATAATTTGATATTAAGCCACAAATTCAAAGTCCCAAAGAGATAATTCCAGAAGAAAGAAGGCATAACAAAGTTAGGGTTTCCTTACCAACAAAGAGAAGCAATTCAACGATGGTGATGGAGGGATAAGAGATGGTGAGCAAAAAGAGGAATGATCAAAAGCTTGACAATAGAGAAAACTGAAGCTGATACATAAGAATCTAGAACGTGCTTTTTGGAAAGAGAGATTTATACCTGACAAATTTCAATGTTTTCATATTTTTTGTGCTAAAACCTAAAACTACAAATGAAATGAAACAGAGGGAGTAAGTTACTAGGTTGTCAAGGATAAATTATTTTTTAGAAAATCAACGAATCGTAAGATGGCACTACAATGGGGTTCGACGAATACAATATATCCATTGAAGTAAATTCATCATACCGTAAGATAAATTTTGACCAATTCATTTATGTCCTTCTCTGGATACCTCATCTCCCTACCACACTTACATGACCAAACATTTTAGTTTGATTTTAACCGATAATCAAACCGATAACCGATAATTCGATCCACTAATTCATGTCATATACATATATTCAATCATTCCACACAGTGTATGAGACTAAAATATATTTACTTTAGTCATATGTGCATGCATACATCTTACCGAACTTTCGCTAATTTCTCTTTTTAACATTTTCACTACTATACTTTTTGTTATCTTCCAAGACGTATTCATTCAATTCTCGATATTATTTCATATTCTCTTCGCTCATATGTAACTGATAGAATTTGAGAGTGATTCTCGATCTAGATGAGAATATATCTTCAGTTTCATATTTTATACTCTCTATTTTATCTTATTAGTTGCATAATCTTTTTGCTGACTCTAGCGAGCCTCAAAGAATATCAGGAGATATATTCAGTTGTAGTCGTGAAGTTTCTCTGAATATGTTAGGGTGCATGTCATATTTGCTTTCTCTAGAGATATCATCTCATCTTTAAACATATTCGTAGATATCTTATATTTTTCTTTAGGTCAAAATCTATTAACAATCCTCAGTGAAACGCTCATGTAAAACTCACAGAGTATCGGTTAATAAGGTTTAACAATTTGTTTGCCGAAGTAGCTTTGAAACCAGAATAGGAAAACAATTTAGATTTGGAACATATAGGAAATCCACAAGGGTGATATTTTCCGAGATAGGAAGAGTTCCCAAGTGTGTGGTAAACACCTTATTTCCATCTGTAAAGCACAGTGGACACGGTGGAATATCAACTAACTGATTTAGCAACGAGAGATCGTGAGAAGCTCTTGTGTCTAGAATCAATTAACCACTCGTTTTCTTAAAAGAAATGTTATCTGAAGGTGCACTTGTTCTCTCGGTTATAATTAATTGAGAGAACACTCTCCATTGTTCCTGAGTAAGCTCTAATAATGATGACACGTTTGACACGGTGACATGCGCACTTTGCCCTTGTGCTCCATTCCCGGCGACCAGAACCACTGGAGGACTCACTAGTGAAACTGCCTCGACGTCTGCCAGTGGACCGACCTCCTCTTCCTCCGTGGACAGACCCGCGACCTCGTCTTCTACGCGAGGCACATTCTTTCCACCAGTCCAGACAGCCAACAAGAGACCAGAAATCTAACTTATCATGACCTTTTTTGCCACAATGAATGGGAATTCATTCCTTGCTGCAAAACCCTAGCCTCTGTGATTGAATCACATTTTGCAGTGAATCCAACCGCGCTTTGCTGCTGATATTTAGATGATGATAGCCTATGCTCCTCATGAATCACCTTAGCATAAGCCTCATTCAAATCTAGGAGAGGATCCTTATCGATAATACTGGTATAGATATTACCGAAACATGATTCATCCAATCCCATGATGAATTGATGAAGTTTTTATTCCTCTAAGTTTTGTTCAAACAGTGTAGCAGCTTCACACGAACAAAACATGCTATACTTAGAAAATCAGTCTAGAGGTTATTTGGAATACAATTTAGTAGCAGCTTCACACGAACAAAATATGCTACTTGCTTCACTATCTCGATACCAAGCTTGCACTGCAACGCTTTATCGAACGAATAATTTGAGACTCTCGATTCTCGAAACTTAGAAAAGATTTTAAGAAAATGGAAAATTAGGTCTTATAATACTATTATAGCTCTGATACCATATTAAGAAGGAAGTTGCACTTTGAATATTTCCGTGTATTGATTTTGAACATGTTACATTGGTATTTATATTTAAAGACTTGTAGCTGACTTCTAATAATATTAGGATATATCTAATCCAAATCTAACTAGGATCCTTATCTCTAACTTTAGAATTCTTATCTCTAGTAGGAGATCAATAGCTTGGAGAATTAATTAATAAGATGAAATCCCAAGAAACAGTGCCAAATGCTTTTGAAAGATCTAGCTTAAGGAAACACCTGGGAGAAATAGAGCTCTTATGATAACTTTGACAGGTTTCGTTAGAATAACATTTTCAAGAAGGAGATGAACCTTTACAAACACACATTGGTTCTCTTTATTAGCATAGGGATAAATTATCTATGTTGGGATAATCTTGGAAATCACCTTGTACAACCTGCTTGAGAGATCTAACCACTTCCCTTTAGTTGAAAGCATTTGATGCCCGACATTCTACTAAATCGTTTGCAACATACTCTAGAAAATTTTAAATAAATAATAATTTGTATCTTATAACTAAACATTTTAATTGAATGATCAAATGTAATAAAACAATTAAGATAGAATTAAATTAATTATGACTGAAATTAAAAATGTTGAATTTTTTGTTTTGGAATCTTTGATTTTATGTAGTGATAGAGTAATTAAAATATGTTAAAATTTAATACATGAATTTTGACTAAATTGAAGAATGAAAACATATTAATATGCAAAGAATAACCTACCAATTTTTTGTTAAAAAAAAAACCACCACTAAAAATTCCTAATATATTAATTTTGTTTTTGGTACGCTGTGATATCTTTGACCAAAATTAAAATGTGGAAGTTCAAGAACACTTTGACTTTGACTAATTTTATCTTTAAAAGAGTATTTTTAATTTGAATTAGATTTGATTCATGCACTTTCCCTTAATATATAGAAATCTAGGAAGAAAAGATTAAATTTTTGCATTTTATCTATATGAGATTTGATTCATGCACTTTTTAGCCTTCTATTTACAGAAATTCAAGGAAAATATCTTGTAATAATTTAACACATTACCTTTCTGTTTGACACTATATAACATTGTCCTTTGAAGAGATTTTGTAAAAGCTACAAAGTACAAAGCGAACTCATAGGCTGCCCTACTCACAAAGAAGACAAAGGTATGTGCGCAATTCTCTCGTTGGTCTTATATCTCTAGGCCTGTAATGGATCCGGATATCCAACCTTTTTCAGGGTGTCCGGATCTGTTTTTTTTTAATAACTAACTATTATACTTATTATTTTGATTTTTTTTGCTGGATCCAGATATTCGAAACCGGATATCCTGCAGATATCTAGAACTAATTTTTTTAATATATTTTTAATACTGTTTTTTGCTAGATCTAGATAAAAATCTAATTTTTTTTGGCCGGATCCGATATCCGGTCTGAAATTTTCTCAGGATTCGGATCCAAAAATACATTATTCGGATCCAGATCTGTCCTACCCGGATATTCGGTTTTTTGGATAGAAACCGGGATCCGAAAATCTGGTCATAGGGCTACTTATATCTATACCCTAAATATATAATAGACAATTCTCAAATATATATAGGATCAAAAATATATATAGAAAAGAAGAAAGTGAACATACATAGTAAAAATCAATTATTTTTAATAATTGAAATATAATTATGTATATATAAATATTAATTATACTTAGACTTAATATAACCCAATAATCTAAAATTGTAATTATAAACCCAAAAAGTATCAATTATTTAAGACTAAAATAATAAAAATATATAAAATAATTAAAATATCCAAAAGTTTCTAGTTATATTTGTGAAAGTTTAACCCAAATTTATTCAAATTTAACATTTTTTTTAAATTTCCTCAATATTTTGGATATCCGAACCCGATCCGAACTCGAATGGATCCGAATTGAATCCGATCCGAAACTACAAAATATCCGAACGGGTACTATATCCCTACACCCGGATACCCAAATATCCGACATACTTGATTCGAACTTGAATGGGTACCCGAATGCCCATAGTCCTTGTATAGGATTTGGTTTTTTGATCCTAAGGAGTTGTAAATGTACGTTCAGTTTTTTTTGTTTTCTTCTTTGTCGTCAGATTCGTAGAAAATAAGAAACAGTTGAAGCACTCGCATATTCTCTTGCAGTTACTAAGCAAATACATCTATGATCTATCATACACCACAAAGATGATATTTAGCAGTCAAATCTAGCTAAAAAGAGCGCACATCGTTTAGTTAAAGCCTTAGGTTTTACTTTTAAACTTGAAATAACTTTTGCCATTTAAATATTCTAATAATGACGTTATCTTTATACTTTTAGATGAAAAAAAGAAAAATAATTTTCAAATTAACTTTTCATATAGTTTTATAATGAATTGACTCACCATTTGTGGTAGTAACATAGTTTATATGTATCCATGCAGAGCGCAGAAAAACATCTAACATGGATAAACGACAAGATACAACTTTTTCTGTTCCTATTCAAACTCCAATATGGTTTCGATTAGTAGCTTCTAATCAGGAGTAAGACCTTAGTATTCCTAAACCTATCTCTGTTCTCTTCTTTTAATTGTCTTGCTTAAATTTATGTCATAGATTACAACATATATGATCTTGTTTGTCTTTCAGGGATACGAATGAACCATTGCATCAAGCATCCGCTCCTTATATTAAAGTAAAGTATGTCCATTTCTTCATCTTTTTGCTATTAGTCAAAATTTTGGTATTTTCAATAATGATAAAAATATATGATTATTATTTGCTTAATATTCACAGGGACAGCAACTTAAAAGTTTCTTATCTGAAGAAATATATTGTTAAGAAACTCAATCTGAAAAGCGAAGATGAGGTGATCTCCTGTTTCATTATCTTTCTTAATCATTGTGTTTCACTTGAAAGAATAATTAATATATACATTCTTTGGCATTTTATGGATCACAGGTAGAGTTATACCTAGAAAATGAACCTCTTGATTCATTGATGACTTTGTATGAGTTGTTGCAATATTGGATCATGAAAAAACCAGAAGGTGATCTCATAAATACACAGGCGGGATCTTCAGGCGCTGATTATGTAATGGTTGTCAACTATGGCCGCAAATCTCAACATGTCCCTGAATTCACACATCTTGCAGCCACTAATGAGGTTGCACCGATTGACAATGAAGCTGATAAACTCACTGAGGTCTTATCCACCTCCCAGTATGTTTCTTCTCCCTCAGGTATCCTACACTCATCTCAAGCTTTCGAATTCAATGCTATAAATGGAAACAATCCGTGGTTTGGCATGCTTGAAACTTCATTATAAGCTTCTAGCTCAGATACATACCCTCTATAGAACTATATATGTCTTAAATTTTTCAAATAAAATAATTATCTTTATTGACGTAATCAGCCTCCAAGTCTTACCAGAGATCAATGAAAGGAAGGCTTGTTAAACCGACTCAAAAGAAGCAAGAGATGGATCGGATAACTGCCCAAAGAGGAAGGAGAAACAAGGGCCCAGGCAGCCGTGGCTAATCCCATCACTGCATTGCTGCTCTACCCTATTTTCTTGTATGCTTTGAAAAAAATTATGTTTGACTTGTAAATCAAGTCATAGTTTCGTAACTTTTTAATTTAAATTTGAAAACCCTTTTTTAAAATAAAATAAAAACTGCAACATATGCCTTAATTTCTCATTGATTGCACAAGTTATCTTGTAGCTTTTTTCTTTTTGCATATCTTGAAAACCTGTTTCAGTTATTAATATGTATGTATCCGCTCTACATCCACAATTAGCCTTTAACAAAAAAAAAATCCACAACTAGAAAGTATATTTGGTTGATGTAATAAGTCCCAAAATTCCTTTAACAATTTGTTTTCTTTTCGATTTTGTTTAATTTAACTAGCTTGCTTTATTATTTTTTTTTTATTTTTTTTTGTATTCAGTTATATGATATTTGAGATATCTTTGTTTCTTTCAGTTGGATTTGTTTAGTTCATTTAAAATTTATGATATTTTGAAATTTTAATCAGTTTATTAAAAATTTTGGTTTATTTTAATTTGAGCCAGTGAATTAAGGGGAAAATAAATAACATGCGCATGTTAATTAGAGAGAAATGAGTATGTACATCTATGCTACACATTTAAGGACCCGTTTGTTTGCTCAACTACTATTTCCATCCAAATGATCAATCTAAATACTTCATCTAGATAATCTATATAAATGTTGTTTGTTTCTATTTTGGATTGTTCATCTCGATAATCCATCTGAATTAACATTAATAAGAAAAATAATGAGCTTCAGTCCCAAATTTGTTTCGATTTGGAATATTTGATTTCCTGAATTTTCGATTTCGGAATTTTTTAATTTTAGAAAGCTTCTAATCTCAGCCAAGATATAGTATGGATTAATATAACATGATTTTGAATTTTTTTCAGTTACAACAATCATATTTACACATATTAGATCACGTTCATCGTCGGCTTCCATATTCGACAAAACATCAAAATCGTCTCTTATCGGCTTCCATATTCGACAATATTCTGAACCATCACGGCCAACACCTTAGCACTCAAAATTCAGTAATGATCTTACAAAGATCTTCTCTATGAAATCATGGTTTCCCGCCCTCCGATGTGCCGAGAATACTGATAATCTGGGGTTTCAAGGATTTGACTGGTCTCGACCTAATAATAGCTTCGTTCCATAAAAATTTGTTAACAATCCCTTACAAGATGTCTTCTCGTGCACACAAGAATGCCCGACATGTGAAGAATGTCTGATATTTTATAAGAGACTTGAAGGACTTGTTTATTGATCACAACGTGATATTTTCCATGATTTGTATTCACTTGCGCAGTACTAAAAATCACTTCGTAGTAGATCACCATCCTTCTAGCTCAACAACGCTTAAAATTATTGCTCTATGTTGACCCGTCTTTTCTAGAAATTTGGTGCAACACTATGGAACACTCTCAAGATGAACTGCAAAAAATATAACTGGAATTTGGTAACTTATGTAGCCGCCCAATCAATTCTTTTATTCTTCTAAATTTCTAATGCGCCAACATTTTCAGAAACATATAAATGCCCCGTTGTAAAAATTAAAATATAAACAACACATGCATTGTTTCCTATCTATGTAAGTTTTTATTCCCTTCTTAGGATCTTCATATTTCTAAAAACGAAATCAAGGTGATCAATGCTTCCGGAGAAGATCTTAAAAGGAAAAGAGGAAAGAATATTTTTAGTGTTTGATTTGTAACCAAATATTTTGTTCATTTAGGAGATAAAAGTGAGGGATTTCAAGTACATATATACTTTATCCTTCAGAAGTTCTTATGTTTTCAGATACTTTAGTGATTAATGTTTGTTCTGCCGGGAAATGTGAGCTCACCTACAATGATGAAGATTTTGATTTGTTGTATTTGTACCTTTTCTTTTCTCAGCTTTCTTTGTAATCAACTCGACCACCCGTCAAAACCCTAGATATAATTGATGGTTTTATACCATTTTTATTTGATTCTTCTTTTGACTAACTTTAATTATTAGGTATAATGCAAGATTTCCAAATTGTTGATATAGTATTCACTCTAAGATCTTGTTTGGCCATTGTAGTTTTCTCTTATATAATTTATAATGGGGGATTTGTTAAAATAGGATGTTTTTGATCAAATTTGACCATTTATACTTTTTGGACAACTTTGGTTAAATACACTTTTTGAATCATAGAAACTCCATTATATCCTTAATTCTCAAATTAACAAATTTCAAAACTTCTATCTCAAATAGAGTTTTACCTTTTTAATACAAATAATATATATATTAAAAATCTAAAATATCTATTCCAAAATATATCGATAAAAGGAAAAAAATAAATAAATAAACAAATCAAAAACTTTCTTCGTCGACGATAAAAAAATTTGATAGGCAGAATATTTGTGAAATTATTTAAAAAAAATTGTAGAAAGAAGAGACAGAAGAAATCGTGAAAGGAAGATGAATCATTGAAAATAGGATAATGTATTTCTATTTTTTAAATAAACATAATATTCATTGAGAAATAAACAAATATATATATATATATATATATATATATATATATTCAAAATATATACGAAATCCGTATAATTTAAGAATATTTAAAATATTTAAAAAATTCAGAATGTGTATTCCAATTTTAGTAGAATACATAATCTAAGGGGGTGTATTTGGAGTGAATATTTGGTGAGATTTGAGTTTTAGTGAATTTTGAGATGATTTGATGAAATTCGGTGAATTCAAAATTTTGTCATTAGATTTTCTGAAATCTCACCTAAAACCATGGGATTTTGGTCTTGATATTTTTAACTGAAAAATCTCCTCAAATCTCACTTGAAACATTTAGGGGGTGTATTGGACTAAGTATTCGAAGAGATTTGAGTTTTAATGACAAACTATATGTTATAGAAACATGAATTTTAAAATATCTTTTAAAATCTAGTGTTATGGGATTAATGATTTTAAATTTTACACTCAAATCCACTGTTATTGAAAACATGATTAGAATTTGATTTAAAAGTTTCAGGTTAGATTTGAGAAATGTTTTTAGTAAAAATACAAAGACCAAAATCTCATAGTTTTAGGTAAGATTTAGAAAATTTAATAAAAAAATTTCTAATTCACCGAAATATGTATTATAACTCTCGGACCACGTATTCTAAACTTTTTAGAACAAAATTTATCAAGCTAAAAACCTACTTAAACCTGCCTAAAATAAAAAAATTTCTTTTTTAAATCTTCTATTTTTTTTTTTAACAATTTAAGACTTTTATTGATCATAACCATAGGATACAAAGTCTTTGTGTAAAGTATGAGTTAATTGAGAAGGTACACAGAAAAAGAACTGAAACTTTGAATCTCCTTGGAGTACTAATTTCGACATTATATCTGCAGCTTCATTTTGATCCCTGTTAATCCATGTGTACTTGACATCTTCAAACTTTTCTCCCAATTTTTGATTTCACGAAACCAATTATGCACCTTGAGATTTATGTCATTTCCATTTAGCAAATCCATTAAGCATCTACGATCACCTTCAAACTCTATGAGCTTATAACCTTTCATCTAAGAATGTTGCATTGCCATAAGAAGAGCCTGACACTCAGCTTCAAGAGGAGAAAACAATTGATAACCTATACTATGAGCCGCTCCTAGAAACACGCCATTGTCATCTCGAACTAACCATCCAGCTTTAGAATCACCACTATTGATATTGAAACTGCCATCAAAATTACATTTAACCCAATTGTATTGTGGTCTCTTCTTATATTGATTCCTTCTGCCCAAAATGCCAGGACCTGAACATTGTTGTTCATTCTCTTGTATATCTTGAGCTTGTAACCAAATCTCTTGAATCCTTCATAGCCAAATTCACATCCATCTCCCATCTAGTATTCTTCTTTTGAAAAGTCAGAATGTTTCTACTCTTCCATAATCTCCAAAGAAGCCAAAGAGGAAACTGTGTAAATAAAGAGGGTATTTTATCACTCCTATTACATTCCAAGATAGTTCTTATTTTAGTGTCCAAATCAACATTTGGATCAATAAGACTACGATGATTAATATTTTCTCCTCTCCACGCCGCTTGTGCCTAAGGACATAAGAAAAATAGATGATGAATCGTTTCATCTGCTGCACAACAACGTTTGCAAGTAGCATTTGAGACAATATTTCGAAATCTTAATGCTGTTCCTGTTGCAAGAGAATTAGATAATAATCGCCAAAGAAAGTGTTTAATTTTTGGAGCTGTTCTCAGTTTCCAGAAACCCTGTTTGATGTGAATGTTACAATATGGAGGAACAACAGGATCATGCAAATCTTGATGATGAGTAGAAAGCCAATAACCAGACTTAACAATATAAATCCCCAAATCAGTATAGTGTTAGCCTAATAGATACCTTTCATCTTTCGAATTCAGCTTAATTTTTAAGAACAGCATCAACATCCTCTGCAGCAATCACCTTTCTAATCTTGTTTTCATCCCAGACATTCCTCCCTTGACTCATTAAATCATTCACAGTTCCATCAGGAGGAGCATCACCATTTATAAAACGCGGGTGTCGAGAAAATTGTAAAGGTAACCAATTGTCTTTCCAAAGATGAACTGCTTTACCATTTCCTATTAAGGACCTCATAGCCTTCTTCAAAAATTCACGGCCATGGAGAATCGAGTTCCAAGCAAAAGATGGTTTATATCCATTAGCAGCCAATAAAATATTCGTAGAAGGAAAATACCTTCCTTTTAGAACTTTTGCCATAAGACATTGTGGATATTAAAGTATACGCCAAACTTTTTTGTTAGCAAAGCATCATTGAAACTTTCCAAATCCTTAAAACCCAAACCTCCTTCTCTCTTTGGTAAACTCAATCTTGCCCAAGAGACATAATGTACAGCTTTTTTATCTTCTGTCGATCCCTACCAATAATTCGATAACAGATTCTTAATCTCATCACATATTCCCTCAGGAACTTTAAAACAATTCATCGTGTAAACCGGCACTGACACTGCTACCGCCTTTAGCAAAACCTCTTTACCTCCTGGAGATAGAAACTTATTACTGTAAAACATAAATACAATGTCAAATAGCAAAGTCTACTAGTACATCTCCTAGACCCTACGCAAACCTAGAGCTTGAACATGAGCATTAAAAACATCTCTAGGAATAGCCTTGGTGAAAGGGTCAGCTACCATCTTATGCGTAGAGATGTACTTTAGTATCACTTTCTTCTTTGCTACAATGTCTCTTACGAAACTATGCTTGATCTCAATGTGCTTGGTCCTTCCATGATACTTTGGATCTTTCATATAAGCAATGCAAGCTTGGCTGTCACAATGAATCATAACAGGGTGTGAAGGATTTGGTGTGACGTTTAAGCTTTGTAAAAACCTCCTTAGCCATACAGCCTCTTGGACCGATGCTGAACATGCCATGAACTCAGCCTCCATGGTAGACAAGGATGTAGAAGATTGTTTCTTGCTGCTCCAAGTAATGGCACCATCACTTAACAAGAATGTATATCCTGAAGTTGATCTACGCTCATCAAGGTCGCCAGCCCAATCAGCATCTGAATATCCCATCAATTGTAGATTACTTCTTTGATAACACAAAGAATAATCCATCGTTCCTTTCAAATATCTTAGGATCCTTTTTACCGCCATCCAATGTTTCTTTCCGAGGTTTGACTGGTAACGACTTACCAAGCCAATAGCATAACAAATATCTGGTCGAGTGCACATCATTGCATACATCAAGCTGCCCACGACACTAGTTTATAGGACTTTTTCCATTTCTCTTTTCTCATCTGGGTTCTTAGGGCACATATTAAGGCTTAGGCCTTCACCTTTTGCGATTGGAGTATCAATGGGATTACTTGTGTGCATTTTAAACCTTTCAAGGATTTTCTGAATGTATGAATCTTGTGAAAGAGCTAATAATCTCCTTGATCGATCCCGGCGTATCTTAACACCAAGCACATAATCTGCTTCTCCTATATCTTTCATCTCAAAATTAAATGATAACCATTGTTTAATGGTTGTAAGGAACTCCATATCGTTTTCGGCCAAAAGGATATCATCGACATATAGAGATAAAATAACAAAAGATTGTCTAATACTCTTGACATAGACACAATGATCTTCATTAATCATCGTAAAATCATAAGATGTTATAGTTTGATGAAAACGAAAATACCACTGCCTAGAAGATTGTTTTGGACCATATATAGAACGTTTGAGCTTGCAAACTTTGTTCTCTTGGCCTTTTACAATGAAACCAACTGGTTGTTCCATGTAAATTTCTTCTTCTAGTTTGCCGTTAAGAAACGCAGTCTTAACGTCCATCTGATGTAATTCTAAATCCAATCCCGCAACAATGAATAAAATAAGTCGAATAGAGGCAAACCTCACCATAGGTGAAAAAGTTTCCTCATAATCTATCCCTTCTTGTTGGGTGTATCCTTTTACCACCAAGCATGCCTTATATCTATCTATGGATCCATCCGCCTTATATTTGATTTTAAAGACCCATTTATTTCCGATTGCTTGTCGGTCTGGCGGAAGATCAACCAAGTCCCAGACATGGTTTACTTTCATAGATTCTAGTTCTTCTCCTATTGCACTGTTCCATTCCTCTGAGTTTGGGCAAGAGAGAGCCTCATGAATAGACTTAGGCTCTAAGTCATCATGCAATGCCACCATGAAAGTTTCCCCTTCGATCTCAAAACGACATCGAGGGATCTTTCCACGGTTACTTCTACGCATTTCAAACTCCTGTGATTTCATCATAGAGGATTTATCAACCGATGTATTTCTCCCACTAAGTTGAGGCAGTTCATTTGAACTTGCGCCGACTTCCATTGGTTGTATAGTAGGAGAAATATCCGCTGGGTCAATTAATTCTCTAAGATGGAATTCTTTATCAATCTCTCCCTTTTTTGGAAAATCATTTTCCAAAAACGTAACATCTCGTGATTCGATTTCTATTACATTTCCATCCGTTTGTTCACCGATTAGCACATATCCTTTAGAGTGTTGAGAGTATCTTATAAAGATACATTTCTTTCCTCTAGGACCCAATTTCCCATGAGGGTGAGAAGTATCGCGAACAAACGCTGCTGATCCCCATGGCCTTAAATGTGTAAGAACAAGTTTTCTTCCAGTCCATAACTCATAAAGGGTTGAAGTAACAGATTTAGAGGGCACCAGATTAAGAACATAGGCAGCGGTAAGCAATGCATCTCCCCAATATAAAACTGGAAGATTAGCTTGTGCCATCATTGATCTGACCATCTCAAGGAGCATTCGATTCCTTCTTTCCGATACACCATTTTGTTGCGGTGTATATGGGGTAGTTAATTGTCTAACAATACCCTTTTCATCACACAGATCTTTAAACTGTTCAGATAGATATTCACCACCTTGATCCGTTCTTAGGCATTTGATCGTCTTATCCATTTGATTTTCGACTAAATTAAGATAACGTCTAAAACACTCTAGTGCTTCTGACTTATGAGAAATTAAGTATACATGCCCGAACCTGGTGTAATCATCTGTAAAAGTGATAAAATACGAAGCTCCATGTCTTGCCCTCACATTCATCGAACCACATATGTCTGAATGAATTAATTGCAATGGATATTCGGCTCTGGTTGCCTTTCCAAATGGTTTTCTTATTGTTTTTCCAGCAAGACATGATTCACATATATTTAGATCGATTTGGGCTACTGAGCCTAGAAGGCCTTCTTTAGCCAATCTTTTCATTCGATCAACTCCTATGTGACCAAGTCTTGCATGCCACACATTTATATCAATGTTATTAGAACTTGTGACAAATGAAAAACAATCATTATTATTACTAGAAGTAGTTGTGTTACAATGAAGTACAATAAAACCATCATATGTGTAACCAGAACCATAAAACACAGACCCTAAAGAAATGTGTAAACCCATGTCATAGAAGTTCAAACTAAATCCTAATTTAAGCAAAGCTAAAACAGAAACGAGGTTCCGACGAATTTCAGGAGCATACAAGACGTCATGTAGGATAAGAGTTTTGCCACCGCGCATATGTAATTGACAAGTGCCAATACCCATCACAGTGACTTTGGTATTATTTCCTACATATAAACATCTTGTACCTTTGGGGATGCGTCGGTACTCTGTAAACGCCTCACGACTTCTAGCTATGTGGTCTGTGGCTCCTGAGTCTACAATCCACAAAGGATTAGATTCAGCAAGCATTACACAACTAGAAACATAAGCATATTTACGAGAAGTATCCAATGATAATACCTTCTTTGCCTCAATGCATTCACGAGCAAAATGACCCAATAAGTTACAATTATAGCATTTCATTTTGGTCTTATCCTTTTTCCCTCCTTTCTTTCCACGCTTGGTGTGTTTCTTTTGCTTCTTAGGATTAGCTTGTTCGGAAGCTTTATTGCCAAAATTACCTCTCTTGTGTTTCATGCCCGAGCTTGAACTCGTATAGTTGGCTTCATTGATAGGTCTAGCAGCCTCTAAGCGCTCATCCTCTAATTCAAGATGACGTGAAATGTCTTCGAAAGTCTTGACATTGTCATTGTGAGTCATCTGAATTTTCATGTGATCCCAACTTTCTGGTAATAAGCGGAGAACAGCTTGTACTTGCTGTTCATCAGACATAATCTGTCCAGTAGTTTTAAGCTCTCTAATCATGTTTGACATGACCCTAAGATGCTGCCTCATGGACTGATTTGGGCGCTTCTTGTAGTCATTAAAGTTTTGATTAAGTCTCATAACCTTTGTTGCTGATGTTGCACCAAATTTCTCTTTTAAGGCTTCCCAAATACCTTTTGCAGTTTCGTACTCCTCAAACTCACACATGAGATCATCTTGCATACAACTCAACAATGTAATGCGAGCGATGCTATTCTTTCTTTTCCAAGCATTGTATGCCTCTTGGTCTCTTATGTGTTGAGCCGTAGTACCCTGCTCAGGTTCTTCCATGAGATGGAAAAGAGTCTCTTTCACCTCTTGCTCTTCAAGGACATACTGGACTTTGCGATACCAAATATCGTAATTGTCACCCTCTAGTTTGTCTCCTCTGTTAAGCTCAGCAATAATGTTCTTACAAGCAGAAGACATCTTTGCTTTTAAACAATTTTGAGACATTAGTTTCTTTGCATATCTCCAATACACAACACATAATCTTACAATGAACACAAATCATTTCATAATAAAATTTGATTCATAACATGAGATCGAGAGATCACTACGTTCTCAATCATCACTCACATTATAATCTGATTACAATAAATTAATTTGTTTCATGTAAAATTTTAAGTTCTGAACATAATCAAAACTCCCACTTTCTCATTGTATAAAATAATGAATCAACTAATGAAACATAAACTTATACGAGATCACTTTAAATCCTTGATCTATTCCTTTCCAGAAATAATCAAGTTAACATCAATAATTCAGAGAAAAAAAAAATATATAGATTCAACAACTTAAATCAACATACTCTAAGTATTGATTCCAGTTACTTAAAACAACATCACGATGGGCCATTAAAAACAAATTCTAATAACCTTACAATTTTGAATTTTCTAACAGTATCATGATGACTATTGTTCCGTCATTTATTTTTTCTTACAAACAATTACAATAGAACAAAACATAACTAAAACTTATGAAAAATGAAAAACAGAGTCACAATTGAACGTTTTCAAACAGAAATATAAAAGACGAGACCAATTCCAGATTTTATTACCGCTCATGAAAACTAACAACTTATAGAATTCCAGAATTGATTCCAATGCTCTGATACCATTATTAGAGTTCAACGTTGCGGAAGCGTTTATACCGAAAGCGTACCTTACGACGGTATATATCAATGGATATAAGTTGGATGTAATCTGGAATTAGAAGAAGTCAGGGAAGATATCACAAAGTGGATATCAACCACTTATCACCGATCAAGTGCCTCTCCGAGTTGTCCTCACTGTTTTCCTAAAGTCTCTTTTTTTGTTCTCTTTCTCTGTTTTTCTCTTGAGTTCTTATGAACTCAAATCTATGTTTTTTCTTTGTCTGAAATGTCTGTTATATATACAGCACATGAGACATGTTCAAGAGACACAAAGATCAAACAATGCATATGTTCGTTTAATAGAAGTAACTTCTATAACTGTTGGTTAATAAAACCGACTCGGTTCGGTATTATGCCTTAATCATGGGCGTAACCGATTCTAAACCAACAATTACTCCATCCTTTTGTTTTCTCTTTGACCTTTTCAACAATATACGAAAACATCTCTTTCTTTTTTCTTCCAAATTTCTCCGGTAACCTAGGTATTTTCCATTACCTCCATCATTATTGATACCCATCAAATGTCTCATCTGAGTTTTAACTTCACTTTTAACTTTAGCACCAAAGGTAATCGAAGACTTCCGATAATTAACTGCTTGACCCCAAGCTTTTTCATAATCTTTTTAGTTATTTATGAACATATTTTGTAGTTTTGTTTTTTCTATTGCTATGGACAGTTTTGGAAAAAAAAATGACAATTTACAAAAAATGTATAGATGGACAAAGTCGAAACTATATGTCCTTTTAAGCCAAAATTTCCATTTATAATTGTGTCCAATAACACATGGCAATGGAAAATCCTACCAACTTCGTTTTTTTTTCATTCTAGCACTGATACACAAAAGATCTTATAACACCTCAATCACCACTATGTGTGGGCCCTATGATTATATATGACGTTCAATACACTTGTACAAGAAACTCGAAAGACTTGTTTATCGATCCTACAAATCATAACATGTTATTTTCCATACTTTTTATCCACTTGCATAATACTAATACTAAAAGTAATTTCTTAGTAGATCACCCATCCTTTAATCGTTCTAGCTCAACCACACTTGAAGTTTGTGTGACATTGGAATTTTGTCATGATGAGTTGCAAAAATTATAAGAAATTTGGTACACATATGTAGCCCAATCAATTCTTTTACTCTTCTAATACATCAACAGTTTAACGAAAATGGGGTTTTACAATCATCCCACTCATAGAGTACAATGACCACGTTACGTACAAAGACCGACACGCAGGTGGAGTGAGTATAAATGACTTTATATTCTTCTTAATTCGGCTCTGATACCACTTATAACATCCTGCCATCCATCTTTCCTGGGCCCCTACCACTACCAGAAAACAAGGCATTTACCTACAAGGGTACTCGTCGGTATTTTGTCGGAATAGGAGTGTTCCGACCAATTTCCAACCAAAATCAGTTCGTCGGTATGTGAGAGATGGAAATGAGATTTAGTCAAAAATTGACGATTTTTGGTCAGAAAATGGTCAGAAATGTTAGACATGTTATGTCGGAAAATCGTCAGAATAATTCCAACGATATACCGACGAAATATATATATATATATATATATATATATAAATATATTGGTCTGAAATTCGTCGGAACTTAAATATACATTCCGACGAATTTCTGACGATTTTTTTTCCGTCGGAAATCATTTATTAATTTTAGAAAAAACCGAATTAAAAAAAAAGGTTCCAAAATACATTAATTTAAAAAGTCTTTATAATAGTTATATAAAAAATTTATAAATTCAAATTCAAATTCAAATCATCAACACCATCATTTGAAGAATTTCTTTGCGAAGATGTAGGAGCACAATTAGGGTGCAGTGATCTCATCATCTCAGTCATGTAAGTGACTTCTCGTCTAATTTCTTCTAATTCCCTCACCCTTTTATTGGTTTCTTCTTCCGCACTAATGAAGCGGCTTTTTCGGCTACCAACCCTTCTTCCAAGATCCTTACTCTTGTTGAAGTGTACTTATTGACCATGCTGTCTTGTTCATCATAGGAATTGATCCGTATCCATACCAAATTCCCTTGCCTTTGGGGAATTCCTTGAAACTAAATATTTTTTTTTAATTTTATTAGTTGGTAAAAAACTTTTATAAAAAATATATTTACCATTTACCTCATTATATTTTTTTTATCGGATTGGGTGAGAAAAACATTCTCTGCATCATGTGACTCTTGTGTCATTTGAGTCAATAGCACTTGCTCACGTTCTCTACATTTATTGATGGTTGCCTTAGCTTTCTTGTCAACGAAAGTACCATCAGCTCGAGTATGAATTGCTTCCATAAACATGACCATATCCATAGCTTCACCGGTTTTGGGATTTATCTTTATAAAAAGACAAATAAAATTATAGTACTAAGTATACTGTGCAGAAAATTAATAAATTTAATAATTAATTGAAAATACCATTTTTTTGAATTTCCGGACATAAGGCATAGCTCCACACGTGTGTTTTGAAGGACCATATCCACCTCGTGGACTATTATGATTCGCAGAGTAAGTCACACCCTTTTCAGCATTTTTCTCGTTCTCCCAAAACTTAACGAGGGCCAACCAAGCTGATGCTTTAATCCAAAGAGGTGGATCAATATTGTCTTTCCATTTTTGTTTTAACTCGTACACGTGATCTCTCAAACGTTTAGACACATGAGCCTTGAATTTATCATAGACTTGTTCGGTAATTTCATAATCCCAATTAAATTTTTGCTACATAAAACTTTTAAAATTAAATTAGAGTTTATTCTAATTTCTACATTTCAGTACATATAAAAATATATTTAAAATTACCGCAAAAGCTTTGAACCAACTCTCTTTTCTTTGCCTATCGATGCAACCATAATTCGGATGAGCACCAAAGTCCGCCTCCATAATCTTCAGAATCTTGCCCATAATTTCTTTGCTGACTTTGAACCTTGTGTACAATTAGCAATTAGTTTCTAATAATTTTAAAAATTTGACATAAAAATTAATTTACTTGACAAAAACCTTACCATTTTTCTCTCTTCTCTACTCTTGGATCCGGTTCTGGAACAAGCTTGATGAGCTTTGATCGGCCTGGTGCTTGTAACAATTGCTCCAACGTCATCATATCCAGAGGTCTGACTTCTTCTTGAGCTTCAGGCAACGGGCCTAAGTCTATAACAAAATCAAAATCCAAATCCATAGGATCAGTTGGAGGTTGTGTCTTGGAGTTCGAACCACCACCAAATGTTGAACGGTCTGGAAGAGGGTGGCCATTTTCTTGGCACCATTGTAAATATCCCGCCCAAGATCCACCTAATCGACGGTTCATAATGTACCTGAAAATATATACATCAATTATTTGATATGGTAACCCTAGACCAACTACCAACTTCTCGATTGCATAATATAAACGCGGTGCAAGATTGCCTTATGGGAGATAGTCATGGAAGAAGTCCGCAAATGCGTCAACACAATCCTCACTTAGATTAAAATATATTTTTATTCCCATCATCGTAGTCGCTGCTGATAATGGAGAATGACCTTCTTTGCAGCCATCATATATTGGATGTTTAGCTGCATCTAACATCTCAAAAAATCTTCGAGACTCGGGGTTTGGCTATTTAACAACATTTGAAGTTTCAACAACTTCGGGAAACCCATCTCTAACAATCCGATCTACATTATCTCCATGGCTAATAGTGCTAGTACCTTCATACACATTTCTATCAATATTAACTTGTTCTATCCGTCCTACTCTACGACTACTACCCGGCATGTTTACAAAATATTCTCCATGGGAAAACCTTATATAATATCCCGGCGTAAACCCCCTATTATATAAATGCCTCCAAACAAAATCTATTTTAACTAATTTTTCATTTCCGTATTTGATGCAAGGACACATCGACATACCTTGTTCCCGTGAAATTTCTTGATTGATTACAATCTCCATAAATTGGCGTAGCCCATCCTTAAATTCTTGTTGAATCTCTCTATTTTTTTCATCAATCCGCTTATACATCCACTCTCTAAGATGATAAAATTGATGAGTTGCCATAGCATGTTTTGTAAATTTTTTTGGTTGGTTTTTCGGATGTGAAATGCAAATGAATTGAGTTTTGAATATATAGATGTGGTTTGGTCAGAAATTGGTCGGAATACACAACAGTAATATTTTAAATTTTCCGACCAAATTCCGACAACTCTCAGTTACTCGGAAATTGGTCGGAACTATTTAAATGTTTTGAGAATTCCGACCAATTTCCTACCAACATTGGTCAGAAATTGGTCATTGGAAATTAATAGGAATTCTCAGATCGGATAACGATAACATTTTTCTTACCAGACAATTTTTCTGACCATGTTCCAACTTTTAATTTTGTCAGACCAGGTACTGAAAATTACTTCCCAATAGGTGACTTATTCTTTAATCGCTGCAGCTCAAGCATCCTTAACTTCGGAGTCATGCCAAGATGAATTACAAATCAGATGAGTGAGCTTTGGTGATATAGGTAGCAAAATAATTTCTATTAAGCTCTCTTCATGTAACATCATTTTTTAGGAATTAGGTTATTACAATAACGAGAAGCACCAGAATAGGAACCATTGCGAACGAATTGACAATTTACTGTTTTAATTTTTGGGAAACTGCCAATCCTGTGAACAGAAGATTATTTGAACACAACATCATTTTGTTTGACAATTAACTAGAGAAATATAGATTGGAAAATTAATAGAGTTAAGTTTTCGGTTAGAAGTTCTGTTAACTTAACAAAACAACAGTCGTTTTAAAAATTTTTAAAAAAACAATACACCCACATGATTTGAACCCTCGACCTCTTTAACAAGTTAAAGAAATACTACAAACTGAGCTAACACACTTTATTGGGTTCTTGTCAAACATACATATTAATATCACTCATTACAAAAGCACCACCTTCGTGTTCATCCTCATACTCGCGATCACCTTCTCCTCCACCGTAACCGCGACGCAGGCACCTTCGTCTTCTCCAGTGACTCTGACTTGTACTGGGGAACTCTCCGGATCTACATTGCTTTCTCTTTCTCAGATCTGTACCGATCAAAGTTCCAAAGAATATTTTGAATTCATCTGTTCTTCATCAGATTTGATTTCAAAATTCTTTTATGTAATTGAATCAATCGAATCTTAGATGTGTTAATTTTAGGGATTTATCTGTTCCTCCACTTCAGAGTATTCAGTTCACAAATCCGTTTGGTTCTGGTGAAAGGATTGTTTCGATTGATTCGCTTATGTTTTTTTTTTTAATTTAGAGATTTTGTGATAAGTGATATGTCAATGTATGTTTGTGATATTATCAAAATAATTTGTTAGCTCAGTTGGTAGTTTGTCTTTGATTTATTAGAAGAGGTCAAAGATTTGAGTCACATAGTTGTGTTATTTTTTAATTTTCAAAACGACGACATTTTGTAAGTTAACGGAACTTGTAACCGAAGATTTAACTGTTAATTTTTCTATCAATTGACTTAACGACATGCCTCAAACTGCCGAGTAAACACAAGTTTCATATTTAATTCAAAAGTCAACAAAAAGTTTAGTATTTAAATGATATTTTGTAATTTCATAATTTAAATGTCTACTTTTTAAAAGTTCATATTTTTTTTACATTTTTCCCATACTTTATACCCATAAACTTAGTAATTTTATAAATCTACTATATCTGCATATAAGGTGGATAGAATGAAAAGTTAATAACTCAATTAAAGTATTAAACTTCTTCAAATTGTATTAATGTATTATGCATGCACGCATAGTAAAAGACAATGACTAAAAAGTGGATCATCGTCTTGGTGGAGGACGACCCTTTGATGGCCCTCTTCTCGAGCTGCTCGGATTCGTTTGTACTTTTCTTTGGTATCCAATTTGTCTCATCCCATCTTTCCCCCGTACTGCAATTCAAATCACATCATAATTGATAAGAGTCTAAACGGATGTATTCAATTAAGGATTTGAAAAAAATTTGTATTTGTATTTGAATGACAAGTCATATTTTATTCAAACATGAATTTGAAAAATCTTCTAAAATCAAGTCTTGTTAGATTAGTGATCTAAAAATATATAATTAAATTCACAGTTATTGGAAAAGTTTTGTTTTTTTTTTGTCACTCAATTCATTCAATCTTAAAAGATTACACATAGATAAACATAACCGGACATAACCGATGTGCAAGCCAAATGGCCAAAATTGAAGCAAATAAGCTAAACCAACAAAACGATAGATACACAACCTGATAACGTCAAGAAAGATGTTGGAGGGTTTGAAATTCAACTAAAAATCATTAAATCACTTAAAATCTACTAATTAAACTTTTCCAATAGTCACACGATGCTGGTATTGGAAAAGTTGAATTAGTAGATTTTAAGTGATTTAATGATTTTTAGTTTAATTTCTTAGTTAAAATACAAAAAAAAATCCAAATCTAATGGTTTTAGATCAAATTTCAGAGAATTTTAATAACAAATCATAATAACTTTCACAATTCACCAAAATTCATCAAAATCATGTGAACTCATTAAAACTCAAATCCTTCTAAATACATTTGGTTCAATACACCCCTAAATGATTTATATAAACCCATAGTGCCAACATTTTTTAGAAGGAAAGGAACTATAAAAAAGATATACAAAAATTTGATTAGTAAACATGTAAAACAATAGAACTAATCCAACTACCAAACGAGATTCTTTATTCTAATGGTTAGTAAATATATATATGTAGACGATTGACGAAGTATGTTATGAAATATGACTCGATGAACTATCCCCATCGAATTGGATCATGCAGATTGTATTTTGGTAAAATCCTTATTGAGGAAAGTATATACATATAAACTATAAACACTTGATTCATACGCTAGTTAAACTCTAACTAATATTGAACATATATCTAATCGAGGAAATAAATTGTAAAGAAATTCATCTTTAGAGAAACCCTAGAAAACATCAAGTCATTCACATCACATGTATATCTACACGGAGATGATTTAGAAGAACAAAATAGCATATGCATATGTACAAAACCAAGAACTCACAAATTTTGTGGTGTAATGTTAATCCAACAGAGAAAGCTTGTGATTGGCTGAGAAACAGAGGAGAGAAGAGGAGCAAAGCAATTAGAATAGTAGAGATTTGTGAGTTGTTCTGATCCATGCTTCTCTATTCACAAATCTATGTCTTCTTCCTCTTCCATAATCTATTCACAAATAGTCAAATATATAGTCTCACAAACTTTTTTTTTCCTTTTCTTCTGTTGCTCTTTTTCTTTTTTTTTTTAATAATACTTCCAACAACTTGTTTATTAAAGAATTTTTCTAATGGCTAATGAAAGCATTAGAAGAATTGAACAAGATTGTTTGTTGATTATTTCTGGAGGGATATCTTAATTAAAAAAAATGATTAAAATGAGGAAACGCATATGTGGAAGAATAATTCAATCCACTTTTTTGGCATGTAGCCGACAATTTCGACTTATCATTTTATTTGAGAGTCTACTTTTATTTTTTTGGTTTAGAACTGTGAAAGTCCACTACGACTGCGTATTTCATCAACATTAGTAGGCCCTGTTTAGCGTGTGTGGTTGCAGCGACCATTTTCTGCAACTACAAAATAGAAAGGAGTCGCCACTTTTGTTAAAAGAGTCACCGTAAGACCATTCTCATTGGTGATATTATAAGAATATTTTTAAATATAAAAAAGTAAAAGAAAAAAAATAAATGTATTTTTAAATTTGTGAATAGTTAACATTGTGTCTATAGAAAAATATTTTAGAACTCTAAAATAGAATTTTTTAAATTTTAATATTAATTTATTTTTAAGACAACCATGACAATATAACTAATAATGATGCTCTAATGATCGCTCGAAATTCCAGCGATATTTTTTTGTGTAGCACGACATCCCTCCCACTCTCTCTCTCTTTTGACACCTCCCTCAGATAGTCATTGTCGTTTTACTCTGTTTTTCTGCCTTTTGACACATCCATCACTGTCGTTGAACTTTGAAAGTCCACTACGACTGCGTATCTCATCAACATTTATAGTTGTTGAATTCTCAAAAAGCAAATTGCACCAGCGCCTCAAAAAACTATTGGGATTTAATTTTTTGTTGTTTTAAATTGTATTTTACGTTTTGACATATACAAACTTTTTACCGAACACTATTTTTTTTCTATCAAACACTATTTACAAGTTTAAAACACGACCAAAATATTACGTCTAAAGATTTGTATTAGTATCCTCATTGTGTTACCGCTGGAGTTTAAATTTGGTAAAAATGCGTGTTTTTACTAAACAATATTAGGTTAAAACCCGCGTACAGGAAAACATGAAAATTTAAATTTAATAAATTTAAATAATTAGCTGTTTTGAGAATTTAATTACCTTTTTTTTAGTGTAGAATTTGATTGTACTAAAATGTGTATATTTTCGGGTGTATGCCAACCCATTATAGTTCAGGTATCCCAACATTTTATGTATCCGATCCAAATTATTTGAATCTGTTGGGTAAGGATAAAAGTCGGGTATCCCTTGTAATAATTATCCAAACACCCAAGTAATTCATTTGGGTAATTATATAAAAAATATTTCTAAATTATTTGTATGTTCTTTAATTTAGTTAAAGTTATTCGATAACAAAATTATTCATAAAAATATCATTTTATTCCCAAAAGATTTTATAAATGATCCAAAAATTTCAAGAAAATCTTATTACACGGGTAGTAATATTAACTATTCAACTCTTTCCTTGCACGGTTGTACCTTCTATTATATCCAATCCTTTTATAAGCATGTATAGTTTGTGTAATAGTTTCTATTGTTACTGAAAATTGCTTGAAATAACCCATAACTTAGCATAAATAACTAGAATAACCTAGTGAAAAAAATGCATCCATATTTTCGTGGAAATTACACAAACAATTATCCCTTTTAAATTAATTACTAGATTGTCATTTCTCTATTAAAAAAAAAAAAAAACTGAACATATCTTCTCAAACCGTTTCAAAAGTGTATAAACTTTTGCGTTCCCAAAAACTGACATCAAAACTTTCAAAAAATTTCAAAAAATTTCTCTCAAATCTTTTCAACCTTTGCGTTTTCCAAAAAATCTCAACCCTTCTTCTCCATCGTCACCGCCGTCGCCGCCATCGCCGTCTGTGCTACTCGCCGCCGTCGCCGTCTTCACCCTCGCCGTCGCTTCTTCTCCTTTGTTCCTACTTCTCCATCGCCGTCGTCGTCTGGTGCTACTCCATCGTCACCGCCGTCGCCGTCTGGTGCTACTCGCCGCCGTCGCTGTCTTCACCCTCGCCGTCGCCGTCTCCCCCGCCGTTTCATCTTCACCTTGTTAAGGTTCGTCGTGGGTTCATCGTTTCTGTTCTTTGCTTAACCGCACATTGTTTGAGTTGTTTATTTTCTAGATCTATGTTTTGCTTAACCGCTGTTGTTGTGCATTGTTCATTGTTCTTTGGCCGCACATAGTTGTTTATTTACTCTTTGGCTGCAGATTTGTTTTACTTTGGCTGCGGATTTGTTTTTCTTTGGCTGCGGATTTGTTTTACTTTATCTGCGGATTTGTTTTTGCTTTGACTGCGGATTTGTTTTACTTTGGCTGCGGATTTTTTTTACTTTGCCTGCGGATTTGTTTTGGCTTTGACTGCGGATTTGTTTTACTTTGGCTGCGGTTGTTTATTTTACTTTGGCTGCGAATTTATTATTTCTTTGGCTGCGGATTTGTTTTACTTTGGCTGCGGATTTGTTTATTCTTTGGCAGCGGATTTATTTGTTTTACTTTGGATGCGGATTTATTTTACTTTGGCTGCGGATTTGTTTTACTTTGGCTGCGGATTTGTTTTACTTTGGCTGCGGATTTGTTTTTGCTTTGACTGCGGATTCGTTTTACTTTGGCTGCGGATTTGTTTTACTTTGCCTGCGGATTTGTTTTTGCTTTGACTGCGGATTTGTTTTACTTTGGCTGCGGATTTGTTTTACTTTGGCTGCGGTTGTTTAATTTACTTTGGCTGCGGATTTATTATTTCTTTTGGCTGCGGATTTGTTTTACTTTGGCTGCGGATTTATTTGTTTTACTTTGGATGCGGATTTATTTTACTTTAGCTGCGGATTTGTTTTACTTTGGCTGCGGATTTGTTTATTATTTGGCTGCACATTTGTTTATCCTTTGGCTGCGGATTTGTTTTTCTTTGCCTGCACATTTGTTTTTCCTTGGCTTCTTTGGCTGCACATTTGTTTGTTCTTTGTCTGATTTGGTCGTTTGTGTTTTTATTACAGATAGATGGCCTCTCCTTACCCTCCGCGAGTTTTCAAAGATGGGAAACCATCTTTCCAAATCAAAAGCATGAATCACTATTGTTTTCTTTCAAAATTCAAGACGATGAAAGAATACATTGGTAAAGATGCATGGGATGAGTTGAAGAACTCATCTGTTGGAGTTTTCCTAAAGCTTACCGACATTGATATCACGCACAAGTACATATGGTCTTCGTCGATCGTGAATTTCTTCCTCGCACATCAGCTGGCAGTCGACAACATTCATGAGTTTTGGTCCTTAATTGATGGCCAACCACTCAGATTTTCCCTACATGAGTTCAAAGATATCACAGGTCTAAATTGTGACCCCTTTCCATCAGCGGAATCTGAGTTGTGTGACCATAAACCCTTTTGGAATGAAATGAAAGTTCCATTAGGAGAAGGACCTTCTTGGGTGGAGTTAGAGAAAGTCTTAAAAAGATGTCAGAAGTGGGATAAAGAGAAGAGGAAGATGTTAGGAAGGTTGTGCATCTTGCATGTTGGTATTTATGGCATCAATCATGGATCAAGGATTTCTTTGAGTAGTGCTAGAAGAGTCTTTGATACCGATGAGTTTGAGAAATATCCTTGGGGCAGAGCCGGATTTACTAGTTTAGTAACTTCGGTTAAAGTTGGTCGTAAGGAAAGAGGCACATACGAGTTAAATGGATGTGTTCATGCTCTCCTAATATGGATATTTGAATCCGTTCATACGCTTGGAGAGTTGTATGGTTTTAGGCGGGATTGGATTGATGTTCCACCACTTCTTAACTGGAAAGGATCTCGGCAACGTTTCAGATTTGAGGACCTAATAGCTAATGAGAAAGCTGAACATGGACAGGTATTGATATTGATCTTAATTTATTCTCGCGGATTTATTTTGATATTGGCTGCGGATTTATTAAGATTTATTTTGATGTTGCCGCAGAGTTATTGTGATTTAATTTGATGTTACCGCAGAGTTATTGTGATTTAATTTGATGTTACCGCGGAGTTATTTTGATATATCTGCGGAGTTATTTTGATATAGCTGCGGATTTATTTTGATGTAGCCGCGGATTTATTTTGATGTAGCCGCGGATTTATTTTGATGTAACCGCAGATTTAATATTATTATGAATCCAATCCATATTAATATTGTTCTTTTTGTAATTAGGTTCGTGTGAAACATATGCTTCCGGTTGCATTGGTAGATAAGTATCCTCAATGGAGTGACAATGATGAAAACTTCGATCCGAGACTTGACAAGTTGATTGAAGATATCATTGGAGGTCAATTTGTTGCAAATGCTTGGCTTGCGGAGGATCCAGTCTTGAAAGAGCTTGAAGGAGATGAAGCTCAGAAGAAGAGGAAGAAGAAGAAGATCTCTAGGTCTGCTGATGAGTCCGATCGAGATGAAGCTGACAAGAAGGAGAAGAAGAAGAAGATCAAAGCAATGACACGGTCAATTGTTAGTACAATTTTTTATTTGTGTTTACTCTTGTTGCTTGTTTTGTTTATAATTTTATAACTCCTGTTTATTAATTTGTAGGATGATGAGGATACTAAGGCTTCTGTTGCTGGAATGGTTAAGCTGATGGAAAACTTTGCAAGGCAACTTGGAAGCTTTGGTCAAAAATTTGACTGTTTTGAGATAAGAATACAAGGTTTTGATGATAAACTTGCTACAATCAAGGTGGATATCAATGATATCCGAGAGCGAGGAGATAATAGCAAGATGATGATAGTGAAGGCCGAAGATAGCAATGTAGGCATTAGTGATTCCAATTCTAAGAAAGAATTGGACAAGTAAAACGATGAAGCGACAAGTAAATCACCGGTTAGTTAAATTTTTTTTAGTTAGAGTGTTATTCGATGTTACCGCGGAGTTATTTTGACGTTGTCGCGGAGTTATTTTGACGTTGCCGCGGAGTTATTTTGATGTAGCTGCGGATTTAGTTTGACGTTGCCGCAGATTTATTTTGATGTACCTGCGGATTTATTTTGATGTTGCCGCGGATTTATTTTTAAGTAGCCGCTGATTTATTTTGATATAGCTGCGGATTTATTTTGATATTGGCTGCATATTTATTTTGATGTAGCTGCGCATTTATTTTGATGTAGCCGCGGATTTATTTTGAAATTGGCTGCGGATTTATTTTGATGTAGCTGCGGATTTATTTTGATGTAGCCACGGATTTATTTTTAAGTAGCCGCGGATTTATTTTGATGTAACCGCGGATTTATTTTGATGTAGCCACGGATTTATTTTGATGTAGCTTAGCCGCGGATTTATTTTGATGTAGCCATGTTCTACTGAAGTCATCATGTTCTAATGCAGTCCTGGTTGGTGTTGGAGACCAAGGATGCATCAGATGGCCTTCCAGTTAGAAAAGTTGTGAAGGGTGGAATGGGGAAGAAGAGAAAGAGTACTGAACCTGTGTTTGATGGTGATGTTATAGACATAACATCACAACGGCACAAAGAAGAAATGAAAATGGCATCAAGTTCCGAAGAAGCATGGTCAAATCCGCAATAAGCAATTATCAATAAGGCTGTTGGCCATTCTTTAGATATCATGGTAGAACAACTTAAGGCCATGGATGAAAAGACACCTGTTGGTAAACGAGTTCCTAAATTGGCGTCGACTCAAAGATTACCATTCATTTGTAACTCTACAGTTAAACGCATTATTCCAAGTGTTGCAACTTCTACAGAGGACTATGATCCTATTGCAGCTGTTGATGAAAATAAATGGCGGCAGCTTATTGATTTCATTGAACAGAATGAGTATATATCTAATACCTTCTCTTTTATTTACTAGTCTTCATCTATATTATTGGAAATTTGATGATGAATACTTTTGTTCTTAAAAGGATGAAGTACTTAGCAGCAAGGATTCAGACGTGATCTTCTTTAAGGAGATTATTCTCCCTAGGAATGAGTGGCCGGACGGTAAATTTGGATGGTTGCGAGATGATGTAAGTATTTCTCCCATTTCTGCTTTTATGTTTATCCTTTGACTGCACATTTGTTTATCCTTTGACTGCACATTTGTTTACTTGACTGCACATTTGTTTACTCTTTGACCGCGGACTTGTTTATCCTTTGACTGCACATTTGTTTATCCTTTGACTGCACATTTGTTTACTCTTTGACTGCACATTTGTTTACTTGACTGCACATTTGTTTACTCTTTGACCGCGGACTTGTTTATCCTTTGACTGCACATTTGTTTACTCTTTGACTGCACATTTGTTTACTTGACTACACATTTGTTTACTCTTTGACCGCGGACTTGTTTTTTGACTGCACATTTGTTTACTCACATTTGTTTTTCTTACAGCACTTAGCTGCAGGGATGACAATGCTCCGCAAAAGATCTATGCGTTCTCCTTCACCTTTCCGCGAGAGGGTAGGCTTCCTTGATCAGTGGTTCCTTGGAACCATGGCTATTGATTTCAATCACGTACCGGCAAAGTCAAAGAAATTCATTTTTGACTACAACTACATGAACCATTTCAACGGTTTAGCTCCTTCAGACTCGGCAACGGGGAAGAAATGGTTTACTGACATTGATAACTTGTACGGTATTATTAATATCAGTACCAATCACTGGATTGCCGTAGACATTAACTTCCCCAAGGAAAGTATATACGTCTATGACTCTATCCCGGCTGGTAGGACGGACAAAGACATAGTTGTGGCATGTGACTTTCTCCGGAGGTATTTATTTACTAACTAAATATGTGGATGTTGTGCTACTTGTCATTATTTACTAGCATTTGACATTCTTATCCGCAGGATGATCCCGGCATTCCTCAATATCATGGTTCTGGATAAGGAATGTCCACAATCCAATAACATGTATAGGGTGAGAAGAGTGAGAGCCAACGTTCCAATAAATGAGAATCCAGGAGATTGTGGCGTCTACGCTTTAAAATACATTGAGTGTCTTGCTTTAGGATGGCATTTTGAGGGGCTTAACGATAAGAACATTCAGGCTATTCGGGAGAGATTAGGCGCTGAGATTTTTGATGAAATTCCAGACACGAGAGGACGACGTATGAGTAACCCATTACCTCGTCGTCGAGAGAGCGTACTCCCTCAACTCAATGATAACTCAATCTAACTTTGGACTTGTTTGTTTGTTCTTACCCGCACACTTGTTTGTTCTTTTACCGCGGACTTATTTGTATAATTTATAGTTGGTCGCGGATTTATTTGTCCTTTCTATTTTATCTTACCGTGGATTTATTTGTCTCTTACCGCGGACTTGTTTGTTCTCTTACAGCGGATTTATTTGTCTCTTATCACGGATTTATTTGTCTTTTATCGTGGATTTATTTGTCTCTTACCGCGAACTTGTTTGTTCTCTTACCGCGGACTTGTTTGTTCTCTTATCACGGATTTATTTTTCTCTACAGCGGATTTATTTGTCCTTTCAATTTCAATTTAACAACATAGTCATAAGAGTTTACAATCCATAGTTCAACATAGTTTACAATCCATATAACAGAGAGTTTTGTTTATGCATTTTTACATGTTTTACGATTATGTCCAACTTCATTACAATTCTTACATGTGTGTTGCTTTCTTTGCCTTTTCTTCTGCATGGCAACTTCAAGGACTGATTTGATTCTTGACTTTTTTGGCCGACCTGGTTGTTGTCGAGGTATAGGTGGTAAACACACCATTGTCGCAACATGTTCTGGTATTGGCAAAGAAAAATCCCTAGGCATGATGGCGGTAGAATACGAGTTGTACAAGTAGGATCTATGATAGTAAGGATGACAAAGTGAAATACAGAACATTTTCCTACTCTCAGCCGCTGCTATTGCATGTGTACATAGCAACCTCTCCAAGTCAAACCTACGGCATGAACACTTTTTATCTCTCAAATTAACAACATGTAGAGACCTTCCGCCTATCACTTGAACTTGATTAGCATCAATTTCTTGAACATTTAGAAGCTTAGAATATTCTACACGACTCTGCAAAAAATCAAAAAAATTAATCTGCGGTCATATGTATTAGCCAAGAAACTAAACCTGCGGCCAAAGGAGATTTCTTATGTACCTCTAACAATTTTTCTACTCCACGGGTTAGAGTTATTTGTAATTTCAATGCATCAGTCCTTCGAGAATCAAACCATCTTGTCATCATCGATCTCACAACTTCAAGTAGTTGTACAATAGGCAATTTTCTAGATTGTGATAGAACCTTATTCATTGACTCAGCAATGTTGCTTGTTAGAAGATTGTACCTATCGCCAGGAAAATGAACACGTGTCCATAGTCGAACATCAGCTCTTTGAAGATACGTATGAAGTGCAGGATTCAACGCTTGAATCTGGTTAAACGTGGTCTGAAAATCAACAAGTCTGAAAGCATTGGCCGCCTTTTTCACCAAAGTAAATGCTTCCCAACCTCTAAAACGGACCAATATATTCTTGTACAAATGATATGTACATATTCCACGACTACACTTTGGGTATACCGTTCTAATAGCTTTCTCAATGGACTTGTGTCTGTCAGAAATAATGGCAAGAGATTCGTCATCGGGAATAACAGCGCTGAGTTGCTCAAAGAACCATTCCCATGACTCATCATTTTCAGTATCAACTATGGCATAAGCAATAGGAAATATCTGAAAATTACCATCTTGAGCTGTAGCGGTAAGAAGTGTTCCTTTGTATTTCACTTGCAAAAAAGTACCATCAACAACCACAACTTTCCGCATTTAAGAAAATCCGTTGATGCTTGCACTAAATGCTAGAAACAAGTACTTGAATCTTTGATTCTCATCAACTTCAAGCCGTGTGTGTGATCCGGGATTTTCTCTTTTAATCATGTACAAGTAAGCAGGTCGTAATTCATATCCACTCTCTTCAGTTCCCCTAACCAAATCTCGAGCATGTCTTAGAGTCCGATAAGCCTTCCAATAATTAAGCTACAAGTAAAATAAATCCGCAGCCAAAGTAAAAAAAATTCACAGCAAAAGAAAAATAAATCTGCAGCCAAAGAATAAACAAATCCACAGCCAAAGTAAAATAAATCCGCAGCCAAAGTAAAACAAATCCGCAGCAAAAGAAAAATAAATCCGCAGCCAAAAAATAAACAAATCCGCAGCCAAAGTAAAACAAATCCACAGCCAAAGAATAAACAAATCCGCAGCCAAAGTAAAACAAATCTGCGGCCAAAGAAAAATAAATCCGTAACCAAAGAATAAACAAATCCGCAGCCAAAGAATAAACAAATCCGGACCCAAAGAATAAACAAATCCGCAGCCAAAGAAAAATAAATCCGCATCCAAATAATAAACAAATCCGCAGTCAAAATAAATAAATCCGCAGCCAAAGTAAAACAAATCCGCAATCAAAATAAATAAATCCGTGACCATACCTTAATTTGAAATCGTTTATGTAGAACATCGGCAACATGCATTGGCAATACGGTTGGTCCAACTCCACCAACGAAATCCTTGTACAAAATCCTTTAAAAAAGGGTTATTCTAGTTATTTATGCTAAGTTATGGGTCATTGTAGCTTTCGTCCCATTCTATTATCCATAGTACTCTTACCCGCTATTACTGATCCATATCTTTAAGGCGCATGCTTTATTAGATCAAATTATTTACAAAATGTTATATTATAAGTTGATTTGGTGGATCTTCTTTTAATGTTAGTTTAAGTGTGAAACTATAGTTTTATTAAAAAAAAAACAAAGAAAAATAATGAAGCATTATATATATTGATTGGAAAAACAAAAAGTATAATGTTTTGTTAATTATTTTCATTATTTTGTAAACACCCGATTTTTAACAAATAATGTTATAATATAAATGATTGTGTGTTGTTGTCTTTTTTTTGATAAAATTTGTTGTCTTTTAAAGTATGACTTTTTCTTTCTTTTATTTCGCTGTTTAAAAAAAATTTGCTAAATGCTTTCTTACACCATTAATGTTTATGTAAATCATATAATTTTATTATTTTTAATATATATTTTAAATTTTCATCAACGAAAATATGTTAAACTAAAATTTGTTGTGCTCCACCAAAGCTCCAATGATAGATTTTTTCGGGAAAATCACATTTTAGACCTCGAAAGTGTCACTCGCTAGCAGTTTAAACATTTAAAGTATTTTCACTAGCATTTTAAACCTTCAAAGTAGTTCCTTCGTTTTTTTTCAATTTAAATCTGGATGGAATAGTTAACCCGGCAAACGGAACACTAATTCCGTTAACGGAACTATTAAAATCATGTTTGTTTTCATTTTTTTAATTTTATATATTGTAATTTAAACACTTTTAAATTAATTTACAGAAAAATAAATTAAAACAAAAAGCCCAAATTGATTTTAAGGGTTTTCTAACAAACCCAGAAACCAACGACGAGTGAGAGAGAGAGAGAGGAAACCGGAAGTCGACGACTGAGAAAGGGTCGAATTCAAAGTGAGTGTCAAAGAGTGAATTTAAAGGAGAAGAGAATTTCGAAGGGAAAGAGGATATCCTTTCAGTCGTCAAATCGAAATGGAGTAATGTTCTTCTAATGTGGTTTCAAATTTTCAATTGTTAGCTAAAGTAATCAGTTGTTTCTGTCCTCAAATCGAATTGGGGTAAGGTTCTAATGACTGTAAGAAAGACGATTTAGGTCATGTCATGGTAATAGAGAAATTTGTGCGTTTTTAAGTTGAGAAACTTGATTTACATGTCAATGGAGGCTTTTTGGATCCTTAGGCTTTCTGATTTCTGCAGTTACAAGCTTCAAGTAAATGATATGTTTCAATCTTGCTTAACACAAAAATTTCTTAATACGAGAATTTTTTGTTTCGTTTGAGTTTTAGTGTTTTTGTTATCTGTTTTGGATATTTATGATTAAATCTAACAGTTTTACACCAATCCTGCTTCAGATTTAATACTGGCATGGAATAGATTTCATTGGATTAGAATCAATATATGAGTACGTGTGATCTAATATTGTTTTGAGCTGGGCATTTGCTTTGATTATTATTCTTCAGTTTAATATTATTTTGTTTGTGTCTATCTGTGAATACGTGTTCATGTGAATGTTATATCATTAGATAGCAATATCATGTCAATTGGAACAGATTCATCTCATGATTAAATTGGAATTTGGTTATTATTTTCAGCATATATATGCCAAAGTCTGGTTTTTGTTTACGTAGATATCTAATATTAACATTGTATTTTGTGCTTATTTACAGTGACAAAGACAGTCTAAAGAGAGAAGTATTGATACTAAACTAAAGGAGTAGGGTATTTCATACTATCCTCATAGCTTCATCAGTTGGATTTGCAGTTGTCATTGGAGGAATTATGGCAATGTGGAAGTGGAAAGTTCATATTTGGTTTAGGAATTTAGTCTATATTTATGCTTTGTAAGACTTGATGCTTTTGTTTTATGCTTGATTCTTATGGTTTGTAAGACTTCATCTTTATGCTTATGCTTTGTCAGACTTTAAGATTTTATGTCTACATAGTCTATGGTCTTCATCTCCTTTCCTGTCTCCTTGTACCAAATTAACCTAATTGGTGCAGTAATCTTTGCATCATGAATAGAGAAGTCTAAAAACTTCTCCCATCTGATCTCATTAATTTTCCAAGTAACGCTCTCAAACCCCAATTCTCTGTTGTAGTAGTAATCGTTTTCTTCTTTGTTCACAATTCCACCAAAGTGGATTATAAGTTTTACACTGTCTTTGTCACTGTAAAATAAGCACAAAATAAAATGCTAATATTAGATATCTACGTAAAAACAAAAAAAAACAGACTTTGGCATATATATGCTGAAAATAATAACAAGTTCCAATTTAATCATGAGATGAATCTGTTCCAATTGACATGATATAGCTAAAGAATGACATAGAATTCACATGAAATGATGAACACGTATTCACACTAGACACAAACAAAACAATAATCAATTGAAGAAGTAATAATCAAAGCAAAAAAATATTAAATTACCCCATTTCGATTTGAGGATTGAAAGGATTTTCTCTTTCTGTTCGAAATGCTCGTCTTCCTCTCTCTCTCTCTCCCTCTCTCAGTCGTCGTTAGTTTCTGGGTTTATTAGAGAAAACCCTAATATCGATTTGTGGCTTTTTGTTTTAATTTATTGCTCTGTAAATTAATTAAAAAGGGTTTAAATTACAATATATATAATAAAAACCGAAAAAACTATTAAATTACAATATTAATAGTTCTGTTAACGGAGTTAGTGTTCCGTTTGCTGGGTTAACTGTCCCGTCGAAATTTAAAATGAAAAAAAAAACAAAGGAACTACTTTCAGGGTTTAAAGTGCTAGTGAAAATACTTTAAGGTTTAAACTGCTAGTGAAATACCTTTAAGGTTTAAACTGCTAGCAAGTGATACTTTCGAGGTTTAAAATGCGATTTTCCTGATTTTTTTCTATTCCTTTCAAAATTAAACATCCTGATCATTCTCCTTTGTTATCGTAAAAGACTTTTTTTAATGCGAAGAAATAAAAAACATTAATTACTATTATGGTTGTTAGAATCTACCAAATTAAAATGGAAAAGATTTAGTTGAACCAAATTAAAATCTATTTATCTTTTAAAACTTTATATATATATATATATAACAATGACAAACAAAACATATACATTCGATAATTTTAAAAATTATTGCCATAGATTTTAGAAAGCTTGGTAAAAAAATAATTTGTTTTTGAATTCTATATTTATTTTTTAGATCCAAGTTTTTGAATTATTTAATAATCTTTTTAAAATATCTGTTTTTCAAAACCAAAAAAAAAACGAGGGTAAATTGTAACAACCATAAATACCTAATATCAAAAAAAAAAATTAAATCAAAATCTGTACAATTATAAAAGATTATAATGTAAACATGTAATGTGATCCAGGACTAATATTTCTTGGTCAATTTTCGTTTGGAAACACTCGAAATATTTGGATATTTAATGTCAATAAATTAACTGAAATTTACCCAGATTGACTCAATTTTTTTGCCAAAATAAGTAGACTAACACTCCTACGAAAGGGATTACCAAATTAACCCAGTTATGTTGTTAAAAGGCCATTTAACCTTTTTATGGGTTTTAGTTTACTTTAAATTAGGACAATTAATTAAATTTTTTTCTTATCGTCGAAAATTAATTATGTTTAAACCAAAAAAATATACTACTCTTCTCTTTCCCCTTTTGGCAAATCGCGTAACCCAATTTTTTCCCCTTTTCAAATCGAAACCATAGCCACCTCGTCACCGGATCCGTCAATCTCGACGAACGTCGGCGAGTTATCTATAAACGGCACCGGGAATTCCCTCTCTCACATCTCTACCCTTTGTAACTCGTCTCGTTTAGCTTTGATTTTTCCGGACCATCAGTTTGGATATGATTTCTCGTGTTCGTCAACGGAACTCTATGTATAACAACGATGCTTAATTGCTAAAAGGTTTGGTGTTTTCAAATCTTAATATTTTTTTTCTTTGTTTAGTGTAAGTTCTGTTGGATAATGATTATTTGTTGCTTTTTTTTTGTAGCAATTGGTTATCTACTTGCAAATTAGTCTATTACAGAGTTTTTAGTTGGATGTATGGGATGGTTGGCTCATGTACTCATTTAGCTATGGTCAATTCTTCATGGACAAAGTCCCATATTGAAATGCTTTGGAGAATTCCTGAACGGATTACACGGGTCTACCCACCCTGTTGATACTTCAAGACTTTAGGTGCTTGAATCTTTGATTTTTGTTTGTCGTCTTCTTACATACCGACTTCTATTTAACATCTTGGGCTTAATGCAGGCATTTCCTCTTGAAAGATCATCAGATCCTCCAAGAATCATATATGTTGCTCAATTTAGTCCCGAGAAGGTGAGGGATCCAGTAATATTTGACTTAACAGAATAAGGTTGTATAGTTTTGAATTCCAAAGTTCAAGAGTTTCATCGTACTTACTCCATTGCAGTCTTGTACCAGGCTCATATGCTTCAGCTTGAGGCCTTTGCACTAGCCTTAGAGAAGTTAGATGCAGATGTCCCTCGACCAAAGCTTCAATTTGTGGGAAGTTGTAGAAATGAATCAGATGAAGAACAGCTGCAGAAATTGAAAGACATAGCAGTTGAACTAAAAGTGGATGGAGACGTGGAATTCTATAAAAATGTCATGTACATGTGTTTTCTCAAAGCTCTCTACTACATTCTCTATCCGAACTTGTGAATACTCAGAGCTAAATGATATAAGATTAGGAATCACACCAAAATCTTATGGACACATGATCTCAAGGCTCTCAGCTTGAAATGGAGGATGGACCGATGGTGAAGATGGAGGTGGAGGGTTTTTGATTGACTCTCTTGGTCGTTGGGTTGATTGACTCTCTCAATCGATGATCGAACAAACTATTTGAATCACACAAACAGTTTAATCTGAAGTTTTTATGAATAAAGTGAATTGAACACAATATTCAAAGAAATAAATTTGTATTTTAGAATAATTACACAAATTAAAATAAACAAGCAAAACAAAGCACAAAGCTTGAAGAAGAAAAAATCCCTTTTTTATTTTCCAAAGATTTCTATATATCTTTACATGGAACAAATGAGCTTTTTATAGCTTTTACAAGGAGATATTTACAATAAATTACATTAAAAGAAAATTATTCACATTTAAACAAAAGGAGGAAAATTAGCTAAATCAAAAAATCTTCTTGCCACCAATTTAGCCTTTGATTTTTCTTTGAATTTATGGAGATGAGATTCCCATAATAAACTCATGTATTGATGATTCACTCATTTTTGATATTGCATCATTATGTGATTCTTAGTTGTTGGCTTTGGGTTGCAGGGAACTAGTGGAACTACTAGGAAATGCAGTTGCAGGAATGCATGGAATGATAGATGAACACGTTGGGATTAGCGTTGTTGAGTACATGGCTGCTGGTGCTATCCCAATAGGTCATAATTTAAAGGCTAGTATATCTGGTTTTCTTATCTTAAAACGTTCTGTTACTCTTGCAATTTCTCTAATGGCTCCTCTGATTTTACTTGTGGTGCAGCTCACAACTCAGATAGACCCAAAATGGACATTGTCTTGGAAGAAGACGGACAAAGAACTGGGTTTCTTGCTGAGACTGTGGAGGAATACACCGAAGCGATCCTTGAGATAGTGAAGATGAATGAAACAGAGAGGCTTAAGATGGCTGGAGCTGCTAGAAAACGAGCAGCAAGGTTTTCTGAACAACGGTTTTGCGAGGACTTTAAAACTGCAATTCGACTGATTTTCACTGGTGCTCACAAATGACAGTCGTAAAACCCTCAAGATCTGCTTCTGCTTAAACGCACAAGACGAGCTAGTTTATACAGTTTAATCCTCTCCTTATAATTTATTTTTCTGATTAAAGCTGATTGTAAGAAACAATTTGGTCAAAACAAAAGTATCACTAGAGGATTTGCTTTCAAATGTATCTGATTTGTCCAAAGCCGTTAATATGGATTTTATGATATGTTTAATTAATGGAAAATTATGCATTATCTCCTCAACATTTTGAAAACCAGGATTATCTGAAGCACCAACAAACATGCTTGATGATAGCAATAGAGGCATTCCTAAGAATGGCCTTACCTTTGATTTCCTTGGAGGCTCTGCTATACTCGTCATTGTTTTTTCCTTAGTTTTCATTAGCACTGTCATGTTTGCTACTACTTACATTGTTTGGAAACCTTGTGCTATTCACTTCAATGAATGATCATAATTGGTTGTTAACTCGCTTCAGTGCCATATGGCCCATCACAAAATCTCTACGTATATGTTATATCGCAACTTGTAGTTGTAAATTTGTATTAGTTTGTTACTCATTTATCATGTGTAATATGTATTCGACGCCTTCTTAACCAAACCAAATGCTTCCCGGCCTTTAAAATGAACCAATATATTATTGTAACAGAGAATACCTAAAGAGGAAAAAAAATTTGTTATGTCCAAGATGAACCCAGAAGGTAAACAAAATTCAGAATAATGACACACAGTACATCGACGTTGGAAGGAAGAAAAAAAGGGAGGCAACCGTTATTTGAGGACAAAACCCTAAAATTTACATTTAATGTCTTTTACTATAAAAAATTCGGTCACACCTCTATAAAATCTGTCGTAATAAGCTGAACATAAAATTCTAATGTACAATAGTAAAAAATCTGTCATCAAATGGATTCGAATCTGTCATAACGTGAACAAATCTGTTGTCATATGTTGTTATTTTATGGGTCATTCTAGCAATTACTTTTATCTTTAAACAAGTATGCTATCAAACACCAGATTTTGGTTAAATTAAACAAAATCTATCATAACATAAAACAAATCTGTCATAACATAAAAAAAAAATTCGACCATATGTCATTATAGCAATTACATTTTATTAAAAAATCAGCTATTAAACACCAGATTTATGTTTAACTTAAACTAAATCTGTCATCATGTAAAGCAAATCTGCCATAACATAAATAATTATTTTAGAAACAAAAAAATGTTATTAAATGCCAGATTTTTGGTAACAATAAATAAATCTGTCTTAATATAACTAAAATCTGGTACTATTAGACGTCATTCTAATAATTATTTTTTCGTGAACAAATCTGTTATTAATTGACAGATTTTTATTGAAAACTATAAATATGTGGTCACTTAAAAATTATAAATCAGCTACACATTATAATCAGACTGTCATAAATTATGAAAATATGTGGTGTCTTCAAAAGAAAGTATGTCGATGAAAATAAAACTGTTACAAATTATAAATCTGTCGTAACCATATACTAACAACATCGATGAAAATCTTTCGGGAAAAATAAATCTGTTACAACTAGATCCAAAATTAAATGCCAGGCTGGAAATAAATATTTATTTCAAATAAATAAGAGTAATTTAGACATGAAAATGACACAAATAACCCTTAAAGTTTATAAAATATTCTAGCAATTAAACCCTAAATTTGGGTTATTCTAGTAACTTTCCCATAAGTTAATTATAAAATTTAGTTTGAATTCAAATTAATGTGTAGTCAATCAAGTAATTCTTTTTTGATTCAAAATTAAAAATCACAATATATTTAGATCACAATCATAACTAAATATTTATATTTTATGTATCTACTAGGGGATGTCTTGCACTTTGGGCGGGATTTAGATTATTAATAATCAATATTGAAATTCTTTAGTTTTTATGTTTTTTGTATATTTTTGATACTATTTTTAATGTAAATAGTTTGTATGATTTTAGAAATTATATTAATACCATATATTTTATAATACTATTTTTGGGTTGCTTTTGGAACTTTTTATATTGGAGACGTTTATAATGGTAAGTTAAATCATAATTTTTTTTTGAGGAAACAACTTCTCAAATTCTTTACAATATCATTAAAGAATGCGAGTTATTATGAGAATTATAGTGTATATAACATAATAAATTAATTAAGCCAGAAACTTATAGTTATAATTAATAAAACAATTGCTGATGTATCACAATAATAGAGATTGAGAGGATGATGTGGCTTCATGAGAAGAGAGATTATTTTACATAGATCATAACCAACATTGAACTTTTTCCTTAACCCTTATGTGTTTCGAATTTTCACAATTACTATATGTATTTTTCTTATCGATGCAAAAGATTGAAGCAGAGTGTATCTCTCATAACAATACAACATGCATTTTTATATGCCTTTTAAAGGTTCAAAGTTGCATTCTAGAAACTTCCTTGAGTATTTTACTATTGAACGAATTCTCGTTCGTTCGAACACTAATCTTTGACCATAAAAATGCATGTCCTTGGTTTTCCCATGTAACATATTCAAATTCAATCACTATTTTAATTATAAAATTGAAATATTAAACTATGAAATATATTTTAAAATTTATGTACATTTTTTTTTGAACTAATCCTTATTGATTTTTTTAAATTTATATCATAATATTTTAGATTTAATTTATAAAAATATCTATCTATACTTTATAAACACGAAACTCTATAATTTTACAAAAATTCATAAATTAGGATAATAATTATTAAGAATTTGATTTTTTTTTTTTGAAATTAGATATTTGTAATATAGTAAAGCAAAAATTATATTAAAAATTTTAGATTTAATTTAGAAAATGATAGTTATTATGAGAATGAAAGTTAAATAACATAATAAAAAATCAAGCAATAAACTTAAAACTAATAAAACAAATGCTGATGTGTCACAATATTAGCGTATGAGAAAGATAATGTGACTTCATGAGAAGAGATCACATTTTACTTCATATATATATACTAGAGGGTGACCCATGCTTCAGACGGGATTTTGATTTAAGGATTTGGATTATTTTTAGTATTAGAGTTTTTTTTTTTTTTTTTTTTTTTTCTTGATATATTGTGTTTGTTTGTTCTCATTTTTTTGGTGTTTGATATTTTTCCATATGTTTTTAACCGCATGAATTTATGTGTGACTCTTGCTTTATCCTTTTTATTCAACAAAGACCCAATATCAGAACCTGCAACAAAGATGATTCTACATAAGATTTAATACCCCTATTCAGGAATTATACTCCTCTGCAATATAGAGTTTATGATGTATCGAATAAGGTTAGATTAGTGTTATACTATTGTCTTGTAATATTTCACATGTAACAAACAAAGCTTAGACAATGAATCATGATCTTTATATCCAACACCTACACCTTGAGGCTGATATCCAACTAAAGAGATTTTGAAGCTTTGACTTGGACATGTAATTCACTTTCATGAGTTCTTTTTTCTTGTCAATATAATCTTTTAATTATTGCATCTCCTATGTTTGTGCCTGTTTCCACCTATATGTAATAGGATTCGCATTTGCTAGAATTTGTGCAGTAAAATAAACATAATTTCTAAGGTTCAGTTAGTCCTCATCGGTCTCAAAAGATTGAACCACATAAAACATGTTCGCATGCTGAGAAGATGTTCTTGATGGGATACATTGTCTTAGATGCAGGAAGAAAGAAAAAGTGCTTACAATGAAAAACCGATAAAAGATTGAACCACATAAAACATGTTTGCCCGCTTTATACTTAACTTTCACTATCTTCTCATATTTCCCTTTTCTGATCATTCTCGATTATTCTCATTGATCTGAACATTAGAAAAAAAATTATAAGACTTTTCTCATTTTTTCTCTCTTAAAGATTGGTTTTGAATATGTCAACGTTTTGGGATACCGGAGCTTATCTCTTATAACATGCATTCTCATATGCCCTTTAAAAGTTCAGATTTGTCATCCAAACTTCTAAAATCTCCTCTGAGTATTCCACTATTGATCGAATCATTGTTCGCTTGAACACCGATTTTGACCATCAAAATACATTTTTTTTTTGTTTTTTCCATGTAAGCTATTTAAATTTAATAGTTTTTTCATAATTATAAAGCTGACAATATAAATGTAAGCAATGCATTTAAAATTTATGTACATTTTTTTGAACTAATCCTTATTAATTGTTTTAAATTATATATCATAATTCTATAATTTTTAAACACGGATTTTTAATCATAAGTTCAATTCTAATATGACGAAAACATTAGAAAATAGAATAATAATACTAATACTTTTATTTATTTATTTGAAGGTAAATATTTTTCTAAATTATTAAAATAAATCTAATAAAACTACAACTATTAAATTAGAGAGAATAATTATTATTAATACTTTGATTTATTTATTTGAAGGTAATTTTAAAACAAAAACTATATAAATAAATCCAATAAGGCTAAAAATATTTAACTAGAGTTTTTCAGATTATTTTCTATGAAGATGACTTTTCAAATTTGATTTAAATTATTAAAATAAATCTAATAAGACTACAACTGTTAAATTAGAGATAATAATAATTATTAATACTTTGATTTATTTATTTGAAGGAAATTTAAAAAAAAACTATATAAATAAATCAAATAAGGCTAAAACTATTTAATTAGAGTTTTTAAGATTATTTTCTAAGGATATGACTTTTCAAATTCTTTTCTAAATTATAAAAAACAATTTAATAAGACTAAAACTATTAAACTAGAGAGAATTATTATTATTAATACTTTGATTTATTTATTTGAAGGTACTTTTTTAAAAAAAAAACTATATAAATAAATCCTATAAGGCTAAAATTATTTAATTAAAGTTTTTAAGATTATTTTCTAAGGAGATGACTTTTAAAATTATTTTACAAATTATTATTGTAGTTATTATGAAAATTAAAGTGTAAACTTAATACTAATAAAAAATAATTGCATATATGTCATAATATTAGAGTTTAAGTGGAAATCATTTAAAGAAAAAGATTAGAGAAATAATTAATGACTAATGCTTATGTGTCAATTTTTTAGAGTATGAGAATGCTGATGTGGCTTCTTGAGAAGAGAGAAACATATTACTTTATATATATATATATATATATAGATATCAAATGTGTAATTAAAATTTCTGAAATTTTTGTTATAGTTGTAGTTTAGTTTAAATTGAAAATTGTTATTAATAAAAAAAAGACAATAACATTGCAAAAAGCTAACTAAAATCAGAACTACTATACCAATCTCAAGAAATCTCCATGCTTCCTGTCCTCAGCTTCTATAGCTCGATCTAGAGTTCCCCCAGCTGTGGCACAATAGAATCAATGACACACATCATCAATATACAGAGAACCAGTTTATCAAGATTAGCAACAAATAACAACAATATTATATACACATTTTTGTTTTAAATATTATACATAAAATAAATATACACACGAATAAAAAACATTATAGAAGACAAAATTCAAATGCATATCAAGGGAAGTCATAGTGGGCGAAGTATCGAACTGGTGGTTTCAAGTCAACATCGAGACCTTTGTTGATATAAATAATTTTCTCTGAAAACATTCAAATATCAAATATCAATTTGATCGATTCTCCAATGTAGAATATTCATTCTGTGTGGTCATATAATGTTGTGGTAATATCTCCATTTCGATTTTCGATTTTAGAGGAAAATGCAGAGGTTGAAGATGATGTAGGGGAAACAAGTATGGGGGACGGCACGAGAAAAATGGAATCTGAAGTGACGAGTGGAGCGGATAAAACAGAGAGGGAGACAGAGGAGAGTGAGGAACAGGAGGAGGGCGAGATAGCCCAAGAGAAAAAAAGATAAGGGTCAACAAGAGAAAACACAGAGAGTCTACCTTTCTCGATCTTCCAAAGCAAAAACTAAAAACGGAGTCACACCTTTCGTTTCCTCCACTAAGGATCATCTCCCTAGTGTGGTAAGCAAAAAGAAACACTCTACCAAACATAGAGTATGTCAGGCTTTTTTTGGAATGTTCACGGCTTAAAAAAATCATCAAAACAATCTGTAGTAAAGAAGTGGGTAAATGAAGGAAATTTTCAGTTTGGTTGTCTATTAGAAACAAGAGTCAAGGAAGGGAAGGCACAGAGGTTGGGAGATAAGTTATTCAAAGATTGGTCAGTTTTAACAAACTATGTATATAATAGTCAAGGTCGTATTTGGGCTGTATGGAGGAAGAATGTGAGGCTGACTCCTTTTTATAAGAGTAGTCAACTCATTACATGCTCAGTGAAGATAGAAGAACAAGAGGAGGAGTTTTTCTGCTCTTTCATCTATGCTTCTCTTATTATTCGTAATAAGCCTTGGATTATATTTGGAGATTTTAATGAGACGTTGGACATGGCAGAACACTCAAGAGTTGATACCAGCCCATAAATCACAACGGTCATGAGAGATTTTCAGGCTTTGGTAAATTATTGTTCTCTTTCGAACATGGCTTATCAGGCCGATCTATACCTGGTGTAATAAGAGGGAAAATGATCTGATCATGAAAAAGTTGGATAGAGTCATGATAAATGATAGATGGACTCAGACTTATGCGCAGTCGTATAATGTAGGTGGCTGCTCAGATCACCTACGAAGCCGAATAAATTTGAATGTGAGAGCTGGCCGGGAGGCAAAAAGGAAACCGTTTAAATTTGTAAATGTTGTGGCCCGAGTTGGAGGAATTTAAGCCAATGGTTGATACTTACTGGAAAGAAACAGAGCCAATATTCATGTCTACTTCTTCACTGTTTCGTTTCTCAAAGAAGCTTAAGGCATTAAAACCGTCGATTCGGATATTGGCAAAGAGCAAACTTGGAAACTTGGAGAAGAAGGCTAAGGAAGCCTATAAAGATCTATGTCAGAAACAAGAAGCAAATTTGATGAATCCATCCTCACAGTTAATGGAAGATGAGAATGAAGCTTGGAGGAGATGGGATCGAGTGGCAGGACTAGAGGAAACGTTTCTCAAACAGAAGTCAAAACTCCATTGGCTAAAGGTGGGGATAAAAATAATAAAACTTTCCATCGTGCTGATAAGTCGTGGAGAGTGTATACAAGGAAGAAGAAGAATGTTGAGCTGAACCCACAAGTTGTTGACCTGGATTTGGAAGAAGTTTCAAAGGATGATGTGGAACAAAGAGAAGCTCAAAGCTAGGAGTCTTCGTAGAATAGTATATAGTTTGTTGTAATTCAGTTAGAGAGGGCATCGATTGTTTTAGAATTGATCTTGGGAATTGTTGAGAGCTTGTTCTCTTCAATTGGCAGATTGTGGAATTTTCTCCATGAATCTGTAGGATCAAGCTCTTCGAGAGTCTCGTGGAGTGTTGATTTTGTAATTCTTTGTTGGAGTGGAATAAAAAGGTGCGATTTCTCTTAACAATTGGTGCGGTGAGTAGTTCGATCCACGCGAAGGTTAAAGATGACAGAGTCCGATCAAGTTACGGCGGAGTTACAAGAATCGATAGCCGAATTAAACAACGAAATGATTATTTTGAAAGGAGGATGGAAGTGATTGACGAATTCGAACTCAGAGGTGACGACGTGAGTCACGAATATGGAATGTCATTTATCATCGATGGACAAGAGAATCGAATCAATGGCTAAGAATATGAACTTGATTGCTCAAACATGAGCCCGAAATGAAGCGAATCAATTTTTCCGAGAAAGCTCCGGGGAAGGAGATAGCGGCGGATCCAGGCACTTCACATCAGGTACGTTCTGTAGAATGTGATGTGAGTAGCGATAAGGAATCATTAGGTTATCAGGGAATTCATAATGTCTTGGAGAATAGAAATGGCATGTTGAAGAAGATTGAATTGCATGGGTTTGATGGATCTCGACCTTATGGTTGGATTACGCTAGCTGAGCGATTTTTTTGACTGGAAAATTATAATGACCTTGACAAATTGGATCTGATGTCGGTGAGTTTACAAGGTCCAGTCCTCAATTGGTATAATCGGGAAATACAGAGAGAGGATTTTCAAGATTGGCCTCAGTTTAAGCATCGAATGATTGCAAGATTCAGTCAAAAATTAGAAGAAGATCTTGGGAAGAGATTATTCAGCATGAGACAAACAGGATCCATTGCTGATTATGTCAACGAATTTGAAGAATTATCTACGATAGTGACTGGGGTGGATGAAGCAAGTTTGATACATGTCTTTTACCTTGGCCTGAAACCGGAAATGAAAGAAGTCATTAAGCTAAAGAGCCTCAGAATTTGACAGATCATTTCAATGCAGTGATGAGAATGGAGGATAGTGCTTTTTGCATGTCAATAGCTGCGGTTTCACATCACTCAATCTCAAGAAGGACTTCTTATATGCATGCCCTTGAAATCTTCATCAAATTACAATGTTACCAAGTCTTGGTCTCAACCTATGGGTCATGAGTTATGTAAAGAAGGGAGTCAGAATGATAGAGTTCAAGGAAATCAACAGAGTCAGCAAGAGAAACAACCTTATAAAGCTCAGACTGTAACTCAACCTATGCAAAAGATTTTTCAAGTAGAATTTGAGGAATTAAGAAGAAAAGGATTGTGTTATAAGTGTAAAGGCAGATGGTCTAAAGCTCATAAATGTCCAAACATGGGGCTACAGGTTCTGACGGTGATTAATGGTATCGAAGTTGAAGTCATAGATGATGCTGAAAGTGGATTCATTTGAAGATGAAAATGGAGTGGTGACAGAATATATGGCATTATCGTTGAGCTCATTATTAAGTTTGTAATTGGCTACAACAAAATTGTGGGGCACCATTGGCAAATTACGAGTGGTGGTAATGTTAGACAGTGGAGCTACACACAACTTTATTGGTCCTTCGGTGTTACCTAAAGCAAGACTTCACCCGGTTTTGAATAAAAAGTTAGAGATAAAACTGGGGATAGGGATTACAACAACAGGTTCAGGTGTGTGTAAACAAGTTTCGTTTACCCTTCAAAATTGTGAATTCCAAGCAGATTTTATTATCTTGGAGTTAGGTGAATCAGACATCATTTTGGGGATTCAATGGTTACGGACACTGGGGAAATGTGGTATGGATTGGGAGAATCACGAGCTGTCGTTCAATCATGGGGGAACAGTAGTAACTCTTATGGGTGATCCATCTCTACAAGTCTCGACGAACTTATCTAACAATCATCACCAACCTACTGGGTTTGAATTGGCTTTATGTCAAGTAGTGGAGACCGAGTTGGCATAGCAATTATCACATTCAGTGCAGACACTTCTGGATGAGTATATGAGAATTTTTGCAGAACCTACTTAGCTTCCACCTAGAAGAGGTCATGAGCATGCCATTAACTTAGTGGCTGGAGCTTGTCCAATTAGTGTGCGTCCACATAGTTATCCACATGCATATAAAGAAGAGATGGAGAAGTTAGTGACGAAGATGTTGAATGATGGGATTATAAGACCAAGTCATAGCCCTTATTCGAGTCCAGTTCTGTTAGTCAAAAAGAAAGATGCAAGCTGGAGATTTTGCATCGACTCTACAGATCATTGAATAAGATCACCGTTCCAGATAAGTTTTCGATCTCCATTATTGATCAACTTCTGGACGAATTACATGGTGCAAAGGTGTTTTCAAAACTGGATTTACGAGCTGGTTATCATCAGATAAGAATGGAAGAAAAAACACATCGAGAAGACTGCGTTTAGATCTTCTAATGGGCACTATGAATTTTTGGTGTTGCCATTTGGATTAAGTAACGCACCAGCAATATTTCAGGCCTTAATGAATGACATATTTAGACCACTCTTGGTCTTCTTTGATGATATCTTAGTATTCAGTTCCACGATGGAAGAACATGTGATTCATTTGAATAATGTTTTGAAAATTTTTGAGCAACAATAACTATTGGCGAATAAGAAGAAGTGTTTGTTTGCTCAGTCCCATGTGAAGTATTTGGGGCATGTGATTTCAGCGGATGGGGTAGCCTCAGATCCTGCTAAAACAGAAGCCATGAAGATATGGCCAGATCCAAAAAATGTGAAAGAACTTTGCAGTTTTCTGGGCTTAACAGGATATTACCGGCGTTTTGTGAAGAATTATGGAGTAATCGCTAGACCACTGACTGATTTATTCAAGAAAGACCAGTTTGAGTGGAGTGATAAGGCTCAAAGGGCGTTTGAACAATTAAAAACAGCGATAATGTATGCGCCAGTGTTAGCTTTACCAAATTTCGAAGAGCTTTTCATTGTAGAATCTGATGCATCGGGGGTATGGAATTGGTGCAGTGTTGATGCAATAGAACCAGCTAATCGCTTATTTAGCTATGGCTTGACTGATCGGGAACAGATCAAACCAATTTATCAAAGAGAGCTCATGGCTATAGTTTTAGCTATTCAAAAGTGGAGGCACTATTTGATTGGAAGGAAATTTGTGGTGCACACGGATCAAAAAAGTCTCAAATTCTTTTTGGACCAGCGAGATGTATCGATTGATTATCAACGCTGGCTCACAAAGTTGTTGGGATAGGAGTTTGAGATCATTTACAAACCAGGCATTGATAACAAAGCAGCTGATGGGTTGTCAAGGATGGTGCATGGGTATGTGATTGGAAATTTTATGTTATCATTAACAGTTCCAACATTGTTGCAAATGCAAGACATTTTGAAAGAGATTGATTCAGACGACGAATTGAGCGTTTTAAAGCAGCAAGTGTTAATAGGAAAGTGCAATAACCTGTCTTTAACTTTAGTAGATGGGAAACTTCTCCATAAAGGAAAGTTAATGATTTCTCGGAAGTCAGTGCACATTCTATTGATTTTACAAGTCTATCATGATGAGGTTATTGGGGGCCATTCGGGAGTTTTGAAAACAATGAGGACAGTGCAGTAGGTTTTTTACTGGAAAAAAATGAATACGGATATTCAGAAATATGTTGCTGAATGTAGTATTTGTCAGAAACATAAGTATTCAACGCTGTCTCCAGCTGGCTTGTTACAACCTTTGCCAATTCTAGTGCAGATTTGGGAGGATTTGTCGATGGATATTATAGAAGGGCTTCTGCTTTCACAAGGCTATAATGTGATATTGGTGGTTGTGGATCGTTTGAGTAAGTTTTCTCACTTCATTGGTCTTAAACATCCTTATAATGCAACGGATGTAGCATCAAAATTTGTTAAAGAAGTGGTGAGACTTATGGTTTTCCAAAATCTATAGTTTCCGATCAAGACAAGATTTTTCTCAATTCATTTTGGAAGGAATTATTCAAGCAGGTAGGCACCAAGTTGAAGTATAGCAGTGCTTATCATCCTCAATCAGATGGTCAAACTGAAGTGTTGAATAGATGTTTGGAAACCTACTTAAGATGTTTTTCATCATCTCATCCCAAGTCGTGGACCAGATTCTTGTCATGGGCAGAGTTGTGGTTTAACACTAATCATCATACTTCTTTGGGAACGACTCCATTTCAAGTGGTTTATGTGAGGTCACCGCCAAGTTTGTTACAATATGAAGAAGGATCTACAACAAATTTTGAGCTGAAAACTATGTTCAAAGAAAGAGATTCTATGTTGAAACAGATCAAGGATCACTTAAAATTGGCTCAGGCTCGAATGAAAAACAATGCTGATAAAAAGAGAAGAGAGCTAGAGTTTTCGGTGGGGGATCAAGTATTTTTGAAGCTCTGCCCATATAGACAACAAAGTGTTACTCGTCGTATATGTCAGAAGTTGGCTGCTCGATACTATGGACCATTTGAAGTTGTAGCTCGTGTGGGAATGGTGGCTTATAGATTGAGGTTACCACTAGATTCGAGAATTCATGACGTATTCCATGTCTAGCAACTGAAGCCAGTTTTGGGGAAGGATCATATAGTCTCGGACTTACCACTCACATGATTGGTAAAGGATGAAGTTGTTGTGGAACTTGAAGTGGTGTTAGAAACTCGTTGTGATGAGGAGGGTTATTTGGAAGCATTGATCAATCGGACAGGCTTACCAGATCATTATCGTTCTTGGGAAAGGGCTAGTACCCTGATTCAATTTCCACATTTGAAGCTTGAGGAAAAGCATTTTCTGAGCGTGGGGGGGGGGGGGGATTGATAAGCCATGGAGAGTGTATACAAGGAAAAAGAAGAATGTTGAGCTGAACCCACAAGTTGCTGACCTGGATTTGGAAGAAGTTTCAAAAGATGACGTGGAACAAAGAGAAGCTCAGAGTCAGGAGTCTTCGTAGAATAGTATATAGTTTGTTGTATTCAGATAGAGAGGGCATCGATTGTTTTAGAATTGATCTTGGGAATTGTTGAGAGCTTATTCTCTTCAATTGGCAGATTGTGGAATTTTCTCCATGAATTTGTAGGATCAAGCTCTTCGAGAGTCTCGTGGAGTGTTGATTTTGTAATTCTTTGTTGGAGTGGAATAAAAAAGTATGATTTCTCTTAACACATGCTGTTGTTACGAGAGAGGCGAAAAACTCAATATGAGAAATTCTGTGTGGGGATGGAAGGTGGTGTCCAGCGAAGAGGAGATAAAGGAGGAAGCAGAAATATTTTTTAAAAATTTTCTCCAGCTAATACCGCAAGATTATGCTGGCATCTCTGTTAATGAACTAGAGAACTTGTTGCTCTTTTGATGTTCAGAGGAGGATAGAGTGAGACTGACAAAGGTGGTCTCTGGTGAAGAGATTAAAAAAGGCACTATTCTCAATGCCAAATGATAAGTCTCGAGGACCAGATGGATTTACATCAGAGTTTTACAAAGCAACTTGGGGTATTATTGGTGATGAACTAATTATGGCGATTCAATCTTCTTTTTTCATAGGTTTTCTACCTAAGGGAATAAATGCCACCATTCTAGCTTTAATTCTGAAAAAAACAGAGGCGAGGGAGATGAAGGACTATAGACCGATATCATATTGTAACGTGATTTATAAAGTGATTTCAAAAATCATTGCAAACAGACTGAAGTTGGTACTACCAAAATTCATTGCGGGAAATCAGTCAGCATTTGTGCAGGACAGATTACTCATAGAGAATATGCTACTAGCAATGGAGTTAGTGAAAGATTATCACAAAGATACGGTTTCCAGCCGATGCGCCAAAACATTTGATATATCCAAAGCCTTTGACTCGGTACAATGGTTCTTCCTCATCAACACACTCCAAGCTATGAATTTCCCAATGGAGTTCATTCACTGGATAACTCTGTGTATTACTACGGCTTCTTTCTCAGTTCAAGTCAATGGAAAGCTTGGGGTTATTTCAGAAGTGAAAGAGGGTTACATCAAGATTGTTCTCTTTCACCATATCTATTTGTCAAAAGTATGGATGTTTTATCGAAAATGCTTGACAAGCCTGCAGGGGTAAGAGAGTTTGGATATCACCCAAGATGTAAGAATATTGGCTTAATTAAGTCAACTCAGTTTCTCTGATGGCGTTATGGTTCTTACGGATTGAAAAGTTCGATAAATGGAAGGGATAGTTCATGTGTTTGATGTTTTTTCACAAAGGTTGGGACTAAATATCAGTATGGAAAAATCAACAATGTATTTAGCTGGTATCCTAAGATGCTAGATTCCAGGTGATCAATCTTGATCTAGTATAGATTCAAATCTAGATGAAGATCAATTATAATAATCCTAATCTGTTTATGCCCAATTCAACAATTCATCATAAACCTTTGAAAAACCTAGATCTAACAAGTAGATTACTCAGACATAACCAATAAAACACAAATCATAGTTTGAATAAATAGAGAAATCAAAAGTATGAAAGGAGTTCAGAATTTGCTCTCTACAAGGTGAGATCTGATTCCTCTCTCCAAAGCTCTCTCACTCCAAAATCTCTCAAAGAACTTGATAAAACAAAACTTCGTCTTCTTTGACTTCTAAAAACCTATATACATCTAAAATACGAAAAGGACTTGTATTACAAATAATTAAAACTCTTGGGGAAACTTTGTAATTCTTTAACTTGATAAAATATCGGATGATTTTGATAGTCGTGACCCATGTCGATCGACACCAATGGGGTGTGTCGATCGACGTGAATACCCTGATTCATCTCCAAGTTGATTTGCTTAGCTACAAGCCTCCAAAAGCTCCAAAGTGCATCAATAAGGTCTAGCTTGTACTTGTACCTAATAAGACTCAAAGAATACCAAAAAGACTCTTAAACTGATGACATATCATCGACATATGATTTTTTTTCTTGAAATGAAAATTATGGATATACATCATTCCCGCCTCGTCTCGTCCTTTTTCGTCTTGTCTCATTCTAAGTCTCGAATTCATGTTTTAGATGAAAATACATTTCCATATTATATTACTTTCAATTCCTGTTTGGAACCGAGAATTCTCAAATCCTATTTGGGTATTTCAAATAACATTATACTAAATAATCCTTATATATATATATATATATATGTACTATAATTATAGGAAATTGGACATATATAATATATAATATTACATAAAAAATTAATCTAAAATTTTTTAACTTTTTTAAAATGTAAAAATATGTTATTATATTTCATATTATTTAAAATTTATATTTTTACTTTTATAAATTGAAACCTTATAAGATTTTTAGTAAGCTATTAATTAAAATAAAATAATTTATATAAGACAACTAGAATTTAAAATAATATAGTAAGACATACAAACAATTATAATGTTAGAAAACTTATAACCTTTTCTAAGCTTTCAATTAAAATAAAATTATGATTTTTCAATTTATATAAGACAAAAACTATAATTTTAAATGGTATGAAATATAATAACAAATCGGTACATCTTAGAAAAGTTAGGAAAAGAAATTTAGATTAACTTTATATGTAATATTCTATATGTCCAAATTCTTATTATTATGATATATATAAGTGTTATTTATCATAATTGTTTCTCAAATAGGATTTAAGGAATTTTCGGTTTCATACGGGAATTAAAAGTGTGTGAAATATGATAATGTAATTTTCATCTAAAACATGAATTCGAGATTGAGAATGAGACAAGACGAGAAGGGACGAGACGGTGCGGGAATGATGTCTATCCCTAATTTTTATTTCAAAATTTTGTAAGTATATATATATATATATGGGTCGATGATGTGTCATCGACGTCATAGTAAAACAGATGATGTGAATGACATGTCATCAGTTTAAAATTCACAGTCACCCCTATTTGTATGAATTGATCAAATTTCTATCGTTCGTTTATGAATTTTTTCAAATTGATATCTTTAGGTATAAGTTCGTCAATTACTATAGTTCATGTATGATTTCGACTTAATGAATATGTTTGAGTATGAATTGATCGACTTCCCGTGTAATACATTTCGAAGTTTAAAGTGCTACCATCTACCACTTTCAAGTTAAAAATGTTATTTTCCCCTTATACTTATATAATAGAAGTACAAACTTAGGGACCATGACTAAAAATTTGAAATCTATATAGTCTCCAAACTGTAAAAATTTCAAATTTGAGAATACTTGTATTGTTAAGATATTCACTGAATATATTAAGATTTTAATTGTAACAAATCATTAGTTTCTAAAATTTAAAATTTACTTGGTATATGCCCAAATCTCCGAAAACTGTTATGCAATTTTGAAATATAATTTATTTCTTTGGAATAAAATAAATTTATTGATTCGATTAAATTTTGTTTCTATGATCATATTTTGAATTTCGTAATTATAACAAACTAAATCTTTGAAGATCTTAATTAGTTATATCCGAAATCTTTTTGGGTCTCGTAACTTTTTATATTTTTGTAATTTTTCAATAATTAAATTTAAATTCAATTAATTTAATAGTCAAATGACCCCATATTATCCACAAATCACAACCAAACTTATAAAACTGAAATTCCTTTTATTCAAGAACACAACAATATAGTTTGCTCATTTTATTCCTCCAAGCACCTAAATCTTGTTTCAGAAATTTTTTTTAACCAATTCCTTTATAAGAAACGTTTTAAAAAAACATCATAGAGATGCACAAAACTCCATTACTCTCCATTGGATCATATGTTATGGTTCCATCACACATCGGCAAGTGCAATAAGCTGATCAACTACACTAGGATCTGCAAGTGTGCTAGTATCTCCAAGCTCTTCTAGTTGCCTTGCAGCAATCTTTCTCAAGATTCTCCTCATTATCTTTCCACTTCTCGTCTTTGGCAACCCTGGTGCCCAATGTATTCTGTCTGGTGCTGCAAATGCCCCAATCTGGAAATGGCAAAATCAATACAAAAACTCAGCACAGTATCAAACTGCTAAAAATCAGCATAGCTAAAGCTTACTATTCACTTTGTTCTTAATATATCGTACCTGATTTCGGACCATGAGTACAAGGCTTTTACGAAGCTCTTCGCTGTAAGGAACACCTTCGACAAGAGTGACAAACGCATAGATTCCTTGACCCTTTACCTGATACAAGAGACTTGACCATTAGTTCATGTGGTATCATCTAATAAGAACCAAGCTGATTTCTACTTAACTGTAAACGAAGTACAACCTGAATCAAGAACAAAATCTAACACAAGAACCAAAAAGTATCCCTAAGATTATTCAAAGGCTCAAAAACCAATTCAAAATACTAGACTTTTTATTTTTATTCAATGACTAACAAGCTGATGTAGCATTACGTATGAACTCTAATCAGTGTCGCATCGTGATGCAGGAGCTTAATTGTTAGGTTTTAATTAATTTAGTTTTATTTCTTTTTTCTTCTTTATGTCAATTTCTATTGGTTTTCCTTTTTTTACATTAGGGTTTTTGCTTTAGTTTGTTTTATTATATAAACAACTTTAGTTGTAACCAAGAGGAAGAATATTATTATTTTTATCAATAAAGTTTAGAGTTCATCTCTTTATCTTTTCTAGTGGATTCCAGACCTTTTTTCTGGTGGATTCCAGAGTTTTATCATTCGAGTTTGTCGTTTGCGAACTCGATTTCAATCTAGGTTTTGCGCTTGCTTTACCTAGGATTTCTGACTGCGTCTGGTGGTATCAGAGCAGGCTTTCTCCTGTCTCTTTTGAAAGCTTGAACAGCCATGGAAGATCAACCATTAACCAGAGCAGATTTAAAGGGGTTTTCCGCGGATTTTACCACGGCCCTAACTGCTTTGACTGATCAGATGGTGAATTTAACAACTCAGGTTATCAACGCCTACAAAAACAAAAATCTACAAAGACGCAGAAGAGAAAACCCGATTAAGGTTAGAAGGAGTGGAACTGATATTGGAGATCAATTGACGGCGTTAATCAATAAGATTAACAATCAACAGAAAGTAAGAGAGGAAGCGATTAGGGTTCCACGAGGAGGAAAGAATTGTGTTTTGATTGATGAAAATCTGAATTCTAATGAAGAAGAATCCATGAAAGAAGAGATTGGTCAAGAAAATCTACAGAGTAATCATGGTTCTCGCATGGATGCTGATGAAGAACTAGTGAATGACGGAATAGTTGATCAAGGAAATCAACAAAGCACTAATGATTATCAGGTGAGAACTTCAGAAGTGGAGGAGATGATAATTTCAGAAGGGACGCTAGTAATGCAAAGGGATTTCAAAGAGTTGATTGCGCAGATGAACATGAGAAGCATTACAATGAAGATACTCCGGGGAGAAAGAAATCAAGCGTCTTAGTTATGGTTCATAGAAAGTTAAAGCTAGATGAGTTTTCCAAAAAACCTATTGGGTTGATAAGTTGTATAAAAGAGAAGACAAAAATCCCAGAGGAAATACCAGAGATTCTAATTGATTTTAGGGAGTTGAGTTCAGATGGATATCTACATGACTTCCCGCCTATGGGGGATAAGTTAGATGAGGTTCTTTATCAAGAATATAACTTGAGGTCGAGTTCTTTGGAAGTGGAGGAGTCTGATGCAGGAGCTTAATCGTTATGTTTTAATTAATTTAGTTTTATTTCCTTTTTCTTATTATGCATAATCAGTTCAACATACCTCATGTTCTACACCTACAACAGCTGCTTCAGCACATTGAGGATGTGAAGCAAGAGCAGATTCGACTTCAGCAGTTCCGATTCGATGGCCACTGTGCATTGGAAAATAATCCAAACATAAGTAAAGATTTGAGTGGTAGGGGGAATATTGGTAAGTTTAGGGAATTTATTGAAATCATTTTAAATTATTTTTTTTACCTAACATTGATAACATCGTCAACCCTCCCTGTAAGCCAGAAGTAACCATCCTTGTCTCTGAAACACAAAAATCAAATTACCTAAAATCACCCAACACACTAACTGCAAAATTGGTTTTTCTGAAAAGAAACTAATTAGTTTAGATTGTCCACCTGCTGCAACCATCACCACTAAAATAATATCCAGCAAAGGGTTTAAAGTATGTGGTTTCGTATCTTTCATGATCCCCAAACAAAGTTCGAAACGCCCCGGGCCAGGAACCTTTCACACAAAGATAACCACTACACTCGCCTTCGATTTCATTACCTTTTTCATCAACTATAACAGGCTGCAGCAGAGACAGAGAGGTAAGAGTGAAGTTCTCTAAAGACGAATATCGAAAGGAAGAAGAAACAACATACCTGAACACCAAAGAAAGGGAAAGTAGCCGAACCAGGCTTCTGCGGCCAAGCACCTGGCAACGGCGTTATCTGCGCGATGTAATTTGATGCACATGAGAAAAAGCATCATGTAAGAGGTACAATAGAGATAAAGAAAGGGAAGATAGTCACCATGAAGCCACCAGTTTCAGTTTGCCACCACGTATCTGAAATGGGACACCTTGAATCACCGACTAAATTGAAGAACCATCTACATCAAAGAATCAGTAAACCATGTTCCCATTCAAGTGACCAACAAAAATAAAAATCAAAGACATTAGAGTTCAAACCTCCATGCACTCGGATTGATGGGCTCACCCACACTTCCAAGAACCCGTAGCGATTTGCGAGAATGACTTGTTACAAACTATAACAATAAAAACAAGTTGAAAACAGATAAGTTAGTAAATGATTTACATATGTAATCGTATTATCCCCACATAAGAAAATGGTGCTAACTACATTTTCATCATAACCGAAAGATTATATATATATCTTACCTTATCGTCATCGCGCATGAGAGACCTCACCAATGTTGGGGCAGTGTAAAATATGGAAACATTGTATTTGTCAACAATTTCCCAACAGCGTCCAGAATCAGGGTAGTTTGGAGCCTGTTAAACAAAAAAACAGATTATAAGATCAGATCCTATAGTTCAATAAAGATGAAAAGAGATCAACAGTGAAACCCATTTTCACACATTCATAAGCCTGAACGCTAATAAGCTCTTTAAAGAATTACTATGGAAGAGGGATCTAGAGTTGAATTATTGATAATTATCTAAATGGATTTACCCCTTCAAAGACAACAACAGTTGCTCCATTAAGCATTGGTCCATAGGTAACGTAGCTATGGCCAGTGATCCAACCACAATCTGCTGTACACCTTATGTTAGAGAAGCAATTAGAGATTAGTCACTTTATAGTGTAGCTTTTAGTAAGGAATTTTTAACAGTCAAGAGAAGTGTCTTTGCTTACCAATACACATCTGTTGATTTGTAGTCAAATGCGTATTTAAATGTTGTAGCAGTGTAGATCATATACCCTCCAGTTGTGTGTAGGACACCCTTCAAAGAACCAATATTAAAGAGAGAAACATAAGAAAATAAAAACTAAGTTATAAATTCAATCTAACCAATGACCAAAATTACCTTTGGCTTCCCGGTACTTCCACTAGTGTAGAGCAAAAACAAAGGATCTTCTGCATCAACCCATTCCACATCACACGATGTTGGATATTTAGGAATGACATCCTAAAGAGAAAGCACCACAACCCACAGGAGACTTTAAGAACCGTTTTCAAAAGGAAACAAACGCATTTTTTGTTGATATTTAAACAGTTTTATAGTTACCTGCCACCACACATCTCTTCCATCTTTCCATTTTGTGTTTTCTCTTGTTGTAGCTGATGAGTTTTCGTAGGTCAAGCATACGTCTGCTTGTAAAGAACCAAGAGACACACAACAGCCAGAAAATCATCAGTTATGAACCCACCAAACCAACAAACAAAAGAACCCAAATTCAGATTCTGATAATAAAAAGTAAAGAGAGATTCTTGTAAATGGACTAACCTACAGAGACTCCATCTTTGGAGGAAAGGTCAAGCGCAGCATCAACAATAGCTTTAAGGTTTATGGTCTTAGGACCTCTTTTAACAGCATTGCAAGTCAGTATTACATTTGGCTTGCAATCAATAATTCTTTGGGCAAGAGAGTCAGCAGAAAATCCAGCAAAAACGACCTGGCAGAGAATTTAATTATTGTTCGAAACTCATTTTATGATAATGGAACTAGGTAAATGTTTCCGCTGAAGAACAAATGTGTACAATTTTAACAGATTACCGAATGAACAGCTCCGATCCGGGCACATGCAAGCATAGCAATAGGAAGTTCCATCAACATCGGTAAATAAATTACAACAGCATCTCCCTTCTTCACTCCATTATCTTTCAAGTAATTAGCAAGCTGCAGTGCCAGTAAACTAATGAGAAAGAAGAACTCTAGAGATAGCTGGAGAAGACGAACAATAGTGTTCATACCTGACAAACTCGTTGGAGCAACTCGGAATAAGTTAAAGAAGCATCTACATTAGGTTCATTTCCTTCCCAGTATATAGCTGTTTTATCACCTAAACCAGCTTCAACGTTTTTGTCCAAACAGTTGTAGCAAATGTTGGTGATTCCCCCTTTGAACCACTGATCTCAGACATGTCAATACGACGAAACATAAAAAGAACAAGCAGAGGAAAAAGAGAAGATAAAACATCAACCTCAATGTTAATAGGACCTTTCCTAACATCGAGATTTTCAGAAAACACTTGGTCACCCCATTTCTGCTTCCAGTAAAACTCAGATGCAATGTCAGACCAAAAACCAGCAGGATCGGCCATCGATCTTTTATGCATTTCCATGTACTGTAATGTTCAAGAAGAGAAGATGAGGTGTATTGATCTAGGAGTTAATTGATGTTTAGAATGATGAGAACGAGAGAGACCTGTTGAGGGGTGGAAACAAGAGCTTGGCTGGAGAATTCTTTACTGGGAAAGATGAGATCATTCTCCTCTGATGCAAGAGATTCTCCTAAAACGACGGCGTTTAATTGAGAGATCTTACCAGCACCTGAAGGTAGCTGGGACATGGACTCAACATGCCTAAGGTGATTTGAAGACATCCTCTTACAACGAAGAAGATTATCTAATGGTGATGATCTGGTAATACAATGCTTACACAGTTAGAACTTAGAAATCACAGAAAACTTATAAGCAAAATCACAAATCTTTGAACTATATATTAACATTACTTTTGGCAAATCTAGGTCAAACAATCAACCATGACATATATGATTCATATTCAAACTTTTAAACCATAAAACCTAAACCCTGAAATCATAATTTTATTCATTGCCATCATTGTCATCAACATCAACATATCAATCATAATCAACACCATATCCATCACTAATCTCATCATCATACCATTGTTATCATCAATCACAGTATTAGCTAAAATTAACGAATTCAAAATCCGAAATAAGCTAAAAAAGCATTCACCTTTGCGTAGTCGGAAGGATTCGAGATCCAAGTGATCCACTAATTTTTGGATCCTGATAACAATGTTACAAATCAGATCATCAAAGAAAAAAAAAAACTTTTTCGTAACCCAAAAACATAAACACTAAAAACAAAGATCATACAATCAAAAATGATCCAAAGATTATATATATCAAACGTCAAATTGAGAAAAAAATGACGTACGGGTCAGATTTGAAGACTGAGTCCGTCCAGAAGAAAATAAGAGAATCGTAATAATAATGATTTAAAAGAGATACTATATTCATAAGATAAGTCAACTCACAGATATCGAGCCTGAGCTGGAGACAACGGTGAGAAGCGGGGAAGAAGAAGAAGCTATTTTCATTTTTGCTTTTTATTTAATTTTGATTTTATTCTTCTCTCTCTCTCTTCTGTTTTTTTTTTTTTTTTAATTATAAAAATTGTTCTAATTATCAAATGGAATGTCCCTTGTGCCCAGCTACTTATATCATTCCATATATATATTTTGGTATGGACGTGACTTTCATAAAGTGAAGTATCGGTTCTGTCTGTAGCAATTTAAGTATTTAAGTACAATGTTAGATTTTAGATTTATCATGTTTTGTAAAACGTATTGGGGACCGCGTGTGGATCTAAAATAAGATAGTTTATGTGTGTACAGTTCACAGTCACTTGTTTATAAGATACATAGAAGTTAGTTTTTTTAAATTATATGGTTTAATGTGATCTATTTATCCGTTTTAAATTTTATATTTAGAGGCATGTCTATTGCCTAATGGGTTAAAAAAAGAAATTGAAATGTATACAAATTTTGGGGCTCCAAATCTGTAAAATATAGTGGATCAGAATAGTTTTTTTGGATCGTATGTGAGCCATGTTTAATTATTTAGATTATCTTTTTTTTTTTTGAAATATAGTTTTTTAAAAAAGGAAAGAACATTAAAAAAAAAAAAAAAAGGAAATCGAGATCTCAAATCGAAAAGGAAATCAAAATTCCAAATTGAAAACTAATTTTTGAAATTTTTTTTGATAAAGAGTTTAGTGAAATCGAAAGGAAGAAAAATCATGCATAGTCTTTTTAAATTATTGCTTTGCATTGAATTATTTTTGTCCTTGTAAAATTACATTACATTTATTTTACTATATATATACATATATATAGATATATATTGGAAAGGCCCATATTTTTAAGTCCACCGTTTGAAAATAAATGATTTGAAACATATGAAATATTTTTTTTAAATGTCAAAATATTCTAAACAATAGTAGAACTTAGAAGTAATAAAATAATAACTGAAAAAAAAGAAGTAATAAAATAATATCATTTTTATTTGTCATGACTCATAAAATAAAAATACCGTAAATAAAATTGAAAACCCTAAGTAAAATATCAAAACCTCTTTGATATTTGAAAAGAGAACAATAAAACAAGAGTACCTGATATGGTGGAAGAAGAATCTCCCAGGCCACTTATGCCACATTAGTTCAATTTCATCGTTTGGTTTGTAATTTTGTAACCTTTTGCTTTAGCCATATTGTACCATCCTCGATCCGCTCATATATAACTATATCTGCACTTGACCAGCGTTAATCTGTAATCATTAGATTCAACACATTCCTTAACAATATGGACTTTAACATGAACACCGTTTTCTCCACCAAGCCACGTTCCTTCGCCGGATAACCGAACCAGCATAACTAAGATCAGTCTCGATTGAATTCTTCTTTAGAACCCATATATTAGGTTGAGCTAAACCCAATTCCAAATCGATTTCTTGATCCATCCTTATCAGCTATATGAATATTTTCCAACTGTGAAAGATAATAGAGCTAGGTTGAGAGATAAAGCTTTATTACCTATGTTTATATAGAGTTTTTGATCAAAATAGTTTTCCTTTTCCTTTTCCTTTCTTTTTTCTTGTTTTCTATTTTGTTACGATTTTTAGCACTTTTCCTTTTATTAAGTATACATTTTTGCCATCCTACAAGTGTGTTTTTCTATTGTTACGAAAGTTACCGTTTCTATGTACAAAAACTGTTTTACATTACCGCAAATATTATTTAGACTTTACATTTTCTTTTTGTGATCATTGATTTCTTTTTCTTTTTTTTGGGCCTTTACTCTAATATTTTTCTTATAGGAAAGTTTATACTAAATTTTATTTTGTTTGACCCGTCTTATTTGTTTGCACAACACTGTCCATTCTCCCTCGAAGCAAGGCTCGTCTCATCTTACAAATTCAATGACGTCTAATTTCAAAAGATTTGATCTGATAATGACGTCAAAAAAAAAATTCAATACATTCTCTAATTAGGGGTAGAAATAGAATGTGATTTTCTCACATATGCACCTATCTTCTAGTACCTTAACCATTCATATATTACTATAGCATTTATAATCGTAACAGTTGCTTTTGCAAACTCTATTCCACATTGTTTAAACCAATCGAACTGTTATAGTTAACTTTTTATATGTATAAAGGAATAAAGAACTCGAAGAAAGACGCATTTGAATTTGAAATTGTTGGATACAAAAAAGAAGGAAAACTTAGTCAGAATATGAATTCGAAACCAAAGAGTATCCCTAGTCATTTGGTTTGTTATGGCTCTATACCATGAGTATCATCATCATTCATCTAATACTTCATCTATTTGGTACAAAGTTATAGCATCACAACGCAATTCATGTAAACGAAGTAGTAGCTTTGGTTTTCAATTTTCTTTTTTTCTTCAATCCTTTTTACCTTTGTTGTCTTCATCACCTTTCAGAAATTTCATGAACCAATAAGCAGAAGATTTTGGGTGTCGGGTTAAACCATTCTTGTAGTCTACATATACTAAACCGAATCTCTTGGTGTACCCTTGCGCCCACTCGAAGTTATCCAACAGCGACCAAGCAAAGTATCCCTTTATGTCCACTCCGTCTCTGTTTCAATTTTCGCCATTAACAAAACATTCTCACTGTTAATTAACCTTATTGTATAATGGGAATTTACTTGATAATTTCTATATATGTGTATATCTCTGTTTCCTAAGTTTTTGTTGCTCGTGAGCGTATGAAGAAAGGGAAAAATGTTGGCTTACTTGATAGCCTCAGAGACATTGGCAAGGTAATTCTTGAAATAGGCAACTCTACGCTTATCGTCGAGCATATCATGGATAGAGGCAGATCCGTCATCTTCATCATCCATACCTGTCATGTTAGACCAAGTGATCTAAACCTCAGGATGTATATAATAGAAGTTTGACAATACCAGAATAACTATTCATTTAATGCCAATGTTATCTGGATAACAAAACTATGGAGATACGAAGATAGGTAAATACCATTCTCCGTGATAAATATTGGAGGGTGGTTGTATTTCTCACTGATGTAATTCAATGTCTTTCGGATTCCCCAAGGCACAATATAAAGCCAATCCGAAGCAGCCTGTAATTGTCAGAGATTGTTCAGTTGATTACTAGATCATTCTTTAATAGATGTGCATAAATGTTAATAGAGTCATTAGATTGAGCGGAGACTATGAAGTGAGTTCTTACCCTGTCGCCTATCGGCTCTCCATTTTCCCATTCAACTGTGCGCATAAAAAAAAAGAGAGGATGATTACTAGGAAGTAACTAAGAAGATTGTTAGTGGTAAAAGAAATTTCAATGTTTGTGTTTGTTACCAATTCTCTTTAATTCTTGTGATTTGTAAAAGTCACTCTCAGCTTCTTTGTTTGAGACATGAGAAATCAGCCTTGACGTGTAGTGGTTTAGGCCAACAAAGTCCCATGAGTTCTGAAGCATAAACTCCTTTTCTTCTGGGGTAAATGTTGGGAGATTATCTCCAAGTTTCTGGCGCATACTTGCAGGATAGTCTCCAAAAAACAAAGGATCCAAGAACCTGCAAAGGAATTTAATATTTTTATTTCAAGGAATGATTTATACTTGCAAGTATGCAAGTCATTTGAAGCATAGTTGGCAATTCCAATTTTATGATAATTTGATATTATAACTTTCTTAAAAACAAAAATGGAATTTATGAGACCTTAACATATGAAAAGCCTATTATACAGGGGTAAAACACTATTTAGTGATAATATCACACCACAGAGTCAAAGTCTATCTAGGATTTTACAGCACCCTTGGAAACAGCAAAATAAGAGGATTATATGTTCTGAACTACACATACTATTACAAAGTAAAACATAGATGAATCAATTCAACAGAGAGAACTATTCTAAAACTCATAAGCTAAAAAACCTAAAGCAGAAATCAATTTACTACAAAATTTCAGGAAGATATGATGCAGCCGTGCGCATAAGCTACAGAGACGTTACGTTTTTAGCTCAACACATCAACAATACGTTTCCATCCCATATCTTTATGATTAAGAAATCACTCAATGCTTATCTTACTTACCATCCAAGCTGAAAGTCAATTCGCCTACCCGCAGCGACCTTGTCTTCCAAACTCTCTGAGTTTGGCTCTGCCCACTCACAATCAACTGACAAACCGATTTGTCCGCCTTGGCTTTCCTAGATTAATAACAAGCAATTGAGATATATGGATAAGGGTACTACTACATGTCAACAACAGACCCCTTGAAGCATCTTCCCATAACCACAAAGGTCCAAGCAAAATAAAACAGAAATAGGTTCCTTAACCACAATAAAAAAAAAAAGCTATCATACCTTGTACTTGTTTCTATATATGGAAACAGCAGTTGCATGGGCCAAAACCTGATGATGCGAAACCAAATATGGTTCGACCAAGGGCTTCTCCTTTCTTCCAGGTGCAAATATACCAATACAGTGTCCATTCACCGAGGTCTGAAGTGGTTCATTTAATGTGATCCAGTGCTTAACTCTATCACCAAAATTGGCAAAACAAGCATCTGCATAGAGGCCAAAATAATCTCTGCGCGTGAAGAAAAATTTAATGTCAAAATAATGATTTCTACAAAAAGTGGTGCATGCCTTATTTCAGAATTGTGGAAGTATGCAAGATAATTAGCCTTCTGAAGCATAACATAAAAAAACAACTTTCACAATAGATGGAACCTAGTCAGGAAAACTTTAATTTGTACAAGACCTCTCAAAATAATCGTATTTCTGCTATTGAAGATCTTGCACTTAAATGAAATAGTCTACTACAGTTTACTACTTACACAATTTTTCTATTAGTCCAACCTCCAATTGATTCCTGGAGATATGATGGGAGATCCCAATGGTACAGAGTCGCAAACGGCTGAATACCTGCAATAGGGATTATCTTGTGAAACAATCATCCACGCTAAAAGGAAAAAATTCATTTCAGAAGAATAAATACCCCTTTCAAGAAGAGTATTGATAATATTGTTGTAGAAAGCAATGCCGTCTTCACTGACTTCAGTCCCCAAGCCATCTTGAACAAATGACAAACAAAGACAACAAGGCCTTCAGTCAGCAAACGTTTAAATTTTTTAAGTAAGGCCAGAAAACAAGAACAAATACTGCTTTATAGTTTTAGTTATGGCTACAAGCATCAATGCTAAAGGAACTCAAAATTTAATATATTTAAAAGGATCTCTTGGGAAAATACTGATCCATCATTTCAAATATGAAGAGACCAAAAATTGCTCCCTTGAAATTAGAGAAATGATAAAGGTTCTAAAGGGAAACTGATCCACCTTCCCACAACGAGAATTTCCCAAATGTTTGCATATACAAAACTATAAAAATAATCTTGCCTATGCAAAGAAACCTGTATTAGACATTGTATACAATTACTATATGGGCTACATTATGATAGACAATATAATTACACATAAAGAAATCAGTACCACAGAGAGATGGAGTTTTAAGTGTAAACAGAGCGAGAGATTACTAGTGAACTTCAGAGAACACAAAAGGAAAAACCGCGTTGCAACTAAAAATGGTTGAAAAGTGGCATCACAGTAAATTTCAGTTTAAATGAATAAAATTTTAGAATCAAAGTATCAAGTTTAAATGACAATATTGTTGAACATACCAGGGAAAATGCGAGACCACGATATAGAAAATCTGTAAGCACTGAATCCTAATGTTCCAATAAGTTCAATATCTTCCTGCAACATCATTGGAATAACAATATTATAAACAAAGAAATATACAAACCATAAGATCACTATACCAACACTTTACTCTAAGCTTTACTTAACCTTGTATCTATGGTAATGATCCACAGCGATATCACCATTACTTCCATCAAGAATTTTTCCTAAACAAGACGAAACAAACAGTTAAATCTTATCTACCTAGCCTTCATCGTTTAACAATGAGATAAGCTAAGAAGAAACCACAAACCTTCAAGATGAGTGAACTTGTCCCATATACTTGGTCCTTTCTTACCTTCATTCCAACCTCCTTCAATCTACAAAAAATCATCATCAATACTTAGGTCAGTGAAAACTAAAACATTTGATATACATCAAAGTTTCTACAAAATGTTGATAGTTAAAAGCATTTAATACCACAAAATTCAAACCACATTCAAAAATAAAACATTTGTTCTTCTTAAATTCGATTCGTATAGCAATCTAATTCACAATCCGACTTCTAAATACGCGAAGAATTATCTATTAATTCCAGATTTCAGTTCCGACTAAAAACCTAAATCAGCATTTCCATAAAATCCAAGTAAATCAAGAGATTGGTATAGAAAAAAGTAGAAGACGAAGCAGAGACTATAGAGAAGAAGATCGAGGAGATAGACCTGGTAAGCAGAAGTGGCAACGCCGAAGGTGAAGGTGGAGGGGAAATTAGAGCGATAGATATTGGGAGAGAAGGCGAGATTAGCCAAGTTAAGCTTCTGCGCCATTTTTTCCGATTAGTGTGGAATCGGATACAACTCACAAAGCGTGCGTTACTTAAGAGAGAGACGCTAGATGCAAAAGATCCGGAGACAACTAATCAACTTTTTTTTTTTTAATTACCCACATAGTACACTTGGTTTACTTTAATAGGCTATACAACAATTAATCTAGTCCTAATTTTGTTTGCAATTATATTAATGATTTATTATTAATGTGATACTAATTTGAGAAGGACTGAAAACATCAATTAGGGGCTGTTATTAGATTGAGTTTTTATTTGATTTTAATGTATTTAAAGTTGCAGTTATTATAAAATCCAACTAATGGATTTTGATGAATGACAACACTCAAACATGGGTTATTAAATCCATTTCTAATATTTTTTATATGAATTACCTTGTATTTAGAAATCATCGAAAATAAAATAATTACCTAATATTTTAAAAATAGTTAGAACAAAATAACATTCATTAAAATGTTTATAAAAAAATCAATAAATTTTAATATAAAATAACAAAAATATATGTTCATTCAACCAAAATACTCGATCTTCTAACTATTGACCAATTATTTTGTTCATGTGTAGAACATGTAAAATATCCGATTGTGATAAATAAATAAATAAAAGTTAAAAATGCAATCTATATTTCCAATGATATTCAATTTTCACAGGGTCAAAATTTTATAGTGATAATTATTTTATATTAATAAAATTAAATTTCAATCTGATATTTTGAGAATCTTCCGAAACAATTGGGAGAGCCAGGGGAGAGATTAAATATATTAGAAATACTAGGGTAAGAGTTGGTATTTCATTTACTCATATTTTAGTTAAAAGATTTCATCAAAGTCCATCCTTATTAAAAATACAATAAAATCATGTCCATGCTCAATAACATGTGTTTCTAATGTATTTTAAAATACATTCAATAAATGTTGTATCCAATAATAGAAGATTTTATTGTATTTTTTCAAATACGTAATTGAATAATACTAAAAAAAATTTGAATTTAAAATACACTAAACTCCATTAAAATACAATATTCAATAACTCCACCTTAGAATAACAATAGTTCTTAGCTATCAGAGGCAAAAAAAAAGAGGAGAAAAATAGTACTCCCTCGGTGCTAATTGATTATATTTCTACTATATTCACACATATTAAAAAATCACATTAAAAGCTAGTTATAAATGCATTATTTTCTATGATTAACAATTTTCAATAACTCTAAACCAATAGTATTAAGTTAGGTTTCTTAAACTTTACAATCTATCATCAATGATTAATAAAAATTATATAAAAACCTAAAAATTGTATCTTGTTGAAACAATTTTTTTCCTAGCAATAGAATCAATTAGGAACGGGGTAAGTATTTTTCAACAAACGACACCATCAGTACAATTACGATTTATATGTTTTGTTTTCATAGTTATTTGTTGATTTCTTGGAATATCAAATGAAAGAATTAATGGTTTTTTTTTTACATATCCATAATTGAAGGACATTGGCAATGGACCTCTAGCTAATCCTTCGCATTTAGACTTATCCGATGTAACCAAAGTTACCCTTTCAATTGTGTTTTGATGATTCGTAATTTTGGGCAAAGTTTTTATCGCAATTTTTTTTCTTCTTTTGTTGATTTCTTCTCTTGCCTTTCAACTGGTCGATCTACAACCTTCCACATCAACTGTGGCAGGTGAAGCAGTTGGTCAACTTTTCCAGTTTCCTCCATTTGACTTCAAGACCAAATCTGATCGATATCTGATAAGTTATTCCTTTCTCTTAGTCGGATATTAGTTGAGTATATCTCGACGTTACTAATGTCGGTGATTAACAGATGGTTCTAAAACCACAAAACATAGGTCCATCAAGCCGGAGTAAGTAAGCTTATGTTTCAATTTCAAAACAGAGGTCCATCAAGCCGAGTAAGTAAGCTTATGCTTCAATTTCAAAAATCTACCAAACATTAAGCTAGGACACGACGATCATAAGTTTTCAGTGAAATTTGTGGTTTTCATCGACATCAAGATAATTTCTGATCTCTGAGAAGAATGAATGAATAGATTAAGATCATCCACCCTAAAAATTAGCTTTAGCAATTTTGGTTTATAGTTTTTAAAATTATCTTTTTTTAGGGATGTTGTCACCGGAGATTTCAACGTCTTCCGGCTTAGTTTTTATAGTTATTTTTTCGTTTGTAACTCCATCTATCTTTATTATATTTAAGCGGAATCATGCGAGACTATCGTTAAGTTGATTAGGGTGTGGTTAGGATGTTTTAATCAATTAGTTTGGTGGTTTTCTTTATGAATTTGGTTTTCATATTTTCCCTTCTATGTTAAAGTGTTTTTTATTTTGCATTACGGTTATGATTAAATTGTATGAAGGCCTATATAAGGGTGTATTGATTAATAAGAAAGTAACTTCCAACAATTACCTAATTCTCTAAGAGAGACTTGGGTTAAGAGGAAGTTTTTGCTTAAATATCTTCTACTTTCAAGCTATAGCTACGGATCCGGTTACGAGATATCTAATTCTAAGTCTTTGGCTCGTATCAACTTGCTTTAATCTCTTATACTTTCAAGTTTTAGCAATGGATCTGGTTACAAGATCTAAGTATAAGGCTTAGGCTCGTATCAATTTGGTATCAAAGCCGAACGATTCAATGGGAGAGAGTGAATCCATGATAGAGTTACTCACAAAACTAATGAAGAAGGTGGAGGGTATGAACGCAAAGCTGGATCATATAAACCTATCATTGAATAACACTAACAAGACACTGGATCCAATGAAATCACTGCTTGTAGCAGAACTTCACGAGGAAAAGATGACAAAACAACAAGTGAAGTCGGAGACAAAGACATCGGAGGAAAACTTACTGTTGCTTGTAATTTTGGAGCTAGAAAAGCATGACCACACTGTGGTGTTAGAAGTTTCAGAGACTAAGCAACCGGAGCCACAAACCGCAGAAGCTGCTACAACACCAAATACTGTTCCAGTCATGGAATCTAGATTTCCACTCTCTACCATGTGTGATTGTTACGTAACTAAAGAAAAAGATGTGGTGCTTGGGGCAGCCATGTATGATCATTTCCTAATGGACCACCAACATGTGTTGCATCTCTTGACTATGTTCTTTGTATCAAGAGAGTCACAATCGCTACTACCATGTGGATGTTTAGATACCATGAGTGGGAGCTTGGGGAAAAGCTCCGGATCGAAGAGTGGAGTAATGATACAAGACTATGGTTAGGTTGATTAGGATATGGTTAGAATATTTGAATTAATTAGTTTGGTGTTTTTCCTTTTTAATTTAGCATTAAGGTATTTTTCCTTTTTAATTTAGTTATGATAAGCTTGTCAGTAGGTATATATAAAGACCTCTTATGATTAATGAAAATTAAACTTCCAATAATTCACCTAATTCTCTAAGAGAGACTTGGATTAAGAAGAAATTTAGCTTAAATATTTTTTCTCTTTCTCACTTTAACAAAGGCTTCGTAATGATTACGAGTTCGAAGAAGAAATCTTTGGCTCTGCTTCCAAGTTGATATGAGCCAAAGCTTGAAAGTTGAAGACATTTAAGCAAAAGGTTCCTCTTAACCCAAGTCTCTCTTAGAGAATCATATTAATTGTTGGAAGTTATCTTCTTATTAATCAATAGAGACCCTTATTTAGGTCTTAATACAATTTAGGCATAATCCTAATGCAAAATAGAAAACACTTTAATCTATAAGGAAAAATATGAAAACCAAATCCATAAAGTAAACCACCAAAACTAATTAATTAAAACATCTTAACCGTACCCTTATCAACCTAACCATAGTCTCACATATTTTTTTAGAAGGACTAACATTAATTTTAGGATACAAAATTTATGATAACACTGCTAATATTAATTTTTATCATAATCATCAAATAATTAAATTTTATTTAATCGTAATAACCATACATGTGTATAACCATAACCGTTTTATTAGTAAATGTTTTAACTGTAACTGTATATTAATTGGTTAAAGTTAATGTTAAATAAATTATAACTGTAACTGGTAGTTAATTAACTATAGCTATGATAACCGTAACCATTATCATGCCTAAATTAACATTCCTTTAGTTAATAAATCTATTTAATATTTTAAGAAAAACAAAATTGGTAGCATGCAAAAATGTAGTACGAGTCAAGGGAAATGTTATCCTCCAATAATCTTACCCAGTATCTACTGAACATAAGTGGAAAAGAATGTATACCTCAACCACTACAAAAAAAAAAGTTATTTTGAAACTTTGTAAAATATCGGACAAAACAATTATTATGAAATTTTGTCTCTTTCTTAATTAGTAGCAGTATCCTTCGTGAAATGGCCAAAATAGTCGCACAAAGACTTTACATACCACGTCCAGTCAAATACATTGACTTTCCAGTTGATTTGGGATAGTAGCCTGTGTGGGCTACAATTCTTCAGATCTTTTATATAATTTTTTCCCAGAGAAGACTTAGATACAAATGAATGTTACATTGAAAGCCAATGAATATCACAACATCACATCTTCTTCTTCTTCTTCTTCTTCTTCTTCTTCTTCTTCTTCTTCTTCTTCTTCTAAATTTTCTGGTTCTGCTTCTATGCGTCTCTTATTTTATGGGCATCGTTGACGCCAATCACCGTAAACTAGGTCAGTGCTTTATACATGCAGACGAAAATTTTCACTAATTAGATGAGAGAATTGTGTCTCAATTTTATTTTTTTTGTTAGATGAGAGAATATTGTCTCAAATTTTAAAAATATTTATGACCTCAAGAATGTTAGGTCTTTGCTGTATAATCTCCAAACGATTTCAGTTCACATTTATCCTATTATAAATTGTTGAACATGTAGTACACTTCTCTAACCAAAAAAAAAAGAACATGAGTGTACACTTTTGAGATTGTCAATTAAGGCATTTTGGGTCTTAACACTATGGGTGTAACGGATCCGGATCCGTGATTTCATTATATGGACCGGATTTGTAAACCCCGGATATCCGAATGCTGGATATCCGTTTCAAAAATGGATATCCGGATCCGTTTTTTTAATAATTAACTATATTATAATTATTATTTTGATTTTTTTGGCCGGATCCGGATATCCGAAACTGTTTTTAAAAACCTTTTTTTAACGGATTTGGATTTTAAAAAAATAACTATTTTTAAAAACCTTCTTTTTAACGGATTTGAATTTTTTAGTCTTCGGATCCGGATTAGAATATCCCCCAGATCCGGATATCTATGCTCAGGGCAACTTAAGACTGAATTGAAATTTTTAATATAAGTGCATCCACTGTCAAGTAAAAATATTTGTATCTTATTATATAAATTTGAATTCCACTCACGAGAAACCGACACATGTCAAAATTATACTTCAGGAGAGATCATGACACGTATCACAAATAATTTACATTTTGCCATGTATCAAATTCATAAATACAATTATTAAAAAATATACATAAATAATTATTTTAAAAGAAAAAAAAGAAACCAATAATTTGTTAATTTATCTAATCAATAATTAAAATTAAGAAATAATTTTAAAACAAATCTAAAAATAAAAATAAAAGAAACAATTTTAGGAGAAAAAAGGAAACCAAGAATTTGTTAATTTATCTAATCAATAATTAAAATTAAGAAATAATTAAAAAAAAACTAAAAACAAAATTAAAACTAACTAAAAATAGAAATAATTTAAAAAAAAAAAGAAAAGAAAACCAATAATTTGTTAATTTATCTAATCAATAATAAAAATTAATAAATAGTTTTGAATAAAAAATAAAACCAAGAATTTGTTAATTTATCTAATAAATAATTAAAATCAAGAAATAATTTTAAAACAAATACAAAAACAAAAAATAAAACCTAAAACCTCATTTTAAGGAAAAAAAATTAAACAAGAATTTGTTAATTTATCTAATCAATAATTAAAATTAAGAAATAATTTTAAAAGGAAAAAAGAAAACCATTAAAATTTTTAATTTATCTAATCTTATTATATCAACCTTGGTTGCAGAATGAACAAAATTGATTTAATATGATCCAATCTAATTTATTATTCTAATTGGTTAAATGTTAAATAAATTTTAAGAGATGATCTAATATGCAGAATGTTAGGAGTAATAGATGATATTCAAGACTGACTGTTAAACAGTTTTGTTGGGTTTATCAATAAGAGTTACATATAATTGACATAAGATAAGAAATTGGTTAGAAAAATGCATGAGGTTCTCGGTTTACGAAACAAAGAAACAACACCTCTCTTGGACATGCAAATTGAAAGAAATGTTTTCTCCATAGAGGAGAAAAAGTGTGTAAATGATTTCTCCCAAAGCAAAAAAGCAAAAATTGTTCTCTCACAAAGAAAATAAGTCCAAAACGAGGTGAAAAATACATTTTGAGAGAGTTACTCATGCATACCCAATTCTCATACATTTATTTGGATCTAGCTAGAGGAGGGAGCAAGTCAGTGGGATTTCTGTTGAAGATTGAAAATGATGGTGGATAAGAATCCGACACCGAAAAATAAATAAAGCCGTGAAAACCAAACATCTTAAGGTATAAGACCCGAGATAAATATAAAATTTAGAGCTTTTAATGGAATGGTGGAGCTAGAAGATGTTGTCGGAAAACGCCATGAGACAAAGAATAGTGAAATATTCCAGCAAAGTGAAGCTGCGAGAGAGAATATATTATGTTGGAAACCGAGATACGATCTCAACAAGAGGATATCATATTGAAAAATTAAGATCTTGCGAGAACAACGTCTCACCTAAATATGGGTGAGAACATAGCCGCCTATCACTGGATTTTTTTTACATCTCATACTAGGTCTGGGCATTAGGGTTAGTTCATGTCTCTCATATTTTTGGGTTTAGAGGCCTATGATCTATTCGGTTTGGTTTGGTTCTATTTGCATTCTAGTCATGTTTGGATATACGAAATAGAAAACAAATATTAAAAATTGATTAAATTTGAATAAATTTTGGTTAAATTTTCAAAAATATAACTTAGAACTTTCAAATATTTTTGCATTTTTCGTATGTTGGTTTTTTTTTATTTAAAAATAATTAAAAATTTTGGGTTTATAATTGCAGGGTATATAATTGAGTTATATCAAATTTATATATTATTTAATGGTTTTAGATATATAGTTGTATTTTGAATATCTTAGGTATTCATTCAGTTCTCGGTATAGTTTAGGTTTGATTCTTCAGATAGAGAAGTTTATGATCCTTTCGAGTTTTTGTTGGGCTGGATCGGTTTGGGTTTTTAGTGTCTGATATTTTTAAAATACCTATCTCACACGATGACTGAAAAAATAAATGACAAGATGGACCAAACTAATGAATGTGATATATATTTTTAATATATTAATAATAAAATTATAATATAGAAATTAATTTATTCATCTAAAATATGTTAATAACCAAACTCTTTTTCTCTAACGACATATGATTTCTACTCTTCCTCCTAAATTTATTTTTATAAGATAAATCATTAAGCACATATATTTACTTTAATAATTAATTTTACTTTAAAATAATTTATTTTAAAATTAAGAAACCCACCCGTCGGGCGAGTCCTAATCTAGTTATATAATAATCAGTCGTTATCTTAGAATAAATAAATAAAAAAATGTATCTATTTTGCATGTTGATAATTAATGTATTGATCATTTTTGCTGGCCCAAGTTCTAACGGAGCATATAGCAGTTGGATCCTCTCTACCATGTGGAGCTGCCATCGGAGACTACCGCCCGTGTTCACGACTTATCCCTCCTTTTCATCCACATTTCATCAAAAATTAGACAAATCCGATCTACATATATGTACCTTGTAATATTTAAATAAATATAGTTTTTTATGGAGTTGCTTTTGCTTCTCTATGTTTTATGTTACCCACTTTGTTTGTTTTTATATTTGTTAGAATCCATATCGGAAGTTTAAAAGGACTAGCATTAATATATAAAAGATTGGATCAATTTACTCATTGTCAATGAGTTTTAAGTTAGAATCCCATTAAACTTAAAAATACTAGAGCGTTCATCTTATACTAGAATTGGGTGGATATAACTTAGATAAATATATGAAATGGGTTTCGCCATTTTGATCTGATGAGACAAATTGCCGCCTTATATACAACAAAAAAGTTATGCAATTGCTACGGAAAATTTTCTAATAATAAGCAAAAGTCATATCAAGGATATTAAATTTGCAACAGATTTGTAATGCTGTTCAAACTTAGCTATTGATAAAGAGATTTTTGCAACCGCGTCTATTAAATAAACTCTTTCTACGTTGTATTACAAAGGATATTAATTCATGGAGACTAAAGATCACGCATTAGAGATGCGGGATTCTTAACTAATCTAGAGGAAAACATTTTAGAGTTTATAAATCAAATGAATGAAAATAAATGAAATGCAAAAAGAAAAAACAAAGAGAAAGAATTGGACCATGAATTTAGCTACTATAAAGATGAATTACCAATCTAACAATGATGCATTGGTTGAATTAAATACAATCCTAGAACATGAAATTTACAACTATGACTAATCCATTTTCATGGCACTAATCATTTGGTAATCAACAACTCATGTTAGCTATCAAATAATCAATGAGCATTAATAATCAATTCCAATAAGTTTACTAAACATCCTTATCAACAACTTCTGTTCGCTAGGTATGTAAAGCTCATAAAAGATTTATTCAAACATCTTCCAGACTGAAAGGCCTAAGTTTTAAATTACCAATTCCTTGGCTAATGTAGCATTATGATCAGCCTAATATGAAGGATCTAACAATAATCAACCAAAACATTCAACATCAAACCATCAATTTATCATAATCTAGCATCACCCATGATCCAACAAAAATACTAACAACATAAATGAAGAAAATGACCACTTTTGATTCCACAAGATTTTGTTCATTAATAAATCCAGATTCTTTCAAAGATAAAATATGGATATACAAATATATATATATGAAGAAATCTTTCAATAGAGTGTCATATATAATGAAGATCAATCCAAATCAACCATAAGAGAGTTTGAATATCAAACCAACACTCTAGAAAAGAAAACTTAGGGTTTACATGAGTTAAGACAAGTATTTATAGTGAGAAGAAACCAAGCTTGGTCAACTAAAATTAAATCAAGGGCTGACTCGGTTTAGCGGCAAAATTGGCAAAATCGGACCGGTCCAGCGGCGGTGCAAGGTCGCTAGGAATAGGTCCCTACGGCTTAAAGGTGTAGCAAGGTCACTAGGATATGTCGCTAATATCCTTCTGACAACTTCCTCCCTTCTCTAGCGGCCACTTCTGGTCGTTAGATCGTACCGCTCTTCACTAAATGGATAGTATCTCCTTAACCACGGACCCAAATGACTCAGTACCACCTCTATTGGTCCATCAAGAGTTCTAGAGAGAAATCTCAAGGAAATACCTTGATATGGGTCGATCTTTGAGACACTTGGACTGGTTCTAGATCATCATTTATCTTGTCTGCACCAAAATGATCCCTCTTCTTGTATAGATCACTCTAATACCTATAAAACAAAAATATATGCAAAAAAATTCCCCTAAACTCTGAATATGCAATGCAAGTGTAAGATATTGAACCTAAAACTCTAAGATGCGAGACTATGCAATATGAAACCCAAATGCATCTTCTAAAATAATGTGAAATGGGACAGAAGGTGGTAAAAATGAATGTGTAAAACATGTAAAATACGTGGGTATCAGCTATGTCATTGATACAAGATCATAGTGAATTTCGGGATTTATCTAACAGAGACGTAGAAATTCAAATCTAGATCTGAATTCATGAAATCTTTTTTTATTTGTTTCCTGCTTCTCCTCGTTTAAATATGTTTCTAATCCATCAGAAATCTTGGTGCGAGACTCGAGTTTTTCTAGTTGTATCTGTCATTGTTCGAGGTTGAGATAAATGCTTGAATGTTATCATCAGAACATGAACAAATATTAGAGCCAACAATTGATAAATTTTAGGATTAAGTTTCTAATTTATTGTTCTGACCCTGTATTTTTATTTATCAACAACTTATTAAATTTATTGAATTAAACACTTAGATTAAAAAATTGTTTGTATAAAAGACTCTCTCTTTTACTGCTTTAGAAAACGAACTCAAAAACTAAAGCTCTAACAATCTGTCAAAACTCATAAGTTATGCCACACCTTGGCATCTCCTTATATATTGAAAGAACTCTAGAGTTTTCCTTTTCTCTTTAGGAAAACATATATAAAGGTATTTAGACAACTTCCTAAATATCTAATCCTAATCTTTTTAGGATGACTTGTGACTCAAGCTATCTCAAGCTTTAGTCAACATTCTCCCCCTTAAGCTTGAAATTGTCTTTCGACACATCTTGAATCCCAACGAGATCTCTCATCTCTTTGAACTTGATTCTTCCAAGTGCTTTAGTCAAAATGTCAGCCTTTTGTTCGTTCCCGGGAACGTGCTCTCGTATGAAGTGATACCTTGTGTGTATATGCTTGATTCGTCCATAGAATGCCGGATTTTTAGTAAGTGCTATTGCTGACTTGTTATCAATTCGCATCATCACCTTCTCACATACATTTCCGGTGACCTCACCAAGAAGTTCTTGAAGCCAAATCGCCTGTTTTGCCACTTCGGTAGCTGCCATAAATTCAGCCTCACAAGAAGACAATGCCATAGTTTCTTGTTTTTTGTGAACACCAAGTGATCGGACAATCATTGAAATAGAAAATATGGTCAGCCGTACTCTTTCCATCATCCACATCCACATTGTGGCTATTGTCACTATAATCCACTAGTGCTCTTTTGTTTACACGATTTAATATGAGACTATGAGATAGAGTTCCTTAGAAGTATCTTAGAATTTGCTTCAATGTTGTTCTGTGAGATTCCTTTGGTTCTTACATGTATCTATTAAGCACACGAACACAATAAGAGAGGTATGATAGTGTATGTAGCAAGTAGCGGAGAGACCCAATATTTCTTCTATATACTTTCTCGTCGATGCATTTCTCCTTTTGTGCTTTAGACAACTTCAAACCTAAGTCCATTGGAATATGAACTGCATTACATCCTTCCATTCCAGTTTCTCCCAGAATTTTTGACACATATCTCTCTTGTTTTAACACAATACCACCCTCATATTGGAGTACTTCAATGCCAAGATAGTAAGTCAGCTTTCCCATATCACTCATCTCAAACTTAGATGTCGTTCCTTGTTTAAACTCAAGTATTATGTCTAAGCTAGATCCCGTGACAAGCAGGTCATCCATATAAACTGCCACAAGGAGAAGATACTCCTTCTCCTGCTTTTGATACAATGAGGGTTCCTTTGAGCACTTAACAAAATTCAACTCTTTAAGAATTTTTTTCAACTTGTTATTCCACGCCCTTGGTGCTTGTCTTAGTCCATAAGTGTTTTGTTTAATTTATACACCTTGTCTTCACTTGCTTTGTCACATACCCTTCAGGTTGATTAACATAAACTACCTCTTTCAATTCACCATGAAGAAACGCTGTTTTGACATCAAGGTGATGTACCTCCCAACCATTCGAAGCTGCGAGAGCAATGATGAACCAAATTGTTTCAATGCGTGCTACCGGAGCAAATACCTCATCAAAGTCTATGCTGTGTCTTTGTACCTAACCTTTTGCCACGAGTCTTGCTTTGTACTTGTTTATGCTACCATCTGAATTTCGTTTGATTTTAAAAACCCATTTTAACCCGATTGATTTCGCTCCAACTGGAAGATCAACTAAGTTCCAGCACTTGTTCTTTGTTATCGACGAGATCTCTTCTTCGCACGCCTCTCTCCATTCTTTGAAATGTTTTGCCACATTATAATCCCATGGTTCTTCGTTTATTACCAGTAATAGGCGCTTCCCTTCAAGTCCAGCTAAGAGAATATAGTCGTCCAAGTAACCCGGTCTCTTCCTCTGTCTTATTGACTGTCTTAACAGAGGCTGGAAATGTTCTTGTTCTTCATCAGCCTCATCTTCCTCTGTGGAACCTCATCATCTTCGTTGGGCTCTATGTTTTCTCCATTTATCTCTATGTTTTCCTCTATTTCTTCAGCAACATTATTTCCAAAATCTCCAAAACTGAGTTTAAACATTCAAGGATCATCTCCGGTTTCTCTCCCTAGATTATTCCACTTCCAGCTCTTGTTTTCATCAAAAATCACGTCTCTACTCACTACTATCTTACGACTTGTCGGGTCCAACAACCGATAGGCTTTGATCCTGGTTCCGTTTCCTAGATGTACCAGCATTCGTGATTTATCATCCAATTTCTTTAGATGTGGCATCTCTGTTTTTACATAGCCAATGCACCCGAACACATGTAAATGCTCTACGTTTGGTTTCCTTTCTTTGAAGACTTTGTATGGAGTTTGTGTGACTAAAGCTCCCATTGCAACTCTATTTATGAGATATGTAGCATGTCTCACTGCTTCTCCCCATAGATAGTTTGGTATTCTCATATGCTTTAAGATACTCCTAGTCATCTCCAATAGCGTCATGTTTCGTCTTTCAACTACTATGTTTTGTTGAGGAGAGTAAGGCACGGTTAAGTGTCTTTTGATGCCAGATTTTTCACAAAAAGCTTGAAACTCATGAGACACAAATTCTCCACCCCTATCAGTTCGAAATGTCTTAATAGATCTCTCATTTCTTGCTCGGCAAATGCCTTAAACTTCTTGAATTTGTCAAAAGCCTCATTTTTTCCTTTCAAGAGTAGCGGCCACATATAGCGGGAGTGATCATCAATTAACACAAAGATATATCTATTTTGTGCAGCTGTAAGGGGTGTAATGGGTCCACAAAGGTCTCCATGTATGAGTTCCAGTTTATGTATGGCTCGATAAGAGGTTGCTTGGGGAAATACTCGCCTTACTTGCTTTCCGAGCAAACATGAAGCACATGTTTCCTTTTCAATCGAGATATTAGGTATGGCGATGACTAACTCCTTCTTTACTGTCAACTTCATGGTATCTATCCCAATATGCCCCAGTATTGCATGCCATTTTGTTGAATCAATCAATGTCATGAGTTGTAAGAATTTATTGGTCTCAACTTCCATAATGACTTTATATAACCGATTTCTAGATCTGTTCGCCCTCAGCAGCAGTTTACCATCTCGATCATGTAATGTTAGATAGTCCTCTCTCATTCTAACATCACATCTTGACTTTATAGCCTGTCCAAGACTGATAATATTGCTCCTTAAGTCTGCTATAAAGTAGACGTCGGCCAAGACCTTCCGTTTACCATTCTTATTCACAAAGAGAATTGAGACTTTTCCTTTTATGTCTATACGAGAATCATCGCCAAACCTTACCTTTCCCGTGGCCTTCTCGTCAATCTTAGAAAAATAAGCACGATTTCCGGACATGTGATTACTCGCCCCATTGTCTAAATACCACACATTATCTCCATCTAAATGTGTTTCAAACTCGTTTGGTTTCACATTCTTTTCATTGAGATACACCACCTCGTGCATCAACAAATCTTCAGCCTGGTGAGTATCGTCATTCTCATTCTCATGTGTTTCTTGGAGCTTAAGCAATCTATCGGGACAATTAGCTGCATAATGTCATGTTTTGTCACACCGATAACACACTACTTTAGACTTATCCCTTCCTTGTCTATACCCTCGGTTTTGTTGATTATCGTAACACCCATGTCCTCTTCATCGTCCAGGAAAACATCCACCTTGACCTTTGCCTCTTCCTTGACCATAACTTTCTTGATAAGGCTGCGAGTCCATGTTGGTATACATAAATTTTCCTTGGTCATCTTGTTGATCTTCTTCGTCACAAATCCTTTCCTTATATGCTTTCAACCTTGCTACGATGTCTTCAAAGCTAGTTTTATTGAGGTCAAGAACTTGTTCAAGGGCGGCAATGATATGTATGTATCTTCTTCATGGTAGGCTGTTAAGAAACTTTTTGAGAGCTTTGGTTCTTCAATATTTGCTCCCAAAGTGCTGATTTTGTAGATAATTCCGAGAGTTTACCAATAAAAACATCTATTGTATTGGCTTCTTTCATCTTCATTCTATCAAACTCAGCCATCAAGATTTGTAGTCTAGCTTCTTTAATCCTATCAGCTCCTATATGTCTTGCTTTTATTGCATCCCAAACTGCTTTTGAAGTGTCAAGATCTCCAACTTATAAGATTAGCACCTCTGGTATAGGTTGGAACAGAAGGGCTTTGGCTATGTCGTTCTTGTCCCATCGTTTGTTCCTGGTTTGATAGTTTCCCACACTTTATGCACCCTGTGCGCGATTTTCATTCGTATGGACCAAACTGTGTAGTTAGAGATATTGAGCATCGGACACTGTATAGACGAAGGAACACTTTCCTTAGGCTTGTTTGTTACCACAGTTAAATCACCCATGTTTTGACTCCACTAAAACAACTTCTCTTGTTTAGGGTTTTCTTCTGTCTTAACGATCTCTGTTAAAACAGTTCGAGCTTTCGACACAACTTTGTCGAATGCTATGTTATGCGAAAATCTCTTTCACGTTAACACACTTCAGATGTTTAAATTCAATATTGCTCTGATACCAATTATTGAATTAAACACTTGGATTAAGAAATTGTTTGTTTAAAGACTCTCTCTTTTATTGCTTTAGAAAACTAACTCAAAAACTAAAGCTCTCACAATCTGTCAAAACTCATAAGTTATGTCACACTTTGGCATCTCCTTATATATTGAAAGAACTCTAGAGTTTTCTTTTTCTTTTTAGGAAAACATACATAAAGATATTTAGACAACTTCCTAAATATCTGATCCTAATCTCTTTAGGATGACTTGTGACTCAAGCTATCTCAAGCTTAAGTCAACAAGATTTACTTTTTGATATGGTTTTACCTGTTATAAATATAAGATTTCATTATCTGGACTTTCTGTTTCTTCTTTTTATAGCTGTGTCATCGTAGTATGGCCAATTCAGTTCAAACTCGTGTAAACTTGCTTTAAAAGAAATGGATCTCATATTTTACTTGGTTAATGATATCAAATAAAATTCCAAATGCCTCTTTTTATAACATCAAAAACTCCAAATATCTCTATCATGATCATGAGTCTTGCGTCTTCGTGTGGAAAAAGATCAATGAACAAAAGTCCGTGTATGGTAAAAAATAAATTTCGGATAAATAAAGTAAAAACGCGTTTGATACAGAAGTGTAGTTGGTGAGATATATATATCGTTAAGTGGAATGATAGCAATGTGACAAAGTATTACTACGAACCAAAATGGCTACAAATATAGTATTACGTTTAGTTAATTTATATTTTGTCTTTAATTATTTTCCTTGTATTTGTCTCCTTTCATGTTGGACATGCCGTGCCCGTCGCGATGCCAAAAGCTTCCAACGTTAATTTACATATTCACACTCATTTCAGAGCCGGTCATGAGAATTTTGGAAACCCAAACAAAAAATAATATTTTTTCAATTATTTAATAAATAAACAAAATTTTCAGTATCCACAAAACTAAAGTTTAAAATAAAACTAAAATAATATCCTTTAAAAAAAATAACAACAATCCTTCACATATTTATACGAAAATTTATACATTACTCATTATTTCCATATATAACTTTTTTTTACTATTTGACGTCAATTAAAACATATGTATATACATCTATATACATATAGTTTCTATATATTAATGTTTCGTGGAATTGTGTTCAGCCCCATCTCTGACTTTTGTCTTAGCTGATTTGAAGAATATATTTCTGCTGATTTGTGTAGTCTCTGTATGGTTTGATATCATGCATGCATAGATATCACAATTGTTGCAAATTATTGAATGAAGAATCTAATGTAACAATAATGTTAGGTAGGGGTGGGCAAACATGAATTTGGGACAAAAATTTATGGGAATGGGAACAGAACGAAAATTTAGGAATAAAAAACATGTCCCATTTATGTCCCATATAAAATTTGGGATAGGAGCGGAATGGAACAAGACGGGCTGGTACGGGAATGAAAATTCCTAAAAAAATAAACATGACAAACAAATAAAATAATAAATTATCACAAATGTACTCTTTTAATAATAATAAAAACTTATAATTTAAAAACAACCCAACATAAACTTCAGTCATAAATCATCAAAATCAAAATAAAACTAAAAAACTTGCAGAAGTATAAAATCCTAATAAACCAAGTAACTAATCTTCATCTTCCCTCGCATAATTCTTCGTTTAATTGTTTACCGAGTTATATATATGCATACAAAATCTTGGAAATTTCCTCTAAACATATTAGAAATTTTTTGAAATTTAAGATTCAATATTTCTAATTTCTTATTATATATATCATATATACATAATATTATGCATTATATATAATTTGTCCTTAATGGGATTTTAAAAATTTCCGTTCTTGTCCCGTCCCGTTACCAAATATGAATCAGAAACTTGTACCATTTAAAAATATCCTTCTGAAATGAAACGGAAATTTCTTAGCGGAAATGAGACCGGATGGGATGGCACGAAAAGGGACGGAAATTGTCCCCATCCCTATTGTTAGGAATATTGTGCGCAGGTAACAAGTGGACATCTCCCCCTCCCCCTCGTATGCATGGAGTTATATATGTGCCTCCCTCTAAGTCGCCCAACGTAAAAGGCCCCATAAACGAAGTTCATCAATAATTAATCTTTTTTTCAACGTCTTTGAACAGTGTAAATAAATATGTATATTATGCTATATTTATTACTCTATCATTTTTTTTACTTTAATATTTTTTAATAGCAAAAGTAAATAAGAAAACATTCCAAAAAAAAACCATCTACGTCATAAATCCTCATCAACATTTAATTGGAAATTGAAAAAGACACCAAACCCAAAATAGCACAGATGATTAAGCTGATATATGGTAAATGATTAGTTACCAAAATCTAAAAAAAAATCTAGGTTCAATTACATAATGGACAAATAATCACAAATTCATAATCAAAATTTCCCTTTATGAAATATGTTCTTTCATTCTCCCTTATTTCATGGGTAAACAGTCAATGAATTTGGTTAGAAGTACTTAAACAAACATTTATTTCTGATAAAAAAGTTTTTTATTTTAAAAATAAAAAATAAATTAGTATCTTTAAACCCCGCTCACTCTCTCACACATACAGTTCCTTATGCCAAAGCAAACACTAGTTATTCTATCGTTTTTTCTTTTACTCTAATTTTTTTATTAAATTTAAATAAGAAAAGTAAATAAGAAAAAATCCAAAATTAAAAAAAAAATCTACATCATAAATCCTCAATAATCACAACAGGTTATTGGAAAAATCATTAAGACACCCAACCCAAAAATAGCACAGATGATTAAGGTGAAATATGGTAAATGATTAGTTACCAAAATTGCAAAATCTTTTAAAAAAATCTATGTTCAATTACATAATGAAAAAATAATCAGAAATCACTAATCAAAATTTCCCTTATTTCATGGTCATAGCAGAATGAATTTGGTTAGTACTTAAATAAACATTTGTTTCTAATAATTTCTTTTTTAAATACAAATAATAAATTACTATCTTTACTATATATTTACTCTCTCTCGATCTGCCCAAGCTCCCATATTATAAAACAAAAATAGGTTCTATTTTTTCTTTTTGAAGAATTCTCTGGTGCGTAGTAAGTTCCCATTTCTTAGATAACTTTCTGTTGTCTTGAAATGTGATGTTAATTCGTTCACCCACCAGCATTTCTTTTTGTGGTTTTCTGTGAGGGTTTCTTGAAACATTCTTCAGGTTTTGAATCTTTTTGCTTTCATGGGTCACTCGGATTTTGTGAATTGATTCCTTTCTCATGAACGGATCGATAGGGTTTCCTTTGATTTTCTTTTTGGGAGATCTTGATGCTCTAAATCATGGGTCTGTTCGTTTTCTTGAAAAGAAGTTTGATACCAAAAAAATAAAGTGTTTTGATCTAGTTCCTTTTTTGGTTCCGATTTCTAATGGGACAAATTTACATACTTTTATAAAACCCATGAAAGAAAGAAAAATAAAGATAGAAAAACGTCTCTGTACAAATTGTATTCATTATTCTATTTATTTTTATTGATTAGTAATTTATGAGCAGAAATATAAAGTATTTTTCAGTGTTCTAAAATACGGTTTATACAACCATATATATGATGTATATACACTATACAGTAAACAGTAAAACTTATATGTCCGTATATATGGTGATGATACGATGTACCATATATATGGTAAATACCGTATATACGCTGCTGTTTTGTTTATAAAGGTTCAAAAAACATTTTGTATAATTTTGTTCATCTTTAAAAAAAACTTAACAAAACTACATATTTTTCTCCAACAAAATTTTACGCTAAAAATCAAAATAAGATAAATATATCGTCAATTGTTTTCTATTATTTCAGTTCGTATTGGTTATTTTATAATTTAATATGTTTTACTTGTTCAAATAAGAATCTTAAGCATTTAATATTCTTGTACATAAATATTTTATAATTTTTATCATGAATATTATTTTTATGTATTATGACATTGTAAGTATATACATATATATAAACTATGTTATAGTCTCCGCATAAACCGCCGTATATACCACTAAACGCTATATGGTACTCTGCCGTATGTCTAGTGTATAATGTATTTTAGAACATTTATTTTCTTATCAAAAGAAAAATAAAATAATTATATGGTGTAGTTCTGGGTTGAGTATGAATGATTAGATAAATAACCTTCGTTTAGAAGAATAATCCTTTTTTGTTGGGTAAAACAATTTCTCCGAACATCTTATATGTATTGGTCTCAGCATTAATACAAGTTTTGTCTGTGTTAAGTGGACATAGAAATCTCTGTTTTGTTACATCTTCATACCATTGATCTTCGTTTTCGTTTTCGTTTTCTTTTTACTTCAATTTCACAGATAGACAAAGATAATGTGGTGCTAAGGGCCAACCGTCAAAAAAGGTTGGATCTTCTCAAAAGGGTTTCAATCATGGGGAATGAGAATGCTGTTTCTGGCAACCAGGGACGGGTTCTGAGAGAAAACCCTAAAAGAAGAGCCTTGGATGAGAAGAAAGCCAATGCACCTAAGAAGCGAGCTATTCTTAAAGATATCACAAATGTTACCTGCGAGAATTCTTACACAATTAGTTGCTTCAATGTTTCGAAAATCGTTGACATTGATTCAGATGACAAGGATCCTCTACTCTGTAGCCTTTATGCATCTGATATCTACTACAACATGCGTATTGCTGAGGTAATAATCAATTTCATTTTGATATCTTACGATGGTTTCATCTGATTCCTTACGGCTTTTGTCTACTTAGCAGCTTAAACGCAGACCATTTCCTGATTTTATGGAGAAAAAACAAAGAGATGTGACTCAGACAATGCGGGGAATTCTAGTTGATTGGCTTGTAGAGGTTAGTTTTTTAGTTCCAATTTGTTACTCTTTTTGTTTCGATATGTAAGATGTTTTTATTAAAAACACGAGATTATGAACCAAAGGCGCGGAACTCCTTTGTCCAAAAAAAAGCACTAGATTAAAGAAACTATTTCAATTATGTACTTTTTAATATTTTTACACAGAAAATAAAATATTAAATATGGTTCAACCAATGATTAAAAAAATACAACACAAGATATGGATTATTATAAAAATCAAATACGTTAAAAATCTGTATAGATATGTGAGAAAATCAAGTAAACTGAAACAAAAAAGTTTTATGAAATCTTTGTATTTGCTTCTCACAAGACTCTCAACTCAAAACCTTTTTCAGGTCTCAGAGGAATACACACTAGTACCTGATACACTCTACCTCACAGTATATCTCACAGACTGGTTTCTCCATGGAAACTACATTGAAAGACATAGACTTCAACTGCTTGGCATCACTTGTATGCTCATTGCTTCGTAAGTTCCTCATCAGCTATTCTGTTTCCAAAAATCAAACAATGCTCTGGTCTAGCTAAATTAACACACAGTCTCTTGAATTTTTTTAAAGGAAGTATGAGGAAAAATATGCGCCATGCATTAAGGAGTTATGCTTCATCACGGATAACACATACACAAGAGATCAGGTCCTGGAAATGGAGAGGCAAGTACTCAAGCATTTTAGCTTTCAAATTTACACTCCGACTTCAAAAACATTCCTCAGGTAGTCACACTATACTCGTGGAAATGCTATCATCATATATATGTTGTTGTCTATGAAGCATGGATACTTCTATAGGTAGAAGTCTCGCATCTCAGAAACATTTCGGGGCCAGCTCGGAAACATCCCTAAGACGTTTTCGGGTAAGGTAGGCGGGAAAAGTTTGGATATGGGGATGTTTCCTAGACGTTTCGTGCAAAAATTAGTATATATCGAGTCTTTAAAAATGTTATTTTAATACATATTTTCTAAAATTATTTATTTTAAAAAAATGAAAGAAAGGGTAAGAGTTTTTGATTATTGATGAGTGATTACCTTGTTTGTCATTCTGAAAAGAAACAAAACTCACACTAACATTTGGATTTTTATGTTGTGACTTTTTTTTCTTGATAAAAATTTATGTTATGACATATGTGTAACTTTCTTTATATCCTAAGTTGTGATATATTTATTTATTACACAATATTGTATTGCCCTACTTATGCTATACTCGTTTCGTTAAAGTTTTGATTATGCTGTTTCTCATCCCCGTTTTTTTGTTCCCGTATCCGTTTTGGTGCTACTTAGGTTGTTGTTGTTTTTATAGTATTCTTGGTGATTCAAAGTATTTATTTTTGCAGGAGATTTCTTCGAGCAGCTCAAGCATCTTACGCGGTAATAAAGCTTTTTCTTTATGTCAGACCAGATGTATCTATGCTCATAAAACATTTATCAGAAAGATTGAAACTTTTTCTGACTTTTTTGATTGCTGATTCTGGAGAACCCAAGTCTGGACATCGAGTTTCTGGCGAATTATCTCACTGAATTAACGTTAGTAGACTATCAATTCTTGAAGTTTTTTCCTTCGGTCATCGCAGCTTCGGCTGTTTTTCTTGCCAAGTGGACACTAAACCAATCAAGCCACCCTTGGGTCAGTAGTAAAAATTATTGTTCATTAAGACACATATCGTTTGTGTCTCAAGAATCTTGAACCTCACTCGTCTTTTATTATTATTTGTGTACAGAATCCAACTCTTGAGCATTACACAACGTACAAAGCCTCTGATCTCAAAGCATCGGTTCAGGCATTGCAACATCTACAGCTTAACACCAAAGGATGTCTCTTAAACTCTATACGCATGAAGTATAGAAAGAGCAAGGTATAACAAGTTAATATCAGTTTTGGTTTGGTTAGGTTCGAATTAACAGCTTCATTTTTTTTTTTTTTTTTTTTTTGCATTTTACAGTTCAAATCTGTGGCGGTTTTCACTTCTCCAAAGCTACCTGACAAGCTATTCTGAAAAAGAGACTAAACCGAGGGATTAATCTCCTTCTGATGGTCCGGTTCGTCACTCATTCATCTGTTACTACTGCAAATAAAGCAGTGTCTTTCCACGGTCTTGACTCTTGTGCCCAGTAACCGGATTACTTTAGGGTTCAGTTGATTCCGGTTTAGATTAAACTGGTTTGATTCTTCCAAACCTCATTTGTTCTTTTGGTCGGTAACATGAGTTAATTAATAAGTGGAATGTACTATTTTTTTCCTTTATTCAGGCAATTTTTGGTCGAAATAATTTATCTTTTCTTTATTCAGAATACTAAAGAAACAATTTGATTGTATACATTAGATTTTATTAGAAATGTTAAAACTCCATTATAATTCACAAGCATTTATGCCCTTTTATCAAAAAAAGTTTTACAAGCATTTGAAATATACCTTTTATTTTCAAAAAGTGATAATTTTGTCCTTAGTTACCGAATTATCAAATTAACTCATGTTACCGAGTTAGTTTGATTGTATACTTTAAATCTGATTTGATTGTATACCTTTTATTTATGAATAACTTAAAGAGATAATTTGATTGTATACAATCAATACCTTTTATTTATGCCCTTTTGGTCGGTAACATAACTTAAAGAGATAATTTGATTGTATACTTTAAATCTGATTAGGAATTTGACTAATCAAGACTAAGTACATTGATTTTTTTAGTTAAGTTTAAAGTGTAAAATGTGACTTTAAATTTGATTATGTTATCGGAAATAGAAACAATTATGTAAGAAGAAAGATTTGATCAAAATGGAACTATTAAAGGTAGTGTAGTATTCTAATTAAGACTAAATTAGGAATAATTAACAATTGAGATAGATTTTGTCTCCAATATCGATGCATTGTGGTCAATGGGGTCACATGATAGAATGGGTTGGATTTAACAAAAGGGGGGGGGGGTTCAACAACAAAATTTTATAGAGTGCAATTATTTATTTACGTAACAATTATAGGAGAAATTTGGAATTTAACAAGGGTTAAGTGAACCTCTTTTGCTTAAATAAGTCGACCTCTGGGTTTAGTTGCTTGAACCATTTTTTTTAGAAGTTAGAGCTGATTTTATTGTTCTGTTTTCTAACTTCTATAAGTAGATAATTCTCGGTTTTGTGAGTTCTTCTGTAACCACAAAACATTCAAGATCATAGTGAATTGCTGAATTATATTGATCTGACCTAGACATATATAGAGACACATATCGATATCTGAAATCGAGAAATCCTTTGTGTTCTTTCGGGATCTCCTCATTTAAATATGTTTCTAATCCTTGTCAAAAATAAATCTTGGTGTGAGACTCGAGTTTTGCTAGTTGTATCGTTCATTGATCGATCTATTTTTTGTAATTAAACCCTGTATTTTATCAACTAATTTTTGATATTTGATTTTATATTTTAGTATGGTTTCATGTTTTATGAATATAAGATTTCATCATCTGGACATTTAATTTCATGTTTTATACCAATATCGTAGTATTGCCACTTAAGTTCATAAGTTCAAACTCGCGTAACTTGTTATCTCATAGTATTTTACTTGGTTCTTATCTCTTTATTTTTTTTTTATATCTGACACTCCAAATATCTCTATCATGAGTTTTCGTATAGAAAAGAACAATGAAGAAAAAGTCTTTATATATATGAAAAGTTAAATATCGGATAAAGAAAGTAAAAACGCGTTAGATAGAGAAGTGTAGGTGGTGAGATAGAATTTTATAGTTCCCATGATGCTTCGTTTACTTCTATATAAATCGTTACATGTCTTTGATGGCAACAAAGTAGACTACAAATCAAAATGGCTACAAAGACAACACATTTAGTTTCTCTTTTGTCTTTGATTCTTCTCCTGTTATTTGTCTCCTCCCATGTAGAACTCACCGATGCCAAACGCTACCATTACCGACGTTAGTTTACGTATCCGCACTCTTTTGTTTTAAAAAAAAAACAATTAAGGTTTTTTTTCTAGCATTAAGGGAATTGTTTTATGGTTTTTCCTTTATTTATCAGTTATATATATATAAGCATACATTTTCTAAATTTTATATCTTATATGTGATCGGATCTTCGATATTTCTGTTGATTTGTGTAATATCTGTATAGTTTTTTTTTTAATGATTTTACTGATGACCACACTAAAATCCAATTTGGAAAAATAGATTAATCAAGAAGTAGAAATAAAAAAGTTGATCTAACGTGAGAACTCAAAAACCAATATCTTCTTAAGGTTAACACGCGAATCAGTACATATATTTCATATACGGCTCTTTCTACTTTATTAGAAGAGAAGCCAAATAAGAATGATAAAACACATTAACCAATCATATATATACTTAATGATAATGTTTTTTTAGTTTATATTCCCTTTTTTCACTGTTAAATAGAGGATAAATTTGGAAGCCTACAAAATCCTTTAGAAAATACTTCCCTAATATTACACATATTGTGTTGATTATTTTCACTTGTTTCTATTTCTTTAATCCGGAGATGATCATATCTATCACCAAATCATTTATATCTCTAGTTATTTGCTGCAAATTATTGAATGTAGAAACTGATATAACAATTTTTGCATATCGTGAGCAGGTAAAAAATGGCCATCTCCCCCAATCTCTCATCCTCCCCCTCATATGTATGTGCCTCCTTCAAGGTCGCGCAAAGGAAAAGGCCCATAAAGAAAGTGCATCAATAAATAATTATATACAGTTTTTATATGTAAATAAAGATCATTAGAGTTTAATGATCATGTTCTTATATCATGTACTTCGTGTGGGAATAGTAAATTTCAAGTAAAAATAAAGGGAGAAGTTCGCTAATGTTTTATAATTTGGTAATATCTTGATTATTGTTTTCTCATGATTAATTGTTTTTATTTATGGGAATGACCGAATGAGCTAGCTATAGTTTTAAAATTTTAACTCGAAGAGCATTGATTCTCAAGAATAGCCGTTTAACCAGAGATTTTAATAATTGTTGGTTCACGATGAATACCGAGAAGATGAACTGAAACCAACATAAAGGCAAAAACAATGTGGCAAAATTAAAAGATTGGGTACTTAAAACAAAAATCAGACATTTTTATTTTGATTTGGTTAAAAAACAATCAAGATTATATAATTTCAATAAAAACAACTGGGATGGTAACACAGTATTTTGGTAATTTTGAATTACGGTTTATTTCATGAAATTACAATTGATTATAGTTCTCATATCTTTAAATAGCTTTCTATACAATGCATATCCAAATATATTTTTTGATTTTTGGAAAAATTTAAGATTTCGCATGGTAAAATAAAATATTTTTTAAAATTATTATAGTTAGTTTAATAGATTTTTAACATGTTGATATATTTTATTTATTTTTCTTTAAACTATCCAATAATTCTGTATTTAATAATTTCAAGAAAAATAATCAAATTTATTATTCTCAAAAAATAGAAAACCTGTGAACAGTTTACTAACTAAATTTTACAATTTAAAAACTAAAATTTAAAATTTTTAAAAAATTTATTTTACCATGAGAAAACTCAATTTAGTCAAAATAGTTTTAAACATATTTGAATATACATTATATAGAAAGCTATTTAATGCTATAATAACTACGGTCGACAATATTTTCCCATGAAATAAACCATATTTCAAAAATTAGTGAACACAAGTTTTTTTTATTACTGATACATTTAAGATAGATTCTAATAAATATATATATATATATATATATTGATGTGTATATATATATATTTTATAGTTCTTTGTATATCTAAAAATATAAAAATTAATTCATTTCTACTTATCGAGTTTATATACATTATTAAAATTGAATATATATAGAAAATAAAATTAATTCATTTTCATGAACTACTACAAAAATATTTATATTGACTATGAAATGTATAGAGTGGATTTTACAGAATTGCTTAGATGTACAGTTGAATTAGAGGTTCGTAGGTGATATTCTTCCATATGTACAATTTTAAGGATGTATATAAACTCCATAAGTAGAAATGAATTGTTATTTTTGTTTTTTGGATATACAAAGAACTACAAAATAAATATTTATGTATTTTCAAAAGAGTAATATCCATTTCTTTTAGATATTTATTTATAATTATGATTTTATATACTTTCTTAAAGTTTTTTTTATATACAAATGTATCACCTTTGGACCTCTATTGCAACTAACAATATTACTTAATACTCTTTTGGTTCCAAATTATAAGTATTTTTAACCAAATTTGCTTGTTCCATTTTATAACGATGTTTTCAAATATTTATGCATATTTTCAATAAATTTTAATTTAATATAATTAAAATACTTTTAAAATAACAATTTATGTTGCTTTTTATGAAAGTGCCTAATGATGACTTTAGTTTAAAAATAAAAATTTCTTAATAAGTGTGCTTTTAGCCAAAAACTCTTATAATTTGGAACGGATGAGTATATCAGTAAAAACCCATCTATATACATTGCATAGTCACCTATATTTTATAATTTTTTGACTAAATTGAGATTTATTATTATAATAAAATCTGATTTTTTTAAATTATGAAACTATTCTATGAACTGTTTTATGAAATTATTCATTTATTTATGTTTGTAAGAAAATTACATATGACTTCCATGTCTTTAAATTGTTGACTAGTTCATTTTCTTAATAGAAAATTATTTAATTTAAAACCAGACTAGATGTACATGAATAATAGATGTTTAAAATTCTCATTTGAGAAAAATAATTTATCAAGTAATTAACAAGAACTGAAATAATTGAAAAAGTTGACGATGTAATCTTCTCATTTTTATTTGAGAAAAACTATATAATGTTTTTGTTAATGATACATTTTTTTTAACTTTAAAAAGTCATATTTACGGTATTTTTCGTATATACGCTGTATATACAGCTGTATAATTGTTTTTTATATAAATGTAAAATTATATTCATTACTTCCTTCCCCTTTGGTCAATTCAAGTGGACTTTATCCTAGATTTGTCGATTTCTCCCTGGTTGAGGACCTTTGGATGCCAGTTTTCTAGATGCAAAAAAACTGTTTTACAACGAATGCTTCATTAATCTAAAAAGTTTGAAAGATTTAGCGAAATAACTACTTGCGTGGCAATTAATTGCTATGGGTTTAGAATCAATAACGTAACCCTCCTTCATATTCCGATGAACCCCTAATCGTGCTGAGACAGTTCCGAACGCTCTTGTCAATAATTCCTGTAAGTTTTGAGGACGGAGTAGGTGTTTCCTGTGACGTCTTCTATTCCGTTCTCGCTATAGACTATGAATAGTGTCCTGAAATACATATCGCAACACAAATAAGTGTAGACGTAGAGTGGATGAAATCTGTTAGTAAAGAAACCAGAGACTCCCAACTTGACGTAAATCTGTGACCCGTTAAACCATGGGAAAGCACAGACCAGACTAGAGAATAGAGACCTTTCCTATTTCAGGGACCTGTGATCGTAAAGAGTAAAGCTCATCCTCTATTTTATTCAAAATTTATGTTCGATGCCTTCTACGACGATGTGACACAAAACTATGATACGAGATTCCCAAATCAATACTGCCTCGTGTACGCAAGAGCTTAAGCTGTATAATTGTTACTGTATAATAATACTGTATAGATAAAATACAATACGACTTCTCACCGTACGTACATCCTAGCTATATACACTATATACGGTTGTATAAACCGTATTTTAGAACACTTGTTTCAACTCTTGACCATTGTACCAAAAAAACTTCCACATATTTATCTGTCTAGCTATATCGTATTTATTTTCTATTTGGGCCATGAATGTTGTAGTTGACCATTTGAGAGATTTATCCACGGGGTTCTCATTTTTTTTAGAGATTCTTTTTTTTTTTTAATTGAATACCAGGAGGTTCTGGATCGAAATCCGTATTCCCTCCAACCCCGAAATCACAACATGTAATATTAGTTTCATCCCAAGCATCACTCGAACCAGCGATTTCTAAACTTTGCTTAAGATATTTACCAGTTGAGCTAATGACACTTGGTTTATTTTATCAGTATTTATTATTTTATATTTTTTAAGAACTGTGGTGAGAGACTACCACTAATAGTGTTCTAATATTACTAATAAACAAATCATTAAAAACTGAAATTAAGGTTTAATTTAGATAATCCAAAAAAATACAACACTATTGTAGTTAAAAAAGATTTTTGTTCGAATTTTATTGGAATATATGTTGAGTAATTTAAATGTTCAAAACAGTAACTCTTTTATTTTATTTCTGTTGTTATCAAAAGATGTTGCAGATAGAATTCAACCATGGGACTTTTCCATATCCCAACTAAGATCTCACCCTAGTTACTCGGTAAAACTAACAAAACTGAGTTTATACCTCATCTTGATCGGTCTAAATATAGCCAAAATCTCAAAATAACATCAAATAAAAATCCATATAGCGAAAATACGGGTAAAACCTGACATTGGGGTCCCTCCACGTATCACTTCGACAATCTTTAAACAACATTAGATATAGATCGAGTATTGTTCCTCTTGTTTAAGGTTGTGTGGTGTGGATCACTTCTTCTGCGTTTTGGAGTCGAGGACGTGGACGTCTACATGGTGGTGTTCTCCTGGCTAGTAATTTTGAGGAATCGTATTTAGCAGTTCCAGCTCCACATGATCCTGATGGTGGAGTACTTATATACGGACCCATATCGCGACCTATTACAAAAGAAACATTTGTATAAAGAAAATCATTGAACAATATGTAAAGGCTTTAAAGTATAAAGGTTTTGCTTTTCTTAAAGAACTGAAGAAAATACGAAAACGATATTGGACTTAGGGAAGCAAATACCTCTAATTGTGATTTCTCCGTTTAAAACATCGTTATAGATTTTCATTTTACTTTACCCTATACACTATTTCAGTACCAAAAAAGTTTCAAGGTTACTACTTAATTACTACGAATTGTGACTCTTCTAATATGTAAACTGACCTGATGTTTGAGTTTCTACAAGACCAATCACAAGCATCATGCAAATCAGAAGACGGAGGAGAAAAACATATGATGTCTTCATTGCCATTGACTCTTCTTATCCCAAATAACTAAAAATAAATTTTGAGAAACTACATAGATATAATTTTATATTTTTCATGCATAAAGTCATAAGTGTATTATTATATTAGATGTAGCATTTAAAATGAACGCGGTTGGTAGGGTATCTAATTGTTATACTGCCAAATAATTTTCCTCACTCCGCGTTACGACTTTTGACTTATTTGGATGATTGCATGAAAACTGAATTATTATTTTTGGCTGTTTTATGGTCCAATAGTCAACAAACTCAATATTTTTCTTGGTGTGATATAAAGTCAACTTTAGTAGCTTTTTTTATTTATTTTATGTTTAAGAGATTTTGGGCGTAGATCCGTATTTGGTAAAACGCATCTCTTCGCTATACTATTTTAAAAAGCTATTATTAGACATGTTACCAAACACATTGGCAGTCGACTAATTCATATCCAAACATATTCATTAAATCAAAATCATGAACTATAATACTAAGAAAATTTATACCTAATATCAATTTGAAAAAATTTATACACAAACTATAAAAATTTGATCAATTCATACAAATAGAGATAGCTATACATTTTAAACTGATGACATGTCATCCATATCATATGCTTTGATTTGTTTTTTTTTTTACAAAATCTTGAAATTAAAATTAGGGATAGACATCATTTCCACTCTGTCTCGTTCTTTCTCGTCTTGTCTCATTCTCTGTTTCAAATTCATATTTTAGATAGAAATTCATTTTCATATTACACACACTTTCAATTCCCGTTTAGAACCAAAAATTCCTAAAATCCTATTTAAATATTTGAGAAAACATTATAATAAATAACACTTATATATATCACACTAATAGGAATTTAGACATATAGAATATTACATATAAAGTTAATCTAAAAAAATTTCTAACTTTTCTAAGATGTAACGATTTGTTATTATATTTCATACCATTTAAAATTATAGTTTTTTTGTTATATAAATTGAAAGATTATAATTTTATTTTAATTGAAAGCTTAGAAAAGCTTATAAATTTTCTAACATTATAATTATTTGTATGTTTTAATATATCATTTAAAATCATAGTTGTCTTATATAAATTAAAAGCTTAAAATTTTATTTTAATTGATAGCTTACTAAAGCTTATAAGCTTTCAATTTATACAAGAAAAACACGAATTTTAAATGATATGAAATATAATAACAAACTTGTAGATTTTAAAAAAGTTAAAAAACTTTAGATTAATTTTGTATGTAATATTATATATTATATGTCCAATTTTCTATTATTATAGTATATATATATATATATATATATATATTCGTCTATTACTATAGTTCATGTATGATTTCGACTTAATGAATATGTTTGGGCCGGTATGATTTGCCCGACTTCCCTCTCTTCGCTATACTATTAAAAAAGGGTATTAGTAGACTTATTACCAAACACATTTTCAAGAATACTTAAATGAGATACTTTCAGCTATGCATTCAAACAGACTAAAACATCAATATTTTAAATAATTATTAGTTTCCAAAGTTTTAACCTCATTTTATCTCTCTAATTAATTATGAACAAAAACTAAAATTACTTAAAAAAAATTGTTTATCAATTGCAAAATAAATATTTGATATCTATAGCAGATTATATTACTTTATTATCGTTATTATAAATGGAAGATTTGGTTAAGATTGAAAATTATGATTCTTTTATTATTTTTGTTTAATCTTATTTTTATAATTTGGTTAAGATTTAAAATATATAACTTTTTTTACATGCAATTCAAAATTATAAACTATCGGATAATTGAAATTATAATCTATTTTTTTTACAAGAATGGGTAGTTTAGCTAATGAAAAACATTATCCAAACTGTTTCTGATAAAATACTGAACGAAAATTTTGGGTAGCAGGACGAGATCGGAAAAAATAAGTAGATAAATTCAATTTTCAAACTCTCAATAATTTGTGAAACGTCAACTTTGGAATGGGTATTTGAGAGTATTTTTGGAAAATTAGAGTTTAAAAAAAATATATAAAACAAATTGATAATTTCTTTGTTTTGTAAAAATTTAAAACTTTTTTTTACATCAAAAAATTATAAACATAGCAGGACATATGGGTATTCCATTCTAATCTCTTATCCAATCCTTATTTGTTGGACTAAAATAAGAATTCTCAAACTGATAATTATTTAAAAAAATACTTATGATATAGAAAATCTTCGAGACGGAACATATTTTTCATCCTAAAATAGATAGACTTATATTTGTTTAAAACATAACTCCGCACGTACGTGGGGGTCCGATCCTAGACAAAAAAAAAGGACAAACCTCATACACAAACAATGTATGTGGTTTTCAAACAGGAGTCTCTGAATTGGGAAAATAAATATTAGAGAAAAGAGAGCCTACAGGTTTAAAAAAAAATTCTTACATACTTTATTTTTTATTTTATTTTAATAAGTAAATCTAATGACTATTTATGTTGTGACTTAGTTTTAAGGAACACATGAAGAAATGATATATCTTAGTACATGTAATCATCGGAAAAACAACCTCATGATTTCTCATTTTTGATACAATGGTTTAATGTGTGGAATTTCTTATGGATTTGGTTGTTGTTTTGCTATTGATAGATACGATATCGATCCATATTTTGGTTTCCAATTAGTTAGATTCTTTTATTCGAACTAATTTATTATCTAATTTGGTAGGATTTCTCTAAATTGTTTCGGTGTGAGAAAAAACATGATTGATTTGGCATATATTTGAATCAACAACATAAATATGCTATTTCTACATGGAAAATACTACAATTCAATTTTTTATTTTGGTTGTTTAATATACATTTGTAGTTTATGTTTTGTTCATCTTCTTTTTCCCAAAGAGAAAGTCTCTAATTCTCTGGCGATGTACGAAGAAACCATAATCCAAGATTTCTCTAGCGATATCTTAGGCTCCAACCATGTGCTTACCAAGGCGTCTTCTGGGACGTCCAGGAATGTCCAATCCTTAAAGATCATGATCATTGTTTGATATATGACAAACTCAAAGATTCTCTGGTGGATTTCTGTTATTTTGGTGAATGGTGATATGAAAATATATGCCTATTATGAGAAGAAAACGTTGTGGGATAATGAGCCGATTAAGTATCAGAATGCCAACATCCACTTCCTTCCCCAAGTTCCAGAGGATAAATATGAGAGAGTTCATAGGATAATGCATGACATGTTTTTTGGATGTTTGAGACACTGGTAGACGACCAGAAAATTTGATTGTAATCGCAAATAACATTAAAGGAAAGATTGACTTGGTGTATTCTTAGTAGAGCCTGCTAATTTAGGTTACAATGTTTTCTTAGTAGAGCCTGCTAATTTCCCATCCGAAAGCTCAGACTGGCAAAGCTTCCTACCATGCCTAAAAGAGACTATCGTCCATAACCGGTCTAATTCTCAGGTGATGTAAGAATAAACCATTGTCAAAGAATCCTCTCCCAGAGCTTCTGCAGTTGTCGTCTGCAATCTCAATCTCAAGTTCGATCTATGTCTTGATGTAGTGATTTCTGTGCTGATTTGGCGAGAAGTAATATGTTACATCCCAATTTCTGGTATATGGTGGTGCATGAGGAGCTCTTAAGAGATTTGATTTGGCTACCTATGTCACCAAAGTACACTTATCTTTCTGTCACTTGTTCAGTTAGAACTCTATAGTTAAACATGCTTGGGCTGGAGTAGCACTAGGATGGATGATCTATCTGGAAGTACTTTCTGGTACCGTGTGAGGGAGGTTCAAACACGGGGAAAGATCAGGTGGTGATTTGTAGGGATAGTAGCAAGTCTTTCGAGTTGATATCTATGTCATTTAATTTTGAATATAAAACCTCTTAAGTTTGGTAGTGATAAACATTTGATATCAAAAACTCTTTTTTTTTTTAATCTTTGATATCAAAAAGAAGGTTTGGTAATGATAAACATTTGGATTTCGAGTAAAAAACCTCTTAAAACCAGAATATTGCTTGATTTTGATTTTAATCCGGTTTAATGTCATATACATCGTTACTCATTAACGACAAGGGAGATATAACCGAAATTAAAGTTTGTGAGGAGATTTACGCTGTCAAAGTTTTTTGGTGTATTTACACCCCGAGGTTGAAGTTTATGGGGACACACACTTAATTGAAACTTTGTGTGGGGATACAACCCGTCAAAGTTTTGTGGTGTTGCTACACCCCAAAGCTGAAATTTTATGGGGACACACACTTGATCAAAACTTTGGGTGGACATACAAGTCGTTGACCAAATTAGAGTTGCATATACATTTTTAATTTTTTTCTAATTATTTTTATTTAAATAGGAAAACAAAATTTGGAAAAAAATTGATTTTTGTTAACGGTGTTAGATGAAAGTAACGTTGACTGTTAGTCAACTCAAAGTCGTGCTCACTTTAAGATCACTTGAAGGTTTGTTTCAGAAAAAATATTATACGTGGAAGTTTGAACTGGAAACACAAAAAGTTAGAAGTTTTTGTTGGAAAAATATATTAAGTTGGAGGTTTTTTATGGTATTTTCCCTAAAAACTATACCGAATACAATTTTTGTTTCCAATCAAATATTAAATTAAACATTCACTCCACAATTGGTGGCCAAATTTGGAGGAAAAGTGTTTACAAATGAAGTTTCAAAAGATAAAACTCTAGAGGTCTGTGCTAAACAGTCGGCATGTGAATTACAAAAACGGGAGATACGGGAGATTAAAAAGTCAGGGAAAGATTCTCGAAGCAAGGCTAGGTCAGCTAACTGGATGGACCAAGTGGGCCAGTCATCTGAAGAATTCACCATTGATACCAATTCTGCACAATCTGTTTCGAATACTTGACACAAAATCCTTGACTCAGGAATGGATTTCATTGCCCATACCAAAGCTTCCAAATCCGTATGCAACGGTGAAAGTGTTTTTTGATGACATCTAGCACCTAACAACAAGACCTGATCTACGTCCTGAATACAACAAGTCTAACCCAGACCTGTATTAGGATCCGATAATTTCTATTAACCATCAATACGGCATCTTAGCGATGTGGGGGTCAGGTCCGGCAATTCCATATTGGAAATTTCGTCTATGGGAATTACTTGAGCTGCCTCCTAAGCCCAAAATTCACTTTTTGCCCAATTAATAATATTTGTTGCTGCAGCTTGAATCCCTTTAAATATCTTTTTATTCCTTGCTTTACACAAAAACCATAATATCCAAGGAAAACAATATAAAATTCCATGTTCATTTATAAAGAATGGTATTCTCCAATACAAATAATATAAATTCGAAAATTCTGACCCCATTGGAAAACTTCCAGGTGTCAACGAAATCTTTGCAAGCATCAATGTTTATGTAGCGACTAGACATTCAAACAATACGTGACTAATGGTCTCCTCAGACATTCCACAGCTTTTACATAGACTATCACATCGGACACCCCGATAATTTAGACGTAAAGTAACTGCAAGTGCTCCCGAGACAATTTGCCGAAGTAAATTTTTAATCTTTGGTGGAGCTTTAATTTTCCAATCATGGATTTTGAGAGCTGTAGTAGTCGGCCCCCAAACTACCTCCTCTGACAACTCCTGTGCTAACCCATATCTTGACTTGATTGTGTATTTCCCAGATTTTGTATAGTGCCTTACTAGTCTATATTCTATCAAAAGTTTACTAGTAGGCATACCTCTAATAGTAGTAATATCCTCTGGATCAATAAAATCATGTAAAACCAGTACATACCACACTTTGGACACCGGGTTTATCAACTGATTTACCGTCAAATTAGGATATGAATCCTTTCCTGGACCATTTTTCGGTTGTGGATTAACATCTGGGATCCACGCGTTTTTGCAAACCGTTATACCACGGCTGGTACCTTAAGACCATCAAACACCTTTTCTGACTAAATCTCTCGTTGAAAGAAGACTCTTCCACCCGAAAGATGGAGAATATAGTTTAGCGGGCTATAAAGGATGAACCTTCCAATAATATATTCCTTTGAAAACATGCGCTACCAAAGAATTTGGGTATTGGATAAGCCACAAATACTGTTTTGCTAGCATTGCATTATTAAAATTTTCCAATGATCGAAAACCCACTACACTTTCATGTTTAGGTTTACACATTTTATCCCATGCTAACCAATAAATTCCCCGATCCATTCCATTGGAACTCCACTAATATTTTGAGATTGCACTAGTTAACTTAGAAGTTAAGTCTTGGGGAAGTTTAAAACAGGACATAACGTAAGATGTGAATGCCAATGCCACTGATTTAATCATTTTTTCCTTGCCTCCTTTAGACAAATATTTAGCAGAGCAGCCATTTATATGGTGATTAAGTCATTCTCTAACATAGTTAAAGATCTTACACATCGAGCCTCCCAAGCTCTCTGGGATTCCCAGATAATTATCCATACTTACTTCCTTCGTAATGCCAATTATATTTTTCAAATTGGATTTAATTTGATCAGGTATTTTCTTAACAAACATAGTTGAGGACTTGGAAAAATTAATTTCTTGTCCCGAAGCTCCTCTATATCTCAAAATATTATCCAAAACAGTTTGACACTCATCAGTCTCTGCTTTACAAAAGAAGAGACTACCATCCGCAAAAAGTAAATGAGAAATGAGTGGGCTCCATTTAGCTACTTTAATTCAAATAATTCTTTGTTCCTTTTCTGTCTTCTTAATATTTGCTATCAATACCTCAGTACATAAAATAAATAGGTATGGTTATAAAAGGTCCCCTTGCCTAAGACCTCTATTTGGCTCAATGTGACTTTTTTGTTGCCCATTCAGAAGCACCTAACAAGAAACTGAAATATCTATAATCCAAGAAAACTAACTAACGTGATCAAGTATTACTGGCCGAATTAAACATTTTTAAAAAGAAGCGCATAGTGGGAGGCAACTCCCTGAAGGTCCAATCGACCAGAAATAGTCGGTAGGACATATCCTTTCAAACAGCAATCTATCGATCAATGCATAGATTGAACGATTGGACCCCTAATTTTGATCCAAAAAATTAAAATTATTTGATTTTCTATTGATACCGGATCTGCACCAAGGATCCACTCTCTTCAGTCATGACACATGTCAACCACTTCAGCAAATCAAAGTAAAGGCTGGATCAGTTTGGAATAAAAAAGGACGGGCGAACCGTACAAGGTCTCGATGGAGCGAATTGGGGTCCGACCAGTGGTGAAGCCTCGCAGAAGGGAGGAGCGAGCAAAGCAAGGAGTGTCTGCGAAGCGAGGTGAATCTGCAAGCTGAAGGAGGAAATCATTCAAATACAAGACGTTAGAACATTAAAGACCAAATCAAAACCCGCGGATTAAACGATAATTATAGAATTTATTAGTATTTATTCTTAGCATTTAATCTTTAATTAATGTATAAATATAGACCCCCATGGTCATGCATGGGGGTCAATCTTTTTGTCACTCGAGATCAATATATACAATTTTACACATTTTCCTTTAGCAAATCTATTTTCTATTTTCAGTTCATTTTCACAAAAAAATCTATTTTACTTTAATAATAATTCAATATATTATTGGATGTGGAATCCAGCATCCACATTTTGGCGCCGCCTGTGCGGAGATCAAGCTACAAATCTACCATTTCAGAACAGTTCTTTTCATCAAATTCATCATGCCAGGTGGTAATAGTGGAGACCAAACCGGTGTCAACAATGATTCTGCCACCATCACTACCATCCAGAAGTCGCTCTCAGGAATCACTCAGATCATACTGATCTGTCCATAAAACTCGGTACCATCGAGAGAGATGACCTCTTTGAAAAACGGTCAGGTAAATTTGACCAACAATCAATCAACTCTCTTTTCTCATTTGGATTCGATATCTGCTGGCCCTTCCTCTGATAGTCGTAATGCCCATGTACTTTATAGGACCACCAAGAGTGCCAACCCTCAAACTCCTGTAAATCCCTGCAAAGTTCCAACCTTCAGAGGCCAATCAATCAAGCAGCGGCACTTCAGGATGTAACTAATTCTAGCACAGAAGCAATTCTTGTCAATGATGCGGTTGGTGACGGAGCCAAACCTATAGTTGCAGCAGATGTGGTCAATAACAACAACAACAATGACATCCCATCCGAGATAGGAGATACTTGGAGACATGCCATCGTCTCATATTTTCACCAATTAAATCATGCTCTCGATGAGCTGAAGTCAAAATTTCACCAAGCGACCATTTCAGGTCCCGAAGTGGACAAAGTGATCAAAGAAACTCGATGTTCACCGTTTACAGCAAGGATATCAAAATTTTGGATCAAGAACGTGCGAAGAGTCAACCTACCAACGTACGATGGGACGACCGACCCGAAGAGCCATCTGGTTGCTTTTCGTATTGCAACTAGGCGAATCGAGCTCGATGCGCATGAAGAAGACGCAGGTTACTGTAAGTTGTTCTCAGAAAACTTTCTGCTCAAGCTCTCCTGTGGTTTATGCAATTAGAGTCCGCTATGATTGATAGCTTTGTTCAACTATCATCGGCCTTCATCATGCAGTATTAAGTATTAATGGAAAAAGGAAAAATGGGTAATGACCTGTGGAATTTGTTTCAGGGTCCTTAGGAACATTTGAGAAAACATATTACCAAGTTTAAGGACATCCTGTCCAAAGTCCCAGAAATTTCTCAGATTACTGGGGTGGTAGCTTTGCGGAATGGTTTATGGCATGAACAAAATTCTATTTGGATCTTACAGTTAACAAGCCTACTACCATCCAAGACGCCTGTTCGGAGCAAACAATTGGATCGAGGCTGAGGAATAAAAGGCAACCTTCAAGAAGAAGTACCGAACCGTAAAACCCGGAGTTGTGCCCACTACTAAAAAGTCCAAACGAAATATTGATAAAGACACCAAATGCTATGGAGCTTCCCCGTATAACTACAGTGTTGGGTGATCCTCTCCGAGGAAAGGAAATATTGGGTCACCTTCATGAAACACTTGAATCCGTGACGAGAATGCATATTGTGACATCCACCGAGTGAATGTCCATAGTACCAAAGACTGCAATGTCCTCAAAAAACACTTGGCCGAGCTGTGGTCTTCCGGTGACCTCGCAGAGTTCAAGATTGAAGAGTTCATCGAGCAGTACATCAAAGATCATGAAGATCGTGACTCAGAGCTGGTAGCAAAGAAGCCAAAAACATCTGAGCACACTACAACCAAACCTTCAAAAGGGAGGATAGATGTAATCATCAGGGGTTTGAAGCTGTTTCTAGACATGGTTCGCACCATCAAGCAGCATAAGCGAGCTGCTATAGTGAAAGTGAGCAGAGACCCAAGGGGAGTTGATGTCAATACACTGATTACCTTTGAAGAGTATTGATACCCAGCGTCTCGCAAAACCGCACGATGATACGTTGGTGATAACTCTTGATATTGCAAACTATGAAGTTTCCAAGGTCTTAATTGACACTGGAAGCTCAGTTGATCTCATTTTCCTAAGTACTTTACAAAGGATGGGGATTAACAGGGAGGATATAGTTGGACCACCTGCACCGCTCATTGCGTTCACAAGTGAAACATTAATGTCACTTGGCACGATAAGACTACATGTGCTTGTCGAAAGAGTATCAAAGATTGTTGAATTCACAGTTTTTTATCGGCCGACTGCGTACAATATCATTTTGGGCACCCCTTGAATTTATCAAATGAAAGTCGTACCTTCAACCTATCACCAATGTGTAAAGTTCCCGACTCCTAGCGGAGTGGAACAATTACCCGAGATCAAGAGATGTCAAGATCTTGCTACCTGACAAGCCACAGGCTAAAAAGTCAATAGCAATTAACCAGCTTCGGGGTACCAAGAGATCCGACATTTCCCAGTGGAAAACAGTCTACCAAGGTTTCGATCGATGTTTCTATTGATCCGAAACACCTCGAGTGTGTAGTGAAAATTGGTTTGGGACTTATGTCAAAGCTGTAAGACGAGCTAGTCAAGTTCGTGCCGAAACATAAAAGTTCTTTTGCTTGGTCAATTGGAGATGTGCCAGGAATCAAACCTGCAACTATCTCTCACGAATTGCATGTTGATAAAAGCATTAAGCCGGTCAAGCAAAAAAGGAGAAAGCTCGGTCCTGACCAAGAAAAAGAAATAAATGATGAAGTGAAAACGATTCTTCTCATTTCTCTCTTCTCTCTTTTTTTTATAAAAAAACTGATTCTTCCCATTTACCTTTGAATCATGAAGAAGGCTGCAAAGATGCCTAGTTCTCATGAGGAAAAAAGTAAGGGCGATACACTGAAAAATCCCTTGGGTCATTAAGACCAATTTGTCCCTCACTCGTTGTCTTGCTCCATGTCCGAACCGATTAAAGGTATTAGGAAATACTGTCATATCTCATCGGAAATTGAATTTGATCTTCCGAATGCTGATGAAACCCCGGAATTCATAAGAGAGGGTTACATATGTGTTTATGAATCTTACTTCTACGGCTGCGGTTTTTTTTTCCCAATTCCTGATGCACTCGCTTTGTGCCTATTTTCTCTTGGAATGGCGCTACCGCAGATGTGGCCGAAGATGCTTCGGCACATCATCTGTCTCGTGACGCTTGCCTCCGAGGAAAATTTGTCGTTGAGTTCAAGTGATCTTTTTGTATTCATCGGTGTTCGTTCTGCTAGCCGAGGTACCTATAGTTCCTATTTTTGTACCAATAGAACCTTGATTTTTGGTATTCCCAAAGAAGAAGAAAATTGGAGAGACTTCTGGTTTCTCTCGAAAATTGACCCCTCCTCTGCCGTTTGTATTCTTCAAAGTGATTGAACAAACTCACTTGGTGAGGTATAGACTAAGTCTATCTAAAATTTTGTTTTCAGACTCTAATCAATACTTTCTTTCGCAATTCCTTCTCCAAAACCCAGTCCGTCAGAGGATTTTTTGAGGCTTTTTACTTTTGCAATGGGAAAAGAACTTGACTGGGAATCCTTCTCGCTTCCCTGTATTCATACTGCAGGAAGTCTGTTTCAAAGTTGTGCACTTCGATCCTTAAACCCTCTGATTTTCGAGGTAGATACTCGTAAATTTTCCATTTTGGAGAAAGCTCGGGTTGAAAATGCGAATTTTGCCATGGAGAAATATTTGAGGAAAATTGACAATGTAAGCATGTGGCTTTTGGAAAAATAACATACTGCTAATGTTGATGGTTCATCTCACAGACATAGCCTGGTTCCCAAACTACCTCTTCATGACTCTCCCCTAACTCATTCGACCGATGTTTCGGATAGCGAAGAAAGTGAAGATCCTGACGCAAATTTGTGCCAAAGGGAGAGGAAAGTGACTCCTAATCCTATCCACCACGAATCTTCTTCGATGCCTTAAAACATTGATAAAGGGAAAAGTCAAACATTCATGCCTTCTCCTCCTCCGCGTATTCCTTCCAAAAGGGGTTTAAAAGAAAATATGTCAGATAAGGATCAGAATCCTTCCTGTAATCGAAGTAAAAACAAACATCCTCGAAGCGATGAAAATTTTTATTCTAGGAATGCTTCGACTAACGTTCATTTTAGTGAAGGTACGTTTTGACTTCCCAAGTACTAAACTGACTCTTTTGTCTAGATGTACATAGAAACAGAATGGTGATTGCTGAATCTTTTCGGGAATTCAAATCTTATAGTGGGAAACCCCTTCCCCCTTTTGATGAGTGGGATCCCAATGCAAGGGATCTTTATGTAAGGAATTAGATTCAACAGGCAAAGGTATTATAAATTTTTGCAATTTATGAATCGTTATTGCATATATCATGTATCCAGCTGACACCTTTGATCTATTTGTAGATTGATGCTGGTTTTAATGATACCATTCGGTTTTATGAATCGGCCATCAGAAGGAGAGTTCCTTCAGAAAAAGTCAATGCTGAAGAAAAGAGAATTGCCGATCTTGAAAAAGAGATTAAGGACAGTGCATTGCTGATTGGACAAGTTGACCAGCTGAAGAAAGAACGTGATGATGCTCTTGCTTCTCTTAAATTTTCACAGGAAAAAATAGGCGAACTGGTTCACAAACTGAATGCTACACGAGCCTCATTATCTACGTATGAAAGACGGAGCACTTCAGAGGGGTTCGATGAGTTGAAGCAAAAGTATGATGCTATTTTAAAATCCAGAGAAACTGATCGAGAACAACCGACCGATGCGAAGCGTCATGAACTAAGTGATCACTGTCGTAGTTTGATGAAGGAAATAGCGAACCATTTTGATTCTTTAAAGGTAAAGATGTGACTCCTATCTGATGTAAATGAGTTGTCTAGTAATAAGACTCTTATCTATCTTTTTGAGAAGAACAATTTTAATCTGGTCAACGAGAGACAAGAGGTAAAGGATTCTCTGGCTGAAGTTGAAGCTCAACTTCGATCCGTCTCCTATTCAGATCCAGGTTTTGAGGAGTACAGCTCGTTGTTTGACGAGTTACTAACCTCTGAAAGCTCTTCTGGAGCTCCAACGGAGGCGACTCACGAGAACACCTGTCTAAGGACTGATGAAGAATTACCACAGATCCCTGAGGAGGTATCGTTTAATCAATTTGGTTATAATTCTTCAAATTTTAGTTTGAAACAAGTTTCTAAATTAAGGTTTGGAATTATTCAGGACTCGCGGAGAAAAAACTCAGCCCGTGCACCTCTAAGTTTGGAAAACAAGTCTCTTAATAGTCACTTCTCTGAGGCGAATAAAATATAGAAATATTTTTATTTCTTGTTTGTGTTGTTTGGAAAACATTTGTTTTTGTACAAATTCTTTATTGAAGACTATGTACTATGATTTTGACTTGATTCGAACAAAAATGTGTTGGGTTTGCAAAGTCCAACTTCGTTTGTTAGTATAAATTTGTATTTCAAGAAAAATATGGGTTGATCAGGTCCTTACCATTTTTAAAGGAATAACATATCAGTTTTCCTCGGTAATATTTGAGGATTTGAACTCGACTTCAATTTATTTTCTTACTATAAAATAGGAAAACTATGTTTAAGTGATCCTTGGTAAATATATGCGAGGATAGAGCTTGGCTTAATGAATGTTTTTACCATAAAATAGGGAAGCCATGTTTAAGTGATCCTTGGGAAATATATGCGAGGATAGAGCTCGGCTTAAAGAATATCCTAGTGGACTGACTCTGCTTATTAATAGAAAAACTCGTCAATTTTTTTATCATGGATTCTTATAAAGAAATTCGAATCAGGCTTCACTGGAATGAATTTGCTTTTTAATGGGTGAATGCGAGGCAATGCTTTTATTCACAAGTTGCTTCGTGTTTTGTGAAGCGCAGTTGTACGAACCGTATGTATGGTTCGTGATTTAATATCTTTCTTTTCTTTTTTAAAGATAATTAGATAGTTGGAGTGACTTTTGAGTCGTCCATCAATCGTCATTTAATGTTTTGCGAGTTTCTAGGCTTTCATTTACTACTGAGTTTTCATGTTTAAATATTTGTTTGATTTACAAGAATAAATTTTTGGGAAAATAAAACTTTCTTAAACATGTCTTTTAGTAATGATTACTTTTCAACCTAGCCTAAGATATATTTATAATAAATTCTCTTTGTTATCTACTCTATTATTTCTATTAATAAAAAGATATTTTCTAATAACATAGGCAGATAAATATTTAGAAGAGATGTTTCCTGAAATCGAACCTATAATGGAACCAATGGCCGAATGCTCCGATTTTTCTCCGACCCGTAATGGTCCTGACGATCCTTCAAGTCCTGATCCTTCTTCGGGAAACGGATTTGAGGCTTATAAAAAAAATGCCCGATTATTTTCTAACCCTTTCTGGAAAAGAAGAGGAAGATGCAAGACGCTATCTTCACCAGGTGATAATTACAGGCTTGGTGTTTATTGATTACAACCTTTCGATAAATTTCCTAATAATTCTTTTGTCATGTAGCTTTACCTACGCCATCGTGAAGAATGTGGGACGCGACAACTATTTAGCGAAAAAGAGAAGAATTTTACCAAAGAAAATCGCACAAAGTGAAAGGCAAATTCTTCGTTATGAGTGTAACCCCATGTATTGGGAAAAGTATTGTCTTAGTAAAGTTGTCCATATCCCTCGCCTTGTTCGTCGATACATGAAATATCTCAGAAAACATCAAATAGCGGAGAAGAAAGCGCAAAGCAAGGAGGAGGAACGCTTGCGAGCCGAATATATGGTGGCGGTCGCAAAAGAATGTTCTGATCGTAATGTAGCGGAGAGCGAGACTGTTCGTGAATCAGAATAGTTTTTTAATTAATTTTATTAAAAGTTTTTGGAAAAAACATATGTCATTATTACCGTTGTTAATTAGGGGTAAAAAAGGAAAATGTTTAATCCTTGGAATGCGAAAGATCAATCAAGATCTGTATTTAAAGTCTTTTATGGATACTCCAACTGTCAAACTTTAATTGTTTTAAAGTATCTTCACTATCCTTTCATTAATTACCAAAAAAGTCTCTAATATAACAAGAATTATTAAATGGCTGACACCCCATAGCAGAATCCTTCGGTGAGTTCTATGAAGGCAATTTGCCCACACCGAGATCACTGTCGCTCGTTTAACTTTGGAATGGAGCCCAAAACCCTAAACCCTAAACCCTAAATCCTAAACCCTAAACCCTAAACCCTAAACCCTAAATCCTAAACCCTAAACCCTAAACCCTAAACCCTAAACCCTAAACCCTAAACCCTAAATCCTAAACCCTAAACCCTAAACCCTAAACCCTAAACCCTAAACCCTAAAGAGTAAAGGTGAAAGAGGAAGAGGCACAAATCTGTCAGATTACTCGTGAGATCGAGATCCTGGAAGCTTCGCGTTACGCCTGGCTTGCTCTTGAATCTGAAGAGTTTGATTATAAAATCCCACATTGTGTTAGGGTGATGATCAAAGAATTAGAAAGTAAAGTTAGTTTAGATATGTGAAACAATTGTTTTACTAATTGTAAATTACAATCTCAAAATAGTTTTTCAAGAATGGGTTGATATATATTCCAACTGGGTTGATTGATAGCTGTATCTGAACAATCAGATTGCCTACATACCCAAAATGGGATCCAGCCGAATGGTAGTTTGTAAAAAAGAGTTTAGACTCAAAATGTTTCTAATTATTCGAATTTCTATGCTGCCGCTGCTCTTAATGATTTTAACAAGACTTTCAAAGTAAAAAAATACGTATTATCCCCTATTCAGCCCCCAATCATTAAAGCGAATGGTACTTCAATCATAAAATGCTTTGGTGATTCATTTTAAGAAAGATTTGTTGAGAATTATTTTTTTGTGTTAGATGAAAAGATATTTGTATACTATTTCTGGAAAAATAGATAGAAGACATAACTGATATTACAAAAATAACATAAGTAAATTGAAGCTCTTTGACTGATAAAATTTTTTGATGCTACTAAGCTTTGGTTCTTTTCACATGATTGTAGAAAACATTGGACCTTTTAAAAAAGGATGGAGATGCGATGAAATAGTCTTAACTTGTGAAAGAATCGGAGTGGTAGTTTATGTGAGGCTTTTATTGCTCTGAACGTTCCTTGGTGGGAAGTGTCTGTCCTTTTCCAGCAAATGAAGGAAAAAGAGAATTTTCCTTAGTAGCCAGGAATCAGATCTTTAAAATTGGGATAATCCTGGCAACCAGAAAATTATATTCTTGTGCAACTGTGAGGCAGAAATACTGTAAGAAAAAATCATTTTGTTAACATATCGACCTTCTTCAACACCTTGCAATGTTATAATGTATCTTAGGAATTCTTCAGAAGGGACTCCAAAGGTATACTTCGCAGGATTGAGTTTCATTCCATACTCGTTTAAAATTGTGAAACACTGATCAAGATGTGAAATGTGATGAGACTGTTTCAATGACTTCACTAACATATCATTGTCGAACTGTTTGTCGAACATCTAACATAAACATAAACTTCCATGGTTATTTGACTTCACTAACATAAACTTCCATGGTTTTTCCTAACTGTTTGTCGAACATCTTGTTGACGAGACGCTGGTAAGTTGCCCCGACATATTTAAAGCCGAAGCGCATAACGATATAACAGTATATCCCATTATCTGTGATAAATGACGTCTTTTCTTGATCATCAGGGTTCATCTTGATTTGATTATATATCCCGAGAATGCATCCATAAAGCTTAACAATTTATGTCTAGTAGTTGACTCGACCAAACGATCAATGTGCGGAAGAGGAAAACTGTCTTTCGGACAAGCTTTGTGAATATTAGTGAAGTCAACGCAAACTTTCCATCTCCCATTCTTCTTTTTAACAACAACAGGATTTGCGAGCCAGTCTGGATATTTGACTTCACGAATTGATCCGGCTTTGAGGAGTCTATCGACTTCGTCGTTCACGGCTTTGGCACGATCAAGACCAAGTTTCCTCCTTTTTTTGCTTAATTGGTTTGAAGCTTTGATCTACTTGCAATTTGTGAGAAATGATCGTAAGATCAATACCTGGCGTGTCTTTAATTGACAAAGCAAAGGAAATTTTATGCTTTGTTAGAAGACAAATGAGCTTTGGTTTTAATCTTGAGCCGATCTTCACCACTCGCTCCAGTTGTTCCTGGTCAATGGCAACCTCTTCTGATACTTCGATAGATTTCTGCCCACTAGGAAATACTGAGCTCTTTGGTGCCTCGGGGCGTGTTAATTGCTATTGGATCTTGAGTCTGTGACTGGTAAGGTAACATGACCTTGATACTTCTTGATCTCCTTTGATCATTTCTACCCCGCTAGGAGTCGGAAACTTCATGCATTGATGATATGTTGAAGGTACTGCTTTCATTTGATAAATCCAAGGAGCACCCAAGATAGCGTTGTATGCAGCTAGTCGATCAAAAACTGTGAACTCTACAATCTTTGATGAGTGGTAGATTGATAGTGCCGAGTGACATAGTAGTCTCACTTGTAAAAGCGATTAGTGAAGCTGGAGGTCTAATGACGTCTGCTCTGCTCACTCCCGTTCTTTGTAACGTACTTAGGAAAATAACATTGACCGAGTTTCCAATGTCAACCAAGACTGTGGAAACTTCATAGTTTGCAATGTCGAGTGTTATCACCAAAGAATCGTCATGAGTTTTCGCTTGGTGCTGGATATCAAATTCTTCAAAAGATATCTTCGTATTTTCCCCGATACTACTTGGCTCCTTCCTTACTTCCATCATGGAGGCTCTCTTATGCTTCTTGATAGACTGAACCGTATCCTGACATAACTTTGATCCTCTAATAATCACATCTATGCGTCTTTTTGGGGGCTTCGTTGGCGTACCGTCAGAGGTCTTCGGTTTCTTTGCTTATGGTTCTTTGCTTCACTCTTCGCGATCCTTGTGATATTGTTCGACAAACACTTTAATCTTGAAATTTGCGAGATTTCCTATTGAGTATAACTCTGCAAGTGCTTCTTCAGGATGCTGCAGTCTTTAGTATTATGGCCATTGACTTTGTGAATGTCACAGTAAGCATTTTCTCCGCAAACCCAAGTATTGGAGGAGGGAGATCCGAACCTTCCTTTTCATGGAGAGGATCGCCCAAGATTGTTGTTATACGGGGTTGACCCAAATCGGTTGGTGTTCTTTGGTGCTTTTGGCTCAAACTTCTTGGTTTTAGGCACGACTCCAGTCTTTATGACTTTGTACTTCTTCTCAAAGGTTGCCTTTAATTCTTCAGTTTCGATCCATTTATTTGCTCAAAATAAGGCATCATATATATTGGTTGGCTTGTTAATTGTTATCTCCAAAAGGAACGTTGACTCATGCCACAGACAATTTTGCAGAGCTGCCAATGCACTGATTTGGGAAATTCATGAAACTTTGGATAAAATATCCTTTAACTTAGCGATATGCTTCCTCAGAGACTCTTGTGGACGTTGTGCTATGATCCATAGATCGCTATCCGTTTTTCCTTTTTCCATCAATACAGAGTATTGAATTATGAATGCCGATGACATCTGGTTAAAGTTATCAATTGAAGCAGATTCGAGCTTGGTAAACCATAACAATGCTTGTCCAGAAAGATTCTCTGAGAACAATTTGCTGTAACTCTTTGGATTGGTAGTTCCATTGTATGTTGGAAGATTGACTCTCTGAGCGTCCTTGATGCAAAAGTTAGCTATCTTTGGAGTAAACGGTGAATGTTGTGTTTCTTCAATCACTTTGTCGACCTCTAGGGTGGAACTGGTTGCTTGATGAAATTTTGACTTCATTTCTTGAATAGCTCGATTTACATCGTGAAAATCTGAGATAACTACTAATTCCCTAGTTTCTCCGATCTCAGTAGGATTTTCATAGTTGTTATTGTTGACCACATCTACCAGAGGATTGTTATTAGTGACCGGCTTAAGAGTTTAATTTGCGACAGGAAATTCTTATAGAAATCTGAAGAACTCGGGAACTTCGGATCCCAGACGAAGGACCTATAGACATAGAATCCGATTGAGAGAGGAGAGCCGTTTGGTTTTTGGCCATAATTGAATGGCTACTCTTCAAAGAAGTCATTTCTGTCTCTACGTTCCCTAGCTTTGCAGAGAGATCAGTCATGGTCTAACTGATTGTTGTAAGAGAATTCAGGATGGCAGCAATACCGGCAGGATTCTGGTTGACATTGGTCTGATCATCACCGGTATTACCAACCATGTTGAACTTGATGAGGAGAACTCAACTGAAATCAGGTGATTTGTGGATTGACTGTCTGATTCTCCCCACATGTGGTGCCAAAATGTGGATACATGATCTCACACCCTTAAAATAATGAAATGTTTATTAAGTAAAATAAGATTTGTGTTAAGAAAATGAACAAGTGAATGGAAATTAAGTATAACAAGAAAAATAGGGAAAAGTTGTGTATATTGATCTTTTGTAAAAAATGAGCGACCCCCTTACAAGACTATGAGGATCGACATTTATGCATGAATTAGAGAATAAATGGTAAGAATAATGACTAATTAATTCTATCATTCTCCTTTAAGTCGTCGGTTTCGACCTAAGCTTTAACGTCGTAATGTTCTCTCTGTTGAATAAAATCTTCTCCGATGAGCAGATCCACCTCGCTATGCGGAGAGTCTTTGGCTTCGCTCGCTTCCTCCTCCACAAGGCTTCACTACTCCCCAGATCTTACTTTGCTTTCCCGAGCTCTTGCTTAGTTCTCCTGCTCTTCTTATTCCAAATTATCTGATAACCGTTTAAATGTATCAAATATGATGACACATGTCGTAATCTAGAGATAATGGATCCTCGGTTCAGATCCGGTATCAACACTATTGATCTTGTCTATAAGCTATTGCTTTTCTCCTCTTGATAGCTTCAGGGGGTATGGTTGGTACTACAAGCTCTGATACATTCCTAGGAAGCTCTACTTCGTTAGAACAGGAGATAGGAGCATATGAAGACAAGGAAATCCAACAAGGAGCAAATGATTCTTTGGAGGAGCAATTTGGATCAATGGCTTGGTTCCGGAAAAGGGAGTTTTATCAAGAGTTTAGAGTTTCACTCCATCTTGTGAAGACTTAAGAGGATCACTCGAACATAGGGAGGTTGTATCAGGTCCACATTGGTCATGGTACACATTCGAGAAGGCTAGTGCATGGCCATATGATCCACTTGCACTCTTTTTCCCTTATCTCGTTTTTGTCTCATTGGGTTTTCCGAGTAAGGTTTTTAATTAGGCTTGTGGCTCATATGCTCACCTTTGCCATCTCTAGTCAGATCCACAACAGGCCCATTTAGAAGAGATTTTGGGCTTCCATTATCTCATCTATTTCTCTCTATTTGAATTCAAACTTTCTCTTTAATTGTGCATGGTCTTTGCGTGTGTTTACGAGGCCTGTCTCGCAACTCTACGCCATTTATGTCTCTTCTTCTTCTCCACTTCGTCCCTTCTTGTTATATTTTGTCTCTGAACTTCATTGTAACTTATCTATCTTTTTATCAAAAAACCTTTTTAAGCATAGATCATTGTTTTCTTCTTCGTGTGTCGAATAAGAATATCTTAGTGTCATCAAAAGGCTTTTCTGCATCCTTTTGTGGTGACATTCGATCCATAAGTTGCAAGATGCTTGTTAATCAGGTCTAGCAACCTCATCGCTGTCACTTCAATCTCTAGGTGTCATAGTTGGATCGCGTATTCTTCCCAGGAACGTATCATGTGGTATCAGAGCCATACCCTCAACGAATTCACGATGTGAAGAGAGGCTAGCAGTTCAAGGAAAGAAATCAGTTTTAGTTCCAGATCAAAAGAAAACCCCCAAACCTGAGGAGACTAAGATACAACCAGATCCCTTACATGGTACTCAGGTAAGTTTAACTTGCGAGTTTATTTGGCATTGAAATAATTTGACATACACTCATAGTATAAAACAACCTGTTTTGAATGTGGAAATTCCAAGTATAATGCCCTTAATTTTTACCTTAGTTACAGGTACTTTAGATGTATGCAACATCCTAAAGGGAACTACTACAACATGGAACTTAATAATGTATCAATCGGAAAAAGAAACTAGGTGTAATGATGTGTCATCAAGCTCAGAGATCACAGCGTGTTTCCCAGCCATTAAAGACAGAGAGGCTGTCACCAACACCATCTTGAACAAAGAAAAATCACCAGATTTACCGCAAAGAGTTAAAACCCGAGGTAATTATCTAAACTCCCAAAAAAAAATGAAAGCTAACTTGCTTTCTCTTGGTGCAGATTGTACAATTGTGAGTTCAAAACCATTTCAAGAAAAGAAGACTACTCTTGTGCCATTTCCGGCTCATGAGTTTTATCTCAACAAAATCAAACTCAAAGGAAATCAAGCGCAAGGTAAGAAAGCTAATTTATGTGCTATGACTGGTAAGGTTAAAGATTCTGAATATTTTGATCATAAATTATTTGTCTCTTTGGCTAAATTATCTTGTGTATCTAACCTTGCATCGGTGCCACCGAGTGAGTCTACAAACTTTTCACAGGATGTGTCTTTAGGAAATAACCCATGGAGTCTACAGCTTGATCAATCCTACAACTACACTGGGGCTCTGTTTTTTGACGACATGATTCTCACTAAGGCCCAGAAAAACAGAGAACAAAGCATTAACAAAGCTCTTCAAAAGATAAAAGCAAGCAAGCTCCGTGAACAACTTTCCGAAGATGTCGATTTGCAAGCAAAACTACCCATTCAAGGAACTACCATTTTTCTTCATAAATATGCATTTCAAAATCACATTTGGATACCTGGAGAGTATCTAGGACGTTCAAGACATGTACCACATGACATTTGGATCACTTCACTTCACATGTTTCACGAGGAGCTTAAAATTGATCTTCCTTCATTTGGATCATTCCGAATTTATCACTGGCGACCAGAAGAGTTTTTATACAAATCTAGAGAGAAGTTTGTCACCAACCATACCCTGATCAAAGAAGAACCTCCGGATCCCACACCACTCTCATTTACCGTGATAATTATGAACACAAAATACTCCAAGTATATTATTCAGGTAAGTATCTCTTTGTCTCAATTTGTTTCTCATAATTTAAGAGCTGAGAGTATGAGTTTATTATCTCCAGAAATTATTGACGAAAATTTAGATTTATTCAAAACATATTTGGAACCAAACTTTTGTCGTAAAACACAAGTACAAGAGAAACATGACAAGGATAATGTTTTGACTCAAGCTGAGACATGTTTTTCTGTTTATTGTGACAACATTACTATGTTAATACAGTTGTTCTTTGCCAAAGGTGTTGACTATATTGCAGGTACTATAGAGTACCCACCAGATTTAGAAGTGCTCTCGTCCAATTACTTTGTGCTGACTGGAATTGGAGTTGTTTTGACAAAGGAGCTGAATATGTTACAAATATCTGTTCTTGTGGAAGTGATTATGAAGTTGGGAGTTCTGTTCAAAGCACTTAAGAAAAGCTTCCATGAAGCTGAACATCCTTACTCTTTCATTTTATTATCCTTATATATGTTTTGTGCCAAAATACTTTGATGATTCTAACTTAGTATTGTTTTGTGGCAGATAAAACAGATTTTGAGGAAAAATCCTTTTCAACTGGGGGAGGATGCTACGTTCCTAGGAAGCTCTACTGCGTTGGAACAGGAGATAGGAGCATATGAAGACAAGGAAATCCGACAAGGAGGAAATGATGCTTTCGAGGAGCAATTTGGATCAAAGGCTCGGTTCCGGACAAGGGAGTTTTATCAAGAGTTTAGAGTTTCACTCCATCTTGTGAAGACTCAAGAGGATCATTCGAATATAGGGAGGTTGTATCAGGTCCACACTGGTCATGGTATACGTTCGAGAAGGCTACTGCATGGCCATACGATCCCCTTGCACTCTTTTTCCCTTATCTCGGTTTTGTCCCATTGGGTTTTCCGAGTAAGGTTTTTAATGAGGCTTCTGGCTCATATGCTCACCTTTGCCATCTCTAGTAAGATCCACATCAGGCCCATTTAGAAGACATTTTGGGCGTCCATTATCTCATCTATTTCTATCTATTTGAATTCAAACTTTTTCTTTAATTCTGCATGATCTTTGCGTGTGTTTATGAGGCCTGTCTCGTAACTCTACGCCATTTATGTCTCTTCTTCTTCTCCTCTTCATCCCTTCTTTTTATATTCTGTCTCTGAACTTCATTGTAACTTATCTATATTTTTATCAAAAATCCTTTTTAAGCATAGATCATTTTTTTCTTCTTCGTGTGTCGAATTAGAAGCTCTTAGTCTCATCAAAAGGATTTTCCGCATCCTTTTATGGCGACATTCGATCCATAAATAGCAAGGTATTTTTTAAGCAGGTTCTTGCAACCTCCTCGCTGTCACTTCAATCTCTTGGTGTCGTAATTTGGTCACGTATCCTTCCCAAGAACGTATCAAGCTCCTTCTCACATCCATGGTCTGTGGTGAAGGCGCTCTCGTAGCCATGTCCTCATAAGAAAGAGATAATATATTGGACATGGGAAATGTATTATTCACCAATGTTGAGTCCAAAGAAACGATGCTAGGGTAAGCTTTTGAGAAAAAAAGTGAACGTCAGTCTAGGAATATGGGAGAAAAAAATTTGGATTCCAGTGCGGCATGGATGAAACATATCAATGGAGGTTTTGGTTGCATGATGAGGCCAATCAAATGTTGTTGGTGAAGACGACTAAAGATTTTTGTTATTGGAAGGTTTTTCATGGACTAATTGAGGCTAAATGAAAATTTCATGGCTCTTGATATTTAAAGACATATCAAAGTGTCATCAATACTTCAATGCCAAAAAGGAAGAAATATTTTCTTAAATGGCTTAAACATAAGTATGGAGAACACATTTCTCAACTTGGAGGTCATGTAAAAGAGATATATAACACAAACCCGAGATCAATAACAATCATTAAAACATTTCCAAAAAGCTGTAAGAGTATTTTCAACTATTTTTCAATGTGTGTTTTCATATACTCCAAACTTCTTGGAAAACAGATTTATAGACCAATCATTGTGCTTGTTGGCACATTCTTGAAGGTTATGGTTAAAGGTATCATTTTACTAAGGTTATTCATAATACAAATAACCAAATATATCCAGTAGCTTGGATCGTGGTACAATTTTTATGGTTTAAGGTTTAAGAAAATACATATAGTTGCTTATGGTTTATCAAGAAAATCTAAGTCAGACTTAGGTCTAGATGATAGCCGTCGATTTGTCATTTTGTTAGAGTAGTAAAAACTTATAATTCCATAATGAGATATTTTTTTTATGTCACTTTGTATTTGTTTGGTTAATTACATTTCCAAATCCATACACTGAACTAACTTTGACTTGACTATACATTTGTTTTTGGCAGCAAATCTTTGACTTGACTAAACATTTGTTCTTGGCAGGAAATATTTGACTTGCCTAAACGAAAGTATAAGGATGGTAATTTTTTTTCTTTTGACTCATAATGATGGGGATCCCCATAATGTTGACTATGTTGGATATCCATTCTAGTATTTTTACAGTTAACTATTATATAAATCTATCTTTACTCCAATATTGATCTTAACTAAAAAATGAATCATCTCATACTTTTTATGATAATTATTGCTATGCATTTTGGGTTAAATGAAGCTTGCGACAAAAATCAGGTAGAAATTCATAACGAACTTGGTTCTGGTCGTATTCTTGAACTTCATTGTCGTTCCATAGACTTCGATCTGGGTGTACAAAAATTAAATTTCAATGCTACTCCATATATCATTAGATTCTCTGATGACATAATCGGTACAACAAGATGGGCTTGTCGTCTTAGGCAGGGATTTTTTTTTGAATATTTTTTTGATGTTGAAGTATACAAAGCAAAAGACAGTTTTATTCCTCATTGTGGCCAGTTACGCAGATGGACAGCGAAACTTGATGGGATATATTTTACAAGGAATTTTGATAAACCGTCGGTGCGCGTATTGTTATGGAATAAAGAAAAGTAACATACTTTTCTTTTTCATAAAACAAACAAACATTGATGTAATTGGTTTCCTTTGCCTCTTTGTTTTATGATCTATAATAAATATGGTTTTATTTTCTATCTGTTTATATTTTATCAATTTTTTGAACAATGATAAAATATATTTTATCAATACAAATGCATTTATTTTCGAAAGACCTATATACATATATTTTGTTTTTACCCATGTTCTAAAACACATTTAAGGAGCCCGATTCCTCGATGGTAAAGCGCTCGGTGGCACCAGAAACAGAGATTCCAATTCGGGGAAAAAAATCAATTTTTTTGAAAAAACTTCAAATTTTTATCTATTTTGTCGACGAATCAATAGCTCTTTGATAGATCTATTATATTTAGCCATAAAACAACAAGAAAAGCAAAAAATGATGCAAAATAGTGAAAAACAATGGAGATGGCAGAATTAGGGTACTTGAAGTTTCTTTTATTTAAGAAAAAGATGGGACAAAAATGTCATTTTAACAGTTACTAATACAAAAATCGAGCGAAAAGTCTTAAACCAAACCCTTTGTACTTGATCTAAGAAACTTTAAGAAAACAAATTAGACTTCAACCACTAGACTATGACATTTTATTATTTCATTTCACAAAGGATGAGTTATATACCACTATAAATGGTTCAGACTATAACAACTAATCCCATATTAATTCTTGATAAACCTCCGAATTATCGCTAGGCGCTAGGCCTAACCCGAGTGTCCGACTAACGCCTAACGGAATTTAAAACCTGGGTTTTTAAATATTTTTTATTAATTAAATCCTTCAACTTTCTTTATATTTTCATCCACTGATTTTTGAAAAATTGCACGAAGACACCATTTGTTAGGTGCCTCACATACCCAAAATTGTAAGAAATTATTCAATAATTGCTGTTTATGCAGATATTGAGATTTGGTTGGTCTTGACTCTTGAGAGTCTTATATAGGATTTAAAAACTACAAAATTTAAGTCTATAGTTAAAATCCTAAGTTCAAAAAAGAAAAAAAATGCATTGCATCACTAAAACCAATAAATCTAGTTTGCTTCAGTAATCACAGAGATCACCTCATTGAACAAGTCAGTCCTTTGCCTAATGCATTCAACTTCTTTAGCCTTAAACATATCTTCAATTTTCTTACATTCAAGTTCCTTACCATTCAACAACTTCAACTTCTCTTCTAACTTCTTCTTACTCTTGATCGGAACCACACTCCATCTCTTCTTCACAGAATCCACACCAAGACTCTCCACTAGTCCAAGAAGAAAGGAATTATCACACCAGTATTTGTCACATCACCTCCCCCTTGAAGCACTTTCCTACCTTCTTCTTCTCCTTCTTCTTCAACCATTTTACCCTCAGGTGAAGAGAACAAGTTCTTCTTCTTTAATTTCCCATTAGACTTAACATTAGACTTCCCTTCACCTCCATTTTTAACCACATTACTACTATTAGGTGAAGAGGACAAGTCTTGTTTCTTCTTCATATCAACCTTCTTTGATCTCCCATTAGACTTACATCGGAGTTCCTGTAACGTCTGTGTTCCGGAAATGAAATTTGGAGTTATATGATGGAAGTGGGTTAAGGAAATAAAATCAAAGGTTGGTTTTATGCTGTCGGAATTAAGGAGTGGAATGGGTTAATTCCAATTTTTGGTTTAGGAAGGGTGAATTTCTGGATTAATATTAAACCAAGGGGGTTTAATTAAATTCCGATTTAATTAAAATTTTCTGGTTTGATTTAAATAAACCAGAAATAAACCCTAAACCTATTTAAATGCTGAAACCGCAAGAAACCCTAGCCTTTTTTCTCTCTATATTTCGTTGCCACATTGCTTTTGAGGGAGGAGGCTGAAGCTTTGGTGAAGGGAGATGGAGACAGAACTGACAGGGCATGGTAGAAAAGAGGTTCGACCAAACAGATTGTTTCCAAAGGTAACTAAAATTGATGTAGTTGTATCTCAGACTTAGACCTACATGTGCCACTTTGCGGATTTGGATTTGAATTAATATCCTAACATTTATTTGCATTTTCGTGAGGTGAACTGTTTCAGACGCTATTTGGACCAACGTGAATTGAAAGAGAGATCGCGAGTTTATCTATGGTCGGATCATCACGAAACTTTGAGATTTTTCCAGTTTAGGTTGAACGTTGTCTCGTTGGTGTGATTGGCTGAAGGATGAGAAATAGGGGTTTTGGTTGTGTTGTAATGACCTTTAATAAACGAATTCTAGATCTTGTGATATTTTTCAGTTGTGATGTTAGGAGACCGCGAAAAGGTTAAGAAAAGTTTTAGCTTGCTGGAGCTCGTGGAACCAAAGCTGCGGAAAGGGGATGAAATACCGGGGGTTGGTTTTTATTTATTTTATTGTTGGTATTGTTTTATGGTGATGAATCGTCATGAACCTGTAGGTTGTTAGTTGATAATTATGCTAATGCAGTATGTGAATTTAATGAGTTAATTAAATTAATGTGGCTTTTGTGAATTTTTTAATTTAGTTTGTGCTGGGTGATTTTAATATTTATGGGAATATTATCATCGAGAAAAACAAAATGGGTTGGGTTGTTTTAATTGGTATCAGAGCGGAGTTTTTTCTAGGATTGTTAGGTTTTCTGGTGTGCTGAAATGGTTGGTTGTTGTGAATTGAGTGTCATTTGATTATTGTTAGTCGTAGCTTTATTTTCTCTTGTTGTGGGATTTTAGGGTATGCCATCCTTACCAGCCAGTAAAAATACTCCACGATAAGACTCATTCTGTTGCAGTCATACTAGTTGCTGGAGAGATTAGTCTTTTTCTGATTTGCATATGGTTAATCAAATGAGAGTTGTTGATATGCTCAAATATACCCTTAGAGCTACTCACTCATATTAAGAGATCATGGTAATACTTAGGGGCGAATTCACAACGACTCAGAGGCTTCACAATAGATCTTTTCGTTTCAAAGTCAGCTAAAGCAAGGTGAGAAATAATTTAAATAGCAATGCAAAAACAGTAATTAAATCGGTTTGTAAATCAGATGGGAAAAGCTCAGGTCCAGGGAATTTCTCAAGAAATCAAGTAATGCATATCAATTAATTGGTAGAATCGAATTAAGAACAAGTTCTAGAACTCAAATCACGAAGGTAAAATTAACCAACTTTCGTAGCGAGAATAACTATTTTTAAAACCTAAGAAACCAAATTCTTTTACGAATACGAAATCCTAAAAAAGAATTAAGTGCAAGTTCGATATGTTCACAAATTATCTAATCCAAATCTCTTTGCAATTATCTAATTTGCTCACTCTAGGTTTAATCAGATTATAAATCACGTTGTCACGCCAATTTAACAACCTATGATCTAGATTCTAGGTGATCAATCCAAAACAATCTTTAAGAACAACCTAGGTTAAGAACTATCAAGTTTGAATCCTAACCAATCAATCAATATGTCATTCCATGAAATTCCTAATGAGAATCCCTAAACCTAATAATGAATCTACTCAGTCATGGCAGTTGAAATCAAAGACATGATTGAAATAGATATCATAGAATGAATAAAAGAGATATAGAAACAAGGGTTCGAAATCTTTTCTCAAAGTGAACAAAGTAGCAAAATCTGCCCAAAGCTCTCAATCTCTCAAAAACTCTTGTAGAACGTAAGATAATCCAAAACAAAGTCAAAAACCCCTAATTATAATAGTCTAACACGAGCTAGGGCCTTATTGTAAATAAAGAAAACTTCTGGGCAAAGTTGCAAATCTTCAAATAATTAATTCTTCGTGGGCTTCAAAAAATTGGGCCGTGTCGACCGTCACCAGGAGTTGCGTCGCTCGACACAAAATAACACCAACTTTGATTTCACAGCTTCAATGATCCATGGATGCTCCAAAACGTCCAAGTGATCCCCAAACATGTGTAAACCAGTAAAAGACTCAGTAGGGAATCGGATGACACATAAAAGACTCGATTATATACATATTTCATGGCTTAAAAACCGGTAAAAACCATGATATATCAACTCCCCAAGACTTAGCTTTTGCTTACCGTCAAGCAAACAGAAAACGGAATAAAGGAAGAAGTTTGAAAATGTCTAAACTCATATCGTCATCAGAGCACCATAATCGCATTCTCATTAGTAAAGCCACTAGAAATTCTTACCTGACAAGATCCAAACCACCATGTAATTCATCGCTAGCACTCGTAAGCCTCCTTGATTCAACCCACCATTTCACAACATAGTCCAATAGGCTGCCCTTCATTGTTGGGTCTCATCTCTGATCTCAATGTCAAGGACCTTCTAGACTCATTTCCGTACATCACTACGACAAGTCAGCCATACTACACTTTGGTACTCTATTTCTCTCCAAAACTTATTATTTTCATTCTTTTCTCTTTTTTTTTTCTTTTGACTCTGGATAAATTTATAAAACAAAGCTGTAGCCGAATAATGGTATCACGGAAAATTTCCCTTACCTCGCTTTCAGCCTTTGTGTGATCATCTCGATAGAGTAAAATATGGTCATGGGAACTTTCTCTCACCGTTTACTCAAGTGAAATTCATCTCACATTTATAAATTTATCTTTTTGGAACAGAGGAGAGGAGTACCGTTTTATTTTACACAGGTTGGCATTGTCAAGTTTGAACGAGGAGTCAAGCCCATAGAACATCGATCACATTGACGAGGTAAAAGGAATAAACAGAAACTAGCTCAGGCTTACATGGATTCTGTTCAAAATATGGCAGTCTCAAGTCAACCGGTCAGCCTTTGGTTTTTCCATTAGTCTCGGATTCAAGTCAGGATAGAATCAGTGGTCACTCAAGCTATTGCGACTGTGGTGGTTTCCTCGGTAAAATTATTGTTTCTGGACTAGGTTTGACTCAATAAAACAAAAGAAACAAAAGAACTTGACTCTAAGAAAATAAAAGATAATGTTAGTAAGCAAGGTGAAAAATAATTTAAATAGCAATGCAAAAACAGTAATTAAATCGGTTTGTAAATCAGATGGGAAAAGTGCCAGGTCCAGGGAATTACTCAGAAAATCAAGTAATGAATATCAATTAATTGGTAGAATCGAATTATAAACAAGTTCTAGAACTCAAATCACAAAGGTAAAATTAACCAACTTTCATTGCAATAATTAACTATGTTTAAAACTTAAGAAACCAAATTTCTTTGTGAATCCTAAATCGTAAACAAGCATTAAGCGCAGGTTCGATATGTTCACAAATTATCTAATCTAAATCTCTTTCCAAGTATCTAATTTACTCACTCTAGGTTAAATCAGATAATAAATCACTCTGTCACACCAATTTAACAACCTATGATCTAGATTCTAGGTGATCAATCCAGAACTAGCTTTAAGAACCTAGGTGAAGAACTATCAAGTATGAATCCTAACCAATCAATCAATATATCATTCCATGAAGTCCCTAATAAGAATGCCTAAACCTAACAATGAATCTACTCAGTCATGGCAATTGAATTCAAAGACCTGACTGAAATATATGTCATAGAATAAATAAAAGAGATATAGAAACAGGGTTCAAAATCTTCTCTTAAAGTAGAACAAAGTAGCAAGATCAGCCCCAAGCTCTCCAAAACCCTTGTAGAACTTAAGATAATCCAAAACAAAGTCTAAAAACCCTAATTATAATAGTCTAACACGAGCTAGGGCCTTATTGTAAATAAAGGAAATTTCTGGGAAAAAGTTGCAAATCTTCAAATAATTAATTCTTTGTGGGCTTCAGAAAATTGGGCCGTGTCGACCAACACCAGGAGTTGCGTCACTCGACACAAAATAACACCAACTTCGACTTCACAGCTACAATGCTCTATGAATGCTCTAAAACATCCAAGTGGTCCCCAAACATGTGTAGACCTGTAAAAGACTCGATAGGGACTCGAACGACACATAAAAGACTCGGTTATATACATATATCATGGCTTAAAAACGGGTAAAAACCATGATATATCAGTTGTTATTACACCCCTCAATGGTTGTTATGGTGACAGAGCTGGCAAAGCAAGCAGAACTGGCAGAGTTAAAGTGGGATTACCCATTAAGAGTGTGGCGCAAAGTGTGGCACTGAAGCAGGTGGGAGTGAGCAGTCCATTGGTGATGATCATGCTATTTTTGTTGATGGAAATGCTCTGTCAGTGGAGGGAGTGGCTCTGTAGTGGGCATATCAGAACCAATTGAAGGATGTGTTGGGGGTTGCTGACCTAGTTTTTGGAGCGGTTACCAGCTGTGGTATCGGCTCTGATTCCGTATGTGCCACAATGAGTTTCTACTTTGCCATGGAGTGTTGTTCTGGGAATTCGGGAAGTTGTAGCTATGGAGTGTTGCAGGGGTTCTGTAGATCCTTGCTGGTGGATCTTTCTGTAGAAGTGTTGTAGATCCTTGCTGGTAGGTCTTGTTGTAGGACCTTTTTTGTGAAGCTAGCTGTAGGAGCGATGTAAATCATTGCTGATTAATCTTGTTGTAGGTATTGTTGTTGACTTTGCTGTAGGTAACTATGTCGGTGTTGCTGAAGCGAGGAAAAGAGTTATGCTGGATGCCGTGATCAAAGACTGAGTTGTTGTAGTGCACTGTGATGTGTAGTGAATAGGGATTTGGAAATTATCTCGTCCCTAAAAGCTAACGTAGTAAGCTAAGTCGTAAAGTTGCTAGATCAAGCAGGATCTATTATTGCTCGCGAATCATGGTCCATGACATAATAGAAGTAGTGAGACTTCTCTGGACTTATTAGGGCTATGAAGGTTTGTACAGTAGTTGTGATATCAATCACACTGGAGAGATGTGGATGCTAGATTCTACACCCAATAATATATTGAATTATTATTAAAGTAAAAATAGAAATTGTTAGTAAGAATGAACTGAAAATAAAAATTAGATTTGCTAAAGGAAAAAGTGCATAGTTGTATATATTGATCTCGAGTAGCAAAAAGATTGATCCCCATACATGACCATGGGGGTCTATCTTTATACACAAATTAAAGAGTAAATGCTAAGAATAAATAGTAATAAATCCTATCATCCTCTTTTAATTCGTCGGTTTTGATTTGGCTTTTAATGTCTTACCGTCTTGTATTTGAATGATCTCCCTCTTCAGCCCGCAGATTCACCTTGCTTCGCGGACACTACTGGCTTTGCTCCCTACGTCCTTCCATGAGGCTTCATTACTGGTCGGACCGTAGTTCACTCCATCGAACTCTTGTACGGTTTGCCCGTCCCTTCTTGCTCCGAACTGACCCAGCCTTTACTTTGACTTGCTGAAGTGGTTGACACGTGTCATGATTGGAGAGAGTGGATCCTTGATGCGGATCCGGTATCAATATTTGCCCCCCCCCCCCAAGTCCTGCGAGCTGCTGTTCGGCTCGTAGGACTTAAGTATTTTCCTTGCTTTTTGCCTTCTGATCCCTTAAATTTCAAGGTTCGGCTGTCTTGACACCTTGATTTTTATCGACGCGCGGGAAACTCCTCGACTTCCCCATAACTTTTTGACCGTTTCTCTTCAAGGTTTTAGGTTAAACCATCCCCCTTTTTGTTGCTTTTCGATATCTTGGTTCCTTTCATCTTCCCAACTCAGAAAGTTCTTTTCTCGTCCTAATCCTGAATTATGTCTTCCTCCGACATTAAACCTTCAATCAAAATAATTGATTCTAAAATTCCGAGAATTGGGGTACATCAGAATCAGCGATCCTAATCCTGAATTATGCTTTTCCAAATATTTGTCCCTTATATGCTCAGGAACATAATTTGCTTAATTATTGTTGCCTCCGAATGTGGATATTCGGTTATTGTGAACGAGGTTCTCGAATTTTTAAGCGTTAGAGCATGAAAGGTTGCTCTGGGCATTACGCAATCTACCCTATCAAAAATAGACTCTCTCCTTTTGGTTTTCCGGGAAAAGACCATTCTTGGAAAAATTCAAGATTTTCTATTAAAGCTGACAATGCCTCTATTGCTGACTTCATTGGACTTCGCCAAGATTGGGTTGGATCACTAGGTAACCAATTTTATCCCCGACTGCGTTTGTACGCATGTTTTTTTAAACTGTTTGGCTAAGTTACTTTTATCATTGCAAGAACTCAAAATTGTGCTGCCCCCTGGGAGGGCCTTCTTGGATTTTATCAATCGATCATTGAGAGAGAGTTGTCTTGGAACTCTTTTATCCTTAATTGATTTCATCAGGCTGATGAGCTCCTTAGAAGTGGAGGGCTCCAATGTGTCGAATACCCTCCGGTTGTTTTTGAAACATCAGATCTCAGCTTCCGTGAAGGGAGTTATGCTAAGGATGCTCGCAAGGCTGCCAAAGAAATGATCAAAGGACAGCTTGACACTGTTCGTAAGAGCCATAAAGAGAAAGTTACTTTTGCTCTTGCGTATGGCACGCTAGGTAGAACTAGTCTGATCAGTGATGTTTCTGTCCCATCATCCAAAGAACGATCTGGTTCATGAAAGAGTTCTCGCCCATCTCATCCTTGTGCCTCCGAAGACCCTGACATTGTTGATGAGCATCAGAACCTTACTTCGATGTCATCCTTGGGCAAGAGAAAAAGGTCTGAGACTGCTTCTTCCCCGAAAACTAGAAAGACTAAGTCTCGCGTTAGGAATATTTCATCTATTTATTCTGCATCAACAGGAGTAGATAATCAGGAGGCTTCTGTCCCATTGGAATCATGCTCACAGCCTGAGTCATCTTCTGGGTTCTGTCCTAGCAGTTCAAGTTTATTACCACTTGATGCAGCAGGTAAAATATTTCATTTTAGAAATCAGAATTTAAGAATCTATATGCTCATCTCTTCCTTTATCTTCTGCTTTGTGCATGCTCAGGAAAGGAGAGAGTTGCCAAACTATTCTGGCTTTTTGGCACTCGTTTGGATCTACTGATTGCCCCCTTGGTCAATTTAGGATCAATTTGTAAAACGCTATGTTCACCTATCTCAATTTGGGATCAATTTGTAAAACACTATGTTCACCTATCTCAAGCAGCACATGATTATAATGACCTGATAGTCCTATATGAATCTTTTCTTAAAGTATCTCTTGCTGCAGCAAGGACTTCTGAAGCTGAGGGAAAGATTGCTGCTCTTGAACTAGAGATCTCCGAACTAAAGAGAGGCTTTGAGGATTCTCCCAAAAAGGCTAAGATAGCAGAGGGAAAATGAGAAAATGCAAAGAGACTGGCCAAAGAGTATGAAGTCGAAATCGACAGGATTACACTTGAACAATCTGCGTGTGCTGCTTCCATTTCTTCGAACTATGATCTCTTAATCTAAACGCGGGATCAGGCCTTGAGGGAATCTACTAGTTCTGCCAAGAAAGAAATCAGGGATAAGTGTAGGATTGTTTTTTCTCAGGTGAATGATTACACCAAAGCCATGAAAAGGAGATTAATGGCAAAATCGGATGTCAATGAGTTTAAGAGCAACAAATATATGCTTTAAAAGCTCTCGAAAGGCACATTATCATTAGAGGGTGAGATGGGTAGTGTTACATCTTCGCTTGCAATGGCTGCGTCGGATTTAGCATCCATCCCGAATATGTTTCTTAATCTTAAAGAGTTGGCATCAGTTTTTACGGACACTCCCCCTGTTTCAGATAATGAATTTAATTTTCCCGAAGAGGCTGTTCTGATTTATAAAGCTACCGCGAGTAGAACATTTCATGCTCCGCAAGCGACTGATAAGTTAGTCGACTTGTCATAATCCTTGCACAAGAATTTATATTTGAACGAGTCTTGACTCTTTATGACTTGCAGGATGTTGAATCCATGATGGACGAAATGACTCAAACTGGTTATCCTCCAACTGTGTCTGGAGAGATTCCTATCTTATCGGAAGATCCTGTTGAGATTTGACTATGGTTGTATCCACATTGCTTAGGGATATGTCCCTTTGTATTGCCAGATATGACTTGTAGAATTAAACTTGTGTTATGTTTCCTTATTGCCTATTGAGGCTTTTGTGTTTAAGACTTTGGTTATTTTTAAAGTTAAACGTCTTTCTGGAACAAACGTGTCAGGTTTGCAAAGTCTGACTTTTGTTCATTAACTTTGGGACGAGTTGTTTTCAAGGGAAAAGGTTGATTAGACTCTTACCATTTTTAAAGGAAGACTATATCTAGTTATCCTTGGTAAAATGCGAGTATGGAGCTCGGCTTATAAAATGTTCAAGAGAACTGATTCCATTTTTGATCCAAACTCGTCAGTTCGGTCATGGAATTCGGGTGCACCAATGAATGTTTGTACATAAGATGCAAGTCGTTACTTGGTTCGTTGCCCGAGCTCTTTTTTCTTATCTTTAATATTCCTTGGTGGGTTCTTTTAAGAGAGGAGAAGGGCTGAGATGACCTTTGGGCCAGATAAAAAAATTCGACTCCGAATTGGTAATGAAGAGTTGGGCTTTTTGACTAAAACTCATTTTCAAACTTTCATTATCTTTCCACTTAAGAGTAAATATCGATTTACCATTTGGGTTAGATTTCGTTAATCTTGGAATTTTGTGAATCAATCAATGCCATTAATGGATGAAGCATCTGATTTTGACTCGTACTGACTACGCAATGTTACTTGATTAGAAAAGGTGGACATTAGACGCTGTTTGCAACGCAATCTAAAAGGTGATGACTTTTGGTACTAGTGACAGGAATCATCTTACCTGACAAGGTAATTCCAGCGAAGCCTATTTGTAGTCATAAGAGTCTTAATGCTGCTTTAAATTCTTATGAAGGTTCCAAAATTCATCCGATAGGATGGGGGACCAATGTGATGATCCCTTGTGGTTTGACTGAAAAGCTTTCTCCTTATAATAAGAAGGATGCGATCGAGTTTTTTGAAAAGGTATACTTTGACTTTTTTTTCCTTTAAACGAACCCTTTTAGATTTTTTAATCCTTTCTTTATTCTCTCAGTTAAACGTCAAATACAAAAAACTGATCAAAGAAAGAGATTTGCTAAGGCCAGGGTCCGTAAGATGGAAAAATAAATTCTTCGCATCTCTAGGGAAGTATGTGTGCTTGAGGCGCACCCTTCGGACATGATTACTTTGGGATTTGAAGACTTTGGTCATTATATCCCTCTGTGTATCTGAGACATAGTGGACCTCGCAGTCAAGGTGCAGAGATATTATGTGACAAGGATTAGAGCTTCGGATCGCAGGATCTCAAGTGTTTATTTTGTTTCTTTTTCGAACCATGATGTAGCTCTTACAATGAATAAAATAATATAATAAGAATTATATTGATTTTTTATAGCGGTGCCCGTGAAAGAAGGCTGTCGTAGTTCATTTTACATAGAAAATACTTCAAACGTAAAATTTCCTAAGATTGAGAATATTCCAAGGACGTCGAAATGGTTCTCCTTCAAGGTTTGCCAATCGGTAAACACCATTCTGAACTATCTATGTTACTTGGTAAGGACCTTCCTAGTTAATTCCAAGTTTTCTAGCCCCTTCCTCTTTTGTATTCTCAAATACTCTTCGAATAACAAAATCGCCTACTTTAAAGGTCGATTCTTGATTTTTGAGTTGTAGTACCTTGCAGTTGCCTATTGGTAATTTTGGAGACAAATTAATGCTTGATCTCTTCGTTCGTCAATTGTGTCAAAAGCACCCTGCATCATCTGATCGTTAAGTGGACCATTAAAAGGGATTTTGGTTTGTCGAATTCCTAGAACATTTAGTTTGGCAGGAACTACCGCTTCCATTCCATATACAAGAGAGAAGGGGGTTTCTCCGCTTGCTCTGCGAGGCATTGTTCGGTATGCCCATAAAATAGGTTGAAGTTCTTCGTACCATCCCTCTTTATATGAACCGAGCCTCTTCTTCAGATTGCTTAAGACAGTTTTTTTTGCTGCCTCGGCTTGGCCATATCTTGCGGATATCTTGGAGTTGAATAACTCATTTTAATTCACATATTGAGATGAAATATTCAAAATCCTTTGAAATAAACTGAGAGCCATTATCGGTTATAATCTCATAAGGAACTCCATACCGGCAAATTACGTTTTTCCATAAAACGGTTTTCACGACAGAATCTTTTATTGATGGATATGCTTCTGCTTCGATCCATTTGGAGAAGTAGTTTGTTAAAACGAGGAGATGTTGTACCACTCAGGTCAGCCTGTGCATAGGTCCAATAATATCCCTAGACCAGCGCATGAATGGATATGAAGCTGTTATTGATGAAAGTGGGTCAGAAGGCTGATGGATCAATGGAGCATGTTTCTGACACTTCGCACATCTCTGCGCATAATATGCACAATCAACGATCATTTTAGGCCCAAAGTAACCAAGACGTTTGATCTTGAACCATAGATCTTCTAGACGAATGGTTTCCAGCGAAACATTGATGGACTTCACTCATAATAATGTTGATCGCTTCGCCGTGAATGCATAGTAAGTAAGGGTCGCTTACACCTCGCTTAAACAATGAGTTCCCAATCATGCAATATTTTGCGCTAATGATTCTGATTTTTCGAGCTTTCCACTTATCACTAGGTAGTTCTCCATTTTGAGTTTACCTTTTGATAGGAACCCTCCAGTCAGCCCCCCAATAATTAGCGGAAAAGTCCTCACTTAACTCGACATCAGGATTTCAGAAATCGGTTACCGTAGAGGCATCGAATTCAGATGCTTCATTGGGCATGAACTCTTCTTCTTCTAAATCTCTGTTGGCTTCTAAGTTCGGTTCACTATTTTTGAGATTGGTATCTCGTGAATGTTTTCCTCCTGAGTAGTTTTTAACTGTGACTCTGGTTCTCTAGAAAAGGGTTCTACCACGACCGGTTACTCTGGTTCATTAACTGTTGTGCGTTCGTCAACACATCAACGCTTGTTTCACGGTTTTGATCTTACTTCCACTTCTTTCTTGAACGCCTTTTATTTCCAAGTGCTTTTCTGACAAGAGATCTCTTATCTTTTTGAGATTGAATTTGAGATCTGGTAACTGCCATTGGCTCATCCGGAAATGATATGCTACAAGTCCCAATCCATTCTACCAGAATTACCCTTTTTAAATCAGGATCTGAATCAAAATGGGCTAATGCATCTGCGGAGCTGTTTTCACTTCGAGGAATGTGCACTTGTTCAAATCTTTTGAACTTCCGGGCTACACTAGTAACAACTTTGAGATATGCTTCCATTCGAGCATCCTTTGCCTTGTACTCTCCTATAAATTGACTCACAACTAATTGAGAATCACAATAAGCAACGACCTCTAGTGCTCCAATTCCTTCCGCGAAGCAAAGCCCGACAATGAGTGCCTTATCCTCGGCTTCAATTTTTGAAGCAGGAAACAACAATCATAATGACTGTTTTATTATATCTAATTTAGGTGTTTCTAACCTGATTCCAACTCTGCATCCTTGTCTTGAGGAAGACCTATTGACGAATAATTTCTAGGTTCTATTTTCATTTTCTGAATTTGCTTCATTGGTTGGAAGCTCGGTAAGAAACCCAGCTAAAACCTGAGCCTTTGCGCTTATCCGACTCTTGTATTGATATCATATTCACTGAGTTTGACTGCCCATTTTGCTAATCGTCCTGACTGGCAAGGGCCATGCAGAATTGTGCGCAAAGAGGTTATGTGAGAACCTCTATGGTATGAGATTGAAATATGGCCTTAGTTTATGAGCATAAACCACCACTACGAGGGCGAGTTTTTCCATCATCGTGTAACGAGTTTCTGCGCCTGTCAGACTTTTACTTATACTTTAGATAGGTCGCTGCTCTCCCCAATTTTCTTGTATAATTACACCGCTCACCGCATGTACAGAAACCAAAATGTAAAGGTACAACCTTTCGCTAGTGTCTGGCTTAGAAAGAATTTGAAGAGTAGTGAGATATACTTTGAGTTTCTTAAAAGCTTCTTTTCATTCATCACTCCAAGTGAATTGTTTTTTCCCTTTTAATAGTTGACAGAAAGGAAAGCACTTGTCGGTTGACCGGGATATGAATCTGTTGAGAGCTGCAATCCTTCCAGTCAAGCGTTGTACTTCCTTGAAGTTACGCGGCAAAAGCGTTGTTAGAAATGCATTAATATGGTTTGGATTGCTTCAATGCCTCGATGTGTCACAATATAACCAAGAAACTCTCCGGATGGCACTGCGAAAGTGCAATTCGCAGGGTTAAGCTTCATGCAAAACTCGTTCAATATCTTGAAACATGTCGAGGCATTGAATGTGTTCGGACTCTTTGACAGATTTAACCAACATGTTGTCAATGTAGACTTCCATGGGTTTGCCCAGCTGCTCGTCAAACATCTTGTTGACGAGACGTTGATAAGTTGCTCCAGCGTTCTTCAATCCAAAGGGCATTACTACATCACCATAATGAAAGAAGTATTTTCTTGATCATCTGGATTCATTCGGATCTGATTGTAGCCGGAAAAAGCATACATGAAACTTAAGATTTCATGACCTGCAGTTGATTCGACCAGGCAGTCAAAGTATGGCAAAGGAAAACTATCCTTTGCACAAGCTTTGTTGATATCAGTGAAATCAACACAGACTCTCCACTTTTCATTTTTCTTCTTAACTACCACATGATTGACGAACCAATCTGGGTATTGCTCGATAAACTCTTTAATCTTGAAATCTGCAAGGTCACCAGAAGACCACACCTCGGCCAAGTGTTTCTTGAGGACCCTGCAGCCCTTGGTAGTATGGCCATTCACTCGGTGTCACAATAAGCGTTCTCATCACGAATCCAGGTGTTTGGTGAAGGTGACCCAATTTTGCCTTTACCAGGAGAGGATCACCTAACTTTGGTTATATGGTGAAGTTCCAAAGCCTTTGGTGTCTTTACCAACTTTTGGTTCAGACTTTTTAGCAGCATGAAAAACTGTATGTTTCACGGTTCGGTACTTCTTCTCGAAAGTTACCTTTTCTTCCTTGACCTCGATCTAATTGTTTGCTCGGAACAGAGTGTCTTGGATGGTAATTGGCTTCTTGACTGGAAGCTCCAAACGAAATCTTGACTCATGCCATAAACCACTCCGCAAGGCTGCCAGCGCAGCAGTCTGGGAAAATCTCAGGACTTTGGACACGATGTCCTTAAACTTGGCAATATGTTTTCTCAAATGTTCCTGAGGACAGTGAGACAAATTCCATAAGTCGCTATCGTTTTTTGTTTTTCCATGAGTACTGAGTACTACATGATGAAGGCTAATGACAGCTGATTAAAACTATTGATCGTAGCAGACTCTAATTGCGTAAACCACATGAGAGCTTGACCAGAAAACTTTTCTGAGAACAATTTCCAATATCCTGCGTCTTCTTCATGCGCAACGAGCTCAATTCACCCAGCTGCAATACGAAAAACAGCCAGATGGTTCTTCAAGTCAGTTGTCCCATCATACGTCGGTAGGTTGACTCTTCTCGCGTCCCTGATCCGAATGTTCCCTATCCGTTCTGTAAATGGTGAAAGTCGAGTTTCTTCGATCACCTTGTCCACTTCGGTAGCTGAACTGGTTGGTTGGTGAAATTTTGACTTCAGCTCATCGAGAGTGTTATTTAGTTGGTGAAAATCTGGAACGACGGCACATCCCCATGTATCTTTGATCTCGGCTGGGATGTCATTGTTGTTGTTGTTGACCGCATCTATCGTAACTGCAGGATCGACACCGTCACCAACCTCATCATTGGCAAGAGTTGCTTCTATGCTAGAAGTAGTTCCAGCCTAATGTACTACTTGATTGATAGGCGTCTGAAGGTTGGCACTTGGTAGGGGATTCACAGGAGTTTGAGGGTTGGAACTCCTTGTGATCCTATAAAGTACACGAGCACTACGACTTTCAGAGGAAGGGCCAGCAGATATTTAATCTAAAAGAGAAAAGAAAGTTTATTGATTGTTAGTCAAATTTACCTGACCGTAATTTCATAGAGGTCATCTCTCTTTCTCGATGGTACCGAGTTTTGCAGACAGGTCAGTCATGTTTTGAGTGATTGATGAGAGGGACTCCTGGTTGGTAGCGATAGTGGTAGGATCATTGTTGACACCAGTTTGGTCTTAACTATTACCACCAGCCATGATAAATTTGATGAGGAGAACTGTTCTGAAATGGTAGATTTGTAGCTTGAATGTCTGATTCTCCTCACAGACGGCGCCAAAATATGGATGCTGGATTCCATACCTAATTAATATATTGAAGTAATATTAAAGTAAAAATAGACTTTGTTAGTAAGAATGAACTGAAAATAGAAAAAGATTGTCCCCCATACATGACCATAGGGGTCTATATTTATACACAAATTAAGGAGTAAATGCTAAGAATAAATACTAATAAATCCTATGATCCTCTTTAATTCGTCGGTTTTGATTTGGCTTTTAATGTCGTAACGTCTTGTATTTGAATGATTTCCTCCTTCAATCTGCAAATTCACCTTGCTTTGCGGACACTCATGGCATCTCTCTCTTCTTCCTTCCATGAGGCTTCACTACTTGTCAGACCCCAGTTGTTCACTACATCGAGCTCTTGTACAGTTTGCCCGTCTCTTCTTGCTGCGAACTGACCCAGCCTTTAATTTGTCCTGCTGAAGTGGTTGACACGTGTCATGATTGGAGAGAGTGAATCCTCGGTGCGGATCTGGTATCAACAAGAGAGGTTATGGTTGCGGGCTTGAGATTCACGCGGGAGTTTTGCCAAGGGTGTTAAATATTTTAAGAGCGGGGAGTACTCTAGATGCTTAAGGGGAACGTGTTGGGAGTTCTTAAAAAGGAAGGTTGCTTGAAGAAAAAAATTTTATGAAAAGGAAAATTTCTAAAAAGGAAATTTGCATAAAAAAGGAATAATCCAGAGATTAAACTCATGTGGACTACATTGGGGCTGAGGAGGAAACTTGGGAGCCTAAAGCTAAGATGAGGCACAAATATTTTATGTTGTTTTACAAGCTGGCGACTTAGGTGAAGTCCAAGTTATTGTTGTTAGTGGTGTTGGTGTTCTTTTTTTTTTGGTTATTTAAGCTGTTGTACTTGTTTTACTGTCAGTGTTTCTAAATGATGTACTTTTCAACATTATTCAATAATAAGGCAGAGATTTTTATTGAATATGTTGTGCATGCTGTTATTGTATATACTTTGTTTGGCTGTGGGGATCATATCGTGTTGATCCTAATACTTGGTTTGGCTGATTAGGACATTTTTCTAATGTTGTTTGATGGGGTTCTGTGTTGTGGAATCTCATTGTTGTGTGGTGTTTACCGGTCAGGTTTCTGTGTGATTCATGATACTGTTTCGATAAGCCACTTGAGATCTTAAGATCTTGCTAAACTTATCTGATTGGGTCAAGCTGGACTCGGAGAGGTTTCGTCATTCTTATTGCGCTAAGCTGTCCGGAGATCTGGTAGGCGCATATGCATCAAACCAAGTGGGGTCTTTTGGTGTGTTATTCCAGAAGTATTTAAACCGAGTATAGAAAATGATGTGTTGTGTTGATTGCCAGAAGGCTATGATGTGTTGTGCTGATAGCCGAAAGGCTATGTTGTGTTGTGCTGATAGCAGAAAGGCTAAGTTATGTTGTGTAGATAGCCGAAAATCTATGTTGTGTTATGCTGTTAGCCATGAAGGCTATGTTGAGTTGTGCTGTTAACCGTGGAGTTATGGTTAAGCCGTGTTGTTAGTTGTAGTATATGCTTAGTCGTGTCGTTGACATAGAATTTGCTGAGCCGTCTTGTGGCTATGAAGTTATGTGAAGCTGAACTGTTAGTGGTGGAGTGTGATAAGCTGTTGATTGGGGCAGTAGTCGAGATCATGTTGAGCCGAGGGGAACGATCGATCCTAATCTGATCGACCTACTCATAGTTGTTGTTGATTGTGGCTGATATTCGGGGTAAGAATATATCGTGTTTGATATTCTAAGGATTGAAATATGGTGTGCTAAGACTTTAAGTGTAGAATCAGTTATGGTCGTGTAACCTTTCAAAGTTAGGTGGTTGGAAATTTGACCGCCGGAATAGTTCTTGGTTGCTTAAAGAGAATATCTAGTTCTCTTGGAGGGTGGATTCTTTGTCACTTGAAGGATAACTGGTTTTGAGAGTGGGAGTACGAATCGTGAGCTTAATGGCTTGGAGGTGAACTAAGTGAGGTCACTGGTGAGTGGATCTAGTGGTTGAGCTTCGTTGGCTGGTGATTGCCAAAATAAAAGAAAATTGATGTAAGATTCGTAGCTGGGTGCTTTTTGCAAGGGAATTGGAGTTGTTAGATTCGAAGATGAATCTATGTTAGTGGCATAGAATTGTAACATCCGTGTTCTAGAAATGAAATTTGGAGTTATATGACGGAAGTTGGTTAAGGATATAAAATCGAAGGTCGGTTTTACGCTGTCGGAATTAAGGAGTGAAGTGGGTTAATTCTAATTTTTGGTTTAGGAAGGATGAATTTTTGAATTAATATTAAATCAAGGGGGTTTAATTAAATTCTGATTTAATTCTAATTTTTCTGATTTGATTTAAATAAACCGGAAATAAACCCTAAACCTATTTAAATGCTGAAACCGCAAGAAACCCTCTATATTTCGTGGCAACATTGCTTGTGAGGGAGGAGGAGGCTGAAGCTTTGGTGAAGGAAGATGAAGACAGAAAGCTTTGGTGAAGGAAGATGAAGACAGAACTGACAGGGCATGATAGAAAAGAGGTTCGACCAAGAAGTTCGTTTCCAAAGGTAACTAAAATTGATGTAGTTGTATCTGAGACTTATACCTAGATGTGCCACTTTGCGAATTTGGATTTGAATTAATATCCTAAAAGTTATTTGCGTTTTTGTAAGGTGCACTGTTTCAGACCCGATTTCGACCATCGTGAATTGAAAGAGAGATCGCTAGTTCGAGTTCATCTCTGGTCGGATTATCACAAAACTTTGAGATTTTTCCAATTTAGGTTGAATGTTATCTCGTTGGTGTGATTGACTGAAGGATGAGAAATAGGAGTTTTGGTTGTGTTGTAGTGACCTTTAATAAACCCTAGCAGTTCCAGGAAGTCTAGATCTTGTGATAGTTGTCGGTTGTGTTGTTAGGAGACCACGAAAAGGTTAAGAAAATTTTTAGCTTTCTGGAGCTCGTGGAATCAAGGCTGCAGAAAGGGGATGACATACCGGGGGTTGGTGTTTATTTATTTTATTGTTGGTATTATTTTATGGTGATGAATTGTCGTGAACATGTAGGTTGTTAGTTGATAATTATGCTAATGCAATATGTGAATTTATTGAGTTAATTAAATTGATATGGTTTTCGTGAATTTTTTAATTTAGTTCGTGCTGGGTGATTTTAATATTTATGGGAATGTTATTATCGTGAAAAAAATGGGTTGGGTTGTTTTAGTTCACTTCATCATCTACCCAAATAAACTTAGACAAGTTCACACATTTCAGATCATGAGCTTTAACAAGCCTACTGTTCACAAATTTCAGATCATGAGCCTTAACAAGTCTACATATTGACGCACATTAGCCTCAAAGCTAATGGCTTTCTTCACTGATTCTACCAATCCATGTATTTTATTTGGAATCAATAAATCCTTGTAGTAAATCAATCTCATCTTCTACATTCAACTGATTTTGAAAATTCTCTCTTTTTTTATATTCCCCAGTCTTCTCTGCTAGCTTAGAATTCTCGTCTGTTAAGGTAACTTCACTCAGCCGCTTCCACCGCAAACCTCCTCTTCATTCTTCTTCTTGGATTCTTCATCTTCGAAAAAAATTTTGTATTATACTCTTCTTTGTCATTGCTTGAAGATAACATAGAGAAATATTTATTTGTCTGAATAAACACCCCTAATTAATGGTTAGAGCATAGAACTTCTAACTTAGAAGTTCAACAATTTGTTTCCTGTGTATCAGCCTATTTTTTGCCTGAATAAATCCCCTAATAAAAGATTATTTTTATGTTTATACTGGTGAAATTAGGTTAGGTTCCGCCGCCCTGCGCAGGGTATAAATTTAGACTTAAATCTTTGACATAATATTGTATAATTCGTTGTTACCAGATCTCATTTCAATATTATCATTCTAGCACCAAACAATTTATTAAATTAGTAAATAATCGATTTTAGTTACTGAAACAGTTGAACATAAATGTTAACGCTAACAAAAGTTTCTTTAAACAAAAAGTAACAAGTTTGAAATTTACGGCTAAATGATGTTTTGGAAGATTTTCTTGTAAACAAAGTTATGTGTCCTTATCTGAAACTTCATTTTTCGTTGATTATTAAAATTTTCAATCCAGTCATTGACTTTACTCTAGAGAGAGCAACATATAATTGTCCATGTGAGAAACCATGTCAAAGAAGATAGTGTCCAACATTCCATAGCCTTGACATTTGATAGTGGTCATGGCAAATGCAACGGCAAATGCAACGACAACCGGAAATTGCATAAGCCTCATTATAAATAAGAATCTAACCTGAAGTCTTGGACCATTGGATAAACCTTATTTGGGGTCAATATTCCTAATTAGCATTATCGGAATCCCAGCCTTCAACCGCAAATCATGATTAGGCAATCGTGAAGTTTATAGGATCTCAATCAAATACACTTACCTTTATAAGAATAACTCTCTTATTAGGTGATATTGAATGGCTACACCTTCTAAAGAAGATTGCCTACGTACCTTTGAAAGGGATCAAGCCAAACACGTAGTTCTTAAATCTAAAACTCATAAGTGTTACCACAAGTCGATAACTCCTTATATAATGTAAGACCAATCCTAATTCTATTAGATTTATCTCCTAATAAAACACATATAATAATATTAGATAACTCCTAATATTAATCTCCTTAATCCTAATCTCTTTAGAAACCATAACTCGGTAGGATTAGGATAACTTGTAGATCAAGCAATCAAGCTTAATCCAACATTGTCTCCCTTAAGCTTGAAGCTGCACTTAGACACATCATAAACTCCCATGAGATCTCTCATCTTCTTGAACTTGATCCTTCCAAGTGTGTTCTGCACCATCACTGTGACCACTATTTAAGAACACGAGATTATAAAAGACTCACTCTTTTATTGCTTTAGAAAACTTACTCAAAAACTAAAGCTCACACAATCTCTCTTAACCTATGTTATGCCCCCGACAACGGTTCTCCGAGATTCTCTTAATCTATGTCATAACTCAACATATAATCTATGTCATAACTCAACATAGACTCTCCCCTTTTTTTCGTGTTTTATTCCTTGCAGTGTGCTAACTTCACTTAATCCCAACTTGAATCACTCGAAAACTGTTCCATTTCTCGTCCTTACTCCACCTTTGATTCTTAATCCCTAAAATCAATTATGCCCATATTCTTCTATGTTTCTTCCTTTCGACAATGTTTTCTTCTACTATGACCACATAAGAAAAACATTAACATCCTTGGTAACATTACTCACGTTCCAACCTCGAGCCTAGACTAGGTTCAATTTTCCATTGAACCTTATGTTTGCTTTTATACTAAGCAATAGCCGACATAAGCAATCAAATTGGAGATGGGCTATATCATTTATTTTGGCCCAGCTTGTTACAACTAAGCCAGTTTTCGATTGGCCGTATGAAAGTGGCTAAGGCCCATTTGATAACAAACTCCACCTTGGGCCTAGTCATCTTTCACCTTTGACTCTCTTTGTCGATTACGAAGAAGTAACATGACTCTTCTTCTCCAATGACCAAAAACGAATCTGATGCTTCAACCATGCAACCACTGGTGATTTCTCTGACAAAAACGACCACCAACTCCGTACCCGACTCTTGGGAAACCTCTGCAACCCAATCACGCCGTTTCTTCCTTGATAGTGAAAACCATATGCAATCTTCGGACCAATACATGCATCTCCGACGATTCTTTGGTCGCCACCGTCACACATCCGCCAGCCATTTTTCCGGGGAAAACTCTCCACCGTTTTCCCCTGGTGCTCAGAGAAGATTTCACGCTTCTTCATTCAAGTATCAGCGAAGCTTTCAAGCTTCTCTATTTTCCTTCACTTACGACATTTCTCGCCGTACTTTCCTCCAGATTCTTTGATTTCTAAGCTTAAAGTTTTGATTTCGCTTTGCTTCTCTGTTCATTGACTAGACCAGATTCGATTCCAAACTGGAATCTTTCCCCCCGGCGATATCTCCGCCGTTCTTGACTTACAACATTTTTTTCTTTGACTTCACTTGACTTCTCTGGTCTTAACTTCTCCGGTACTCTTCCACTTTGAATTGAGCTTCTGATTCGTCCCCAATATCGAACAAAAACTTATCAACATCAACTCCTATCTCTACCCGATTTGCTTCTCTAATTTGCTCTCTTTATACTAACAAATCTTTCGTCGCTCTCTTTCAGCTTCTCACTTGCCAGACACCTTAACTGTTCTAATCCATCTCTCAGATCTGAAACCGAGTTCACCAGTCCTTCCAGATCAATCGTTGTTGTCTTCTTTACGTTTCACAGCTCCGTGTTTTGATCGCTGGTTCATGATCCCTTTACATCAGAGAGTTTAAGCAGAGTATCAAGCTTGAAGGTTTTTTTTTTCTCTTCACCACGTATGGTTCTTACTTTAACAGCTGCATAAACAACTTCTTCACCTTCTGCATTTTCGTCTTCTTCATAGGCGTATTCTCCATCTTCTTCATATCCTTCTTCGTAATAGTACTCTCCGTTTAGCTCATCGCCTTCATAAGCTTGCTCCTCTTGGTTTCCTTCATACACTTCCTCCCCAACGACTTCTTCTTCCATAATTGTTCCTTCTCTTCCATCTTCTTCGGGAAATTTTAAAATCCTTCTGTTGAGTCTCTTGTTTTGGATACGATAGCCGAACAAAACGTTTCTCCATTTACTCGGAGTTAAACATGCAACTCTCCGTATTGAGCATCGGTTTAGTGTTGATACGAGACCATCACCATCTCAACAACATCTCAACGACACGTCATCTGCTGGTTATCACCATTACCACCGTTAGAGCTTCCATCACCTCCTCGGCGTCAGCTCATGTCGTCAGCGCCATGCTCTGTTTCATCGCGAGACAGAGTATGTCTTCACCATAGTCCGAGTACTCTGTTTTAACACCAAAAACAGAGTCGTCTTCTTCGTAAACAGAGTCGTCTTCTTCGTAATCTCTTCACCACAAGGTCGAGTCATCGGTTGTCTTCGTCACACTATCCTTACACGTCCTCCACCTCTAAGATTTTTTTTCAAACATTAGACGTGACATAAACTCTGGTTCTTGTTCCAAACAATGGTTGTCCTTGACTTGACCTTGACAGATTTTTCAGTTTCTTGGCCAAGAAGCAATGCTCATAACTTCTGGATTTTAACTCCGATTAGAACTCCGTCACTGGCTTTGGAATCTTGGCAACGTGACCTTTGTAGTGATGCTTTACTTTATATCTAAATCTCTCTGGTTCGATGAGGATTACCTTCACAAAATGATCTGCCACTTTATGCTCCTTCCTTTTCTTCTTTTTCTTCCTCTTCCTCTTTTTTTCTTTTCTTTTTTTTTTTTTCTGCTTGGATCTGTTCATTCGTGGTGATACAAATGTGATCTGCTCTCTTCCTCCAACAACATGCTTCTCCAATGTAAACTCATGATTAATCGAAACATAGGATCTTGAATTCCACCGACAACCCAAGTTTCCTTAGCAATGTCCGATAAGCATGTTCTTAGAGAGTTTATATAATTTCTGTCGTTACTCATCACCACCATAAAAGGACTTCGTATTTCTTCTACACATGGCGTCTTCTCTTGCTCTTAAGAGACTTCTCACGTGAAGACTTAGTCTCGGAGAAGACTTGTTGCATCAAAATACTTAGTCGTTTCTTCCAGTTCCTCACGGATCAAAACAAGACGTTTAGTTTCTTCTTCAACATGGCCAAGGTGAGATTGAAACCTTTCCCTAATCTCCATTTTTTTACTATCCATCTCCTCGTCGTCGTCTATGAAACAAGAAGAACTCTTGCAAAGCTTTCTTTCTCTTGTCTCTTTCTCTCTCTCTGCGTTTTATTCTACGAAGAAGAAGAAGTATATCAAAAGCTTCTACAATAATCAGTTTCATCATTCTCTTGCTCTGCCCATTTCTTGTGCGGCACGTGTTCATCTTACTCTTCATGATCACACGAGTGATATCTTCGACGTAGAAAAGAAGCAACAAGACCTTATCTCGAGCTTTGATGATGTGGAGAAAGTAGTTAATCGAGAAAATTTTTTAACTATGGTATCTCTTCCTTCGTACTTCGACATAGTTGAAGGCGATGTCGAGAACATGATAATCAGCTCCCATATACCACAATAATCCATGATAGATGTATCATACTTCGGTTATTGGACCCTACGGTTTGTTTTTGTTGCTAGCATCTCCAAGATCGTAGATCCTTCACTCCCACACGTTGCTTCCTCCACTAGTGTTCTCAATATTCGTACCTCATGTACCACACCTTACCCCAAGCTTGTTGTAATTTCCATACCTCAAGTTCACATATCTCCTTCAGCCATGATTTTGTATCAACGCCCTGCTTGTTTTTTTTTTTTTTTTTTTTTTTTTAAAAGTCATGAAACCAGAGTATCCCGCATAACTTATGGTTTCCCTCTTGCTTTGTGATGCACATCGTCAAAAGTTTTGATCTCCTACCTCACACAATCTTTCAAGCTCTGATACCAATTATAGGATCTCAATCAAACACACTTACCTTTATAAGAATAACTCTCTTATTAGGTGATATTGAATGGCTGCATCTTCTAAAGAAGATTGCCTATGTACCTTTGAAAGGGATCAAGCCAAACACGTAGTTCTTAAATCTAAAACTAGTGTTACCACAAGTCGATAACTCCTTATATAATGTAAGACCAATCCTAATTCTATTAGATTTATCTCCTAATAAAACACATATAATAATATTAGATAACTCCTAATATTAATCTTCTTAATCCTAATCTCTTTAGAAACCATAACTCGGTAGGATTAGGATAACTTGTAGATCAAGCTATCAAGCTTAATCCAACAAAGTTTTAATGCTATTCAAAAATTCTTGAGAATAAACAATTCTATTAACGTCAGTACCTTATGTCAGATCAATTTTATCAGAGCTTAGATAGCTTTTCTATCACATAAATTCAAATTAAAAGTATTAAAATAAAGACGAAAATAACAAAAAAAATTGTAATGTGATCATACATAGAATTAAACATATAAGATTTAATAAACAAAGATCATAGTACCTTCAAAACTGGCGAATATAAAACCGTTTATCATAACAGTGTCTTTATTAGTTGGGTTCAATATGACTTTTTGTCATAGAAAGAGACGCTCCTTTATCTTCTTGTAGGCCAGACCATAAACTGCGGGGATGATTTCTTCTATGCGGTTTTCACAATCATTAATAAGCAAATCTTCAGGTATATCAATATCCACTTCACCTTAATTATGTTTATTTATCTTTCCATCACCAATATCCAATCTCCATTTTCCAAAAGGATTCAAGTTCTTGTGCATCAGCGCTTTAAATACCCCCGAGAAGCCTCATATTCTTTGGTAAGCCTGAGAAATGTGAAATTTTTCCAAAGCTTAGATGAATTAAGAGCAACCATAACGATATGTTCCCTTCCAACGTCAATGCTAACATGTAGGATATGTCTAAAATCACCACCAAACATAACGACCTTGCTTCCGAATGGCTTGTCAAGAGTACATCTCACAACATCATGCAAGCTCCTATCCAACTTCTCAAAACACTACTGGTTCATCATCGGAGTCTTATCCCACACTATTAGTTTGGATAATTTAACTAACTCTGTATGGTCAGAACATGCTTGCATCGACCAAGTAGTGAGTTCAGTTGGGTTAAGGAGTATGCCCAAATTAGGTAAGGGCAAGCCTTTATTATTCTCAAAAGAAGTGCCACTCCTACGAAAAAGATCATCTATCTCGACAAACCCAACTGTTTCATCTGTTCCTCAGATAAAGTAAGCCCTATAATACAAATGGAAAAAATAAACGTACATGTACAAAATACACAAATAAGTCAATGATATAAAACTACGAATTATTCATCAAAGGTTTTATATTCAGGATACTAACCAGGATCTCCACAATCATTTCTTTCTTTATACAACATATCGTCAGACAGTATTTTCCAATTAGCATCCCACATATTATGCGGCTCCGAAACACTATTAGACATGAGCATAACGATAAATAGCTTGCGTAAATAGTTACTTGTACGCCATAAACCTGCTTCTTTAATAACTTCAATGTACTCCTTGTCATCATCATGTAACCCTAATGCATAACATGCATCTTGAAACTTTTTGTAAACAATCTTATTTATTGTTTTAATATTATCAAAAGACGTTGCACCTTTGAAAATATTTAGTAAAATTCTCAAATAATACTCATCTCCAACAGAGCATACAACGTGGGTAATTCTTCCTATTACCATGCCCCTTGTCTTGGGTCTGTTCCCTACAAGCCCCAATGACAACATGTAGGATGTGTCTAAAATCACCAAAAAATGCAATGACCTTACCTCTGGCTGGCTTGTCCAGTCTGCTTTAGATAAAGTTGCTCACAACACGACCATCGTTGATGTTCACTCGAAGACCATATGTGTTGAAGAGTCTAGAACTGCGGATTTCTACAAATCCCAAATGAACCCAATGAATTGACTTGAGTATCAAAGAACCTGAGCTAGATGAAACCGACAGAAACTTGTGTTTGTGATAATTGTTGCCTTGAGAAACAAGGGATGGCATAAAAGTTGAGATAATGGAAGAAAATGTTTTTACTTATTTTTTCTACTAAATATTTTATTTTTCTTACATTAATCTGTCACCTTTATGGTCATTTGAATCTTCTGAATTCAATAATAATTAAACATAATTGTAATATTTCATTAATTGCTTTAATTTATTGTTTATGCTCCCAATAGAAAGAAGAGTTAATTAGTCTATGTATAAGTTCGATTCGCAAAGTTGCGAGATCTCATTATCGTTTTCATTAATGCATGTCAGAAGATGATGTAGACAAAACAAAAGAACATATTTTCACTTTTTACATTATTGGATAAAAGTACTTTTTGCAACTCAAAAGCTCCAGACTTGTAGTGCATCTCCCAGAAAAATCTTACAGAAACTCATTCGATATTTTCCAAGAGAACAAACCTCCATTTTACAAGAAGAAAAAGCTTTAAGTTATTTGGCATTTTTCATTTTTTTTTTGTTCAACAGACTTTCTTTAAGTTTTATGCTTTCAGTCTCCAAACCCTAATCTTCAACAGGTTCCTTAAGTTTAATTTTCCTTCTCGTTTTTTCTTCTCCTCATTTTTCGCAAGGTTAAGTAAATTTTCCTTGCCAAGTTCTTCCCGCAAAGTGAAATTTTCATCTCCCGGTTTCTGATAAGATGATACAGATGTTAATCGAAAGGTAAAATCCAAACTAGAATCTTCCACAGAAGATCGAAGATCAGGGAGATACAAACCTAGGAAATGATCAAAGAGAAAGAAAGACCATTTCGGAGGTATATGTAATCATGATGATGATGATGATGATGATGATGACGATGCTGATGATGATGATGATGATGATGATGATGATGATGATGAGTAGAGAGCAGAGAGAAAAGCAATAGAAGACGATAACTATTTATTTGATTGATTCATTCTCGTGAAAGGAGAAAGGGTTACATAGAGTTTGATAAACCGAATAGATAAACCAAAACAATAAAGAAATTATTAAACCGTGGGTAGTTAGTAGGATTACTCGTGTAGCGACTTAGTGTGTTGACCACGTGCGCTAGATCGGGTCTAGTCCAATTTGTTAAGTACATTAGACATCCGGTTACACATGCATATTTCACTTGAGATACCACTTCACCCAAGTTTTTAGTCAATTGAAGTTGAGAATCAACATGAGTTTTTGCAGTCCCGGTTGTGTATTTCTTGAATCTATCAAGAATTTTTTCAGCATAATGAGTTTTAGAAAATGTGACTCTGTCAGAAGTTCTAGGGATCTTAATCCCTAGAATGACATCTGCGAGACCCATGTCTTTATTGCTACCAATAATAAGCATATTATCCACGAGAAAACAGAGCAAAATATACCCACTCGGAGTAACTTTAAGGTAAATGTTGATATTCGATCCGCACCGAGGATCCACTCTCTTCAATCATGACACGTGTCAACCACTTAAGTAGGTCAAAGTAAAGGCTGGGTCAGTTCGGAGCAAAAAAGGACGGACGAACCGTACAAGAACTCGATGGAGTGAACTAGGGTCCGACCAGTTGTGAAGACTTGTGGAAGGAAGGAGCAAGCAAAACCAGGAGTGTCAGCAAAGCGAGATGAATCTGCAAGCTGGAGGAGGAAATCGTTTAAATACAAGATGTTACGACATTAAAGGCCAAATCAAAACCGACGAATTAAAAGAGAATCATAGGATTTATTAGTATTTATTTTTAGCATTTTATCATTAATTTGTGTATAAATATAGACCCCCTTGGTCATTTATGGGGGTCAATCTTTTTGCCACTCGAGATCAATATATACAATTTTTCACTTTTTCTTTTAGCAAGTCTATTTTCTATTCTCAGTTCATTCTTACTAACAAATTCTATTTTTTGACTTAATAATAATTTAATATATTATTGGGTTTGGAATCCAGCATCCACATTTTGGCACCGACTGTGGAGAGAATCAGACATTCAAGCTACAAGTCTACCATTTCAGAACAGTTCTCCTCATTAAATTCATCATGGCTGGTGGTAATGTGATACGTTCCTGGTGAGGAAACATGACCCAATTACGACACCAAGAGATTGAAGTGACAGTGAGGGGGTTGCAAGACTTGATTAACAAGCACCTTGTGGTTTATGGATCGAATGTCGCCACAAAAGGAAGTGGAAAATCTGTTTGATAAGATTAAGAATTCCTTGATTCGAATCACACGAAAGAAGGGAAACAATAATCTATATTTTGTAAAGATTTTTGATTAAAAGATAGATAAAGATCACAATGATCTTCAGCCTCATTATAAAGAGTTTGGAGGCGAGGAGGAGAAGAGACAAGAGAGTAATGATAGGAGAGTTATGAGACATGCCTCGTAAACACTCGAAATGACCATGCAAATAACTCAAGTTTCAAATTCAAAAACTAAGAAAAGAAATATAAGAAATATAGATAATGGGCCACGCCAAATGATGTAGAGGAGACGAGCCTTGTGGTGGATCAGACTAAGGGTTGGTATAGATGAGCATATAAGCCACAAACCTCATTAAAAATCTTGCTCAAAAAACCATTGGGACAAAACCGAGCCAAGAGAAAAAGACTGCGAGTGGATCATATGGGAAAAGCCTTAGCCATCTTGGACTTGTATCTTGATCGGTGTAATCTCCATACAAAGTTTCCTGTCCAGGTGATCCTCTCGAATATCCCTTAGTAATAGTGATACTTGTAGTGCTTGGTGAAACATCTTGGTTTGGAGATGATCAACGCATCCTACGTTTCCTTTCTATGCTTCTTTTGCTCCTTTCCATGCTCTTTTTGCTCCATAAATGCATATTGCTCCTAAGATGATGCTATCTTTATATGTTGTGTCCTTGGAGCTCATCAGGAATGTATCATCCTCCTCTGGTTGAAAACGATTTGTCCTCAAATCTGTTTTACCTACCACAAGAAATGTCAAGTAAGAATCATCAAAACATTTAGGCATAAAACATATATAAGGATAATTAAATGAAAGAGTAAAGATGTGATCAGAAGTCCTCAAAAGAGGTTTAGATTCTTGGAGCTTGTTGAGAGATTCAGCATTGTAGTTGTCATCTTGAATTAGGTTGATCCAAGTAGTATCCCTTTCAAGCTTGTAAGCAATGTTCCTTTGAGCCGTATTCTTTACATTACGGAAGTACTTATCAAGAACAGACTTTCTCTTTGAAGATTCATTGGGTGAATCCATGTTCTGTGAATGGAGCCTTGATGTTCTACAATCAAAAAATTCTCTATTGCCTTTTAAGCAATGAGGCTGTTCGTGGTTAGTACAAAGGAAATCAACAACCAGACCAGTTTGTAATATCATTTGTTTAAAGGCATTATAGATTATTTTTAAGAGTTTAGGATAGCCTGGTAGGTTTGAAATGTCGATGGCTTGATTATGAAGTTCTGTTCCAGCTTGGTGTTCATCCATGACTTTGACAATGTATAGAGTCTTCTCGCAGTCATAAGCAAGGTGTTTGGCACCTGGCTTGACTTGATTGTTCTTGAGGCGGTTAGTAACATGTTGCATTTGATTCTCTTCCTTGTAGTCACTTCTTTCATTAAAGTGTGGATCTTTTTTGTGATGGTGTATCCTAACTTCTTTAGTATTGACCTGCAAAGGTATTAGTTCACTCTAAAGCTTCGGTGCAAGGTTAGTGTCAAAAGAAATTTTGTTTGATCCAACAATTGTTTTGGAAACAAACATATCATCATGATAAGTTTTTCCAGCCATAGCAAAAGACTAGGTTTCTAACCTTGGCCTTTTTTCCTTTTAGTTTGATTTGGTCAAGATATACCCCATGAGGAGACATTGCTACAAGAGTGGTCTTGCATCCTTTGAACTCGAAGTTATAGCGATTGGTGTATCCATCATGCATGACTCTACGATCAGATTGCCATAGTCTTCCAAGCAAAATGTGTCCAGCTTCCATAAGTAAAACGTCACATAGCACTTTATCTTAAAATTGGCCAACGAGAAGGGATACTTTCACTTGATGCTTCACTTTCATTTCTCCTTTTTCGTTTATCCATTGAAGATCGTATGGTATAGGATGCTTCTTGATCTCTAAGCCTCACTTCTTGAACATCGTCTCACTTGCTACATTGGTACAGCTACAACCATCAATGATAAGACTGCACACTTTCCCTTTAACAAAGCATCGCGTATGGAACAAGTTAACTCTTTGTGCTTGTTCTTCGGTTTTGGTTTTGAGACTTGATATGTTTAAATTTACCCCTAGAGCTACTCTCTCAAATTAAGAGATCACTATAGTACTTAGGGATGGAATCCAGAAGGACTCTAGGCTTCGCACAATAGTTATAACAGTTTCGAATTAAGCTAAACAACAAAAGAATTAAAAGTAAAAACAATACAAAGTAAATAGCTAAGATGATGGGGTGTAAATTCAATAAGAGAAGAAACTAGACCTAGGGAATTCAATTAGAGAATACTAAGAATTGTGAACTGGACGGATTCAATTCAGGATACATGTATGACCAGTTCTTAAACTCATAACATAATGATATGATCATTCACCTCTCGATGCAATGATAACTATATTTAAATCACAGAATTCCAAAGCTCTTTCTAAACTCTAATGATAAATGATGCATTAATGTCAGGTATGATATGTTCACAAAATCCCTAACCAAATGTATTTTCTCAACTAAGATTAGTTCAAGATATCAATAACACTCATGTATATTATCCTAAGATGCTAGATTCCAGGTGATCAATCCAGATCTCTCAAAGAACTTGATAAAAACAGAACTTAGTCTTTCAGACTTCTAAAATCTAGATATATCTAAAATATGAAAAGACTTGTATTGTAAATAATTAAAACTCTTGGGAAAACTTTATAATTTTTCAAACATGATAAAATCTCGGATGGCTTCGATATTCGTGACCCATGTCGATCAACACCAATGGGGTGTGTCGATCGATGTGAACATCCTGATTCGTCTCCAAATTGATTAGCTCAACTACAAGCCTCCAAAAGCTCCAAAGTGCATCAACAAGGTCCAGCTCGTACTTGTACCTAATAAGACTCAAAGAATACCAAAAAGACTCTAAAAATAATTCTTATATCATGGCTAAAAACCATAAAAACTATGATATATCAAGCGACACTAGTGGGTGTGCCGAGCGACACCAGCTCTGGTGTCGAGTCAATGGTGTTGAGCATGGTCGATTTCTGTCCGTCTCTGTTTGATTTTTCGGAAAATTTTCTTAGTGTCGAGCAACACGAGTGGGTGGTGTCGATCGACACTGGCTCTGCAACCTCGAAATCCTCATCACTTTCCACAAGTATTTCTCCACTTCCCATAAAAATAGCATTGCAGACATGTTTTAGGTTGTTCTCAGGTCTTCCATAAAGAAATCCCTCTTGTCTTTTGACAGACCCAATAGTCTGTGCAGCTTGGACATCAAGCTTCTTGACATGATTATTCTAAAGGTTCGAGCTTTCCATTCAGATCAATGTAGAGAGCATCAATCTTCCAATTAAATCCAATTGTGATCTTCTGCTGACCCTCCAGTACCTGTTCCAACATAGACTTCATTTCATTCTGCTCAGTTGGTGCATGAGGTATCTAGTAAGATGAAGATCCATAACTCCTGGTGAAACCACTGTTTGGATAAGTCTTTTGATACTCAGGCTTTGTAGTGTATCCGTATCTTTGTTCCTGATTTCCAATTCCATTAACGTAGTTGACTCCTTTTCCTCAAAACCTCTCACTGGTTCAAAATTCTCAACCTCTGCAACAAACTAAACTAATTTCTTACCCACAAGAAGACTTTGTATCATGTCCAACATAGCATTTACCTCAGCAATCTGATTACCATCCATGTTAGCTGCTTGTTTCTTCCTTTTGAAATCTGCATTCTTAGTACTATTGCTAGATGCCAAGTTCTCAATCAGCACATTAGTATCTTTGGGAATCCTGGTATTGAAATTCTCATTGCTAGCAGTATCCAGAGCCATTTGATACCTCGAATCAACACCTCTGAAGAAAATACCCAAAAGCTGAACCTCACTAAAATAATGATGTGGACAATGTCTCTGATATGCTCTGAATCTTAGCCAAGCGGCTTTAAAAGTCCCAGTAGGTCCTTGAGTGAATGTAGATATCATGTTTCTCAAATCTTCAGACCTTGCATTATCATAGAAATTGTTCAGAAAAGCAGTCTTGTATCCTTCCATGTTGTCAAAGACCCCGGTTTCAATTGCTTCAACCAACAAGCTGCTTCCCAACAAGTGAGTATGGGAAGAGCTTACAGAATAGGTAGTCCTCTGAAAGTCCATTGGCTTTAATGCTAGAAGCCAAATCTTCAAACTTCGCAATGTGGTCCATTGGATGTTTATGGGTAAGAGCATGGAATGGATGTTGCCCCACAAGAGTAAAGTATTGGGGTTTCAACTCAAAATCATTTCTCTGGAAGGGAGGAGGACGGATAACAGACCAATTGGTGTAGAACTGATTAGGCATGTTGTACTCAGCAATTTTTCTCTCCTCAGCTTCGTTCTCATCATTGCCCTGCGGACCAGCACTGTCCTGAGCATGTTGATCGACACCAACAGCAGCGTGTCGATCGACATGATATACGATCTCGGCAATGGAGTTTCTTTCAGCATCAAGCTTCTGACCCTGCTCGTTGCGTAAGTTGTCCTCTAAATCATGATACACCCCAGCGTTATCCTTCACAAGCACATTCGGATTAACCATCTCTAATGTCCTGAATACCTTGCGATTAGCTCTTTCTAACTTTCAGATCTCTTGAGTAGCAAGTAGTGTTTGATAATTTTTGCTCCTAGTCCCGTACTTATGCATGCACCTGAAACACACAAGAGAAAGAAAAAGAAATAGATGTGAGTAACAAAATAAAATAAAAGTTTAGACTAAATTCTTTAACTGAAATCTAATGGTGAATTAGAGTCCCCGGCAACGGCACCAAAAGTTGATATGCTCAAAAGATTTACCCTTAGAGCTACTCTCTAAAATTAAGAGATCACTATAAAATACTTAGCGCTACTCTCTCAAATTACCCCAGCAATGCAAAGTAAATAGCTAAGATGATGGGGTGTAAATTCAATAAGAGAAAAAGCTAGATCTAGGGAATTCAATTAGGAAATACTCAGAATTGCGAACTGGACAGATTCAATTCAGGATGCATGTATGACCGGCTCTTAAACTCATAACACAATGATATGATCATTCAACTCTCGCTGCAATGATAACTATACTTAAATCAAAGAATTCCAAATCTCTTTGTAAACTCTAATGATAAAGGATGCATTCATGTCAGGTATGATATGTTCACAAAATTCTTAAATTAAATCTCTTTGCGAGTGGGCTATTTTGTTCATCTAAGATTAGTTAAAGATATCAATAATACTCTCATGTATATTAATTATCCTAAGATGGTAGATTCCATGTGATCAATCCAAATCTAGTATAGATTCAAATCTAGATGAAGAACAATTATGATAATCCTAATATGTTTTGCCCAATTCAACAATACATCATAAACCCTTGAAAACCTTAGATCTAACAAGTGGATTACTCAGACATAATCAATGAAACACAAATCACGATCTTAATAAACTGCATAGAATAAATCAAGAATATGAAAGGAGTTCAGAATCTTCTCTCTACAAAGTGAGTTCTAATTCTTCTCTCCAAAGCTCTCTTACTCCAAAATCTCTCAAAGAACTTGATAAAAACAAAACTTAGTCTTTTAGAATTCTAAAAACGTAGATATATCTAAAATACGAAAAATGACTTGTATTGCAAATAATTAAAACTCTTGAAAAAACTTTGTAATTCTTCAAACTTGATAAAATCTCGGATGACTTCAATAGTCATGACCTGTGTCAATTGACACCAATGGGGTGTGTCGATCGATGTGAACATCCTGATTCGTCTCCAAGTTAATTTTATCAGCTACAAGCCTCCAAAAGCTCCAAAGTACATCAACAAGGTTCAGCTCGTACTTGTACCTAATAAGACTCAAAGAATACCAAAAAGACTCTAAAAACAATACTTATATTATGGCTAAAAACCATAAAAACCATGATATATCAAGACTCAAAGTTATCATGGCTACTAGCAATTCTCCTTTTACTGGAGACTCTACCACCTCCTTCTCTTCGTCTTCTTCTTCTTTTGTCTAGTGCTAGTAGGTTCCTCTTCTGATTCAAACTCCCCATCCTCTTTGAGTATCATGACTCGCTTGTTGACACATTCATTTGCATAGTGTCCAACTCCCTGACATTTATACACTTGATGTTGCTTGTCTTTGTCTCCACTTTAGCTTTCTCAACTTGCTTGGCTTAGCTCTAATTCTTGTAGCGTTAGACGGGTTGCTACTCATTTGTGACTTCATCTTGTCTTCCTTCGGATAACTTCCTCTTGTAAAAGAAGAATTTCCATGGTAAGTTCATGTAGAACCTCTTCTTGTCAGTTGCTGCTCAATAAGGACGGCATGATGTAGCATTTCTTGTAGATTAACATGCGGTTGCATCTCTAAACGATCTTGTGTCTCTCATTGCAATCCCCCGAGAAATCTTGACATCGTAGCTTCTCTATCTTCTTGAACATCAGCCTTGATCATAAGTGCTTCAAGTTCTTGGTAATAATTCTCCACCGTCTTGCTTCCTTGAACAACTCTCCTTAGTTGATTATGCAACTCTCAGTAGTAATAACATTTTACAAATCTTTTCCGCATAATCGTTTTCATCTCGTTCCAAGTTTCCACCAGAAACTCTTGGTTCCTTCTTCTTGACTTTACCAACTGATCCCACCAACACAGAGCGTAATCACTAAACTCAATAGCTGCGACCTTCACTTTATTGGCCTCCGTATAATATTGACAGTCAAAAACCATCTCGATCTTCTTTTCCCATTCAAGATACACATCCGGATCATTTTTGCCTTGAAACTATGGAATACGAAGCTTAGACTTACGAAGTTGTCTCATGGCTGATTCCTTTCATCACGGTCAAGTCTATGCCTTCTGAAGCTGCTCCTGGATGACTGACTATAATACTCCTGAGCTTCACCATCTCTACACCTACGTGGTAGCTCTCTCAACAAATCTCGAAGATCTTCTTCACAATTTCTTACGTTGTCACCTCATTGCCTCTGTAGATCCTCATTCCTTTCTTCAACTTTCTCGTTATTCCTTACAAGATCATGTTTTGGGTTATTAGACATCACATCAGCAAACACCAGGGTGATCTCTGCTCGTAGTAATCCAATCTTTGTAAGAGTTTTGATTAAACGTTTGTTGAATTGGTTGCTTGAGTCCACTTCATCTGACATGGTTAACTGAAATATTGACACCACAAAACGCCATTAAAACGTTCTTTTGGAAGAAATCCAATCAAAAACAACAAGAACACGAAATGACCTATCAACTTTTGATAAACCCTAGTCGCGGCTGTCTTATAAGATTGATCTTGAACAATTACCAAATCAAATCCAAAAATTCTAAAATAAATTTTAAAATAAACTAGACTCAATATAAGTTCAGGTCCAGTTGATTTTACGATTTTAGCACACACAAATAATTTATGATAATTAAAATAAAATTGCTGAAAAATCACTTAACTCTCAATGCGGCTCTGATACAACATGATACGTTCCTGGTGAGGATACGTGACCCAATTACAACACCAAGAGATTGGAGTGACAGGGAGGGGGTTGCAAGACCTGATTAACAAGCACCTTGTGGTTTATGGATCGAATGTCGCCACAAAAGGAAGCGGAAAATCCTTTTGATAAAACTAAGAGTTCTTTGATTTGAATCACACGAAAGAAGGGAAACAATGATCTATATTTTGTAAAGATTTTTTATTAAAAGATAGATAAAGGTCCCAATGATCCTCATCCTCATTATAAAGAGTTTGGAGGCGACGAGGAGAAGAGGCAAGAGAGTAATGATATGAGAGTTACAAGACATGCCTCGTAAACACTCGAAATGACCATGCAAATAACTCAAGTTTCAAATTCAAAAACTAAGAAAAGAAATATAAGAAATATAGATAATGGACCACACCAAATGATGTAGAGGAGACGGGCCTTGTGGTGGATCAGACTAAGGGTTGGCATAGATGAGCATATGAGCCACAAGCCTCATTAAAAACCTTGCTTAGAAAACCCATTGGGACAAAACCGAGCCAAGGGAAAAAAGAGTGCAAGTGGATCATATGGCCAAAGCCTTAGCCATCTTGGATTGTATCTTGATTGGTGTCATTCAATACAAAGTTTCATGTCCAAGTGATCCTCTCGAATATCCCTTAGGAGTAGTGATACTCGTAGTGCTTGGTGAAATATCTTGGTTTGGAGATGATCAACACATCCAAAGCTTCCTTTCCATGCTCATTTTACTCCTTTCCATGCTTCTTTTGCTCCATGCGTGCATATTGCTCCTAATATGATGCTATCTTTATATGTTGTTTCTTTTAAGCTTATCAGGAACATATCACACCTCCACCCGCCAATCCCGAGCTTGGAAGGCTACAAGAATCATCTCCCACAGGTACAGAATAACTGCCGAGATCGAACCTCCGCCTTTGTTCGACAACGAAAAATCCACGAGAGCTTAACACAAAAACTTCCCTACCATACCAAATAACCACTTTGAGTACCATCATAAACCAATTCCGATAACAAAACAGCCATTAACGAATGCGGCAGAGCCACATCAGATGCCTAACCCCAATAAAGACCACTCACACCAACACGAAAGAAAAAGCTTCTGACGACGCATCAAAACTACCAAGGCCCAGTGAAGCCAAATAGGCCTAAGTAGAAGAAGACCCACATAACCCACCAGAGCACCTCACCGCCACCAAGACTCCAGAGAGCACAGATCAAAGCCAGAGAAGGCCACCGTCCAACCGCATATTACTAGACAGATCACAGGAGACCTAGCTGCCACCAACTCTCCGGCGAACATGATAACCACTCTAACACGAAATCCATGTCCATCAAGCACGCCACCATAGCTGGAAAAGGAAGAGCCCAAGCGGAATGACCAAATCTGAAAAAAGGAGAAAGAGATGGAGACTTACAGACATCTGGCTCCGTCCTCACACTGCCGGACACCATAGAAGCCGCTGCTCAACCCAAGCCAAACAGATCTACTCAGCCTCACTGAAAACCTCGTCGGAGACAAAGACAGAATGGGTGAGACGCCTAGAGCCTAGACGAGAAGAAGAAGGATTCAATGTCGGGGAACCACCGACCTTGAGTGCCAAAAAGACACTGCCTCCTAGACTTATCACCGCACCACAACCGCCAAAACGGCTGATCGGTCACAGTAGAAGGAAAGAAGCTATAGACAGGGTGGGCGAAGCCGGTGCTGCTAGAGCCACCTCGCTTTGACCTCTACACAGATTTACAGACAGCGACATGAGGTTTAGAGATTGGGAGAGAAAAACTCAGGCGCGTTGAAGCCATGCACCAGACCCTAGCAGGAGATATTGACAATTCATTTTTTTTTTTCGGATAAATGATTCTTAGCTACATGAACTACTGGACATATGCGAACTAATTTAATGTTCTCATAACTATATGAAGTATTAACTTTGCATAGTTATGTGTCATGTGCACAACATCCAACCATCACTTTTGCACCATGGATGATGATTCCAGTTCTATTCTGGTGATCAGAAAAATCTGACCCGGTTTAGTTAAATATCCATTTTGAATTGTGTCAAAAATTCAATCCAATTTAATAATTAAACCGGTCCAAATAAATATTAAACCGACCCAAATTAAACTAAACCATTGATCCAATGCAATTGAAACCCAAAATAATTAAATCAAACCAAACATTTAAAAAAAAACTCAAACGACGATTCAAATTCTTTTTTTTCTCCTGGTTGTTCTAGGGCTTGTGAGAGAGAGAAAAAATGAATTGTGAATCGTCATTTGATTTTTTTTTCATTGTTGGTTTTATTTAATTCTTTTAGATTTCAACTGGATTGGATCAATGGTTTAGTTTTATTTTGTATCCCAAATTTTTCATAATTTTATGGTTAAAAATATCAACTAGAGTGATTGTTTTAGCCAGTAAGATAAAATTGTTGGTTGTAAAGTGTTCCATGAAATTATTTGACATAAAAGCTGTAAAAATAGATTTATTAGTCGTGAAGGTTAAATAGATGATTTATGGTATAATAAAAGAAATATTTTCTTATAAAAAAAAAGGCAGAAAATATCAAACTATGGGGAATGCTACTAGCACTAGCAGACAATGAAACAACTATAGTTTTCTTTAATATGCAAAGTGATCATAAAAGTAGAAGGTATATGATATGAAAAGAAGAAGATGATTGAACTACTATGGAATAATTTTTTTAACGTCACTAATTTATATTAGTTTGATTACTACTTACTATCTCATAAGGAAAAAAGATGTTTTAGTTTATTTAGATTTATTTTTAATTTGTTGTGTTTGGTTGTACTTTTCTTAGTTGTACCAATACAATTAGTTATACAAACTTTCATTATCTATATATATAAAGTAAAATGTTGCTCTCTTATCATGAAGTTACATCAGCATTCTCGTACTATAAAACTTTGACACATCAGCATCACTCAACTTATTACCTATTTCTCTAATCACCTCACCAACGCTTTAATTCACATAATAATTAACATTCTTTAATATAATAATTTTGAAAAAAAATTAAAAGTCATTTATTTAGAAAAATGATCTTAAACACTTTAATTTAATAACCTTACTCTTATTAGATTTATTCATGTATTTTAGAAAATTATTAAAAATAAATACAACTATTAATAATTGTTATTATGATTTATGAATTTTAAATTAAAGAGTTCCATTTTTACAAATAATAGATTAAATTTTGTATTTATATAGTTTATAAAATTATTTAAATAAATATCAAAGTATTAATAATTGTTATTATAAGTTATGAATAATAGATTATTCATGTTTATAAATAATAGATTAAATTGTGTATATATTATTTCAAAAATCTTTTGATTTATAATTTAAAGTAATTAATAAGAATTAGTTCAAAGAACTGTCCATAAATCTAAAAATACATTTCTTAATTTGATATTTTCATTTTATAATTAGAAAAATATATTTAATGTAAATAGGTTATATGAAAAAATATAATTTATTTTGATTATCATAAATCCGTGTTCGAGCGATGGAATACCCACAGAAGATTCTAGAAGCTTGAATGACAAACTCCAAAATTTTAAAGACCATATAAGAATGCATATTATGAGAGATATATTGTGTTATCCCAAAACGTTAACATGTTCAAGCCAATCTTTGAAAGAAAAATTGAGTTAAGTCATATAAAATTTTACAGCGCTTAAGTCATTGACCATACATTGAAAATGGACAGAGAAAAAAGAAATATGATGAAGATAATAAAGATTATGTTTAAAACCGGCGAACATATTATCTATGGTTCATTTTTTTGCAATGACGAGAGAAATAGATATTGTACGAGTGGGACTTAGAAACATATGGTGCATGGTTCAATTTTATCGTGTTGATGAGAAAAAAATAGAGAACGAGAGAGAATAAAATGTGTGTATTTTGAAAATATATCAGACGTTTATCAATATAGATCAATATCTAATACATTCAACTCAAGTTTTGAAAAAAGTGTAAGCATTAGTTGTTCTCTAACATAATGTTTGAATCATTTTGTGAGTTTCATCATTTTATATTATGCGATATTCAAGACATACATAGGTATATAGATTTGGAGACTGGATTTATGAATGATTGGATTGGTTGAGTCGTGTGTAGTTGTGACCATCAGATATAGTCAGTTGTTCATTTCTGCTCCATTTCTTGTTCTCTTCGATATTTTTTTCAGATTTAGAATTAGTATTTCAAAATTTAGGAATTTGTTATGAAATTTTATTGTTTGAGTTTCACATTTGGTTAATAATCAAATGTAGTTGGACAATGAAGTATTTTCATACGTTATTTATCGAAAATAGATGTTGAATCGTGTTGCATCTGAGAAAATATTAACGAAATTTTTCTGGAAATATAGGAAGTCCAACTAGTAGAAATGGAACAACTGAGAGTAATACAACTGATATAAATGTTACAATTGAGTAATGGGATTTGATTTTAAATTTTTGATTTGGGTATCACAGTTGGTTAATAATCATCTTTTATGGTACAATGAGTTATTGACATTGATAATTTGTGGAATTTAAGTGTTAAATCGTGTTAAATATCCGATTGGTACGAATAGAATAAGTGAGAGGTAGTGATCCAAGTAGTACAAATGGTACAACTGCATACTATGTAATTTGGAAATGTATTTAATTTTGTTTTATTTCCAGCAGGTCATGAAGAAGATCAGCCACACAAACATACATTTCGATTATGGAGGCCACTATTCGGAAGAGCATGAATGGACTTCAAAAAATATTCTAATAGGTATAGCGATTAAGATGTCATCTTTGGAGGATATAACGTATGCAGTGTTGGTTGATAAGATTTGTAGGAAGATTGGAATTGATGATATGTTAAAGAAGTTTCAGTTGAGTTACAGTCAATGTCAAACTCAAAAAGAGGCAAAGATTGTAGATGACGAGGATGTATATGTTTATTTAACTTCAGTGGATAAGGATGGATTTAGACCTATTTTGCGGGTGGAGTTATTGAAAGGTGTTGAAAATAATCAGGGAGGTGAGGAAAACTCTAGAACGGAACAAAGAAGTTCATTTGGTGTGAATTATAGTAGAGTTGGTGATACACAGAGTTTTAACCCTAAATAATTCTGCAAGTGCACAGACAATCGCAGTAGTATTAAAGAGATCGAATCCACAAGGACCAAGGTTACACTATGAAATTATGAGATTATTAAATAAAGCTAAGACAAAAGATATGGTTGATTTCGAACAGAATTGTAAATAATTAAAAGCGGTGTAAATTCAATAATAAAGGAAAACACTAGATCAAGGTAATTCTCAGGTGATTCAGAGATGAGAACTTAGCAACTATTCAGGATCTAATTAAGCAAAGGTCTAGAACTCAAACATAAAAATAATATCGTCCCACTCTCGTGGCGGCGATAACTTTATCTAACAACCTAGATGCCTAAACTCTCGCTTGGACCTAGAGATGTAAATAAGCATTAAAGAATAGGTTCAATATGTTCACAACCAGCCGCACCAACTCTCATCACCTACGTCTGATTGCTCACCAATGTCTTTTCTAGCAACCTAAAATACTCTCGCAAATAGGTTTAACCTGAAATCATAAACTAAGTGATCAGTTTAGTTTAAGCATTAATTTCGACCAGAGGTGAAGACAGTATGTATTTATGCATCCTATTTGTGCCAAGTTAAATCATCTCATGAATATCTTTGAAAAACCCTAATCTAGTTAATGGACTACTCAGACATAGAAGAAGAAAACATAGGAATGGAATAAAAGGAATCCATGAATAAATACTGAAAAGTAACAAGGTTTAGAATTCTTCTCAAAACAAAGTATGGATGTTCTCCAAGTATAAGCAATCGAAACAAAGGAGATGGGAACAAGGAACAAGGCGATGGCGACAAAGGAGGAGAAGAAAGGATCTTCAAACAGCTTCTGCTTTTTCTCCAAGGAAAAGGACGTGTTTTTGAAGAAAGGCTGCTGACCTATTTAAATCACCCGAAATTAGGTCAACTCGGGCCCACTAATTCTCGCTGGCAGTGGAGCATGTGCTCCCACTAGGTGCTCGCATGTAAATTAGGCCCTTTTGCTCCAAATCCGCCTCTTTTTGCTCTAAAAGCCCAATAAGCTCCTGTCCATTCAATTTACGCTCCAAGACTTCATTCTGACCTGTTAAGACTCAAAATAGACTCGAAAGACACTAAAAACGACTATTAAACATTAGTAAATATAGGCCAAAATCATCATATATCAACTCCCCCGGACTTAGACCTTTGTTTGTCCTCAAACAAACGAGAATCAAGAAAGGTAAAGAGGATCAGGTGAACCTCTGAAAACCGGAATATCAACCACAATCTGCAGACCACACACTTCATAACAAGAGAAACAAGTTCTTACCAAAAACTCACCAAACATCATCAACCATCCCTGTTCCAAAAACTGAATCTCAAACCCAGAAAAGCTCATCATCAAGATAATAACTCTTTACATTAATTAAATGGTGGCGTGACTTCTCATTTTAAGGCACTATGTAAAAGAATCGAATCTTGGTAATATGGAGGCTAATTTAATGGTGGAGCTCAGAGTGTTTAGGGTTACCTTATTTTTTTGGTGGGTGCTAGATATAGCACAAAATGATAGGAGAAATGGACTAGTGATGTCCACAACCTCTAACCACTCTCTTCTCCTTTTTGAAACAAAACTCCTCTTCTTCTTGAAACTCCACTCTTCCTTGGGTATTGTGACATGCTCAGGGGTATATCTTTGACTTACTGAATTCACCACTCTTCATCCATTCCTTTTTTCGTTTTTTATTTTTATTTTTTATTTTTTTTTATTATTTGGAATGAAGAGGGCTCTACATACATATGTAACCCCTGAACACAAATATTTTGAATGAAAAGTGATCATACCTAAGTGCACACTCATTGGAAAACACACCTTCTAACTTTCGGAAAATTTGCCTGGAGCATGTGATTTTAATGATCGGGTGCTCCGGCTGATGAATTGAAACTTTTGTCTTCTACTTACTAGTCTTCAGCAGAGTGAGTTAGAGGTTGCGTCAGTCCTTTTCTCTGACCCTTTTGCGCCTGTCTGCACATATAAGACAAAAGAAACACAAGAATGCAAGGGGTCTAGAAAGAGGGTTAAGTGCTTGGAGGGTACTAGCTAAAAATGAGCTAGCTATTCAGGATCAGCAAGTGTGGTAAAAAGAATAAGAAGTCCTGAATATTAGTTTTGTTCCTCTAGTCTAATGCCTTGAATGAGAAGAATTAAAGTTCAAGTTAAGTCCAAATAGATTAGAGTTATCGCTTTCTGAATAAACCTTACTGAGATGATATCATTCTGGAGAGAGAGGAATCCGAGTGTGAGATGATTCTGGCTTGTCCTTGTACTCATGGTTCTGCAGTGATAGTCACTAGAAAGGTAGTCAAAAATCCACAATGGTTTAAATACATCACAGATTCCCAAATCCCACAAATGACATTTTTCGCCCATATAACTAATTGACACGAACAAACTGACTCAATAAAATAAAAATGCAGCAGCTGCTTCTGACACTGACTCGATAAAACAAAATAAAGGAAGCAACTGCACCTGATTCGGTTTTAAATAAAAACACTAAACGAAAACATGAAAAATAAAATCCAAAGAAAAGAAAACAAATTAGCAACGGACCTCTCCCCCGGACTTAAATCACACCGTCTCTAGTGTGAAAAAGATCTTAGGGATTAGTCAAAAACAAAAAAAAATAACTATGGATAATACAATGGTGAAAAGAAAATAAAAGAAGAAATCACCGCATTGAAGCGTTGGCCGGACCATCGCCTCGGGTTCTCCTCCGCCTACGTCTCTGAGGCTCGCTGCTGTCGGATGTGCTGGATGAGGGGGGAGGTGGCTGAGCATCTGCGGTCGCCGTATTGTGGCAATATCCTCGGGATAGGGTCTGCATGGGGCGAAGGGTTCATCTTCCGCGCGGGACCACGGGTGTGTGATTGGACGCATGGCGGGGGTTGAGGAAGAATCAGCATGAGCCTTGCCCTTGGTGCTGGAGAAACGCTGCCTAGGTGCCATGGTGGTGGAGAGTTCGGTGGTGGTGAGTGATGTGGTGGCGAGGAGGACCACGAGGAACGGTGGTGTGCGGCGCGAGGGATGCGCGAGCGAGGGCGGGGGAGCGAGAGGCGCGGTGCGGTGAGGTAGCGCGAGAGATGCGCGAGAGAGAGGAAATCCGGCGGTGGGAAGAAAACGAGCGGGAGCGGAAGCACGAGCAAGAGGGGCGTGGGGAATGTTCGGCGGCGAGGAAGAGGAGAGAGATGAGAGATCTAAAGAGAGGTGAGAGAAAAAGAAAAAAAAGGGGGTTAGTATATATAGGAAAGGAAAGAGGGAAGGGGGGGTTACCAAGTAGGGTTTGGCGTGGGAAAGTGGGGTAGTGGGGCCAGTTACAGGCCTTGGAAATCGGGCCCCCACTTTGGTCTGGCCGCTCATGCAGAGCACCCTGCCGAGCAGGTGCTCGCGGATTTCTCGGGGGTGCTCCCTTGCCAGCTATCCCCCCCTTTTTTTTTTTTTTTTTTTTTGAATAAAAGACTGAAAGCAAAAATTCGTATGAAAAAAAAATTAAAAATAATGTACATAGCCTTACCGGTGGGTTGCCTCCCACCAAGCGCTTGGTTTAAGTCGTTAGCTCGACTTGGTTAGCCGTCTAGACTGGAGGAGGGTCACAGAAGGTGGTATTCACCTTCTTTGATGCATGACTCAGCTAAGTAGGGTTTGAGTCGTTGGCCATTGACTACAAACTCTTCTCCTCTATGGTTTAACAATACGACGGCTCCATGTGGCCGAACCTCTTTGATGGTGAATGGACCGGACCATCGCGACTTCAGCTTATCTGGGAACAATTTAAGTCGAGAGTTGAACAATAATATCTGATCATTGGGGGAGAAGGTTCTGGGTTTGATCCGCTTGTCATGGTACGCTTTGGTCCTCTCCTTGTAGATCCGCGAGTTATCATAGGCCGTGTGCCTAATTTCTTCCAACTCGTGGAGCTGCATGGTCCGTCTTTCAAGTGCAGGCTTCAGGTCAAAGTTGAGCAGCTTCACTGCCCAGGCCGCCTTGTACTCCAGCTCAACCGGAAGGTGACATGCCTTGCCATACACCAAGTGAAACGGCGTGGTCCCCAATGGTGTCTTAAAGGCGGTTCGGTATGCCCAAAGTGCATCATCAAGCTTTGTTGCCCAGTCCTTGCTTGTCATGCTAACGGTCTTCTGCAGGATGCTTTTGATTTCTCTGTTAGAGATCTCGACCTGACCGTTGGTCTGAGGGTAGTAGGGTGTTGAGACTCTGTGCTTCACCCCATTTTTCCTTAGGAGGTTCGCAAAGACTTTGTTGATGAAGTGGGAACCTCCATCGCTGATCACGATTCGCGGAACACCAAACATGGGGAAAATAATAGACTTGAACATCTTAACAACCATCCGAGCATCATTGGTAGGACTTGCCAAAGCCTCAACCCACTTGGAGACATAGTCAACGGTAACCAAAATGTATTCATTCCCAAAGGAGGATGGGAATGGTCCCATGAAGTCAATACCCCACACATCAAAAACTTCAACTTCAAGAATGAAATTCTGGGGCATCTCATTCCTTTTGCTGATGTTCTCTTGTCGTTGGCAAGCGTCACATCTAGAGATGAAGCACTGGGCATCGCGGAACATGGTGGGCCACCAAAAACCGGATTGAAGGACTTTGGAGACAGTTTTGAAGGTGGCAAAGTGACCAGCATATAATGAACAGTGGCAATGCTGGAGGATCCCTGGTATCTCTTCCTCTGAAACACACCTCCTGAAAATCCCATCTGAGCAATGCCTATATAAGAAGGGTTCATCCCAAAAATACCTCTTGATGTCCCTAAGGAATTTCTTCCTTTCGTTTCCCACGAAATTTTCTGGTTCCTTCTCAGAAGCTAGAAAGTTTGCAATCTCTCCAAACCAAGGAAAACTGGGTTGGCGACCCTTTTCCAACGACCTGAAGAAACATTCTGGAGCACGTGCTCCGGGTGGGTGCTCGCTGATGTGGCCAATGCTGATTGCATAAACGTGTTCATCAGGCAAACTGTCATCCATGGGTGTTTCCTCTTCAATGTTTATCCTAGACAAATGATCTTCAACACCATTTTCACCTCCCTTCTTATCCTTAATCTCCAAATCAAATTCTTGCAACAATAGTATCCACCTTAGGAGCCTCAGCTTGGCATCCTTCTTTGTTAGCAAGTATTTTAGGGCTGTATGGTCAGTGTGCACAATCACCTTAGATCCAAGAAGATATGATCGAAACTTCTCAAAGGCAAACACAATTGCTAACAGCTCATTCTCGGTTGTGGCGTATTTGCATTGAGCTTCATCCATGGTTCGACTTGCATAATAAACAACATGAAGCTTGTTGTCTTTCTTCTAGCCCAGAACTGCTCCTACAGCAAAGTCACTAGCGTCGGTCATGATCTCAAAAGGAAGATCCCAGTCCGGTGGCTGAACTATAGCAGCGCTTATCAAAGCTCCCTTTATCGTGTGGAAAGCTTCCAAGCATGCATTATCGAACTCAAATTTCACCTCCTTGCACAGCAATCTGGTGAGGGGCCTGGCGATCTTGGAAAAATCCTTGATGAACCGGCGATAGAACCCAGCATGCCCTAGGAAGTTGCGGATTCCCTTCACCGAGGTTGGCGGCTGCAAGCTCATCATCACCTTGATCTTTGCCTTGTCCACTTCAATGCCTTTTTCAGATATCTTGTGTCCCAGCACTATCCTGTCTCGCACCATGAAGTGACACTTCTCCCAGTTGAGAACAAGGTGTTTCTCCTCACACCTTTGCTAGACCCTGTACAAGTTCAACAAACACACAGAAAAAGAACTTCCATACACAGAAAAATCATCCATAAAAACCTCCATAATGTCCTCAATGAGGTCGGTAAAAATGGACATCATGCTGCGTTGGAAGGTGGCTGGAGCATTACACAAGCCGAATGGCATCCTACGGTATGCGAAGGTGCCATATGGACAAGTGAATGTCGTCTTCTCTTGATCGTCCGGATGGATTGGGATCTGGAAGAAACCTGAATAACCATCTAAGAAACAGTAATAAGGATGGTTAGCTAAGCGTTCAAGCATTTGATCAATAAAAGAAAGTGGAAAATGATCCTTGCGAGTCGCGGCATTAAGCTTCCTATAATCGATGCACATCCTATGTCCGGTTACCGTCCTTGTTGGTATCAGCTCATTTCGTTCATTCTTTACCACCGTGATGCCTCCCTTCTTAGGTACTACATGCACAGGGCTGACCCATTTGCTGTCAGAGATTGCATAGATTACACCAGCCTCTAGAAGTTTCATGATCTCTTTCTTGACGACATCCTTTAGATTCGGGTTTAACCGTCTCTGATGCTCGACAGAAGTCATTGATTCATCTTCTAGGTGTATTTATGCATGCAAAGGTCTGGAGAGATGCCGGTGATGTCGTCCAATGAATACCCTAAAGCCGTCCTATATTTTCTCAATTCACACAAGAGCAAGGTAACCTTGATATTGTTCAAATTAGCATTAATAATTACAGGATAGGTGGAGTTAGGACCAAAGAACGCATACCTGAGCCCAGCTGGGAGGGCTTTCAACTCCAGCTTGGGAGCTTTCAGCTCGCTCCAAAAACCGTGGAGCATGTCATCCAGAGCAGGTGCTCCCGGCGTTAAGGCGGGTGCTCTGCCTTTATCCTTCTCCGTCGAGGTCAGATCCTCTTCTAGGCTCATGTATACCACCATCTGCTCTGCTCCAAGGCTGGAGTCTAGCATCCTTGAAAAACTCTCGGCATCCTCACTCAAAAACCCATGTTCACTTTCGGCTTTGGTCAAGGCAATTTTCAATGGGTCTTTCACCAAAACTTCCTCGGTAACCTCTTCAGCCATCTCCGAACCATCATGAACCACAAATGTCTGTCCATCAATCATTGGTTTCTGGAGAAGCTTGTTCATCTCAAACCTCACAAGCATATCTCCAAGGCGGAGATCAACTATCCTTTCTTCAACATCGATGATCGCACGTGCGGTGCATAGGAATGCGCATCCCAAAATCAGAGGGTCTTTTGGTTCTTCATCCAGCTCCAGAACCACAAAATCTGCTGGGATGAGAGTATCCCCTATCCGCACATGTAGATCCTCAATCACCCCAATTGGTAGCTTTGTTGACCTATCCGCGAATACCAATGAGATCTTGGTGGGTTTGAATTTTATGAACCCTAGACGCTTTACCACAGAATATGGCATCAGATTAACGCTGGACCCCAAGTCACAAAGAGAACAAGCGAAGGTCATTGGTCCGATCTTCACCGAAATCACAAACCTTCCCGGATCACCCTTCTTTGTTAACACCTTGTTCTGGAGTATGGCGCTGCATTCTTTTGTGATCATCATCACCTTCTCTTCTTCCACTACTTTACCAGATATCAACTCCTTCATGTACCTTTTTAGGGCTGGTACCATCTACACGACATCCACCAAAAGAAGCTTCACCGTCAAGTCCTTAAGCATCTCCCTACACTTGGCATCTTCCAAATCTTTTCTAGTTTTCTTTGGAGGAACAGGATAGGGGATCCTGGGCACAAAAACTCGCTCTGGAGGAGTTTCTACGGATCTGGCTGGAGCACCCTGTCGGAGCATGTGCTCCCGAGAAGGGTTGGGGTGCTCGGTAATTTTGGTCTGAGAATTTGCTGGAGTCATCTCAACATGTGTCTCTGAGGGTGAATCATCTTCCAGCATATCCTCATCTGTGGCAAGAGTCTTCTCTTGGGTGTTGTGCTCAGTAGCACTCTCCTTGTCATTCCCCATGGTTCTAGGGTTAGTTGGCGATGCCAACACTCTTCCACTTCGGAGCTCCACGGCGTTGACATACTCATTCCTGGGATTCATCTCCCCTTTCCCTGGAAGAGTTCCAGCAGGTCGCTTGATTGCCTCGGCTGTTTGGGCAACTTACATGTCAAGCTTCTTCACGTGGGCGGTAGCGGCTTCATACTTGGTATTAAGGTCATTGTACATATGATCGACCTTGGCGTTGATCTCAGTTGCAGCCTTCTGTTGATTGGCAAGGAGTTGCTGCATGAGAGTCTTCAGCTCATCTTGAGAATCCGGCGTGGGGGCAGATTGTTGAGCGGATGCATACTAGGGTTTTTGTTGTCCTCCTCTTTGGAATCGGTTCTGGTTCTGCGTGGGGGTGAATGGTTTCCCCTGCTGGTTGCTGGAGTATAACTTCTGGAAGCCCTGGTTCTGTGGCAGCTGGTTTGTGTTTCCTCCTTGCTGCGGATAGACTTGATCTTGTGGATTGTCGACATTGGTGCTGTGATAGGAGAGGTTGGGGTGGCTTCGGTAATTTGGGTTGAATCCTCGGTTCTGCACATATCCCTGGCCACTCACGTCGTTCACCTCTTGCACACCAGTATCATCATCTTCTTCAAATTCTTGGGAGATAGGCGTACTCCCATCCTCATCCACAAAGTGAACCAATTTTTGGGTTCCCCTAGGGAGAAGGTTCACCTTAGCTGTCAGCTCATCGATCTTTTGTGTCTCCACGCTGTTCACTTTTCTGGTCCAATCATATTCTGGAGACTTGTTGTTAGAACTCGAAGCCAAGTTCTCTATCAGTTCAAAGGCGCCTTCTTTGGTCTTGGTCATAAAAACACCATTGCTGGCCGCATTAAGTGCATTCCTATAGTCTCACTCGACACCATCATAGAAAATTCTCAGAATCTACTCGTCCTTGAAACCATGATGCGGACACTCCCTGCGGTATTCCTTCAGCCTTTCCCAAGCTTCACAAAAAGCTTCCTCGGAGTGCTGTTGGAATGAAGATATTTTGTTCTTCAAGGTAGCGGTCTTTGACTTAGTGTAGAAGTGGTTTAGGAAAGCTGCTCAACATTCAGCCCATGTCTTTAACGACCCCGGTGGTAATGACTTCAGCCAATGAGATGCCTTATCCGCAAGTGAAAAAGGAAATAGCTTGCACTTCAAAAATTCACTCGGAACTCCATTAGAACCCGTGGTGCTACAGATTTCCTCAAAATTTTCGATGTGGTCCATGGGAATTTCAGCTGGGAGCCCATGGAAAAGATGCTGCTTCACCAACAAAATCAATTGGGGTTTGATTTCGAAGTCTTGCCGCTGAATGGTTGGAGGTGTGATGGCGGCTCGGTTCTGATAATAGGTATGCGGATTGTCCGAGTCTCCAATTCTGGGCTGCGGTTGCTGAGCCACTTGTCTATCTCTCCAGAGTTGCTCAATCTCAACCCGAAGCATTTGCAACTGAGCAGCCAATCCGTGATCGCCCATGTTGGTGGTGTTGAGTCTTCGTTGTCGGTTCTCCCTGTCTACCCTAGCGAGGTTCTCGTTTGAAAGATTGATTAAATTCCCAGTGCAGTTTCTTCTTGTTGTTCTAATGGTCATGCACCTGAAACATAAGAAAAAGGGAAAAAGAAAAATTAGTTTCTTAGACTGAATTTAAAATCAAAAATCAAAGGTAACGCAATTGATCCCAGGCAACGGCGCCAAAAACTTGATAGACAGAGTTTTAACCCTAAATAATTCTGCAAGTGCACAGACAATCACAGTAGTATTAAAGGGATCGAATCCACAAGGACCAAGGTTACACTATGAAATTATGAGATTATTAAATAAAGCTAAGACAAAAGATATGGTTGATTTCAAACTGAATTGTAAATAATTAAAAGCGGTGTAAATTCAATAAAGGAAAACACTAGATCAAGATGATTCAGAGATGAGAACTTAGCAACAATTGAGGATCTAATTAAGCAAAGGTCTAGAACTCAAACATAAAAATAATATCGTCCCACTCTCGTGGCGGCGACAACTTTATCTAACAACCTAGATGCCTAAACTCTCGCTTGGACCTAGAGATGTAAATAAGCATTAAAGAATAGGTTCAATATGTTCTCGCTTATACCAGTTTTTACCACATTAGTAATATAATGCCAATTTGCACCAGTTGCACTATATCGCGAAATTGGGTTTGTTTGGACCAAAACTACTAATCTACCTCTGATTCTTTGTGAAAAAACAATTAAATCCATTAATTACCAACCCAGTGTCCTAATCGAATCACGATACAAGATTTCTAACTAAATCTGCATACAAAAATCATAATTTTCCAAATCTACTGAAGTCACAGTTGGAAACAAACATCTCAAATTACAACCTAGAACTTGATTTTACACCAAATCTACACACTAGATGTCTAATTAGTTAAAATACAAGAAATTATAATGATTTACCTGAATTTTGGACCTTCAAGCTTCAAGTTTCAATGTGTCGTGTTTGTTTGATCGGTTCTGACAAAGCGAAATAAGATTTGGATGCCAAGTTTTGATTGGTTGATATATTTTTGTGTTAATTTTTTTATTTTTTAGTGTTTAGTGAAGGTAAAACAGTCTTCACATATTATTGTAAAAGAAATAGGTAGATAAGATTATTAAGGTGTAGATGAGAAAAGAGGAATAGAGAAAATGACAATTGAGATAATTGCTCTTTTAAAATATCCAAAAACAGCCCACAAATGTCACAATTTATTATTTAACTATTAATCATGCAAAAAAGATTTTTTGTCACAATTCAAATTTTAAAACCCACTAGACCTGCGCATTCGGCAACTTCAGTTCGGTTTTGTCCGGAATTTTGGTTTTTCACGTTATTCGGTTTCAAATTTTTTTAACCGAAATTAAAATTCAGTTTGGTTTGGTTCGAAAATTAGAAATTTGATTCGGTTTCGTGTTAAGAAATTATTTCCGAATTTGAACCGAAATTTTAAATTTTTGGTTTGTTTCGTTTGCTTTAAAGCCCAAAACCAAACTTATACAAGTCTTTGTCCAAAAAAAAAACTTGCAAACCCAATAACAAGCCCATTAGAAATACACGTAGGTTTTGGTTTTGGTTTTAAACGGGGAATCAAGCGGCTGGTTGTTGTTGGCGAAAAAAAGGGATTAATGGCTGAAATGCCACTTATTGAAGAAAATCAATATGTTGTGCCACTCAAAAATCTGTGTACCACAAATTTAATGTAAACCTCATTTTACCCTTAATGAGTGGCACGTTTATGCTTTTGTTGTCACCCATTCACTTTCGTTCCGTTGATACTGAGCTCGGGATACTGAGCTTGTACTCCGATGAGAAGAAAGAAATGGGATGCTCGAAGAAATCGAAGTCGACATCAAATCCATCAGAGCTCGACAGCTCTGTCGCCGTCGTTATCGGAATCTGATGTCATCGCCGGCAAACTGCCTCCGTTTCAAGAGTAGTTCTCAGTTGTAGTAAGTATCTACCATTGCTCATTTCTACTCCATTTCTTGTTCTCTTCGATATTTTTTCAGATTTAGAATTAGTATTTCAAAATTTATGAATTTGTTATGAAATTTTATTGTTTGAGTTTCACATTTGGTTAATAATCAAATGTAGTTGGACAATGAAGTGTTTTAATAGGTTATTTATCAAAAATAGATGTTGAATCGTGTTGCATCTGAGAAAATATTAATTTTTCTGGAAATATAGGAAGTCCAACTGGTAGAAATGGAACAACTGAGAGTAATACAACTGATATAAATGTTACAATTGAGTAATGGGATTTGATTTTAAATTTTTGATTTGGGTATCACAGTTGGTTAATAATCATCTTTTATGGTACAATGAGTTATTGACATTGATAATTTGTGGAATTTAAGTGTTAAATCGTGTTAAATATCCGATTGGTACGAATAGAATAAGTGAGAGGTAGTGATCCAAGTAGTACAAATGGTACAACTGCATACTATGTAATTTGGAAATGTATTTAATTTTTTTTTATTTCCAGGAGGTCATGAAGAAGATCAGCCACACAAACATACATTTCGATTATGGAGGCCACTATTCGGAAGAGCATGAATGGATTTCAAAAAATAGTCTAATAGGTATAGCGATTAAGATGTCATCTTTGGAGGATGTAACGTATGCAGTGTTTGTTGATAAGATTTGTAGAAAGATTGGAATTGATGATATGTTAAAGAAGCTTCAATTGAGTTACAGTCAATGTCAATCTCGAAAAGAGGCAAAGATTGTAGATGACGAGGATGTATATGTTTATTTAACTTCAGTGGGTAAGGATGGATTTAGACCTATTTTGCGGGTGGAGTTATTGAAAGGTGTTGAAAATAATCAGGGAGGTGAGGAAAACTCTAGAACGGAACAAAGAAGTTCATTTGGTGTGAATTATAGTAGAGTTAGTGATACATAGAGTTTTAACCCTAAATAATTCTGCAAGTGTACAGACAATCGCAGTAGTATTAAAGGGATCGAATCCACAAGGACCAAGGTTACACTATGAAATTATGAGATTATTAAATAAAACTAAGACAAAAGATATGGTTGATTTCGAACAGAATTGTAAATAATTAAAAGCGGTGTAAATTCAATAATAAAGGAAAACACTAGATCAAGGTAATTCTCAGGTGATTCAGAGATGAGAACTTAGCAACTATTCAGGATCTAATTAAGCAAAGGTCTAGAACTCAAACATAAAAATAATATCGTCCCACTCTCGTGGCGGCGACAACTTTATCTAACAACCTAGATGCCTAAACTCTCGCTTGGACCTAGAGATGTAAATAAGCATTAAAGAATAGATTCAATATGTTCACAACCAGCCGCACCAACTCTCGTCACCTACGTCTGATTGCTCACCAATGTCTTTTCTAGCAACCTAAAATACTCTTGCCAATAAGTTTAACCTAAAATCATAAACTAAGTGATCAGTTTAGTTTAAGCATTAATTTCGACCAGAGGTGAAGACAGTATGTATTTATGCATCCTATTTGTGCCAAGTTAAATCATCTCATGAATACCTTTGAAAAACCCTAATCTAGTTAATGGACTACTCAGACATAGAAGAAGAAAACATAGCAATGGAATAAAAGGAATTCATGAATAAATAGTGAAAAGTAACAAGGTTCAGAATTCTTCTCAAAACAAAGTATGGATGTTCTCCAAGTATAAGCAATCGAAACAAAGGAGATGGGAACAAGGAACAAGGCGATGGCGACAAAGGAGGAGAAGAAAGGATCTTCAAACAGCTTCTGCTTTTTCTCCAAGGAAAAGGACGTGTTTTTGAAGAAAGGCTGCTGACCTATTTAAATCACCCAAAATTAGGTCAACTCGGGCCCACTAATTCTCGCTGGCGGCGGAGCATGTGCTCCCACTGGGTGCTCGCATGTAAATTGGGCCCTTTTGCTCCAAATCTGTCTCTTTTTGCTCTAAAAGCCCAATAAGCTACTGTCCATCTAATTTACGCTCCAAGACTTCATTCTGATCTGTTAAGACTCAAAATAGACTCGAAAGACACTAAAACGACTATAAAACATTAGTAAATATAGGCCAAAATCATCATATATCAGTTGGTGATGTAGAAAATAGAGGGATCCCTACTATTGCTAGAGTGGATGAAATAGAAGAAGAAGAACAACCGCAACAAGAAGGGTCGATAATTGAAGAGCAGATGGAGAATGATGTCATTGAAGAAAGGAATGATATAAGGGATGCGGTTAGCCCGATTGATAACAATGAGAATGATGGTTTGGATGGTTGGCATGAAATTCTTGAGGTTCCACATGGTGTTGAAGAAAGTCAATATGTTAATGTATGGGAAGATGGTACGGGTCTTGAAATAAGAATTTTCTTCTAAGGAAGCAGTGCATGATTTGGTTACGAAAGCTGCAAATGAGAACTGTTTTGGGTACAAAACTATTAAATCAGACAAGGAGCAAGTTATGCTAAGATGTCTTCAAGCTCCAGAAGGTTGCAAATGGTATTTGAGAGTTGCAAAAAACAAGAATTCAGAACTTTTCACTGTCAGAGTACATAGAAAAATGCATTCATGCAGTCGGTCTGTTGCGACAACAAGTAGTCAACAGAAAGGCACACCAAGATTAGTAGCATCTATTTTGCATGAAGACTATCCAGGTCAAATGGAGACCCCAGATCCTAAAAGCATTGCGAATGTGGTTCTAAGAAAAATTGGTTTGAATTGTTCATACTCCACTGCCTTAAGAGGGAAAAAATAACATGTAAGTGATGTGCGAGGTACGCCTGAAAAAAGCTACAACATGTTGTATTCTTATCTATATATGTTAGAGTATGTCAATCATGGGACAGTAACTAGTGTGGAATTGGATGAAAAAAAAAGATTCAAATATCTATTCATCGCTTTGGGAGCTTCCATTGCAGGGTTTACTGCTATTAGGAAAGTGATAGTAGTGGATGCTACTTTTCTTAAGACTGTATATGGTGGTATGTTAATTTTTGCAACAGCTCAGGATCCAAATCGTCACCACTACCCAATTGCGTTTGGTGTGATTGACAGTGAGATGGATGTTAGTTGGGAGTGGTTTTTTACAAAGCTGAAAACTGTTATACCAGATGAGCCTGGATTGGTTTTTATTAGCGATATGCACCAAAGCATCATCAAGGCAGTCTCCGCGGCGTATCCAAGAGCACTGCATGCACACTGCATTTGGCATTTATCTCAAAACGTGAGATCCCATGTGAAGAAAGACAAGGATCTAGTTAAGATAAAATTCATGGTTTGCGCGCATGCTTATACAAAGAATGAGTTTGACAGAGAGTATAGTGAATTTAGGAATAGGTTTCCGAAAGCTATTGAGTATTTGGAAAAAAGTATTGGGCTGGAACAATGGACAAGGTGTCATTTTAAAGGAGACAAGTACAACCTAGACACAAGCAACTCTGCAGAATCATTGAACTCCGTGTTTAAGAAACCAAGAAAGTACTCCCTCTTGACTATGATTGATATAATTCTTGAGAAATTTGCTCAGTGGTTCAACAATCATAGGAAAGATTCTGCTGGTGCACCGAACACATCAAAATTGGTACCTTTTGTGGAGAACGAAATGCACTTAAGATGTGTAGATGCAGCCAAATTAAAGGTGATTGAGATAAATAGCTACTTCCTTGAATACAATGTTATTGGGATCGATGGGAAGACTTATTTGGTGGACCTAAAAATGAAAAGCTGTTCTTGCAAGTATTTTGATATTGACAAGTATCCGTGTGTCCATGCTATTGCTGCAGTTAGCTTCCTCTCGAGGCAAGAAGATAGATCAGAGAATATCCATATCCATGATGTATGCTCGAAATATTACTTGATTGAGAATTGGGTATTGGCATATTGCAAGACGATTTATGTGGTGCCACATGAGTCTAACTGGAGTGTTCCTGCTGATATTCAAGAACTAGTTATTTTACCGCCTGAAAAAACCAAGAAGAAACAGGGAAGAAGCCAAGAAAAGCGGTTTCCATCTATAGGAGAATATCCTCGGAAGAAGAGGAACGTCCGAACTTCTGGCATAAACTTGGAGAGGTGGTTGGAGCCAGAGGAGGGAAATTGATTTGTTTTGTGTGTTTGTTTTGTATCTGTATTTGTATTCTCGGATTTGTTAACTATTTCTTATTGTACTATATGGTCCATCTAAGTCCAACTATGTCCAATTACAAGCATTCGAAATTTATATATTTATTAACAAATTTAAAACGAAGAACACTACATAAAGTAAATTATATCGTTACAAACTAAATTTATGTTATTAGAAACTAATTTTGCAAACTAAAGTAAATTATATTGTTAAAAATCATAGTTTTAACTCAAAACACTCTCACAAACTATATGTTTCCAAGTAAATTATCACAATTCTAAAGAAAATGATGTGAAAATGTAGAATTGATTTTTATGTTATATGAAAAGGTCCAACATGTTAATGTATTGAGAAAAATCAAAAGTCCAACTAGAAATTAGCAGCTTATGATAAGGTCCAACTAGAAATAATCAAAACTCTCATTAATCCAACTATGTAGACAATTGTTCAACTGAACAACTAGTGAAGACATCTATGTTATTGTTTCAGCTGGGTTCCACAACATTAGTTTTTTTTGGTCAATTTTTGGCATTTTTAGTCAACACTCACATTTATTTAATTCTGAAAAACTTCCCACTTTCCCTTCTTATCTCTCTCTTCCGAATCCATTCCATTTCTTTATCTCTCTCTTCTCATCTTTTTCCGAATCAGAAATTCCCTTTATCTCTCTCTTCTCACAATTTCGGATTTCTTCTCTATTGCGATTCTTCGTTTTACGATTATAAAATGTCCCCAAGCTATCCGGGTAGTAACGATGACATTAGTGAAAGTGATTATAGGATAGATCCATGTTTATTGGCAGACGGTGATTGGGGTGTTCCGACTAATTTTTTCTGTGGTGAAAGAGTCCGTCTTGAAGTCGATTCTAATCCACAAAATTTTGGAAGAAAGTTTTACAAATGTCCAAGCAGTGGGGTAAGTCCATATTTAGACTTCATATTTTCATAATTCCTTACGATGTTTGGGATGCTCCGATGTTTGGGATAATTTCTGAGGATTTGTGTAGGATAATGAAATACACATCAATAAGTTTTGGGATCACGCAGTAGATGAGGAATTTATAAAAATTGAATCCCGACTCACACAGCAAGATTAATCAATTCTAAATGCTTTCCGATATGGAGGAAGTGCTAATCCTGTCTTGGAGTCAATGAAGATGTCGATGAATGAAATGCGACTTGAAATCGAAGATCTTACGGAGCAACTACTCAAGAAAAACAATGAGATTAGTAGGATAATGCAATATCTAGGTATTCGGTAAATTTAAATGTTTGGAAGTCTTTGAATGTTGATTTCGCTTTGTAAGGCCATTATGTTGCTTTTTAAGACGGTTATGTTGCTTTGTAAGGCTTAGTATGTTTTAATGTCCCAAAATAGTTGTTCCAGTTTTCCCAGTTATACGAAATCATTTGTTCCAGTTTTTCCAGTTATACCAAATTAAATGTTCCAGTTGTTCCTGTTTTCTCATTCTCCCTAAATAGTTGTACCAGTTTTTCCAGTTAGTAATAACACCAAAATAAATCTAATAATACCAATACAAGTTCCAGTCTCCCAAAATAGTTGTTCGAGTTTTTCCCACTTTTTGTCCAGTCTCCCTAAATAGTTGTTCCAGTTTTTCTAGTTATTAATAACACCAAAATAAAACTAGTAATACCAATACAACAAGTTTCTTTAGTAACGCCTTTTTCACTTTCTTCCCTTCTTTTTCGCTGGCTTCTTTGTCTGAACCTCAGCAACATCCTCATAAACATCTTCAGCCATATCCTCAGCAACAACCTCAGCAACATCCTCATCAACATCCTCATCAACATCTTCAGCAATATCCTCAGCAACATCATCAGGTACATTATCAGCAACATGTGTCCCCTCTGCTTCATTAATAACAAAAATAGTTAAACACAGAAAAAAAATCTTCTAAAACACAACTATATCAAAATACTCACCCCTACGATGTTCCGGAACTAACTCAACCGCTTCAATAAAATCTTCTAGTTTCATTAATCGGTTATCCATGACAGCAAGTTGATGCTTCACATCCTCCAAGCTCTTCTCCATCATTTCCTTAAGCTCACGAACTAGGGATTCTAATATAACATTGTTAGCTCCTCGAGGAACACCATCACTGTTAACACCATCTCCACTCCCCTTCTTAGGGACTCCTTCACTACGGCCAGCCAAGTCTGCCTCGTACAGATCTTTCCACCATATTTTCTTCCTATCAACACTGAGCCGCTGAACCCAACTTTCGACAAGAGTATCTCTAATTCCTGTCCCATCATCATTAGCATAAGGAACGATCTCTTCCAACATTTGTTTCTCATTGATGTCCGCCTCCAGGATGCTCATGATATCCTACAATATGAAAATCAGAGAACAAATTTTACATCACTCAAAATTTTAACAAATATCAACATAACTAATAATTTCACGAATTCTAACCTTGGTGCTTCCAAGCTCTGCATTAATGTCTTCCAATGGAAAACCTTTCATACAACTTTTGGAGAACTTGTGCTTGCACAACCGAGGACAATCTTTCTCAGCTGGAACAACTTCTCTAAACTTGCGGCCAAGATGAGGAATGCACTCAAATGCAATAACCTACACAATATATTATAACATTAAACAAATTAGTAATTATTTAAATGAATTAATATCAATCAAGAGAGCCAATAAAGAGTTACCTCAAGAGGAATGATGAATCCATTAAAGGTGGCTTGATGATTAGGCTTCACTACGCCTTTAAAATTCTTGAGAAACCTCATAATCTCCTTCAGATTATCATCAAATGTGAGACGCCCCCAAGGAAAAGTCTCACACAAAGCCACATCATTTACCATCCAAAGAAGGAAATCATCAATTTTTGCATCATTCTTTGCTTTAGGTCGAACTATCTTGCTTAAAAAATACAAGATAGTGAGCTTTAAGACAGTCCCCTTCTTCCTCTCAAGATTCCCCTTCTCCTTCAGCTCAACCAACTTCTTCTTCACATCCGATATTTTTATCCCCTTCTTCTTCTTAAAGATCTTCTCCACAAACTTTGTATCCCCAAGTTTCATCCAATTAGGAGGATAATTATGACAGTTCATACCTGTCATCTAGTGAACATCTTGCAAGTCTTGCTGTATTCACTATTACCAAAGAACAATTTATTTGGCGGCACTGGCTGTGTGTCCTCATCATCATCATCATCCTTAAATTTTCAAACACAATTTATTAGGTAAATAATCTCAGTTGTTCCAGTTGTTCCAGTTAATCCAGATGTTCCAGTTATCCAGTTATTCTAGTTGTTCCAGTTGTTCCAATTTTCCGAATAACAGAATGATCTATATGTCCGAATATTAATTGTTATACTTGTACCAATTTTCCTAAGACAAAAAAATGTGCACAGTTGCTCTATGTGTCCCAATATATTCTACATGAACCTTACAATTTTTCAATTAAATCACCATCCCATTCATTCAACATTCAAATAAACACAAGAAATTATACCTAACAATTTCGACATCCTTAACCATTTATCAATCAACGTACACACCTCTAACTGCGTTGATGTTGTTCCATCACGGACATTGACAAAAAAATTAGAATCTTCTCCATCAGAATTTTCATCATCTTCTCTATCCGACCGCACTTCGTCATTCGCTTCCTCCCCGTCATTTTCGTTCTCTCCTTCTTCTTTCTCTTTTTCTTCTTCCGCTTCCTCCTCTTCTTCTCTTCTTCCGATTCCTCCTCTTCCTTCTCTTCTTCCTCTTCTTCATCTTCTTCATCTTCTTCATCGTTTTCTCCACCCGAGTTTTCTTCACCCGAATTTTCTTCATCCCCTGACTTTGATTTCTCGGCGTCGTCTTCCTCATCTTCCTCTTCTCCTTCTTGTTCTTCCTCTTCTTCTTCTTCCTTCTCATCTTCTTCCTTCTCTTCTTCCTCTTCTTGATCTTCTTCTTCTACATTTTTCCCATCGTTTTCTTCCCCCTTTTCTTCTGCTTCATTCTTCCTCCTCCTTCGATTTCTCGTTGATTCATAAACCCCTCTACTGTCTATCACAATAGCCATCTTCGCCGCCGTTCGTCCGTTCCTCGCTCGTCGCTCGTCGGAGATTATAACACACAATCGCAATTTCAGCTGTTTTACTTTGCTTTTCGTCTTCTGGATTATCGAATCGAAGTATTGGGGATGCAATTCTGATATACTGTTCGAATTTTTGAAACGGACAGAGAGGAGAGGAGAGCAGCAGTTGAGCAGTTGTTCTTTTTATGAACAAGGGTTGGGTGTCTCGTACGTTGAAAAGAGGAAAGGCGAAGAGGACCGACCGGCCGACGGTTTTATTAGAGTGAACCAGTGTCAATTGATGAATTCCTTGGTTCGCACCGGTCCAATTCAATTAAAATCCGGTTTAATTTAATTTATTACGGGTTTTAATTAGGAAGCTGGTTAGGTGCGGTTAAATTGATTAAACCAGATCTGGTTAACTGCTAGGATATGTAATTTTTTTTAAAACATCTGGTTCTTTAGTAAATAACCTATTTTCTGAATTAAAAATAAATCATTCGAAAATTAAAATATGTCTAAGTGACATTTGGGACTACATTTTCTGGAATGGTGGCATTTGGGACGTGCGCTAAAAAAAAAGCAGAGATGGAGCAGATGAAAAAAAAAAGTAGATCTGAAGAAGAATAGAGACTGAGGAGATGAAGAAGAATAAAAACAAAGCAGATGAAGAATAATAAAGACATAGCAGATGAAGAAGATGAACAATTAGAAAAGTGATAGAGCAAATGAATAAGAAGACGCGGATAAAGACATAGAAGATGAAGAAGAAGCAGACGATGGGATAGAAGATGAAGAAGAAGAGCCATGGAAACAGATGAAGAATCATAAGAGAAATAGAAAAATTAAGAAGAAGAAGAGATGAGGAGGTCGAGAGAAAGAAAGAAGAAAGGAGTCGCGATAAGAAGGAAAGTGACCAAAGAAATTAGTGACAAAAATATATCTAGGGTTTAGATGAAGCAAACCGATTGGTTTAATTTTGGTTCTCAGTTTAAAACCGAACCGAAATCCAAAGTTGTTTTATGCTTCCACTGATCGGTTTTTGTCTCTAAACCGAATCCAAACCGAATTAGCTAAATTTTGGTTCGGTCCGTTTCGGTCAATTTGGTTCGGAATTTCTGCCAGGGCTATAACCCATCGAACCGAATTTCTGGACCGAATCGAACTGAAGTTGCTGAATGTCCAGGCCTATAACTAACTACCTTCTTTTCTATTTTTAAGAGTTATAGAGGAATAGTTTTGGTAGAATTAATGTGAGTTAGTGTAATCTTGGTGAAATCTTAAGCAGATTAGGAAGACTATCCATGAGAAAAGAGTCCGAGATGAACAGGCAGAAGAAGTATCATCTATCAAACAATTGAAATCAATGTCCAGAGGTGGAATTCAGTTACCTGAATTTGGAAATAGCAAGCAAAAACCAACAGATGGTACAATATGATGTTCTCGTTGTCTCTGTTCTCGACTTCATCTACAGCTGATCAGTCACCGTAGAAGGAAAAGAGGCTACAGGGTGGCTGAAGCCAGTGCTGCCAGAGCCTCTGGGCTCCGACCTCTACGCAGATTTACAGACAGCGATGCAAGGTTTAGAGATTGGGAGAGAAAAACTTGAGCGCGTTGAAGCCACTCACCAGAATCTAGCGGGAGATATTGACAATTCATTTTTTTTTGGATAAATGATTCTTAGCTACTTAGTTTGGCCATGACATACTTACAGATGAGAACTAATTTAATGTTCTCATAACTATACAAAAATAAATCAAAATGTCGTATTATTTTAATAACTTTTAATTATAGAATTGTTTTTTTATCAAAGAAAAAGCTAAAAAAAGCCAGAAAATATCAAACCGTGGGGAAGGCTACTTACCACTAGCAGACAACGAGACAACTAGTTTTTCTTTAATCCCAACTATATTGAGAATTATATGGTTGAGAATCCTTTAGATATAATTATTATTGATTTAGCCAATTATATTATGTCATCAACGAATATTTCCTATAATATGTTGTTGTGTTAATGGGTTTTAATTATGATGGATACTCAAAACGAAGGAGGTCGTGGTGACCATTCATGGGAATTCTTAAGAAACTTAGTAAGAAGGAAACACATCGACTCTTCAAATGGCAAAGTTGAGACTCATCATCACCAACAGCTCGCCAAAGCCTTAACCTTTCCTCACTTGATTGCAATTGGTATTTTTGTTTTTTCAAGAATCTGGGTTTCTTAGAAAGTCTTTGAATTTCTTATTATATAAACTATTAAATCTGATGTTTTATCTATGATATCTTGATTTGTAGATGTTTAACGAACATTGAAGCTGTTTGTGTCTTGATTAGTTAGGTACTTAAGTGTTGTTTTTTTAACTATCAGTTTCAATAATCCTCTGTTTTTTGAGAAGATAATTCCCTCTATTTTCTTATATACTCCCTCCGTTTCATAATATAAGACGTTTTAGAAGTTTTGTTGTGTTTCAAAATATAAGGTGTTCTCACATTTCGATGTAACCTTTTACTTTATTGAATATTGTGTGACCAATAATAATTTATACTTTTTTATAATTGATTAAATTGTTTTTGTTTATATATTAAATAATACTTTTTAAAAGTAAAAGCAATTTCTTAATATGCGTGCTTTAAGCCAAAACGTCTTATATTTTGAAACGGAGGGAGTATATCTTTGCATCACTCTGTTTTCTTATATATGTACCTTCAAGGAATAAATAAATCTATTTATTTGCCAAAACAGAGAAAGATTTGCCATATGATTTCTTCTGAAGAATGAAAATCTAAATTATGGGTCTGTTTTTTTTTTTTTGGGCTATCTTCTTCACTAAACTTCGGAGTTTGATTCTACAACTTAGGTGTTGGATCAACAATTGGAGCAGGGGTTTATATTCTTGTTGGAACAGTAGCTAGAGAGCATTCAGGACCTGCTCTCGCCTTTTCTTTCCTTATAGCTGGAATTTCCGCTGCACTTTCCGCGTTTTGCTATGCGGAACTATCTAGTCGTTTTCCTTCAGCTGGAAGTGCCTATCACTATTCTTACATTTGCATTGGTGAAGGGTAACATTTCACTTGCTTATTAAGTTATCTAGCGGTTTCTCGGGCTTTTCTTTCTCATTAGGTTTATTATCTAAGTTGATGTGTATTGCAGTGTGGCGTGGTTGATTGGTTGGGCATTGATTCTTGAATACACAATCGGTGGTTCAACAGTTGCCCGTGGCGTATCTCCAAATCTGGTTTGTTGCCCCTTTTGACTTGTTTATATCTTCTCTTGCTTGCATTTCAGATTGAAGTTTAAGTTTATTTCCTCTGCTTATTTGGACAAGACTGATGGCTTAAGGCTCGCGTCGCGTGCATCATAGTTTTGTTTCTATACAGACTTTATAGCTCTATAAGATCATTATCTTTGGAGCCTAAACTAGTGACTTTATTCTCAAGGATTCTTGTTAAATCAAGAGTTAGAGATTAATCGACAAAGCGAAATTTTTCATTTTGAAAAGCTTTTGGATATTTTTCTGTTCATCATTTTTTTTTTCTTTTTTTTTTTTAATGTGATAGGCATTGATTTTTGGTGGTGAAGAGTTTCTGCCTACAGTATTAGCTCGTCATCAAATCCCAGGCCTTGATATTGTTGTTGATCCATGTGCTGCTGTACTAGTCTTCATTGTAACAGGGCTCTTGTGCCTTGGAGTAAAAGAGGTTATTCTTTAAAAATGCTATTGATTTCATCGTTTGGACAAACTCGAACCGTGTTTTTAAAGCGAAACATCTTTTCTATGCAGAGCACATTTGTGCAGGGAGTTGTAAAAACAGCAAATGTGTTTGTCATGCTATTTGTTATAATAACTGGTACTTATCTATGTTTCAAAACAGGTTGGACTGGTTATAAACTTCCATCAGGGTAAATTTATCATTCATTATATCACCACCATTATCTTGTATAGTAGAATCTTTATGAAATATATATATTGTGCTTTTGGTTTCTTAGGTATTTTCCATATGGAGTTAATGGAATGCTTACTGGATCTGCTACAGTCTTCTTTGCTTACATTGGATTTGATTCAGTTGCAAGTATGGCAGAGGAGGTCAGTATCATTATATTTCTTACGTGGCCCATTGAAATCCATGATTAGCATATGATTTTAAGCATTGTTCTATATATAGATACTTACTACATTGTTGTTTCATATGCAGGTGAAAAGTCCTCAGCGGAATTTACCGCTCGGTATTGGTCTTTCGCTCCTGCTTTGTTGTTTGCTATACATGATGGTGTCTATTGTTATTGTTGGTTTAGTTCCGTATTATGCTATGGACCCTGACACTCCAATATCTTCTGCATTTGCTAGTCATGGACTTCAATGGGCCGCGTAAGTCCATGAAATGGTTTAAAAGCAATTCTGGTCATTGACAGAACTTGTTTTGAGTTTGATTTTTTTCTTTCTCTTATAGATATTTGATAACTTTAGGTGCTGTCATGGCTCTTTGTTCTGCTTTAATAGGCTCTATTCTCCCTCAGGTAAACTAGAAACATAATTCAAGTAGTAATTGTATGTTGATTTCTTTTGTACCATGCTTATGTTCAATACTTGGTACTTATTGTAGCCGCGGATTCTGATGGCAATGGCTCGGGATGGTTTATTGCCTTCATTTTTCTCGGATGTGAATCAGCGCACTCAGGTTCCTGTTAAAGGGACTATAACAACTGGTTTTTGTGCAGCAATCTTAGCTTTCTTTATGGATGTTTCACAACTTGCGGGCATGGTAACTAAGATGCATTATTATTCACTAAATTTACTTGGTCCAGTACATAAATCCTCATTTAACCTGTAACTTTTGTTTTTTGTCATCAAAAAAGTTTGGACCACTTCTCGATTTGTGTCTGTAATCCTTACGCAGGGGTCTGTAAGTAGTATTTGACAAGCTCTTGTTGGTGTAGGTGAGTGTTGGGACACTTGTTGCATTTACAATGGTTGCAGTATCAGTGTTGATACTTAGATATGTTCCTCCAGATGAGGTACTAAAAAGATTGGAACCGGTAAACTCTTTCCTTATTTGATTTCACTTAAGATTAATTAAGGAGAGAAGTCTCTAACTCTCTTCCAATGGCCAAACCAAGATCCTAGACCAATCCAGAATCCTCAACTCCTTTTTAAATGCTCATGCACTAGACTAGACTAACAAGGGTTTTATCAGGTACCACTTCCCTCATCACTTCAAGAGAGGATTTGTTCTCTTCCTTTTCAATGTTATGAAGAGAACTTATCCAGTCACGTTGGGATTTCTATTAGTAGTAGTAAACAACCTTTACTTTGCAAAACTGATGCTTCAGTTGTGGAGAAACAAGATGCTCAAGGAGGTTGTAAGTTACTATTCATTCTTTTAAACAAAAGCTTAGAGAAGGATTTATTCTCACTCGTGAATGAACTTCATACATTAGCTGATCTCTCTAGTCTTGGTAAAAGTAAATTCTTCACATGTGTTAATGATTCTTTAGGGGTTCTTAATAAAGAAACCAGAAGGAAATTTGCTGGTTGGAGCATTATGTTAACTTGTATCGGGAACTTCCTTTTAAGCTACGCAGCGTCAAGCTTGAGCTTTCCAGGGTTAGTTCATCATTAGTTTATGGGACCTCAGACTACATTTTTTACTTGGTTTCAAAGCATTCTTAGTTCCACTTTATCCAAACTATTAACAGGATCCTCCGATATTCTCTATGTGGTATTGGTGGATGTCTCCTTCTTGTCGGTTTGATTGTTCTAAGTTGTGTAGATCAAGATGATGCTAGACACAATTTTGGGCATTCTGGAGGTACTTATGTCCTTAATTTTCCTTAAAAATTAGCCTAATGTTTTGTAGTAAGCATTTTCATTTCACTACATACCAAAAATTTGAAGTTAGACATATAACTCTTTGTTTTACAGGCTTCATTTGCCCGTTTGTTCCGCTTTTACCTATTGTCTGTATTCTTATCAATATGTATCTTTTGGTAAACCTTGGGTGAGTATGGATCATGACACTAAATTTATGGGTACTAAATCGATGAGTTTTTCATATATGTTATCATTCTTCTTTTCTCTTGTTAATGTTTTAGAGCTGGGACATGGGCTCGTGTTTCGGTGTGGCTGTTCATTGGAGTGCTTGTCTACCTTTTCTACGGGAGAAGACACAGCTCTCTTGTGGATGCACTTTATGTCTCCACTAGTCATATTGGGGAGATTCGTCGCAATTCTGGGCATTCTTTGGCTTAAATCTACATGAATCCATCAATGGGGGAGTCTATAACCATTCTCTAAATAGATATTTTCCTTTGTAAATATGCAAAATATCTGTAAAATTAGTCTTTGAGATTGGTTTAGTCAGTCATGTTGTTATTAAAAGGTCAATGTCATCATTGTTCAACTGAGAACTATTGTATACAAACTGTATAAAATTTCATACCAATCCATTGAGCTCTAGTACCTTTCTTCATTATCTTTACATCCCATTCATTTAGAACTACAAGAAAACATGTCTATTTTTGACCACCATTTCCGACTAATAATGGTGGTCAAAAATTAGTGAAGCTTCCTTCTCGGTTTTGGCTATAATTTTGGAGGATTTGGAGGTGGTGATGTTTCGCCGATAGTTTCCAGTTATTTGTCGTGGATCTGCTTTTGTGTCTTCTTCATTGGGAGGTGCCTCAAAACTAGGTCTTCTAGCTGGTATCGGCGGATCTGATGTGGTGATGTAGCAATGTTTTTCGATATTAATGGCTGAAACTTTTCGTTTTTTAATCTCTAGTTTCTTTTCTCCTTGGTCTTTGGTCGAGTTTATATTTTTTGGGGGTTTTATGCTTTTTGGGTTTATGTTACAAGATCTGATATTCCGTTTATTTGTCAAACTTCTTCTATGATGTAATCGGTTTTAGACCAGTTTGAATAAAATAAAAATGAAAAAATGTATTTAACCGAATGTGTAATTTGTAATTGCATCAAAACTTAACCCAGAGTAAACGGGTCGGTACAGATCGGTTATCAAACTCTGTAAAAAATTAACCTAGGCGCTTAAAACTCTTTTGGAATTGGAAACCCAAGCCGTATCGGAAAAAATGCTGCTCCGGTCAGTTCGCACCGTCGAGCTTCTACGCAGAATCCCCACCTCTTCACGTTCTAGTTATCTCACTTCTCCTTCTCTCTTACAACGTTGCAATGGCGTTCAAAGCTATTTACCACACAGAGTAATAACAGAGAATGCGTTTCCTACTCATATCTCTCGCTTCTCTTATTCCGTATGCGTCAATTCGCAAAATGAGAATCGATACACGACTGCTTCAGCACCGATTTCTCAACGACGGTTTAATAACAGAAAATTTTCACGGCGGAGAAAGGCGGGAAAATCACCACCAAAGTCGCCGGCGTCAGATGCGGTTGAATTAGCGTTAGACTCGGTTGTGAAAATCTTCACCGTTTCTACAAGTCCTAGTTACTTTCTTCCTTGGCAGAATAAATCTCAACGAGAATCCATGGGCTCTGGTATAAATCAACTCAATCTATTTCATAAATTGCAAAATTCAAACTCCATAGTTGTATTCATTTTGTTGATTAGTAGATATTGGAGTGTGTTATTGGTTATGATCTATCATGTTTGAATTGTTGTGTTATGGCATTGATGTAGGATTTGTGATTTCTGGAAGAAAGATTATAACGAACGCACATGTAGTAGCTGATCACTCCTTTGTGCTAGTTAGAAAGCATGGATCATCTATAAAGCATCGAGCCGAAGTTCAAGTTGTTGGACACGAATGTGATTTAGCTATCTTAATAGTTGATAGTGAAGTATTTTGGGAAGGTATGAATTCGTTGGAGCTAGGCGATATACCGTTTCTTCAGGAAGCTGTGGCTGTAGTTGGCTATCCTCAAGGTATTTTCTGGTCTTAATTGGAATAGTTCTTGCATACATATTAGGTAATTTGAGAATTGAGTAAGCGTAGATGCATGAAAGAAGGGCTTCTGCTCTAGGATTTATTGCAATTTTGATTTTGATTAAGTCTTGCATACATATTAAGCAAATAGAGAAATGAGTAAAGTGTAAATGCTTGAAAGAAAAAGAAAAAAATTTGTTATCTACAAATGTTGTATGATGATTGATGAGCAAAAGTATTATGCTTTGGCATTTAGATTTGTTCAAAGTTTTTAGGATGAGCAAATTTAAGTGTTTCATAGTCTGTAGGATTTCTATTTCGTGTAAAGTAAAATACTTGAAAAGTGCGTTGTCATGTGAAAAGATTGGTTTGGAGTTTTGATGTTACGTGCTCTCGTGCAGGTGGTGATAATATCTCTATTACAAAAGGTGTTGTGTCTCGAGTTGAACCTACACAATATGTTCACGGTGCTACCCAACTAATGGCTATACAAATAGATGCAGCTATCAACCCTGGAAATAGTGGTGGTCCAGCAATCATGGGAAACAAAGTAGCTGGTGTAGCGTTTCAAAATCTTTCAGGTGCTGAGAACATAGGGTAAGTCGAAACTGTAAATTTTGGGTAATTCTTTTAGCTCCAGTGCAATAACGAAGTCAAATATCTATCTTGATACTTTAACTTATGTAAGATGAGTTTAAACTTCGTTCTCGGAAAGATGTCTGATTCACTGCTCTCTTGAGATTCTCATGTTTGATACTCTAATCTTTGTTTTCAATATGAAGAATAATTCAACTATAGTGTATGTGTTTGACAACCCAAGGGTTTAACTTAAGATTCTATATCGTGGTTTCAATCTGCAGCTATATAATTCCAACACCGGTAATAAAGCATTTCATAAATGGAGTTGAAGAATGCGGTAAATACATTGGTTTCTGCTCAATGGGTGTATCATGTCAGCCAATGGAAAATGCTCAACTCCGTGGTAATTTTCAGATGAGTTCGGAAATGACAGGGGTACTAGTAAGCAAAATAAACCCTCTATCAGAGGCTCACAAAATTCTGAAGAAGGATGATGTTATTCTTGCATTTGATGGTGTTTCTATAGCAAATGATGGAACAGGTATAGTTTCCTTTATTTATATGAATCTCAGTGCCCGACTTTTTCATCTTGTTTGTTGGTGAAGTGTGTTTTCATGTTTTGTAGTTCCTTTCCGGAACAGGGAGCGAATCACTTTCGATCATTTGGTTTCTATGAAGAAACCAGATGAAACAGCCTTGGTTAAAATCTTGAGGGAGGGAAAAGAACATGAGTTTAGTATCACTCTAAAACCTGTAAGTCATTCGGTCTAACCACCATTGTATGTAATCTTATCGTTGGTTCTTCGGATCTTTAATAGTTTTTGTGTTGTATGAAGTTGCAACCGCTGGTTCCAGTGCATCAATTTGATCAGCTTCCAAGTTATTACATCTTTGCGGGCTTTGTATTTGTACCTCTCACTCAGCCATACCTTCATGAATATGGGGAAGATTGGTATAACACTTCTCCCCGCAGATTATGTGTGCGTGCATTAAAAGATTTGCCCAAAAAACCCGGTCAACAACTTGTCATTGTCTCTCAGGTTTGTGTTTTCCTTTTGCCTAGTTCTAATAAATCAAGATTTTCTACTACTACAAACTTTCATAACATCTCCTACTTGTTATCATGTGTTTTGACATACTATCCTCTGAATCTGGTTTCAAGTTGTTAAAAAGATTGAAGATCACTTGAGCTACAATGATAATAATTACTTACTCCTCTGTTTCATAAACAACGAAAGCTTACTTGGAGCTTTTGAATTTCCAGAAAATATAACAATAATGATGTCTCGCCATTAGGGCATCACGCTGATGATTTAATCTCTGGTTGATAGGTGTTAATGGATGATATCAACACAGGATACGAGCGTCTCGCAGAGCTGCAAGTAAGTAAAAGCTAGTTTTGAACCTTGTTGTAGTTATAGCAAAATACTCCTCAACATGGCATAGATTTTAGGGAATCAGCAATTAACATAACTAAATGAACATACCGGAATACCATATGAATCTAATAACTACAAATATAAAATGCAAAATCATGACTCGTCTCCAACTCGGACATTACAGTTTTGCTTATGCTTTATAAGTGTCTTGAGAGGAGAACTAACAAACAAACAAACAAACAAAAATCTGTGTTTGTGGTGAAAACAGGTGAATAAAGTGAACGGAGTGGAAGTGGATAATCTGAGACATCTATGTCAGCTCATAGAGAATTGTAACACCGAGAAGCTGAGGATGGACTTAGACGATGAGAGAGTAATCGTCTTGGACTACGAATCCGCAAAAATTGCTACTTCTATGATTTTGAAACGACATAGAATAGCATCTGCGATTTCCAGCGATCTGCTGATTGAACAAAATCCAGCAACTGAGTTGGCTTCTTGTTCTGCGGTTTGAGCCGCATGTTGTACACTTCAAATTCATTCATATTTGTAAACTGCAATGGTGTATGCTTGTAAACAGTTAGGATTTTTTAAAGCGGCTTTTCAACGAGCCTAAGTTTTGAAAATTATTTATAGAATTATTTTTTTTTAAGTAGAAAAATTTACTATGTTTTAGTTCTAAAGTATCATTTTCTCCATTTCTATGTTACGTTGATGATGTCCCTTGCTCAGGCGAATGGTAATAAGTTTTGTTATTTATAACCAAACATTTGATAACTCACTTGACTGCAAGAATTACTTTGAGGAGATGATTTTTTGTTCTTGAGTTCGAGACTTTACTTAGAATTAGAAATTATGGTTTTCATCTCACATATATGACTTACGAGCTAGTGGTCTTGGACCGAAAACATTTTATAGGCTGAAGGTTTGTTAAAAAATTGTTGTTGTATCCGGTTTGTTCAAAATAATTAAACTAAAAAAAAAAAGAACAGTTAATATTTAAGCAAATATAAACAAAAATACGATAAAAATGTGTAAAAACACGCCTAAAGTGGATATGAGCCCAAATTTGGTTAGTGCGTAGGAAACTTAGAAGACAGACTTTTTGTCCTTTTCCAAAGGAAAGAAAAACAAAAACAAAAAAACACAAAAATCCCTTTCCGTGTCTTCCTCTGTGAATTGTCACATCCGTACGTGCAATCATAAAGACGAAAATACCCCTTCAACTACACCCATTACTATCTCTCACTCACTCAACGTCTCTTTGGTTTCTCGGGCAGTGAAAGAAAGAATTGGAGAAAGAATAAGAGTTTTGGAAGATGTCGTCATCTTCGTGGGAGATGCAATTAGTGGAAACGGCTAAAGAGGAACTCGAGATTCTTCATACTCAATATCCCAATCGCTTCGCCTACCTCAAATCTGACCTTCAGTCTTTCATTTCTCACATCTGTGATGATCACGCGCCGCCGCGTGGCTCCTCCTCCTCCTCCATAATTCTCACTCAAGGTACTCTCATTTTATGCGTCTTTGTCCGAATTTCCCATCGTTTGTCTTTTGTGTGTTTATGTGAACTGATGATGAAATTTCCTGGTGGAAAATTGAAATGCTTTTTGTTTTTTTTTTAAGATTGTTTTTGTTTTTTCCTTCTTAAATCAGGTTATAACATTTGACTAACCTTTTTGGGTCCTCACTATAAATTGCATAAATATAAAAAAAAAATCTATCCTCCAAATTTTTTTTGTATTATTTTGATATTTTCTATACAACAATAAGATGACATTTTCGATTTTATCTTAAAACTAATTCTTATATAGTTAAAATTTTATAATAGATACTTCAAAAGAAAAAATTAATATGCGCAAAAAAAATGTATAAAAATAAAAAACATTTAATGTTTTTTTTTTGAAATATTTTTCGGCAAACATTTAATGTGATGGATTGGAGATAATATATTTGTATATTTTATATGCGAGATGTTCAATACAATTCATGTATTCCCGATTGTGTTTCCATTACCCAAATTTCAGTTGATTTTTCCGGTATATGTGACCCTTTACTAGGTTTGGTTTTCTAGAAATCTTTTACTTTAATGATGTTGGAAAGTAAAGTAGTATTAAAAATATTTTCTGATAATTTATTCAGAAATGTAAGCAAACCTATAATAGATCCGCTCTCAATAGTGACATAACAAGCACGGTGATACATGTCCAACGGCACTAACATGAAAATTTGTTTAATTTTTTTGTATGGTGCCTTACTATTTGTTAAAAACAGTTTTACCAAAAACATGAAAAAATTGTTCTTCGATATTATTACTTATAGGGTTAAAAAAATTAGTTTATATTGTTTTCATCAGTTAACTATTATCGTACTATTCTAGTAGTAATTAATAATTTCAGAAGTTTTATTAGTAGTATTTCACTAGAGTTTTTTTTTAATGTTTCTTTCATATAATTAACTTTTCAAATGTCTTTTTTTTTTTTGGTGCAAATACATCAAAAATGTCATGATAATCAATCTCTATATGATTCGTTTAATCACTACTAGGATTGTAATGATATCTAATTCCACTTGCCTTTCATAGTGAAGATTCACTTGTCTAGATTTTAGTATAGAAAAATCTGTTATTTCTGGGATAGTCTATGCATATATGCTATATATAAACATAAAAAATAAAATAAAATCTTAATGGCTACTAAATTGTTGTTGATCCATTGGACAGAGTCTTCGAATTGTAAGAATAAGCAGAAACACAAAAAGAGAAAGTATGTCATGGACAATTCAGGAGATCAAGCATCATCGTCATCGGGAAAGATCGACAAGAACAGTAACAAGATGGGTCAAAGATTGGTCACAAAGAGAAAAAATAGAGTTGAAATGGTTCTAGAAAGGGCTCAACTTTGTCTCCAGAAGTTAAGAGACGTCAAAGCCTCTTTGTGTTGACTTTGTTTTTTACAACTTTTCCTCTCTGGTTTTTTGGGTTTGAAATGTAAGGAAATATAGTTACTGTTCGAGAAAAATGTTTGCAAGTGATGAAAAGTAAATGTTTCTCGAAAATAGGTATAGACAGTTCAACAATATCAGTCTAAGGAAATTTCTATTTTTCAGTCTCTCAATGGGAACCTTATGAATTTTTTGTTTTATGACCATTCTGAAAACAAAGACAAAGCAACCCCAGTGAATATAAATAAATTTTCCTTTTCTTTCCTCTAACTTTTTTCTTTTTACTCATCCTCTATGCATTGTGGATGCAAGTGATTCTACAATTAAAAGAATAAAATAGTATGTAAAGCATCCCACTAAAAAATTCACTATTTGAAATGAAAAACAATTTGTTTAATTGAACAAAATTATTTCACTATTTGAAATTATTTCTATTCCCCTCAATCACAATTACTTTTATATCTATTTTGTTGTTGTTTACTTTCTAAATTTGTCTCATCTTTATACAGTGTGCTTTTGTTTAATTTAACATGTACTGTTATTGTTGAAAATCCCACATTATTATTTTTGTTTATACATTAATTTAAATAAAACACTATTAGTTGCATACGCCATTTTATTTTTCCACAATTCATAATATCGGTTAAGTTATTTTGATTTATTATTTTTCATCTTACCAGATTTACCTTTTCTTATGGAAAAGTTTGTTTCGTTTTATCCAATATTTCACGTTATTTTCTTTTTGTCATCACATTTCACGTTACTTTTATTTTTATTTTTTTGTCATCACATTTCATGTTATTTTATAATGTTACAATACATGTTTTTTTTTCTATTAAACTAATTTATTTATATATATCATGTTATTTTAACATAATATGTGATATTTGGTCTAATCCCCGATCTAACAATTTCTTTTCCACTAATTGCCTAGGGTTTTTTAAATTTTCACATCTTCTAAAATTGTTAGTTGCCTAAGTTTTCCGACATAAGGTTATTACCATTGTGGTTATCTAGCAAAGAACCCCTTACTTTAATTTTCATTAATATAGTCTCCAACACCACACTACTCTGTCACGGGCTTTTGTCAGAAGACAGTGCGGCAGCCCATAATCTCCGCGATTTTCGACTCAGCATTTATCTCACAGACCATCTTCGATTGGTTTCTTCCTACCTAGGATTCATCAAGGGATCGGCTCCAGATCCCGACCAGTTTGTGCATAGATGGTCTAATCTCTTATTCGTAATTAGATCCTCGATCAGTGACAGACTTTCCAAACTCAACCAAGTCGGTCTGCCTAACTCCAAAGGGTCTATCCAACATGAATCATGCACGCTCCTCACTGAAGCTCCTCAATTATATTATTATTTGAAAATATATAGTTTTGAATTATAATAAAATCGTGTTTCAGTGAAGGGCATGCCTGATTCAGGTTGGAGAGATCTTTTGGAATTACTTAGACCGTCTCGGTTGAGTTCATGTAGTTTGTCGATGATCGAGGATCTAATTACGAAGAAAAAATTAGGCCATCCCTACAAAAACTGGTCGGGATCTAGAGTCGATCCCTCGATGAGTCCTAGGTAGGACAAAACCAGTCGAAAATGGTTCTTGAGATAAAAGCTGAGTCGAGAATCGTGGAAATTATCGACTACTGCACGATTTTTCGGAAAAACTCCATGACAACTTGCAGTCTTGCACATTAACTTATTTTTTTGGTAAAACATATAAATAAACATCAATGAAAAACTACACATAAAAACTACACATACAAATTGTTTATTCTTTAAAAATTAAAAAAATCAAAAAGAAAAATTAGTAAAGGAAGCGGTCTTGGGTCGCGGGGGGGTGGGGGGAACTACGACACTCAACCCCTCCGTAATTTAATGATAAAGAAAAGTAAATAATTCTGAACTGAGAAATGAAATTAATTATAGTCTAAACCTGTATTTGCAGTTACTACTTCTAACTCTAATCACATTGTTAGCGGCCAAGCTATCAACGGATACACCACACCTTACTAAGAATCTTACTTCCATCAACTTTAATTTCCCAAGTTTGATCCGAACCGGTTGGGTAACTCTAATACGCAACGGTATGCTTCCGGTTAACCGTTGTTGCTCTTGAAGTGTCATCATTAAACATGTTGCATTCTGATTAAAACCAGACATTTGTACGAATATAATAGTAGTATTCTCATGTCCTTGGTAAAATTTTGGCAATGACCCTGTAAATATTATAAAACTCGGTTAGTTTTTTTTTTCTTGAATTTAACACTAATTATTGTGTGTTTCTTGGACCGTTTTAACGTACCATTACTGAGTCTGGTTTGCATGAAAAAGACACTAATTCTGCTTCCATCTTCATAGTAAATTCCGATTTTCTCGTTTGGATTCTTGGCGGTGATGGTGACGTTAAACGCAGTGGACAAACTCGAGTTTTGGTTAAGTTCAAACCGGGTTAGCTGTAACCGGTCAATGTTGTAATCCGGTAATTTCGGTCTAAAGACAAGGTAGAGTATACCAACGATCGCTCCTACGATGACAATAAGGAGAAATAAGACGAGGAGCGTGTAACACACGCACTTGCACCAACAGCTTCTTCTTCCTTTCTTCTTCCTCGGAGGATCCAACGGTGGTGGCTGGTTCACAGATTCTTTGATAGGGTCAGCTTGTTCCGATCTTGAGGAGCCACGTGGAACAAGGGGAGCCGTTGGATGTGGTGGAGCTTCAGGGTCGCTCACCGGATGGATTTTCTGGAGATCGGACATGTTTTGGTTACGTAACTTTATTACGTTCTTGATTTTGGCTTCAAGATTGGGGGTGTTGTTTAATAGTATTAACAAGTTTAAATGGAGAAGAGTGTCTTCACGTATTCTATTAGTTAATTGTATTTATAAGCTGTTATGTGTTGTTTAATAGTATTAACAGTATGAAGAGAAAGGTAGAAAAAGCAATCATACACGGAATTAAAAAAAAACATTTAATTTTCATAACAGAGCGTGCCTTTTTGAATTCCATGCGCCTTTTTTGGACCGTAACTGTGACTAAGTTGATTAATTGGTTAATTTTGAATTTCAGGTAAACACAAGAATAAAAATTAATTCTCAGTCAATTCTGGGTTCCGCGGACACAAGGATGATAAATTAGTACATGCTCCGCAGACACAATGGGTGTGGATAGTGACGGACTCCTAAATACTTTATGTTGGTTACGTGTAGAAACGAGAACTGGATTTTATAGATCATAAAAGTGAAATTACAAAAACTTTGAAGAATTTAATAATGAAGCTCCTCCCACTCTCTCTAAGATTTATCATAAAATACTCCATAATCTTCTATAACTCTCTTAGAAAATATATATATATATATATATATAAACTAGACTAGAGAGAAAACCTAAACAAACCATGATTTACTCTTATAATAACCTTTTGGTTAATTTGCAACCTTAGTAAATACTAATAAACTTTTTAACCCTCTAAGCCACTGTTTAGGTTCTAATAGTGCAAGTAGATATGACCACAGTTACGGTTATTAAGGTTATGGTTAATTAACTACCGGTTACTGTTATATACGATTAAATTCGATTCAATTATTTGATGATTAAAATAAAGATTAATAATAATAGTGTTTTGAGTTTACACAAAAAATTATGATACTGATTAATTATATGTACTTTTTGTTCAACTTTTAAAACGGTTACGGTGATAATTTTTAAGGCTAACTGTGCGGTTAATCAACAGTTTTTATACGGTTACGGTTAATTAACGGTTATAGTTAATAATTTGTGGTTAACCATAATTAATATATTTTTACGGTTAATGGTTACGGTTTTAACCATTTTATATGGTTACGGTCCGGTTACAGTTGAAAATGGTTCGGTTACGATCCAAAATACGATTAGGGTTATATTTTGGCCATGCCTAAGTGGAAAACTATTTAACTATTTGTTGAACGAAAAAGACTATTTTACTATTTAGCCTACTATGTGAATTGTTTTTTTTTCTGCTTTAATTTTTTTAAAAGTTTAACCGAATAGAAAACTATTAACTTACATGTTGATATTAAAATTAGTAATAAAATATGATTGGAAAACAACAATTAGTCAAATTTATTTAAAGGAAAAGATACTTCAGCAAAATTTAATTGCAAAAGTTTTTTGAAATAAAATAAAAATTAGAAGTTTGATATGTGGCTATACTAGAAATTGCATGTAAGTATAATTATTATTTCTTAGATAAAATTCTAAAGAGTTACTCTTACATAGGAGTGTCAAAATGGATAATCTAATGAGTTAATAGGTAAAATATGTTAACAGATAAATGGTTAAATGAGTGAAACGGGTTGTATTATAATGAGTTGGTTAATGGTTTATCCATATAACCCATCAATTTTTTCGCCAAAATATGGATATGCAATTTTCCCATCAAAACATGGATCTACAGTTTTTTTTATGACCAATATCTGATTCACAAATTTCTTGATTAATTAAAATGAGAAGTCTAAAATTTTCCTGCCAAAAACTAATTGCATATTTTTTTTCAATAAGCTAAAAATCTATAAATTTTCTCCCAGAATGAGAAATTCGCAGCTTCCGGCCATTTTGACATTCCTATCTTTCACCAAGGTAATGAGCATTTCCATTTTGGTGTTCTTTTAGTAGACACACATAAGTAAATTAGAATTATATATTCTACAAAATGATATATATGAGTAAGTTAGTATATGTAAAACTGTTTTACTATTTTTGCTAGTTTACCTTTTTGTTAAGGAAAGTTAGTATATGTGAACATGATATTTTTGTTAGTTTTTCTAATTGGTTAAATAAAAAAAGTTAATTTTTACACATGTCAATATCTAATTGATTGACTAACACAATTATATTTTTTGAGAGGTTCTTGAATTTAGTCTTTAGGCCTGCAATTATTTTTAATAATTTATCCGTACTATCTTCGACTCAATTATGTGACCTTTAGAATAACACATGGTACATTTTGGCATATTTTGATATTTAATTAATTGACTGATACATGCCTTAATCATATCAATCTAGATTAGGACTTGTGCTTAAAAATAACTAAATAGAAAAAAATATTTTTGATTTATATTAATATTTGAAAATAGATTTTAATCATCAAAAATGATAAAAGATTATGTAGATATATTTGATGTAAATTTGCATTTTAAAATTTGAAATTCTAAATATGTTCATGTTTCTATCAGTTATAAGTCTCAAACTTTAATTTAATGTAACACTAGTTATATAGAAATTATGAAATTTAATTGACCTATAAGTTTGTAGGTTTAATTTGGGTTTCATGGCCAACTGTAATTTTTAAAGTAAACTCAAATAGTTTCATTGAATTGGACTAACCATATTTTTGATCCTAAGGTCATGTTCGTTTGGTAGTCGCCAGCGACCAACGGTTGAAACATTGACATGTTATGTTGTTCGTTTCTCGATGACACGGCCACTGGTTGCTATGTTGTTTGTTTCGTAGTCATTACAACGAGTCATTATGTTATTCATTTTGTAATCCTAGTGACTGATTGCTAGATTTTGTGAGATTTGTTTTATCAAAATATGTATTTTATATTTTAAGATAAAATTAATTAAATTTAATATAATTTGATTTGCTGTAATCAGAGGTCTAATTGGTTCTTTTTTGTTTTGTTTAGATTTAGCTTAGGCCATAAAAATATTATTTAGTTATTCTTGGAAAATTGATCCTTAATAGTCCAAAAAAAGATTATTTAGTTGTTAATTGGTTCATATTTTCTTTAAATTTAGCTTAGGCCATAAAAATATATTTTATAACCACTCAAAAGAGTTATAAATACTACAAATTGATGTCCTTACTACTTCAAGAATAATCTTCAATAGAAAAATGAATCATCTCCTATTTTTTTATAGTAGTTACTGCTACATATTTTGGGTTTAATGAAGCTTGCAAAAAAAATCAGGTAGAAATTCATAACCAACTTGGTCCCGTCGTATTCTCGAAGTTCATTGTCGCTCCAAAGACAATGACCTAATGTGCAAAAATTGAATTTCAATGCTCCTCCATTTCTCATTAGGTTCCATGATGAGATACCCAATTTAACAACATATTTTGGGTTTAATGAAGCTTGCAAAAAAAATCAGGTAGAAATTCATAACCAACTTGGTCCCGTCGTATTCTCGAAGTTCATTGTCGCTCCAAAGACAACGACCTAATGTGCAAAAATTGAATTTCAATGCTCCTCTATTTCTCATTAGGTTCCATGATGAGATACCCAATTTAACAACATGGGCTTGTATTCTTAGGCATGAAATTTTCTTTGAGTATTCTTTTGATGTTGAAGTTTACAAAGCAAAAACAAGAATTATTCCCCAATGTGGTCAGTTATGCAGATGGACAGCCAAAACTGATGGAATATATTTTACAAGAAATTGGGATAAATCATCAGAACGCGTATTGTCATGGAATAAAAGATAATGATATGTTTTTTTTATAACCAAAAATGTTAATGTAACTGGTTTATTTTGCTTCTTTATTTTATAATATAGAATTATAAAATATAAGTTTATTTTATATTTCTTTTTATTGTATCAATGTTGTTAATAATAACAAAATATATTTTATTAATAAAAATGCAGTTGTTTTTAAAAGAACTATATACCTATATTGTGTTTTTACAATTAGATTTTCTTTTGTTTATTCAATCCTTCATATATATATTGTCATCCACTAGGTTTTGTAGCAAAACGAAATGCCACATGCATTCTATTGTTGAAAGACAGAGAGAGGTTTGGAGGTAAGACATATATAGGAAACTTCATTTTGTTATTGATCTTGTTTTCATTTTGGTTATCTTACTTGTAAGGTTTGACTATAGCTACTATCCCCCAAGTATAGTCACTCAAAGGTATTCGCTTCAGACTTCGGACATTTACGAGTTATAATCCAAAAATTTACAACTCTTCAGTAAATATCTCTATTAACATATAAAAAATTGACATTTATAATTAAAAATTGATTTTCATCTAATAAACTATTGTATATCATATTCACTATACCTCTTTAAATTTTCATATGATATAAACTTTTCCAACATAACATTTAATAAAACTCGACAATCAAACCGTCTAATTGGTTAGAAGCTTTCAAAATATACAGAACTTTCAAAGATTGATCCCTGAAATCGATTTGCAAAAAAGTTAGTTCTTGAGGGAGAAAAGGAAATCAGATCAATCAACCGGAAAATTATCAAGGTTTTAGAAGATAAGGATTAACCTGTCAGGCTCTAGGGAATGAAACGAATAATCATGATTGGAGAAAAGCTGGTAAGGATTTCTATGGCTAATCCAAAATGAAATGGCATAATTTTTGCTATTTCCCTTTAATAATTATTATTCATTTGTATTCACAGATCTTATTGTGTTATTTTTTTATTATTTAGGAAAATTAATAGGGATGTATTAGTGAAGATTTCGAGTTTAAATATAAGATTTACTTGTTTGGTGGTGACAAACTAGAATGAGACAAGGATTGTGGAATGTGTTTAGAGAGTTATCCAGATGATGTAGAATAAAATCAGAATATGGATTCAAGGGTTATGAGGAGAGTGATACAGAGTAATGAAGAGAGTGATGAAGAGAGTGTAAATGATGCATAGGTGGGAGATAATAATGAGACTGCAACTGAACGAGAACATGATGGCAATGAGAGTTATGAATCCAAGGGTGATGAAGAGAATGAAGAAAGCAAGAATGGAAAGTAGAAAAGGAAGGGTAAAAAATATAGTGAAAATATTGAATATATAATGGAGTATTTTGAGTACGAAGTTGAGTATTCAGCAGCTAAATTTTAACACCGTAAAAACTCCTAATAATTTGGTGGTGTATGGTAGAGATTTGATTTGAGTACATATGTCATCAAAGTATACTATGGGCTATTTATCATTATCAGACGTCGATCAATGGGAAGGCTTTGCCGCTTCACAGATTCAATGCTGATCTGCCAAAATTTGCTGAAAAGAAAATTAGTTATTTATTTATTATATACCCTTCTCAGCTTGGTTGCGAGTACATCATACTCCTTTCTATTGAGTTCCTCTGAATGCTAAGCCCCTGATGGACATAAAGATAGCTCGCACTTGTCTTTGATGTGTCATGGTTTTAATGGTTCATAGATTGAGTCCATATGTTTTTAGTGTCATTAATCAAGTTTAGGATAGGTTTTATGCCTTTTCGGCTTAGTTTATAGTTTTTATAGGTTTTACGAGTCATTGAGGCTAAAGGGATCATTTGGACTTGCTTTGGACGTTTCAAGACTTCAAGAATAAAACAAAGATGCAAGATGATCAACCAATCTAAAGACAGATTGACCAAAATGATGTTTAAATGCAGTGGAGCGTTTTGTAGCACGGATCGATCGATCGTGAAAGAGATCAATCGATCTCTGATGACAAGATTTTCCTTTTTTTCTTTTCCAACCAATTTTATGCAAGACTGCAAAATCCTGGATTGAAAATCAAGAACAAAAATCTGATTAAGAAAAGATGAATACGCGGAGGCGAGATATGATCTCTTTCCTTAATTCAATAAATCTCACGCAGTGCGGCGGTTTGATGAGATTCTGAATCCCAGTATACAATTGTATTGAGACTATTATCGCGACATCCGATTATAGAATCTACGAACTATTATCTACGCTATACTCTCGAGACTTACTTCTAAGAAAAGAGATGAAGAAGATTGCTGGAAGCTTTGTTTGTTTCATAATTCGATAATTTGAGAGAAGAGGCGAGACTTTAATTTATAGGGAGGAATTGAGATTCAGCTTGATCCGCAATTTTAGAATATTGACATAATAATCTTTCTTATCGCGCAAGGATCATCTCAAAATAGAATATTTTCACCTTGTTCGGCAAAGATAAGGATTCGGGAATATTTACTAATTAATTTGGATGCAATCTAGAACCTTCTAGATATATCCGAATTTATGAAAAAATTCTATAAGGAATTTAATTAAATTATTAAAAATTTTTTGTCCAAAACAAAATAGGCGCTTGTGGGCCAAAGACCCACATTCCCCAATCCCAAGCCCGGCCGACACAGCACGGCGGCAGCGGCACGCGTGCGGGTGTGTGGTTTTGTATAATATGCATATCTCTCTTACTCCACAGTGTCCATTCCCAAGCTAGTGAACCATTGTGTGAGTCTAACACTAGTGAAAATCTTTTTCTCCATCCAATGTGTGAAAATTTGCTCATTTTAACACTTTTGTCAAAATTATATGTTTTCTAAGCTTTCTAAGCTACCCACTTTGAACACTCATTTTTTATTTAAATTGACTTCAATTGTGACAAGTAAATACACTATATTATAGGGCTCATTACAATGATTACAAAGATCCCAAGATCCGGAAGTTTGGCCAAATACATTTGTCAATAATTGAGTTCCAACACTTTAGGACTTGGATTTTCCATAAATAGTGCACACGAGTTTTTTGTAGTTACAACCAGTTCTTATTACTTTTTGCTTATTGTTTTCATAGCTAAGGTAGAAGAAATGTCATCTCTTCTAGAAGTGCTTTCAGAACTCTTGTTAAACCAATATCGTTACTTTGGATTTATTTTATGCAATCACTTTATTCATCTACTATGATTTAATCATTTATGTCTGAGTAATCCACCAGTTGGGTTTATGTTTTATTCCGAGGGATTCGATAAACGAATAAATTTAGGATTATCAGTTTGGTTCTTCATCTTTATCTTCTCAATGCTTAAGTTAGCTTGATCACCTAGCTTATGATCTGTATGTTTAATCAAATAGTTTGTGGTGAAGCAGAGAGAGGAAACATGGTTGAAGCTCTATCTCTCTCTGAAGCGCTCTCTCTCTCTCTCTATCGCAATGAAGAAGAAGCAAAGAATCTAATACCCAATTTTAATTTCGTGGGATCGGATTTTCTAAACCAATCAGATTTTAGGCTCGGGTTAAATTGGATTTTTTGGGCAATGACTAACTGCAATCGGATTTGATTGCTATTTACAAATTTTATCTTTGCATGTGGAATTTGGCAAAAAAAAAAAGGGGGGGGGGGTTAAACGTGATTAAATGTGATAGTATAGGGGGAGATTGTCAAAAAGTTAAGAGTCTGGGGATATTTTCATCAAAAATGTTGTTTTCGTTTTGGCAAATATAGCAGCATCTATACCAGTTTGAGACTGTGAATGTAGTTTACTTTCTACAACATTTGTTTCAGTCCTAAACCTCATCTTTTTTGTTTGCAAACTACTTCCTTAAAAAAACACAGTTTCCATGGATTTATGAATGCTTTAAATGGATGCATCGGACAGAATGGTCAAAACCATCAGTGGACCAAACCATATATTTTTGGTGCGGTTTACAGTCCACTGCAATTCTAGTTTATTTCTTTGAAAAAAAGACCGCAATTGGTTTGCAGCGGTTTTACTTTATTTTTTTCTGTTTGCACCACTACGGACTATAGCTTATGAATGGTAAAAAAAAAACTGTTTAATCCGCATATGGTTTTGTCCGTCCCAACCGCTGCATCCATTCAAAGCCGAAGTGTCTCCTTTCCTACTGAGATCTGAAACTTTCAATTATAGGAAGAAAACACTATTCAACAATGTAAGCTAAACTTATTTGAAAACATATTAGAGTTGTTAACTACCATTATTCTCTATTGACCATCTTGGACTGTTAGATACTTAAATTAAATGGCATAGTAGTGATACTGATATCTTACCAATTAACCCAAATATAATAATGAAGATTTTAGTGAAAAGACACACTGCTTAACTTGAGTTGGGTCACACAGTTCGATTGTTGTATCTCTTCAGTTTAGGCTTTTTTCCTCTGGGTAAGATCTTGTGGGACACTTAATTCTCGAAGAAAATCGAAAGCCAAGACCTTTCACTTTCGATTCAAGATTGTTTGGTCTCAAGACCTGAAAGATCTTCTCTTGATGCTCTCTCTCAGTTCCAGATTAGTTTCTCAAGGTTATTGTTTGAAGACATGAAGATAATGGAGGTATCTTAGCTCAATTATTTACCCAATTCATATGCTGTGGTTTTGATTTATTCGAATTGCGATGAGAATAACACTTACCAGATTGAAGAGATTCCATCATGTTGCCGACACCAGAAGATTGTTGTCAGGAATCATTGTGACAGTTGGTTTAGTTGTTGTGCTTGTTCAGTGTTTTGGTATTCCCTGTCCGAAAGCTTTTTGCTTGTCTCCTTCAGTTAATGTTTCAGTTCTTGTCTTAACCAATAATTCCAATGAAACTGAAGTTTCTGTAGTCAAAACTGAGATGAGTTACATAAATCTCTCTGATGATGATGATGATGAAAAGGGGCAAAAAAAGAAGGATATTGATGTTGTAATTAGCAAGGACAAGGTAGAAGAACTTAATGTATCTGTTATTGGTAGACCAAATGTATCATTGGAGAATCCTAAAATGGCGGTTGAAAGATCAAAATCAGATTCGAATTTGGTTATGGTTAGGAGTAAAATTAGTAGGAAAGGTAATGTTTTGTCTATGAGGAACAAGCGAGGGCTTGCGGTTTCGATATCTCAGATGAAGTCATTGTTGATTCAAAGTCTTTCTTCTTTACATTCCCCTGTAAGAATTTTGATTTTTGAATTCTCAATTTTGGGTTTGAAGAAACTGAAAAATGGTTTCTTACACCTCACTTTTCTTTTCTTTTTTTCTTTTGGCCATTTTATGTAGAAGCCTCGGTGGTCATCTGCTCGAGACTCTGAAATACTCTCTGCAAGATCCGAGATTGAGGATGCTTCTGTTGTGCATGAAGTTCTTGGACTTAATTCTTCGATTTATCAAAATATCTCCAAGTTTCAAAGGTGAAAAATCTAGAGACTTAAGAGACTCTTCTTAGTTTGCTAAATTTGAGACTCAATGTGTTGCTTGTTTAGGAGTTACAACTTGATGGAGAAGAAACTCAAAGTTTATGTATACAAAGAAGGAGAGAAACCAATATTCCATAACCCAAAGCCTCGAGGAATTTACGCTTCAGAAGGTTGGTTTATGAAACTCATGGAAAGCAACAAGAAGTTTGTAGTAAAAGACCCAAGGAAGGCTCATTTGTTTTACATACCCATCAGCATTCAAGCTCTTAGGTCCGCTCTAGGACAAGATTTTCAAACACCGAGGAACCTTGCAGACCATTTTAAAGAATATCTAGATTTGATAGCAGGAAAGTACAAGTTTTGGAACCGAACCAGTGGAGCCGATCATTTTCTTGTTGCTTGCCATGATTGGGTACTATCATTTTCTTTCTGTCTATGAGAGTCACTTATAGTCTCTTTGATGCTAAGTATGAAAATAATTAATGAGCCGTTTTTATGTTTACTTGTAGGGAAACAAACTGACGAAAAAGCACATGAGGAACAGTATTCGATCACTTTGCAACTCCAATGTTGCTCAAGGCTTTAGAATTGGAAGCGATACGGCTTTACCCGTCACATATATACGCTCTGCGGAGTCTCCTCTTGAGAACCTCGGGGGCAAAAGTCCATCTGAAAGAAAGATTCTTGCATTCTTTGCTGGAAGCATGCATGGATATCTTCGTCCAATCCTTGTGCAGCTTTGGGAGAACAAAGAACCTGACATGAAGATTTTCGGTCCAATGCCTCGTGATCGTGAAGGCAAGAAAAAATACCGAGAATACATGAAGAGCAGCAGGTAAGAAACTAAATGTTTATACAGAAACTAAACCAAAATGTGTTTACAACAAAGAATTTAAACTCTCATTTCATCAGGTACTGCATATGTGCGAGGGGTTATGAAGTCCACACGCCAAGGGTTGTCGAGGCTATCATTAACGAATGTGTTCCTGTTATCATTGCTGACAACTACGTGCCTCCTTTTTTCGAGGTTTTGGACTGGGAGGAATTTGCGGTGTTTGTTATGGAGAAAGAGAAACCGAATCTGAGAAATATTCTGCTTTCGATACCGGAAGAGCGATATATTGGCATGCAAGCAAGGGTGAAAATGGTGCAGAAACATTTCTTATGGCACAAAAAACCCGTGAAGTTCGATCTTTTTCATATGATTCTGCACTCAATTTGGTACAGCAGAGTATATAGGATTAAAACAAGGTGAAGAAATACCTAACATGTACCTAAGAAAACATTTAGGTGAAAGCATTGAGTAGTATATTCGAGATCTTGTAAGGGCTTTTTCACCACTCTCCACTTGTAACTTTGTTAATCTATTTATATGGATTTTGTTGATCTTCTATGTTAAAATTATTGAGTATACAAATATGCATTTAGCTCCCACGTACAAAAGATTGACACACTGAAAGTCTAAAACTCTAGTAATCGAGCTTTTCCGATCTTAAGAAGTGTTATATAGGAGTTTGATTTCTTTCACCAATTGATCATCGTTAGTCTAAACCATTGGCTTCTCCATATGCTGAAGAGAAAAATACCATTTTGGCTATAATTCATCGAATTGGCTAACCTTACTTTTGAAATTAAGGCCATGTTTGTTTAGTAGTCACCAGCGACCGTGATCAGCAATTAAAACAGCGACATGTTGTGTTGTTTGTTTGGTAGTCACCCGCGACCGCGATCAGCAGTTAAAACAGCAACACATGGTGTTGTTTGTTTCTCTATCACGCGACCACTGGTTTCTATATTTTTCGTTTCATAGTCATTCTGACCAGTCACAATGTTCTTTGTTTGTAGTCATTGTGACTGATTATTTAGATTGTTTTCTAATTTTATGAGATTTTTAATCAAAATATGTATTTTCTATTTTAATAGGGAACCATATAAATCTATATACTTTTAGATTTTTAGAATTTTAAAAAATCAAATTTAATATAATTTGATTTGATTTGCTTTAAACAGAAGTCTAATTGGTTCATATATATATATATATTTTAAAAAAATTGAGCTTAAGCCAAAAAAAGGATTTAGTTATTGTTGGTTAGCTGATCCCTTATTAGGCCATAAAAAGGATGATTTAGTTATTAATTGGTTCATAATTTCATTAAATTTAGCTTAGGCCATAAATATTAAATAGATCTTTTATAACCACTCAAAAGAATTATAAACACTACACATTGATGTCCTAATTATTCAAGATTAATCTAAAATAAAAAATGAATAATCTCATACTTTCTATCGTAGTTATTGCTACGTATTTTGGGTTAAATGAAGCTTGCAAAAAAAAATCAAGCAGAATTTATTAACCAACTTGGTCCTGGTCTTATTCTCAAACTTCAATGGAAAATAGGTCATATCTATTGGAAAATAGGTTAAACCAACGTTGTCTCTAAATTTTATCGAAATCTAACCTGACTTTTAAATTCTCGCCCAGGGTTATGGTATTCATTGGACATGACCTCTTCGAGCCTCACAAGACACTGCACTTCTTCACAAGTATGCTTCCCTTCTCTCTTCCCTTCGAAACTCGAAAAAAGAAAAATAAAAGAAAAAGAAAAGAAACGGACATAGTTGATGTGACCGAGGGATTTTGTGCGTAAACTCGTGCATCTTTTGGAGTCTCGTGGATACTTGTCCAAAAAAAATAAGAAAAGGATATAGGTAAAAAAGAGATGAGCCAAGGGGTTTTATGCATAGACCCATGCATCTTTCGGATTCTCATTGAAGCTTGTCCAAAGAAAAGAGCAAGGGATAGATAGAAACAATACAATGAACCCTATAAAAGTAGGAAAAACTGATTTCTTGTAAGTGAGAAAAGGGAGAGGAAAGGAAGTGTATGAAGAAAGTCTTGGTAAGAAGAGAGTCGACATCCTTGGATCGACATTCCCTTGGTAAGACCAGCATTCTTTTATTTATAATTAATCTATGTAAAGAGATGACAATGGGGACGCCGAAAGTTCCTTTGGGTTGTGGATTTAGAGTAAGGATTATTGATGCTTCCTATGGCTAAGTATGTAAAGTAAGTTCTAACACCACAGCGAGGAAGAGTTTGAAGAAGAGATCCCTAAAGATAAGTGAGTTCCCGTGATTTTCAAGACCTCTTTTCCATGCTTTGCTTTCTTGTTTGCGTGAGGACAAGCAAAATCTGAGTCTGGTGGAGTTGATAACATCGTATTTTTACCCACTTTTGCTATTGCTTTCATATGGTTTTATGAAACGTTTGGTATGATTTCAAGGCTAAATAGGCTATTATCGAGAATTTCTAATATCAAAGAGGTTTTACAGGTTCTAAGAGAAAATGCACCAAAAAGACAAGCAAAATCCATTTTAAGGCAGTTCCAAGAACCAGAAGTTTGGGAATATTTGGAGACCTTCCCGTGGACCAAAATTAGAGTTCTTGATGTTTATGGAAATCTGGAAGAGTCAAAATTCACCTCGGACAAGAATCTAAGCAATCCATTCAACCGTTTGGAAGATGTAACCTGAAGAGTGAAGACATATCAAACCTCGGTCACAAGGCCCATGACCGAGGTCGGCCTTCTTCCAAACCTTGACCACAAAGGCCCGTGACCTAGGTTTGAGCCCTGTGCCTCAACACTTACCAAAACGACGAGTTTCACTTGCTAAGCCCTAAAACCGACTTCTTGGGCCTCAAGACCTATAAATACTAGACCCTCATTATTAGGGTTCGGTGTGCCTCCATTGTGCCTCACCAGCGCCGTTCAGAGCCTTATTGATGTGCTCAAATTTACCCTTAGAGCTACTCTCTCAAATAAATTGATCACTGTAGTACTTAGGGATCGAATCCACAAGGACTCTGGACTTCACACAATAGATATAACAATTTGGAATTAAGCTAAACAATAAAAGAATTAAAAATAAAAACATTGCAAAGTAAATAGCTAATAAGATGGGGTGTAAATTCAAAAAGAGAAGAAACTAGACCTAGGGAATTCAATTAGAAATACTCATAATTGCGAACTGGACGGATTCAATTCAAGATACATGTATGACTGGTTCTTAAACTCATAACTCAATGATATGATCATTCAACTCTCGATGCAATGATAACTATACTTAAATCATATAATTCCAAATCTCTTTGTAAACTCTAATGATAAATGATGCATTAATGTCAGGTATGATATGTTCACAAAATCCCTAAATCAAATCTCTTTGCGAGTAGGCTATTTTGCTCATCTAAGATTAGTTCAAGATATCAATAACACTCTCATGTATATTAATTATCCTAAGGTGCTAGATTCCAGGTGATAAATCTAGATCGAGTATAGATTCAAATATAGATGAAGAACAATTATGGTAATCCTAATATGTTTATGCCCAATTCAACAATTCATCATAAACCCTTGAAAATCCTAGATCTAACAAGTGGATTACTCAGAGATAATCAATAAAACACAAATTATTATCTGAATAAACTGCATAGAATAAATCAAGAGTGTGGAAGGAGTTCAGAATCTTCTCTCTACAAGATGAGTTCTGATTCTTCTCTCTCAAGCTCTCTAACTCCAAAATCTCTCTAAGAATTTGATAAAAACAAAACTTCTTTTTTTTTACTTCTAAAAACCTAGATATATCTAAAATACGAAAATGAATTGTATTATAAATGGTTAAAACTCTTGGGGCAACTTTATAATTCTTCAAATGTGATAAAATCTCGGATGTTTTCGATAGTCGTTACCCGTGTCGGTCGACACCAATGGTGTATGTCGATCGACGTGAACACCCTGCTTCGTCTCCAAGTTGATTTTCTCAGCTACAAGCCTCCAAAAGCTCCAAAATGCATCAACAAGGTAACCTTCGTCTCCAAGTTTTAAGTCTCTATGGGATCGATAACCTTAAATACTATAACTGATTCACTGTGCACTTGCAGTTGTCGTGTGGTCTTTTGAGGTAAAAGATTGAAGTGAAAATCCACACACATTAGTAGCTCGCAAAGCAGTTAGCTCATGTGCTAGCATGGCTGCTTTCTCTTGCGATAGCTTAACAGAACCAATGGCATCATCATGTTCTTTCTCCAACTGGTCCGCTTTGTCAACCTTGATAGTATTGTTCTCAATCTTTGATTGAAGGTCCGACATTAGCTTTTTTTCCCACAACAAGGTCTTCCGACGGGACTCTCTTTCTAACAGATGATTCGTAGAAGTGAACCATATCATTATGACCAGCAACTAACTCATATATTTTAGAATAACCGGTAGGTAAGAGAGTACACGGGGAGATACCATGTAAGCAAAGTGAGATTACATACCTTAGCCATTTGGATAGAATTCCTAACATAAAGGTTCAGTGCCTCTTGGTCCCATTGGTCGAAGGGAGGAAGGGGTTGTACGTCGGGTCGCTCCGATTCTCCCCAGGTAAACTACCTTGAGGGGTCCTCTGAGCTGAGACACGGGGAGAAGGCGGAGGCATTGATGAGGGACCTGTTGCTTTATCAACGGTTTGAGATCTTGAAAAAGATCCTCAGGAGTTAGGGTCAGGAAGTAAATGCTTCCTCTTGCAGTGTAAATTAGCATTTGGGTCCTCAATATCCTCGCTATCAAAGACTTCAGCCAAACGAGCTGAACGAGGATGTGAATTATGCTCTGACCAAGGTTCGGAAGCACGAATTGGAAGTTCAGCAACCAGGCTAGTTTTGTGGATCATTTTAGCATTTGCAGCATAGTTCTTCTCTCAAAGCCGCTTACCCTCATCATCAATTTTCTTCTTCAGTTTCATTTTAATAACGGAATTTACAATTGTGATTCGTGCCTTTTCCAGCTCAGAAAACATACGAGTATCAATATTGGCTAGGATGGGTTTGAACAGTGGCAGTGCACCACTCTGCAGAAGACCGCCTGCAGTATGAATATGCCGGGGGGGGGGGGGGGTAAAAGATTCCCAAAAAATCTTTTGAGGGAGTAGGTTTTGGGGAAGGCGCTGCAAGAAACAAATAAAATTACCATAAAACAGTCCAGAGCCCAAAGACAAGATGAAGCGCAGAAATAACAGTCCACAGCGAATTCGATTCCTGACGGAATTTGGCAGAAATTCTTGATGCCTTCAATAGAGTACTGCTTAGAGCGCGATAGAGGATGGGGGTCAAATTGGTCTTTGTGACTGGAACAGCTATCATATAAGGTTTTTTGGCGTTTCCCTGTAGGAGTAGCAAAATTTGTCAAAATGTTTTACATAATCGTTGAATTAAATAGTATAGAGATTCAAGGAAATAAAAGAATCACTTGGAATAAGTAACATCAAGAACGATTGAGCAAGAGTGATACAAAGAGAGAAATAAAGTAAAACACAGAAGAAATCGGTAAAAGAAATGATCCGATTTGGGAAACAGAACCATCTCGATATTAGTGGGAAGTGGAAATGTTTCCCGCGGGTTGATTAAAAATCAGTATTTAACATAGACGCGTGTCAAGGCGTCAAGATAGCCAAACCCCATAATTTAAGGGATCAGGAGGCAAAAAGTAAGGAAAATGCTTAAGTCCTCCAAGCCGGGCAACAACTCACAAGACTTAGGGGGGAAATGTTGAAACCGGATCCGAACTGAGGATGCACTCTCTCTAATTATGACACGTGTAATCTGCTTCAGCAGATCAAGGAAAGGGCTGTCAGCTATGTCAGTTCGGAGTAAGTAAAGACGGGCGAACCGCAAGAGAGCTCGGGAGAGCGAATGGGAGTCTGATCAGTGGTGAAGCCTCGTGGAAGAAAGGAGCAAGCGAAGTGAAGAGTGTCCAAGAAGCAAGGCGAATCTGTAAGCTGAAGGAGGAAATCATTTAAAAGTTAAGACGTTACAACATTAAAGATCAAATCAAAACCGGCGGATTAAAGCAGAATCATATGATTAATTAGTATTTATTCTTATCATTTATTCCTTAATTCATATATAAATATAGACCTCCATAGTCATGTGAGGAGGTCGATCATTTTTCCACTTGAAATCAATAGATACAAATTAAACTTTTATTTTAGCAAATCTATTTCTATTTTTAATCATTATCTTTAGCAAATTCTATTTTATTACTTCAAACAATTCAATATGTTATTGGGTGTGGGATCCACACTGACCAGTCACATGTTATTTGTTTGTAGTCGTTGTGCTCGATGGTTTTCTAATTTTTTTGAGATTTTAATCAAAATATGTATTTTCTATTTTAAGAGGGAACCATATACATCTATATACTTTTAGATTTGTAGAATTTTAAAAAATCAAATTTAATATAATTTGATTTGATTTGCTTTAAACATAATTTTTTTAATATAGATTAGGCCATAAAAAGATGATTTAGATATTATTGGTAAGCTGATCCTTATTAGGCCATAAAAATGATGATTTATTTATTAATTTGTTCATAATTTCATTAAATTTAGTTTAGGCCATCAATAGATCTTTTTATAACCACTCAAAAGAACTATAAATACTACACATTGATGTCCTTATTACTTCAAGGTGATCTCAAATAAAAAAATGAATCATCTCATACTTTTTATCGTAGTTATTGCTACGTATTTTGGGTTAAATGAAGTTTGCAAAAATAATCAGGTAGAAATTAGTAACCAGCTTGGCCCTGGTCGTATTCTCGAACTTCATTGACGTTCCCCAGACAACGACTTAGGCTACAAAAATAAAAATTTAACGATCCTCAATATCGCATTGGATTCCATGATGAGGTAGCCTATTTAACAAAATGGAATTGGATTCTTAGGCAAGGACTTCATATGCAGTATTCTTTTGATATTGAAATATAAAAAGCAAAAGCAAGAATTATTCATGCATGTGGTCAGTTACGCAGATGGACTGCCAAAGTTGATGGGATATATTTTACAAGAAATTGGAATAAACCGTCAGGATGCGTATTATCATGGAATGAAGGATAGTAACATGCTTTTATTTTTCCTAAACACAAAAAATTTAATGTAAGTGGTTTTGTTTTGTTTCTTTGTTTTGTAATATACAGTAAAATAATAATAAAATATGAGTTTATTTTATATCTATTTATAATGTATCAATGTTTTGGAATAATAACATAATACAATTTATCAGTACCAATTCATTTGTTTTTTATAAGAACTATATACATATATTGTGTTTTTACAATTAGAGTTTTTGTTTATTCAATCCTCCATTTTTCTTTAATTGTCATCCACTTGTTCTTGTAATAAAATGAAATGCCGCATGAATTCTTTTTAAAGACAGAGTATGGTTTGGAGGTGAGAGATGAAATGTAGAAAAATTATTTTGTTACTGATCTTGCTTCTGGTTTTGTTATCTTAGTTATAGGGAAGTCGGCAACTTTATACCCATATATTTTTATTAAGGTCAAATCATTAACAAATATTATCCTGTTATCATTGATGACAACTACCTGTCTCCTTTTTTTTGAGGTTTTGGACTGGGAGGAATTTGCGGTGTTTGTTGAGGAGAAAGAGATACCGAATCTGAGAAACATTATGCTTTCGATACCCGAAGAGAGATATATTGGCATGGAAGCAAGAGTGAAAATAGTGCAAACATTTCCTATGGCACAAAAAATGGTGAATGTCGATCTTTTTCATATGATTTTGCATTCAATTTGGTACAGCAGACTATATAGGATAAAAACAAGGTGAAGAGATACCTAATATGTACCTAAGAAAACATTTAGGTGAAGGCATTGAGTAGTATGTTTGTGATCTTGTAAGAGCTTATTCACCACTCTCCGCTTGTAACTTTGTTAATCTCCTTATATGGATTTTTTTGATCTTGTTGAATATGCAAAGATGCATTTAGCTCCCATATACGAAATATTGACACACTAAAAGTCTGAAACTCTACTAATCGAGTTTTCCGATCATAAGAAGTGCTATAAAGGAGTTTGCTTTCTTTCACCAATTGATCATTGTAAGTCTAAACCACTGGCTTCTCCATATAATGAAGAGAAAATTACCATTTTGGCTATGTTTAACTCATTTTGTTTCACCGGATTGGCTAACCTTATTTTTGAAATTAAGGCCATGTTTGTTTGGTAGTCATAAGCGACCGCGATCAGCAGTTAAAACAACAACATGTTGTGTTGTTTGTTTCTTTATCATGCGGCCACTGGTTTCTATATTTTTCGTTTCGTAGTCAATCTGACCAGTCACAATGTTGTTTGTTTGTAGTCGTTGTGACTGATCGCTAGATTGTTTTCTAATTTTATGAGATTTTTAATCAAAATATGTATTTTCTAATTTAAGAGGAAATCATACACATCTATATACTTTTAGATTATTATAATTAAAAACAAAATCAAATTTAATATAATTTGATTTGATTTGCTTTATACAGAAGTTTAATTGGTTCATATTTTTTTAAAAACTTAGCTTAGGCCATAAAAACATGATTTAGATATTATTGGTAAGCTGATCCTTATTAGGCCATAAAAATGATGATTTATTTATTAATTGGTTGATAATTTCATTACATTTAGCTTAGGCCATAAATAGATCTTTTTATAACCACTCAAAAGAACTATAAATAATACACATTGATGTCCTTATTACTTTAAGATGATCTCAAATAAAAAAATGAATCATCTCATACTTTTTATCATAGTTATTGCTATGTATTTTGGGTTAAATAAAGCTTGCAAAAAAATCAGTTAGAAATTATTAACCAGCTTGGCCTGGTCGTATTCTCGAACTTCGTTGTCGTTCCCAAGACAAATGAACTAGGCGTACAAAAATTAAATTTTAAGGATCCTCCATATCGCATTAGATTCCATGATAAGGTAGCCTATTTAACAAAATGGAATTGTATTCTTAGGAAAGGACTTCATATGAAGTATTCTTTTGATATCGAAGTATACAAAGCAAAAACAAAAATTATTCCTGCATGTGGTCAGTTACGCAGATGGACAGCCAAAGTTGATGGGATATATTTTACAAGACATTGGAATAAGCCGTCGGGACGCGTATTATCATGGAATGAAGGATAGTAACATGATTTTCTTTTTCCTAAAACAAAAAATGTTAATGTAACTGGTTTCTTTTATTTCTTTGTTTTATAATACACAATAAATATAATAATAAAATATGAGTTTATTTTATATCTATTTATAATGTATCAATGTTTGCGAATAATTACATAATATATTTTATCAGTACCAATGCATTTGTTTTTATAAGAACTATATACATATATTGTATTTTTACAATTAGAGATTTTGCTTATTCAATTCTTCATTTTTCTTTAATTGTCTTCCACTTGTTTTTGTAACAATGAAATGCCGCATGCTTTCTATTGTTTAAAGACAGAGCAAGGTTGGTCGAAGTAGAATGAATGAGAATAAATATCTATCTCGCTCTTGAGTACCACTTCAATAGCCTGTAATCCAGCCTAACAGACTGAAGCAAGGAATCCTAGTGTTCCCAAAGCTTCATTTAGGAGACTAGCTTTTGCCTATGGATCTCGATAAAGTATCGTACAATATCAAAAACTATAGCAATGAGGAATGCTAGCGAGCGTTTATATGCAAGAATAGGTGCTCACCCAGGCTATAAGGTAAAAGCAGGTGCCGCATAGGGGGCTGGATCTATCAAATAACTAAGAGTCAGAGGTGGAGTTGCTATTCAGAGTGTGGTTCCTCTGTTGTTAGCGAGCAAAAGGAAGATATACAGAGACTGACCACAAGATATAATTATCCACCTTGGATGTCAGAAAAAACCTCTTGTAATAGATCTTACACTTCCAGTTCACTGGCCAACACGGATCGTACACAAGGCACTTGATCATGATTGCGAGGCACTATTGGGCCATGGCTTCTCGATGCCAATTCCGCAATGAGGTGACCGATTGACATCCGATTTTCTTCTCTTATGTCATTTGACATTTCACTGGAATGGAATTCTGATTCTCTTTCAATCTTTCTAAATGAAGAAACAAAAACAAGGGGAACACTCGAGGAAACAACGCTACAAAACCTTTAACTAACCAACTACCTAATATTGCACATACTCATCAAACAACTCAATTCTTGAGGATGAAGGCTGAACTTATGCCAGAGCTCTCAGTGGGTGCGGATTCGAACCGCTCACAGAAGGATTTACAGTCCTGCACTCTACCAGAGCTACTACATGTTACCACTTTCTTTTCATCTCGTAAAGGCAAAGAAAAAAGGGATCCGTCTCGAATCAAAATGATCTTTCTTCTCTTATGAAATTGATAGTTTGTGATAGGGATGCAATAACACGACTATCTATCTTATTTCCAGCAACAACCCTTTTTATCTTTCTGCTCTGTCCTTCTTCTTCTTACAATATTTGGAGTTAGATGAACAGATCACTCTCCTCTAAGCAGCCTTCTGATTATATATATATTATTCTGTCCATCGATAAGCCTGGTTTGGTTTGTCTGTTTCTTCTTTTGGAACGAGATTTCACTCTTTCTTCTTTGGGAACTCAAAGTTGTTTAGCTTTCATTCTTCCTTTCGGTACCCTTTCAGTCCAACTGAGCCAATTAGGAAAACTTTGTACTCGGAATACTACTTTCTTTAGTTATGTTTCAAATACTTTCTTCCTTCACTGGGAATATGCTGCACTCTCTCCCTTCCAGAAAGAAACCAGTTTTTGATGAAGCTAATATTTTACGTGTTTTTATTTATGGTTCCTATGGAACTACATTGCAACAAATCTTCTTTTTCTGCAGCATTGCTTCTATGATCTTAGGAGCACTGGCCGCCATGGCCCAAACGAAAGTCAAAAGACCTCTAGCTCATAGTTCAATTGGACATGTAGGTTATATTCGTACTGGTTTCTCATGTGGAACCATAGAAGGAATTCAATCAGAGAAGAAGAAGAGACGTCAATGGTGTAGAGTTACGAGACAGAATATAAAGAGAAGGAGAAGAAGAAGAGACATCAATGGCATAGAGTTACAAGACATACCTCGTAAACTCACGCAAAGACCATGAGAATTAAAAGAGAAAATTTGAATTCAAATAGATAGAAATATATGAGATTATTGACACCCAATATCTTCTAAATGGGCCTGATGTTGATCAGACTAGAGGAGGCAACGATAAATGCATGAGCCACAAGCCTCGTTAAAAACCTTACTTGGGAAACCCATTGGGACCAAACCGAGATAAGAGAAAAAGAATGTGAGTGGATCATACGGCCAAGCTCTAGCCTTCTCGAACGTGTAGCATGACCGATGTGGACTGGATACAACCTCCAAATGTTTGAGTGATCCTCTTGAGTCGTTAGTAAATGGAGTGAAACTCTTAGTTCTTGATGAAATTTCCTTGTCTAGAACCGAGTCTTAGATCTAAGTTAGACATAGGTCTAGCTGATGGCGCCAATTTGTCTTTCTATTAGAGTAGTACAAATTTATAATGCCATAATGATATATTTTTGTGATGTCACTTTATGTTTGGTTGGTTAATTAAATTTCCAAATCCATACACTGAACCAACTTTGACTTGACTTTACATTTGTTTTTTAGTAGCAAATCTTTGACTTGACTAAACTATTGTTCTTTGCAGCAAATCTTTAAATTGATAAACAAACGTGTAATGATGGTAATCTTTTTTTTTTTTTTTGACTCATTATGATGACTATGTTGGATATTGCTTTTATAAAATCCATTATACAGATTATATGATCATCTGTTATAGTATTTTTATTCTACTACATATAGTTGTTATTATATAAATCTCTCTTTACTCCAATATTGATATTAACTAAAAAAAATGAACCATCTCATAATTTTTATAATAATTATTGCTAAAAATTTTGGGTTCAATGAAGCTTGCGAAAAAATCAGGTAGAAATTCATAACCAACTTGGTCCTGGTCGTATTCTCGAACTTCATTGTCGTTTCAACCACTACGACCTAGGTGCACAAAAATTAAATTTCAATGCTATGTCATATCTCATTAGATTCCATGAGGAGGTAATCGGTACAACAAGATGGACTTGTTTTCTTAGGCATAGAATTTCTTTTGAGTATTATTTTGATGTCGAAGTATACAAAGCAAAAGACAGTTTTATTCCTTATTGCGGTCAGTTACGCAGATGGACAACAAAACTTGATGGGATATATTTTACAAAAAATTTGTATAAACCGTCGGGACGCGTATTATCATGGAATAAAGATTAGTAGTGTACTTTTCTTTTTATATAAAACAAAAAGTATTGATGTAATTGGTTTCCTTTGCTTCCTCTTCTGGATTCACCATAGGAACTGCAACAAATTAACAAAACACGCAGTAAAACGTTCTTTGGAATACTTTAGAACAGATCTAAATCACACAAGAACACTAGAACAGGTCAAAAATCAATTTAAAAGATGAAAAGTCAGTTTTCGCAAAACCAGTTCTAAAACAATTTTCCTGCAGATCCGAAATTGAAACAATCATAAATCAAGGAAAACATCTCCAAAAAATTTGATTCAAAAGTCGATCTGATAGTTGAGACACTAAATAACACGATCTGTGTAGTTTTATTCAGTTTGAACGAACGAAATAAAAACGAGAGCACTTAACTTCTAAAGTGGCTATGATACCACTTAATATGAATCTACTCCAAAATCATCACTTCAGAAGCAAGTACAGATGAAATCGATAGGGTGGTGAGATAGATCGAATGGATTCAAGTAACAGTGGAGTGTTTTGGTCACACTAAGGCTGCGGAATTCCTTAGATTCACCAGTGGATCGATGCGTCACACAAAGGGAATGAAACTCCTTTGATTTACCTGTTTTGATCTAGTTCTTAACAGAGTTTTAGAAAAAAGGCTAGATAGGTTAAACTAAAGGTTTACAAGGAGTTTAAATAGGGAACTCAAAGAGAAAAACCCTAAACACATTTTTAAGGCCCAAAATATAAATAAAAACATAACATAAGCTTCAAAATAATATAAAAATAAAAGAAGCCGATGGTACTAAAGCTTCTAGCCGATCTTGGTTCAACAAATGGGGTTAGTGAGATGAACAACTACCTCATTAAAAACCTTGACAAGAAAACCTAATGGGACCAAACTTGTCAAGGGAAAAAGAGTATAATTGCTCACCCTACCCATTTGTGAAATCATCTAGCTTGAATCAAAACCAGGGAGGTTTGATAAGAATCTCTTTCTTTTGCTCGATTCTCTAAGTGTGTAAGTAGAGAATAGATAGTCTTCTTGAGCTTCCAGGTCCTAGCACGCATCATTGGTCCATTTGGTATAGCTAAAGCATCCTCAGGTTCAAGCTCAGGTACACGCTCAGGTTCTAATTCCTTATCCTTGGCCATGCTCATATCACATAGGGCGGTAAACATCATTAGTTGTAGTCTTTGGGTTTGAGCTTGTTGCTTGAATCCATCTTCTAGGCTCGGGATTGGTGTAGACTCGTACACTGTGTTGGTGCATGTTGCTAGTATCCTCCATGAACTCTTTATACAAGAGTTGATTCATTTCTTCCCAAGAAGAGTCGGGGTCTAATGTATGCATCTTGTTCCCAATGCCTAAAGGCATCTTCTGTTAATGTATCTTCTGCATAACTTGTCTTCTCTTCGTCCGGGATGTTGTTAGATAAAAGCGAATCTTCCATGTCTTGTACCCAATGCAAATAGGCTTCTGGTTCTTGGTAATGTCCTGCAAAGTTAAGGTAATAGGATTCATCTCTTCCAGCCTCACTTATTTCGTCATCCTCTTTGGCGCAGTCTTCTCTATATTCATCTCTTCCAGCCTCACTTTTGGCTTCATTCTCCTCACAAAACTCTTCTTCAGATTCTGTTTATCACCAAAACTTGATTTGGATTCATCCAAACTTAACTGGGATCCAGTCTCTCCTTGGTGTTCCTCCTCATGGTCAGAGCAAGGTACCTCACGCTATGGTCTATTCTCCTCAAAAGACTCCACAAAGTTGTCTGGTTCTCCTTCGTGATTGAAGCCCTTATCGTCGTTTTGCTCTTCCTAATCCAATGACTCATCTCTGTGATTGATTTGGAAATCATTATCTCCATTCCGTGAATCAGTTTCCTCGCACCAACTCTGGTGGCTGGAATCATCTTGGCTATAATCTGGTGGTTCCGGTTCAGGCTCTTCTTCATAAGGTTCATCACAATAGTCTGAGCCAGAGTAATCTTCGCGAGGCCATGGTGGTGTCTCATAACCAGTTTCTTCATCGGACCATTCATGGTTCAACTCTTCTTGCTCGGAGTCATAGGGTCTTGAATCGTAAGAACCTTCTTCTTCTTCTTCTGAATAATCTCCCATGGTTGCATTCCTTGGATATTCTCTCGCAAAACAAAAGAGACAGAGATTAAGAGCGTATCAAGTGAAAATAATTCAAAAAGGAAAGAGCAAATAAATCGTAAAGAAATATGGAAAATTTACTTTTGCTTTTTCTTTTTCTGACTTAAAATAAATTCGATTTATTTTCTTTCTGATTTTATCAAACTAAATTATGAAACTTAATTAAATAAATAAAAAATACAATTTTTACTTGGTTTAATAATTTTAATGGAAATAACACAAAAACTGGAAATACATGAACTTTCTATGGGTTTTCTTTTAATAAATCCGAAATAAATAATTAACTGAAGAAAATAATTTTTTTTTTTTTGAGGTGCTGAAGCAAAGTAACGAGAACAAAGCAAGATTTATTTTCCGTATTTTATAAAAATTAAACACCAAAACTAAAAAAAATATCGAAACAAAAAATGGATAAAGGTTGAAGATATACAACCTGGGGGGATTCAATTCAATTGCAGCTCAGATGAGATTTAGCATATTGGAAGAAAGCAGTTTCATCGTAGAAAAGGAACTTCATTTTGGTGAAGATGACGAGGTCAAGAGTACAATTGAGGGTGCTGGTATGCTTGGTACAGTGCAAGGACTTCCTGAAGTTGTCCCTCTTGTGTTACGAGAATTTTGGGCAAATCTTCCAAATGTAAAGGTTGATTCTATGTCTGTGGATGTACTTGTGCGAGGTTGGCTATACAAATTCTCACCCTCCAGAAGAAATCAACTGTTTTGGACTTCCTGATGTTGCTGAACGAGACCACAGTGTACAGATGGCTGAGGTTCTTGATGATGATTTAGCTGGATTCATGTCAGAAGGGAGTGTCAAGAAGTGGAGAACAATCCAGAATGCAAGCTTCACAGAGGATAATCGGATGCTGTATAAAATTTTCTGTAATAACTGGTTGCCAACCAAAAACGATGCTTATGCTCAGGCGGATAGGGCCGAGCTCATCTATCTGATGGCACAGAAGAAATCATTCAACTTTGAATTGATGGTGTATAAGCACGTTCTGCAACTAGCTTTGAATCCAAAATCCAAGTTTCTTCTCCCATATCCTGGTTTGATCTACAAGCTGTTAATGTCAAAGCATCCTATTCAGATAGAAAATAACAAGTCATCAGCTCAGGACAAGAAGAAAGAAAAGAACAATGAACAAGCTGCAGCATCAGCCTCAACCGTCAAGATTAGTTCTAAAAGGGAACGCAAGGTGATGCGTTTAGCAATTCAAATTCTCCAGCATGCCTTAGCACCAGGTAAGTAATTCTAATTTCTACTCAGTTGTGCATCTGTGTAAAGCTGTTTTTGGCTTAGTATGCACTCAAGCAGGGGGAGATGATGATTATGAGGATGATGGGGGAGATTGAATTCTGGGGGAGTTCTAGATCATAGGATATTTTTTCTAGTTTATAGTTGATCGGTCTTGGTTTGTATTTCAGACCCCTATGATTTTGTTTTGAACTTGTTTTATCAACCTTTCGAGGTTTTGGGTCTGTAATAATTTCAAACATAACATTCTGGAAAAAGCTCTGGTTTTTATGTTTATACTATAATTGTTTCTCGATATTGCTTTGTTTCTGTGTTTGGGATGTCTCTCTCTCTGTTTGATTTATCAGGTTATTAGAGATGGTTGCTTGAGTATCAAACTCAGTCAAAAAGGGGGAGGTTGTAGATGCAGATTCTGGATACAGCGTGCTGTGCGAATTAGGAAGCTGCATCAGACTCATCAGGACACTGCAGCTGATGTGGACGCGGAAACTGACAAGGCTATTCAAGGGTGATGTGGCAAAGCTGGAGTGGATGATGTGTCAAGACCAAGAAAGCTTGTCTTACTTGGAGCTGAAGATATCTGATGGAATGCAAAGATTGAAGAATATTATATTCAGCCGATTAAGGAAAGGATAAGCTTGAGTTGCAAGTTTATCTCTTTGAAAAATCTCGTAGAATCGAGGAATTAGGTTTGAGGGGTTTTCATATATATAACTTAGAGAGGTCGTGAAATGCGGCTAACAATCTAGGCTATATTGTTTGAGAGATTGTAAACTTCGAAGTTAAAGAATAAAGCTAAGAAGGTGAGTATTCATCAACTTGTGTTTTGTTATCTTCGTGTGGGTAGATAACTAGGGTTGAGTTGTTTACTTGAGTTTTATATATTTGAAAGGATTGATTCAAAGAAGAGTTAGAGCTTATGACTTGTGTTTTAGTCGGTAAAAATTCTATTGGATAGAATATGTTGTGTTGATCCGAAACTGTATATCTTTGTAAGAAAGAATACGAGTTAATAAAACAAAGTTAAAGCCTTGACTTGGCGCCTTCCAAGTGTATTTTTGTTGTGTTTTTAGTCTCTATACCTTAACACCAAGTACACACTTAATGCTTTGTCAAACAACATTCTTCGTGCATCTGATTGTATCAACACTAATCTCAAACGATCTAGCATCTTCACAACACAAACGTTACAGTATACTTCAATAGCAACAAACATAGAAAAATTAGACAGATCTAAATTTACATGTAGACAAAGCCGATCACCTCTTTGTCGGTTGAAACAATATATATATTATATATATATATTTGCATCATTGATTCTAGTAATTAGGTCCACTTTGGAACAAGATTTTCAAACACCAAGGAACCTTGCAGACTGATACACAGAGTTTTAACCCAAATAAATTCTGCAAGTGCACAGACAATCGCAGTAGTATAAAAGGGATCGAATCCACAGAGACCACTATGAAATTATAAGATTTGTAAATAAAGGTAAGACAAAATATGTGATTGGTTTCGTAACAGAATTGCGAATAAATAAAGCAGTGTAAAACTAATAAAGAAAAGCACTAGATCAGAGTAATTCGCAGGTGATTCAGAGATGAAAACTTTAGCAACTATTCAGGATCTAATTCAGCACAGGTCCAGAACTCAAACATAAAAGTAAGACCGACCCACTCTCGTGGTACCGACAACTTTATCTAACAATCTAAATACCTAAACTCTCGTTTGGACCTAGAGATGCAGACAAGCATTAACGAATGAGTTCAATATGTTCACACTCAGCCGCACCAACTCTCGTCACCTACGGTCTGATTGCTCACCAATGTCTTTTGTAGCAACCTAAAGCACTCTCGTGAATAGGTTTAACCTAAATCATAAACTAAGTTATCAGTTTAGCCTAAGCATTAAATTCAACTAGAGGTGAAGACAGTATGTATTTATGCATCCTATTTGTGCTTAGTTTATCATCTCATGAATACCGTTGAAAAACCCTAATCTAGTTAATGGACTACTCAGACATGGAAGAAGAAAACATAGCAATGAAATAAAAGGAATTCATGAATAATATTGAAAGTAAATAAGGTTCAGAATTCTTCTCAAAACAAAGTAGTGGATGATCTCCAAGTCTTAGAAATTGAAAACAAAGAAGATGAGAACAAAGAGCTTGGAGATGGCGAACAACGAGGAGAAGGAGAGAATCTCCAAGCAGCTTCTGATTTTTCTCCAAGGTAAGAGACGTGTTCTTTAAGAAAGGCGGCTTAACCTATTTAATCACGCCAAAATTAGGTCAACTCGGGCCCCTTATTTTTCTCTGGCGGCGGAGAATGTGCTCCCGTAACCGGAGCACGTGCTCGCGTGGGAATTCGGCCCTTTTGCTGCAAATCCATTCCTTTTTGCTCCAAAAGCCCATTTAGCTCCAGTCCATCCAATTCATGTTCCAAGACTTCATTCTGACCTGATAATACTCAAAAACGACTCGAAAGACAGTAAAAAGGACTAGAAAACATTAGTAAATATGGGCCAAAATCATCATATATCACAGACCATTTTAAAGAATATGTAGATTTGATAGCAGGAAAGTACAAGTTCTGGAACCGAACCAGTGGAGCCGATCATTTTCTTGTTGCTTGCCATGATTGGGTGCTATCATTTTCTTTCTGTCTATGAGAGACATTTATAGTCTCTTTGATGCGAGGCTTTACAGTACCTTGGGGGAAAATGGTCCATCTGAAAGGAAGAGTCTTGCATTCTTTGCTGGAAGCATGCACATATATCTTCCTCCTATAGTTGTGCAGATTTGGGAGAACAAAGAACCTGACATGAAAATTTTTGGTCCACTACCTCGTGATCATGAAGGCAAGAAAAAATATCGAGAACACATGAAGAGCAGCAGGTAAGATCAAGGAAAGAAACTAAAGCTTATAAAGAAACCAAACTAAAATGTTTTTACAACTGAGAATTTAATCTCTCATTTCAACAGGTTCTGCATATGTGTGAGGGGTTATAAAGTCCACACACCAAGGGTTGTCGAGGCTATCATTAACTAATTTGTTCCCGTCATCATTGCTGAAAACTACATGCTTCCTCTTTTCGAGGTTTTGAACCGAGAGGAATTCACGGTGTTTGTTGAGGAGAAAGACATACCGAATCTGAGAAACATTCTGCTGTCCAGAAGAGCGTATATTGGCATGCAAGCAAGGGTGAAAATGGTGTAGAAACATTTCCGATGTTAAAAAGAATTTGGTTTTTTCACTAATTGATCTTTGTGTTGATGTCTTGCTTTCACTTTTTCAGATACTATCACTTAGTATAACAATGGTTTCTGTGTGTGGAAACCTCATAGTTCAGAAGCTTTTTACAGAGAGATCACTAAAAGTTTTCGAGTCAAACAACAAAATTTGTCCAGAAACACATTTATTTGTTCGTTCATTTGTTAGTTTCAGCCACTAAATTCTCCAAATATTGCAGAAAATATACCATTTTGATGCCAACATATTTTACAGCAATAGTGTTTTCATACATAAGCAATAATAGTCCCAAACACATAACCATAAGAACCAGAAAGTTAAAATCCTAAGTGCAACAAAAAAAAGAAGGCGTAATATGAATCTATTTTGGGTCAGTTAGAACAGAGATCACCTTATTCTACAAGTCACTCCTTTGCCTCACACATTCAACTTCTTTGGTCTTCAACATCTTTTCAATTTACTGACATTCAACTTCTTTGACTTGTAACAGCTTCAACTTATCTTCAAATACATCTTTTCAATAATAGTCCCAAATACATAACCATAAGAACCAGAAAGTTAAAATCTAAGTGAAAAAAAAGAAGAAGGCATAATATAAATCTATTTTGGGTCAGTTAGAACAGAGATTACCTTATTCTACGAGTCACTCCTTTGCCTCACACATTCAACTTCTTTGGTCTTCAACATCTTTTCAATTTGCTGACATTCAACTTCTTTGACTTGTAACAGCTTCAACTTATCTTCAATCTTCTTCTAGTCTCGATCGGCACCACGCTCCATTTTTCTTTCACAGTGTTCACACCAAGATTCTCAATAGACCGAACAAGAAATGAGTTATCAAACCAATCAGAGTTTGTCATTCCTCCACCATGAATCAACACTTTACTAACATTGTCTTCTTCTATGTTTTTTCCATAAGGTGAAAAGAACAAGTCCACTTTCTCTTTCTTCCTCCCCTCAATCTTCTTTGGTTCCCCAATAGACTTAACATAATATTCAAGAGCCATCTCTTCAGCTCCCTAAATAACTTTGTAAACTATAAAACACTTGTGGTCATGACGTTTCAAAGATAACTGTTGTACACCGTTTGCAATTTTCACAAGAATTTATACTTCATATTCCTAATCTTGTCCCGGAATTGCGCAAAATTAACCTCAAAGCTAATGAATTTCTTGACGACTTTGTAAAATCTCTTCTTGTCTTCAAACACACTCTTCCCTGTCTCTTTTTCGAAATCTATAATTCCTTGCAGCACAAGAATTGGAGGAAGATCAATGGGTTCATCTTATTCGGAAGAAAAATGGTTTTCTCTTCATTATATGCGGATTCAGAAGATATCTTATTAGAGTCGGTTTGTCAATATGTATATTTTCCTATTCTACTAAGATTTAGAATATTTACATTACGAGATTAGTCAATATCTAAGTCGGTTTGTGTCTGTATAAATATCAAAGCATGTTCATCAATAAAACCAACCTAGTTCGATAACATATTCTACATGGTATCAGAGCTTTGATAAAATCTCTCAGAAAATTCTCTTCTCAAAAACTTTTCTTCTTCTTCATCACGATACACTGTTCTTCATGACGATACTCTGTTTTTTTTTGTCTCTCTTATTTTGAGTTCTCTTTAGTTAAGAAACTCTTCTGATCAAGTTGATCAAGTTCTTTGTCAAACCTAAGTCATGTCTGAAAAGGAAACGTTAGCTATCACCGATGGTGTTGCGTCGCAATCGTAGAAACCCTTTCCTTACTCCTTGTCCAGTTCGGACAACCCTGGAGCTTTGATATCTTCTGTAATTCTCAATGGAGAAAATTATGATGAATGGGCAAGGGAGATGTCAAACGCTCTCCAGATGAAACAAAAAACAGGATTCATCACTGGTACAATTACAAAACCAGCTGGCGATAGTCCTGACCTTGAAAATTGGAAAACGGTGAATTGCATGATCATTGGTTGGATTTGTTCTTCTATCGAGCCCTGATGGTTGGAGGTTTCTTTGTTCTCCAGAGTTTTTCTTCGGACACACAATCAACAAGCTGCAAGTGCACAGCAATCAATTGTAGTACATAAGGTATATCGATCCCACAGAGAGAGAAGTTGTTTTGCAAATCAAGAGGAACAAGAAAGGTTAGAACTCAATAATAAAAAGTTAGGTTTGTTGTGTCACGCAACAAGTATGTAAAGAAATCGATGTAAAATAATAAAAGAACGATGTTGGTTCGCTGGGGTTATGTGATCAAACAATTCAAGATAAATTCATGTCATGCATGTCTACTCCTAAGTCTTGGACTATGAAACACAAAAGTTCGATCAACCTATTAACATAGAGAAAATTGGCTAAAATCTATATGTCCTGCAACTCAACTTCCGCAGGCAACAATACATATGTCAAAGCATTAAAATCAGGTTCAATCCTAGTCCATAAAACTCCATAACTAAGTGGTATGTGCTTGTTATGACGCGATACTCATCCAATCTAGGTTCAAAAAAACTAAGCAAGCGGATAGCATAACCTAGATGCCTAAGATCAATAGCTAGTTTATGATGCTAACTATATGCATTAAGAAAGAGATCATACCGAAAGAACAATATAAACGATGATGCAACTACAATAAACTCGCCACTTAAACAAAACAGATCACATCTCCCCCCCCCCCTTTGATGAAACCCTCTAAACCCAACAAGGAAATCACTCAAACATGCTTAAAGGAATCATCAAAGCAAGGTGAAAGTGATTCATAAATATTTAAAAAGATTTAGAGATTACAAAGTATTCAGAGATTGTAGGGAAAAGAGATGGTGGATCTTGAAGAGCTTCTACGAGCAAGAGAGCTTGGTGCGGATCCTCTTCGTCCTCTCTAGGGTTCCTAGTTGTATTCTTGAGTTGTGGTGTAGTTGCTCTATGAAGGTACAGGAAATCCTAAGGTTTAGATGAGTATTTATAGGTCTTGGGGCACAAGAAATCGGTTATAGGATTTCGGAGGCTAAACTCATCATTTTTTTAAGTGTGGAGGCAGAGGGGCTGGGCCTCGGTCACGGGTGCCTGTGACCGAGGTGCTCAAGCCGCTAGGCCTCGGTCACGAGGCTTTATGACTGAGGTGATGGAGCTTTTGGCTTCAGTCTATATGTCTTCACTCCTCAAGATGCATCTTCCAAATGGCTGAACGAATTGTTTTGATTCTTGTCCCAAGTGAATCGTGACTCTTCCAGCTTTCCAATTATTAGAGAACTACAAATTTTCTCCATGGGAAGGTCTCCAAGTGGTTCCAATCTTTTGGTGCTCTGAAACTGCCATAAAACGGGTTTTGCTCCTCTTTTGGTCCATTTTCCCATAAAACCTGTAAAACCTCTTTCACACTAACAATACTCGATAATAGCTTATTTAGCCTTGAAATCACACCAATTTCTCATAAAAAATTATGAAAACCATACTAACAACGGGTCAAAATACGATGTTATCAACTCTCCCAGACTTAGACTTTGCTTGTCCTCAAGCAAACAAGAATCGAAAAGAGGTTTTGAAAATCACGGGAACTCGCTTTTCATTGGGGATATCTTCTTTGCACTCTTCCTCTTTGTGGCTTTAGAACTTACTTTCCGTAGTCAACCATAAAAGCATCAATAATCCTTTATAGCTCACAATCCAAAGGTACTTTCGGGATCCCCATTTTTCATCTGTTTACATAAATTGATGGAATGAAAAGTACAGTGATCTTACCCAAGGGAAATCAATTCAAGGGGAGCCAACTTCTTCTTACCAAGACCGTCTATCGTATACTTTCCCTCTCCTCTTCTCTTCCGAGCCACCGGGTTTCTCTTCGATGCTTGCTCCTTAATATTATTTTTACAGCCACCGGTTTTTTTGTTTTCGATGTTTCGCCTTTCTTCTTCTCCTTCATTTTTTTTGGGACGAGTCTCCATGAGGTCATAAAAGATGCGTGAGTTTACGTGTCATTCCTTGGTTCACTTCGCCTTTTAGTTTCCCTTACGATAGAGTTTCCATGAGGTTACAAAGGATAAGCGAGTTTACGTGTCATCTCTTGGTTCACTTCCGTCTGATCGCTTTGATTTGTTTCTCCTTCTTTTTTCTCTTTCTTTGAGTACGAAGAGGAGAAGAGGTAATCATATACTTTATGGAAAATTGTTTGTTCTTGTATGGTTTGAATAGATCTTTGCCCAGCGAATACCAATATCTAGGAAAGAAATTGAATGTCAGGTTAGGTTCAAATAGATTTTAGAGACAACTTTGGTTTACCCTACTCCCCGATGTAAAAAAGTTTGGGGAATGTTGAGTCAGCTCATGGCCTTTTCGAACTTCAGCTCTGCGGCTTAGCATAGAATTATCTGAGTGTTTGCCAATTCAGATAATCCAACAAAACAAAATCATGGTTCCCTAACAGTTTTGACTCAATAAATACGAGAAGATTTTGACTCAATTAAAACAACATGATTATCGATGTAAAAAGTGGCAAAAGGTCTCAAGTCAACAAAGTAGAAAGTGTAACATTAGTAAATGATGGAACATCCTTCCCCCAAACTTAAATCAAACCGTCCTCGGTGGGAAAATATGAAAGAGAAAAGGATGAAAATCATAAAGAAAGAGTTATAAGAACAATGTCACCTCGAATTGGATTGTTGGTGACAATCCAGTGTTTCTTTCTTTGTTGCTTAACATTGAATGGACTCGGTCTGGTCCATTGAATTCTTTGTGAAAAACTTTCTAGTTGCATCTTTCTTGAGACTAAAAAACTAAAAACCATCAATAATATGCGAAAGCTAAATAGAGATAAAAACTAGGTTAAGGATAGAATGGTAGTGGTGTCGATGGTGAGATGGTGGTGGTGGTGTCTCGTTGACATTATGACTGCCATGGTTGAGATCTTCTCCATGGTTACTGGTTGTTCTGTATAAAGATGTTGGTTCGGCTCGGTGAAGTGATCGGATCGGTGTGGTTGAACATGGACTTGCTCGGCAAAGCATTGGGTGCGGACCATTTTGGGCGAATGCAACAAGGTGAAATCTCAGTCACAGAGCTCGTGACCGGGGCTGGCCTTCCTATGCACCTCGGTCACGAAGCATAGTGACCGGGGTCGGCCTTCCTTGTTCGGAACGGTCTTAGCTGCCCTCTCCTTGCTTGATTCTTCAGTTTAGTACACTAGTATGTCTTTCCTTCTTACCAGATGGCCTAAGATGCATACTTACCAAGTAACATTTGAGATTTGGCACTTTTATGGAGCTGTTATAATTTAGCTCGAACACGGCTCCGCATAAGGTCTGTATGAGAATCTCAAATCTAGCCCGATCATGGCTATATCTCCTTCGATCATTTTCTCTTAAATATCCTCATATCATTAGACATTCAATCTTGGAGCATTTGGTTGAAAAAATCTTTATTTCTATCCATGAATCATGTCATTGCCTGTCACAGATCGGTCTGTGGTGTCAAGCTTCGAGAATTTCTTGATTATAAGGCATTTTCTTCAAATTTTCTCCGATCATCACTCTCAAATTACTCAATTTGCCATAGAATATTTGATCTCAGATCATATTATCGGGAACTTTCACGAAATTCTCTAACCTTGTTGATTGGCATAGCCATGGAACGGTGCCGGCTAGGATCGCGATGGTGGTAGTTGGCCATCTTCAAATCTGAGCTCTTTTCCCTGAAATTGCTTCGATCAAAACTTCCTAATATCTAGCTTCTCAGTGAGTATCAGGTTGTAACCCTTCTGATCGAGTGGATTTGAATACTCACCCTCCTTTGTGAATCATGCGGTCATGGATCGGTCGCGGTGCTCAACAGCGTATAATCCTCCAATCTTGAATTCTTTCTCCAAAAGTGCCTTGATCATTACTCCTGGAATACTCATATGATGTTGAGTACTCAATCATTGATCATTTGATCGAGTGATTTGGGATATTCTTCACAAGGCATGGATGACTCAGTCGCGGCTTTAGAACAGATGGAAGCAGCCTCGAATTGGTCTAATGTAATGGATAGTGTTGGACAATGGTCCATGACTCCTCAGGGTTGTGTTCTTAGCTCTGGAAAACTCCATAGGATCGAAGACACATTAATCAACAAGGATTCTCGGGAATACTTAAATGCCTCGGAAGGACTCAAAACCTTGGTCATAGGGTCTCGTGACCAAAGTCTGGCCTTCTTGGGACCTCGGACACGGCCCTCCATGACCTAGGTTTGGCTTCATATTTTCCTGATTCAAGTTGGAGATGAGGTTTGATTGGTGAGGACTTTCAGCATTGATTTCAATGACATTATCAATTTGTTGCCTTCTGCATACATTGGCCAAACGAACTTAACCATACTTGGGATTCTTCTTGCCACCTTTAAACGAACCTCCGGATGTTGCAATGCCCAGACCTCGGTCACAAGTCCTCGTGACCAGGGTTGGCCCTTCTTGGGACCTCGGTCACAGGCCTTTGTGACCTAAGTTGTCTCCAACTCGACTTTTTCTCTTTTTCTGCTTTTCTATTTTCTTATTTTGTATTTTTTTTCTGTAAAACCTGAAATAAAACATGCGAAGATCAAAGGCAAAAGGAAATCTAAACTAAAAGGAAAAAACACTTACAAGTGGGTTGCCTCCCACTAAGCGCGCTTGTTTAAAGTCTTTGGCTAGACTTGGGTTCTTCTCCTATGTGAGGTGAGAAGAATTCTGTGTCCTTAGACAAAGCCTTTTGGTCCTTTCAAGATCTGGTGGCATTTCCTTAGGATCAATGTATATCCTCCTATTTGGCCAATCGATGAGAGCTCCTACTGTAGCTAGGAAGTCTTCCTTGTTCAACCTTGATGACTTGAAAGTCCGTTGGAACATCGCAGTTCCCAATTCTCACATTGAGGTCCGAAACCATACCTTCAGGAGTCGTAGATGAGGAGTTCGCAAGTCCTATACGAATATCTGAAGGTTGAAGATGCTTCAAACCAATCTTCCCTACAGCTCTTGATGACATAAGGTTGATGCATGAAACAGAATCACATAATGCATCATCAAACTTTACTCCCCTTATAGTGCAAGAGATTATAAACCTCCCAGGGCTGTCGACTTGATCTAATCTTCTCAAACCTTCCTGGTCTAGAGCCTCAAAGAACAGGTCTCTTATCTCTTCCATCTGTTCCTTGCTGTCCTTGAAGTAGTATCCCACGTTGTGATGAATCCAAGCATTCATAAAGGAAGTACCTGGTGATAAAGCCTTGACTGCTTTGTTGAATTTCTCTAAGTCTTTTTTGCTTATGCATCTTCTACGCCATATGTTCTTAAGATGCGATGGGGCACTGGGGAAAAGAAAAAGTCACATGCTCCTGAAGTATTCTTCAAATACTCCTCATTGATGTAACTTTCCATGAAGAAACGCTTAAGTGAAAAAAATTTCCCACTTCTTCGAAAGGGATGTGAACCGGTATGGCCTTTACCAACATACAAAACTTGTCTCTTGGGGGGTCATCAAAACGTGATACTATTTGTATCTCAGAAGATTGACAGACTCTTGGTCTTCATTCTCCATAGGATCAACTTTGTATTCTTCTTCAACTTCTTCTTCCTCGGGATCTTCTTCTAGCTCCAAATTCTCCACTTCCTTTATGATAGCTGCAGCATTACAGGGCCAGTCTCCTTGTTCTTCATGAGTTAGGGTAGATGGGCTAAATGGTTCTCCTTGCTGAGTCTCAAAGCTTCTAAAGGTATGACTGCTTTTACTGAAATCATAAAAATTTTCTTGTAAGACTTCCATCTCCTCTTCAAGACGTTCTTTGACTAAATTCATGGTGTACATCACATCGGCAATCTTTGAATCTTGTTCCTGTGAGTATTCATCATGCTTCAATAGCTCTTGGTTAATACCATGTATCTGATCCTCAATGTGATGAACTTGATTGGTGAGGGTAGATATTTTTGAACCGAATTTAGCTTCCATCTTATAGAACTTGGCATCGAGTTATTCATGTATTTTTTCTGTTCTGAGGAAAATTGCTGCATAAGCTTCATCATCTTTTTAGTAGAAGCATCCAAGAGTGGTGCTTCATAGTCTTCATATGCATCAATCGTCATGACTTCTCTTGAATCAAAATTATGATCTAAAGAGTGATAGTGTCGGTCCGAGTGATACGGACTGAATGAATGAGCTGCTTCATTGCTATGTCAATAAGCTGGTATCATTGGGCGATCTTCAGAGGATTGAGAGTGTGATGGACATCCAAGGTGCCTCATCAATGGTGTACCAAGAGATGGCTGAGAGTAGCTATGGTAAGCTCCAGAAGATGAGCAATAGAATTGTCCGGAGGTGTCTCTGTCCATGGTGTTGTGATGCGCCAACATATGCAAAAGAGTAAAATTGTGAAATTTCTCAGGGAGAGTGTCGAGGTCCATCCTCAAGGTCTCCTGAAAAAATGAAAATCAGAAAGAAAAATCAAAAACACAATGTTCTAGACGTTACTCTAATTCGTAAACTTGCAAACAAGCAATCTCTCCTCTGCAATGGCGCCAAATACTTGATGGTCGGATGTTTCTTTGTTGATGTGATTCTGGTTAGGAATCACGCCGCAATTTTGACACCGTCAAGTTATGGACAACGATCTCAATCTAGGCTCGACAAACAAGCAAACAAAGAGGTGAAATGGATTGATATACGCCACAAAAGGTTGCGGAAAACACTTCGATAAGTCTTAAGAGATCGAGATTTGACACACGGAAAAGAATCAATGATCTTTATTTAAAAGAGTTTGAGAATGAAAGATGAAAATTACAATGAGTCTCATCCTCAATATATAGAGAAGGAGGCGAGATAGAGAGAAGAGAAGAATTAAAGAGTAGCTGATTTACGAGACATGCCTCGGAACTCAACACTCGACCATGCATGCATTAAACACAGAGTTTTTAAATTCAAAATGAGATAAAAGAAAAGAGATAAATATGATATGGGCCACGCCTAAAGATGATGATTGGCCTCAATGGATCAGGCTTAGCAAATGACATAGAGGTACATGAGATCCACAAACCTCATTAAAAACCTTTCTCCGAAAAATCACTTGGGAAAAACCAAAGAGAAGGGAAAAAGAGTGTGAGTAGATCCCATGGCCATTTACTAGGGCATCTTGGATGTGTATCTTTGACCAAAGAAGTGTTGATACAACCTCGTAGTGCAAGTGATCCTCTTGAGTCATTGCTTGGCGGAACAAGACTCTAAAAGCTTGGTGATATTTCATTGTTCGAGAGGAACTCTTGAGTCTGATAAGTGCTTTCCATACTCCTTTAGCTCCGTGCTCATCCACTACTTCATTTCCTATCCATGCTCTATGCTCCAGGTCCTTAGAGCTCTCTAGAATCGCATAAACTTCCCCCATTTGAAAAAGATTTGTCTTCAAATCTGTTTGACTTGCCACAAACAACACTAAGTTAGAACCATCAAAGAGTAACATCATGGGATGCTTACCTCGGAGATCAAATCGATAGGCATTATTGATGATTCTTCTTGTTAGGTGAAATGAACCATCAATCCTTGGTGTCCATATCATTCGCCAACCTCAAAGATCATCCTAAAATAATCAATGGGTTTCTTATACTGCATGAAAATATCTCCAAATCCAGTCCTCGCAAAGAAATTGGATGAGATAACCTTTAAGTTTGCTGGCTCCTCTTTTGTTCCTGCAAAGTTGTCAACACTTTTGGCAAAGAGCAAGCATATTATCACAGCCATGGAGTCACAATAAACAGGAAAACATGTATCAGATTGTATCAAAGCATTATTCTTGTCAAGTTCTTCTTTTTCTTGCATCCTAGACAAGATTTTGGTTCCGAATAATCCTCGAATAAACCTACCTTTTTTTCAATGATTTCTGGAGGTAATATATTCATACTCATAGCCCTTAAATCATGAGAAACTAGTCGATACAAAAAGAGACTTTCCTATATAAGATCCTTGCTTTGTTCGGTGCTTGAAATTATCTTGGCAAATGAAAGTGTTATTGGATCCAGTTTGACACATGCAACAACTGGATTTTTGTGCTCATGGGATTGTGTGGTTGGTATGGGCGTATCATACCCTTTCTTTTGAAAACGTTTTGACCTCAAAATTGTACAATCTGCACCAAAAGAAAGCAAGTTAGCTTTCATTCTGTTTTGAGAGTCTAGATAATTTCCTCGGGTTTTTATTGGTGGTGAGGCATCTGGTGGTTTCTCGTTGATCACCATGCTGTGTTCAGTTCTTGTTACTTTTTCTGTTTGATCCATTGTTAAGCTCTGTGTGGATGTAATGCCTCCTAAGTCGTTCCACATATCTAAGGTACATGTATCTTTCTTGGCACTTAAGGGAAAATCAAGTACATTATACTTGAAATTTCAACATTCAAAACAGGTTGTTTGAAGCTATGAGTGAACATAAAATTATTCCAACATCGAATAAACTCAAAAGCTAAACTTACCTGAGTGCCTCATAAGATGTTTGATAACATTTCAGCTTTGAATATGGTGATATTTGAAACACAGCCAGTTTTAGTCACCACAGGCTCATAGTCATTTTGCTCGTACTTGTTATCTCGGCAAGCTTGTGAAGTGGTTGACACCGATTGTTGATTTTTTTCTTTGGTGCTTCCTTCAGCTTTGTCATCCTCATGCTCCATAGTATGAACTGAATCAATATCCTTTGACAAGAACAAGTGCATCACACAAGGACTGGAAGTTTCTAAACTTTGATTAACTACTTCATTACTTGAGTTTTGTGAGCTCAGTTTTGATCCTAATGACGTGATATTTAGCTCGTTTTCTTCAGGGCAAGATGCAGCAAAATTTCCTTTCTTTCTACAGTTATAACAAGTGACTTCCTTGGATTTTGAAAGATCATAGGACTTACATTGCTTTGGACGTTCACTGCTTGTTTCAAGTGATGGGTTTTGGCTTTGCTTGTGAACCGTGACTTGTTTGGTGTCCTCCTCTGGTAGAGATGTTGACTTAGCCTCCACTTTCTCACTTAAAACATTCTTGTACACTTCCTTTGGTGTATACTTATACCTGAGTAGTTCCTTAAGCTCTCTCCACGAGGTGATAGTTGAATTCTTGTAATACCAGTGATCATAAACTTCTTGCAACAACCATTTATAAGCATCTTCAATGAGTTGGCCAGTTGCAACATCGAACCTCTTATCTTTAAGAATGTGGTTGTATTGAAACCAATCTTTCATGTTTAGTTCCCACTCTAAGTAGTTTCCTTTTCCTGAAAATTTATACAGTTGAAGCACATTAGTACGTTAAAAATCAGAATCAAATTTCAACTTAGATTTGGGAGTAAGAGAAGTTTTATGTGGGCTGCACTGAGTTGATCTCAATGTATCGTCTGGTGGCTTGGGATTAATCTCTTGTTCCCTCCTTTGTCGTGCTCTGTTCTTCTCTTGTTGAAATCCTTGACGAAGTGTATCCATTTGTCTATCCAACACTTGCTCCATTTTTGCGGTAAGCATTTCAATGAAGAGCTTGTTGCAGTTCTTGCTTAAATCCTTATCAAGATCGGCCATATCTGCGTGGAAAAAAATACAACACTAACCCAGTAACAAGTTCCTTTGAAATAAATCGCGATCAAATGAGCAAAACACGAAAATGACTCTTCAAATGCTGAAGAACCCTAATCGCGACTGTTCGAAGAAATTGACCTCGAACAGTTATCAAAAAACTTCAAAAATTCCAGAATCAATTTTAAAAATTCCTAGACTCGTCTTAGGTTCAGATCCAATTGATTTCGCAGTTTTATGACAAGCCAATATTTTATAAAAATTTAAACAAAATCGGACAGAAAACAATTAACTTCTCGGTGGTGCTCTGATACCACCTGATGTGATTCTGGTTAGGAATCACGCCCCAATTTCAACACCGTGAAGTTATGGACAACGATCTCAATCTAGGCTCGACACCCAAGCAAAGAAAGAGGTGAAATAGATTGATAGACGCCACAAAAGGTTGTGGAAAACCCTTCGATAAGTCTTAAGATATCGAGATTCGACACACGAAAAAAGATCAATGATCTTTATTTAAAAGAGTTTGAGAATAAAATGAAAGATAAAAATTACAATGAGTCTCAGCCTCAATATATAGAGAAGGAGGCGAGATAGAGAGAAGAGAAGAATTAAAGAGTAGCTGATTTACGAGACATGCCTCGAAAATCAACATTCGAACCATGCATGCATTAAACACAGAGTTTTTAAATTCAAAATGAGATAAAAGAAAAGAGATAAATATGATATGGGCCATGCCTAAAGATGATGATTGGTCTCAATGGATCAGGCTTAGCAGATGACATAGGGGTGCATGAGATCCATAAACCTCATTAAAAACCTTTCTCTGAAAAACCACTTGGGAAAACCGAAGAGAAGGGAAAAAGAGTGTGAATAGATCCCATGGCCATTTAATAGGCATCTGGGATGTGTATCTTTGACCAGAGAAGTCTTGATACAACCTTGTAGTGCAAGTGATCCTCTTGAGTCATTGCTTGGCGGAACAAGACTCTAAAAGCTTGGTGATATTTCATTGTTCGAGAGGAACTCTTGAGTCTGATAAGTGCTTTCCATACTCCTTTAGCTCCGTGCTCATCCACTACTTCATTTCCTATCCATGATCCATGCTCCAGGTCCTTAGAGCTCTCTAGAATCGCATCATTTGTTCTCCAGAGTTTTCTTTCGGACACACAATCAACAATCTACAAGTGCACAACAATCAATTATAGTACTTAAGGTATATCAATCCCACAGAGAGAGAAGTTGTTTTGAAAATCAATATGAACAAGTAAGGCTAAAACTCAATAATAAAAAGGTTGGGTTTGTTGTGTCATGCAACAAGTATTTAAAAAAAATGATGTAATACAATAATAGAAAGATGTTGGGTGTTCAAGGGTTTACCAGGGTTCACCGGGGTTCTGTGATCAAACAATTCAAGATAAATTCATGGAATGCATGTCTACTCCTAAGTCTCGGATTATGTAACATGAAAGTTTGATCAACTGATTACCATAGAGAAAATCGGATAAATTCTATATGTTCTTTAACTTAACTTCCGTAGGCAACAACACATATGTCAAAGCATTAAAATCAGGTTCAATCCTAGTCCATAAAACTCCATAACTAAGTAGTATGTGCTTGTTATGACGCGATACTTAACCAATTATAGGTTCAAACAAACTAAGCAAGAAGATAGCATTACCTAGGTGCCTAAGATCAATAGCTAGTTCATGAAACTAAATATATGCATTAAGAAAGAGATCAGACCGAAAGAACACTATAGACGATGATGCAACTACAATAAACCCGTAACTTAAACCAAACAAGGAAATCACTCAAGCATGCTTAAAGGAATCATCAAAGCAAGGTGAAAGTGATTCATAAATATAGAAAAAGGTTTAAAAATTACAAAGTATTCAGAGATTGTAGAGAAAAGAGATGGTGGATCTTCAAGAGTTTCTACGAGCAAGAGAGCTTGGTGCAACTCCTCTTCATTATCTCTAGGGTTCCTGGTGGTAGTCTTGAGGCGTGGTGTAGTTATTCTATGAAGGCACACGAAACCCTAAGGTTTAGATGAGTGTAGTCAGGGCACAAGAAGTCAGTTTTAGGGTTTTGGAGGCTAAACTCATCATTTTGGTAAGTGTAGAGGCAGAGGGGCTGGGCCTCGGTCACGGTTTCCTATGACCAGGGTGCTCAAGAGGCCAGGCCTTGGTCACGAGGCTTTGTGACCGAGGTGATGAAGCTTTGGGCTTCAGTCGACATGTCTTCACTCCTCAGGATGCATCTTCCCAATGGTTGAATGGATTGCTTTGATTTTATCCCAGGTGAATCTTGACTCTTCCAGCTTTCCAATGATATGGAGAACTCCAAATTTGATCCATGTTAATGTCTCCAAGTGTTGCCAAACTTCTAGTGCTCTGAAACTGCCTTAAAACGGGGTTTCTCTTCTTTTGGTCTATTTTCCCATAAAACCTGTAAAACCTCTTTGACACTAACAATACTCGATAATATCTTATTTAGCGTTGAAATCACAATAATCTCTCAAAAAACAATATGAAAACCATAGTAAAAACGGGTCAATATAAGATGTTATCAAACCCTAAGTGAAGTCAACGGTGACGTTCATCTTCTATGCTCACCAACTTTAGACGGAACTGAAGCAGCGCTTCTCAATTGGTAACAAAGTCCGAATCCACCAAATGAAAGCTCAACTGGCGAGTTTTCGTCAAGAGGGCCAGTCGGTTCTCGATTAGTTTGGGAGTCTTTCTGCTTCTTGGGAAGAGTTTCAGAACTATCGACCCCTTCTGGTGTGCACTTGTGGTGCTTCTTCTGAGATTTCCAAAGAAACAGATGAAGAGAAGATACATCAGTTCATCATGGGTCTTGTTGACTCAAGATTTGGAGGTGTGTTTGCTACCATCATTGGTTTGGATCCTCTTCCATCTCTTGGTGAAGTGTACTCTCGTGTGATACGAGAAGAACAAAGGCTGGGTTCTTTTCAAGTTCGTGAGCAACAACATGAGGCAGTATGTTTCGTAACTAGCCCGGCGAACCTTTTTCTCGTGATGTTAGTTCTTTACGTTTAAACAACACAAGTGGGGGGCGCATTGACTCATCTATCATCAAGTCTCGTCCAGTTCTTTGTTGTCATTGTGGACGTCAAGGCCATGACAAGAAAGATTGTTGGAAAATTGTGGGGTTTCCGGACTGGTGGAACGAGCGATTTGATCGTAATGGTGGTGGTTGTGGTTCTGCTGTCCAAGGTCATGGTAGTCATGGTTCTGCTGTCCAAGGTTGTGATAGTCGTGGTGGAAGTAGCTCAGGTCGATGACGTGGTCAGGTGGCTAAGCTCATCCGACGAGCTCTAATGCTTCCCAGTTCACAGAGTTGTTTGGACGTATCTCATGCTTGAAAAATCAGAAGTTCGAACCATTCTTACCAATTTCTTGGCGTGTACGAAAAAAAAAAGTCAGTGAAAACCATTCATAGTGACAACGATACTGAGTTTATGTGTCTCGCCACTTATTTCCGAGAGCACGGTATTATACATCAAACTTCCTATGTAGGAACACCACAACAGAATGTTTGTGTGGAAAGGAAACGTAGACACATTCTCAAACTAGCTCGAGCTTTGCTATTTCAAGCAAGTTTGCCGATAAAGTTTTGGGGAGAAGCAATTATGACCGCTGCTTACTTAACAAACTGGACACCGAGTTCTATTCACAAGGGTATTTCTCCCTACGAAATTTTACATGGAAGCAAGCCAGCTTATAATTTCTTAAGAATTTTTGGCTCTGCATGCTACGTTTATCATGTGACACGGTCCAAAGATAAATTTGAAGAAAGATGTCTACTATGTATTTTTGTGGGTTACCCTTTTGGTAAGAAAGGTTGGAGAGTGTTTGACATAGAAAGAAATGAGTTCTTAATTTTCCGTGATGTTGTTTTCAGAGAGGATGTGTTCCCTTTTAGTGATAATGTTATTTTCTCTCGCCGGCGATTATTTCTCCTTCTTATACGGTTGATGAGGATTGGTTGTATACTGCACCGCATGTGGTAAGGGGGAGTGGTGATGTCTCACCGGCATCACCTCCTGTTGTTGATTTGGCTCCAGTTGCTCCAAGTGAACCGTCAGTTGAAATTTCTCTGATTAGACAAGTTGTCAGTACACCGAATATTCCGTCAGTTGTTCACAATGAACCAAGTGTTATTGTTACACCCGTGGTACCTCCTCCAGCTGTAGCTCCAGTGCCTCTTAGACAAAGTCAACGAGTACGTACGCCATCTGTTTTGCTGAAAGATTTTGTGACTTATAATGCAGAATGTACACCCATCTCTTCTCACGCTATTCCGGTCTCTACATCTTCATCCTCGACATCGGTCCAAGGTAACTCACTTTATCCTTTAACCAACTATATTTCCGGCTAACTTCTCTCCAGGACATCAGGTATACTTGGCTTCAATCACGTCCAACACTGAGCTGAAAAATTTTAAAGAAGCAATTCGATTAAAAGTATGGAATGATGCCATGTATAAAGAAGCAGATGCTCTTGAAGTGACCAAGACTTGGGATCTAGTTGATCTCCCACAGAATAAGGTCTCCATTGGTTGTCAATGGGTTTACAAAACAAAGTACAATGCAGACAGTACTATTGAACGATATAAAGCTTGTCTCATCATTCTTGGAAATAAACAAGTCGAAGGTGAAGATTACAATGAAACCTTTGCTCTTGTTGTCAAAATGACAACGGTAAGAATGCTTCTTAAGTTAGTTGCCGCAAAACAATGAGAAGTATACCAAATGGATGTTCAAAACGCATTTTTACATGGTGATTTTGAGGAAGAGGTGTACATGAAGCTTCCACCTAGTTTACGACACTCTCATCCGAACAAGGTTTGTCGTCTACGAAAATATTTATATGGTTTAAAACAGGCCCCTAGGTGTTAGTTTAAGAAATTATCCGACTATCTTCTTCGTTTTGGGTTCGTACAATCATATGAGGATTATTCGCTGTTCTCGTATACTCGCAATAATATTGAAATACGAGTATTGGTGTATGTTGATGATCTCTTGATCTGTGCTAATGATGCCTACATGTTACAAAATTTCAAAGAGTATTTGAGCAAGTGTTTTGCAATGAAAGATTTAGGCAAATTGAAGTACTTCCTTAGGATTGAAGTAAGTCGGGGTCCCGAAGGTATTTTCTTGTCTCAGCACAAGTATGCTCTAGACATTATCGCTAACACTGGTAATCTTGGAGCAAAACCGGCTCCAACTCCTTTGGAACAAAACCATCAACTTTCTTCATACGCGAGTCCTTTGTTAGACAATCCGAAGCAATATAGGCGACTTGTTGGGCGCCTCATCTACCTTACTCACACTCGTCCAGAATTAAGTTATTCTGTTCATATACTTTCACAGTTCATGAAAGCTCCTCATATTGGACATATGGAAGCCGCTTCACGTGTTATTCGGTTCTTGAAAGGAACTCCAGGTCAGGGTATCCTCTTAAATTCTGATGTTGACTTGACGCTTACGGTTTATTGCGACACAGACTATAATTCTTGTCCGGTTACTCGTCTCTCGCTCAGCGCCTTTGTTGTTATGCTTGGAGGTTCACCAACTGCATGGAAAACAAAGAAACAGAAGACCGTTTCTCATTCTTCAGCTGAGTCCGAGTATCGGTCCATGGCCGCGGCACTTCGTGAGATTGAGTGGCAGCGCCGGTTGTTAAAATAATTGGGTATCGAAGAGTCTTCACCTACTCGGCTTTTCTGTGATAGTAAGGCCGCCATTCATATTGCTGCAAATCTGGTCTTCCATGAGCTTACTAAACATATTGAGTCTTATTGCCACTCCGTTCGGGATGCTGTTAAGGATGGAATAATCACAACAAAACATGTTCGAACACATGAACAGCTTGCCGACATACTTACCAAGGCCCTAGGACGAGTTTATTTTGAAGACATATTATCCAAGTTGGGTGTTCAAGACCTTCACACTCCAACGTGAAGGGGAGTATTAGAGTCGGTTTGTCAATATGTATATTTTCCTATTCTACTAAGATTTAGAATATTTACATTACAAGATTAGTCAATATCTAAGTCGGTTTGTGTCTGTATAAATATCAAAGCATGTTCATCAATAAAAGCAACCTAGTTCGATAACCTATTCTACATATCTCCACCTCCTCATTGTAGCTTGAAGATGGCGATGGTAGATCTTGAAACAGCGTGTGATACCTCTTTGTCATCCTAAGATTTGGATTCTATGAGTGGTACTATGCAAGAAATAGATCAAAAACGGAAAATGGAGAGATGACTGAAACTTTCTTTGTTTCAGTATTTCTTCTTAGGGTTTTACAATTGCAGAGACATTGCTCTTTAGAGGGAGTACATGAGTGAAGAAATAAGACCAGCAAATTTTATTAATTTATAGTGTTTATTAATTTATAGAGTATTAATTTATATAAAGTCTACTGTATTACACGTTAAACGAGATGTATTAATACAATTGTATTTTATTGAACTCCATTGATGGATTTTGTTGATCGTTTGTGTTATATGTATTGAATATACAAAGATGCGTTTAGCTCCCATGTACGAGAGATATATTCACAGCCCAAGACTGGGGCATCAAAACTATTTCCATCTGTAAAATCTACCATGAAGATCTTGAGGTCACCGGGTTCTTGAAGAGACCTAAGGTGTAAAATTTCCTCTCATTTTCTACAATTTCAGATGTAAGACTGTAAGAGTCATTAAAAATTCAAAATTACTTAAAGAGTAGAAGAAAGTGAAAAATCTGGATCTCCAACTATGATGTTAACTTAAGGGCCGCTTGTTGCAATTCCAACATCACTCTCCCTTAGATGTCAGTTTCCTCTCATCTCTCTAGTTCTCATTGTTTCTTACTCACACTTTTTCGAACACTACGAGAGTTTCTCTTTAATTGTCTACATTGATAATATTCTTGGATACATTTGTTACAACACCATACAAGCATACCTATAATAGCTTACTTCTACTTACTACACACACATTTTAGACCATACTTCTAGATCCTAGGCTCTCTTGCACAAGCCACATTCCTGGAATATTGTGAGGGCTCAAGACCTTCATTTGCGTGGCGAAGTGTCCTATTTGGCAGAGAATTATAAAAGAAAGGTTTGATCAGAAACATTGGAAATGGTCATAACACGAAAGTATGGAGAGAATTGGATTGTCGATTATATTCCAAGAACCCCAATCTCGAATTCTGATAATGTGGATGAAGAGTTGAAAGTGTCGGACCTGTTGTGGCCTAACTCGAACTTCTGGAATATTCCTCTACTCAGACAGCATTTTGTAGACTTAGATGTAAGGAAAATTAGGCAGTTGAAGCCTGCACTCCAGGCGCAAGACTCTCTCTCATGGCATTTATCTAAGAGTGGAAGCTGTACAACCCAGAGTGGATACAAGTTGAGTGAGTTGATCATTGAAAAATCAGAATTTATATCTCAGCCTACGCCTCAAAATCGAGAAGAAGCTTTGGGGTAAGATCTGGAACTTGAAAACGGTATTTAATATTAAGCATTTTTCTGGAAGGCGTTGAGGGGAGCTCTCGCTGTTAAAGAGAGGCTTCAGTCGAGAGGTCTCTATTCGGACTTGGCTTGTGTGTCTTGTTCGTCGGCTCCTGAAACTATCTGCCATGTTTTATTCTTTTGTCCTGTCGCACGAGAAGTCTGGAAGGGAGCTAGATTACCTTTGCCTAAAGGTGGTTTCTCTAACTCATCAGTCTTCTTAAATGTCTTAACATCTCGTGTCCTGCATAAATAAAGGCTCTTTAGATTCGAACATACGGAGAGTCTTTCCCTGGGTCATCTGGAATATCTGAAAGGCTACGAATTTACTCAATTTTGAGAAGGTACGCTCTACCACGCAGAGCATTATTCAAAAAGCTTCAGACGAAGCGTAGGAATGGTTTGCTGCTCAAACTTCTTCTGATGATCCTCCGAGCCAGATTCAAGCTGGTGTTATTGAGCGTAGTAGACTAGTAGGTGGAAACCCCCTTCTGGTGTGTTTAACAAATGTAATGTTGGAAGCTCTTGGTCAAGTTCAGCTCAGAATTGTGGATCCGCGTGGCTTTTACGAGATAAGAAAGGACTATCCTTGTCCCATGGAAGGAGAGCCTTCTCGCTTATTTCTTCTGCAAACCAGGCGGACTTAATGAGTCTCTTGTGGGCGGTTGAGAGCTTGGGAAATATGAAGTAGGAAGGTGATCTTTGAAATTTCCTCTTCCTCTGCTATGTCCGCCTTTGGAGCTACCAATCTGCCTATAGAAGAGGCTGAGATAGTCAGGCAAATTCATCAATTATTGGCTAAATTTAATGAATGGAGGTTAGAGCGTGCTTTAGAGGACTGTAACGAGCCTACCCTTCGTTTGGCTAGGACTGTGACAGACGAAGGACGATATCAATCTTATATAGTTCAAGGAGCCCCTTCTTGGTTGTTATCACAAATTCAGAGTGAAGCTTCTTCCATCTTACCTGGGAACTAACGATCAGATCTGAGGCGATGTAGTGATCGATCTGTCTGCTTCTCTTTTTGTCTGCTGGGCCTGTTATTCTTATTTTATTTCCATGTGCTTTCTTTAATCTTTGTCTGGTACTGTCTTTGATTTTTATTAGGCTTTTGCCCTTCCAGGCCCTGGGCCTTGTATTGCTTCTTTCATTTGCGGAAAAAAAAAATACTTGAAAATATGAATGTCTTTACACCTTTTAGATCTTATTTTTAAATTATTTTAAATTATATACAATACATACAATTAATAAAATTTTAGATTTTTTCCTTCATATATATTGTATTTCAAATTTTTAAAACAGCATAAATTACTCAGTCAATATGGTCGAGATGACAAATTATTCAACGTCCCACATCGGT